>CM042481.1:67319196-67944196 GCA_023621385.1 Quercus gilva
ATTGCGGACAAAATAAGAAACACTAATTATTTTGTATGTTATACTTCGTTGATATGTTTTATAATATGAAATGTTTAAGAAATACTTATTTTGTATGTAGTATTTTGTTGAATATGAAATAGATATTAGTTTTTATTTTCATAAATTTTTTTTTGGTTTTAAGCTTTGCCCCCCCCAGGTATGAATCCTGGTTCCGTCCCTGCTCATAGTCTTGCTCGACATGCTAGACATGTTAGCGGTTACATTTTACTTGTACTTTTAGCCGAAGCTGGCTAACTTTACGTATTAATAATAGTTGATTCAGTTTGCTTCTCAAAAAAAAAAAATTTTTGAGGTTAAAATTGTAATTCAACAATAAAATAAAAACGCTATCAGATAAATCTCTATGTAACTTCCTTCTATGTCCTAGACAGATACTAACTTCATTCTAACAAGCAAAATAGCTCCCACCCCATGTCTCACAAGTCACAATTTCCATCCATCAAAAAAAAAAAAAAGTCCGAACTTCCCACATCTTAGTGTCTCACAAACTTCCTTCTTGGAGCGTGGCTACAAAAAATTTGTGTACAAGTTTACTTCAATGCTTTTTTATTTTATTTTTTTTATCATATACTATGGTTTTGTTTATGGATTTTTTTTTTCTTTTTTGGAGAATCTGTTATGATTGCTTTTTTTTTTAGAAACAATCTGTTATGATTGCTAAATCCACTGATCACTACAAATTTACAAACTATGTCTTAAAATTTGGCTTATTTATTAAAAAATTTAATAATTATTGAATTTTGATTGTAATTGAGAACATATGCCATAATTAAGAAGTTTAAAGTAACGTTCCTGATCTCTCAATTCTCTAAATCACTTATAATCATTTCCTAACATTACTTTAAATAAATACTAGCCTCATCACATGCATAAAACTAGGGGTGTGCAAAAAACCGACGAACCGAAAAAACTGCTTCAAACCGACTGAATCGATGCAAAAATTTCGGTTTGGTTTCGGTTCGGTTCGGTTTCGGTTTTATTATATAAAAAACCGAAAATTTCGGTTCCGTTTTCGGTGGCAAATTCTCCGACCGAACCGAACCAAAATATATTAAATAGTAATTTGTACAAATTATTTCAACAAAGTTCCATGTGTCCTAGCGGTAAGGACACGCACTTGTTTTTCAGTCATCCCAGGCTCGACCCTTGGTAATAGCCTTTTTATTTTTCCTCTCTTTATTACCAAAACTACGTCGTTTTGGGGTTTGCTTTATAACCCTATTTTCCATAGTTTTAAAAACCGGACCAGACCGGCCGGTCCGACCGGTTCAACCTGGAACCGGCTTCAAGTCCGGTCCGGTTATGATAAAAAACCGGAAATAACTAAAAAACCGGGCAAACAGTAAAAACCGGAGGTTCAACCGGAAAAATCGGAAAAACCGGAGGTCCAACCGGTTAATATCCGGTTCTGGGCTTTTTGTCTTTTCCGGCAAAACTATGTCGTTTTGGTGAGTCTGAGCTAAAAGCCTAAAACTAAAAGTCTAAAATCCTAAAAACTAACCCTAACTCCCTTGCTCACTCACCTCAGACGCTCTCATTCTCATCTCCCTCACGCCTCAGTGGCCTCACCTCAGCTTAGACTCCCTCACGCCTCACCTCAGCTCAAACTCTCTCATCTCCTCACGCCTCACCTCAGCTCAGACTCTCTCATCTCCCTCACTCACCTCACTTCCTCTGTCCCTCACTCACCTCACGTCCTCTGTCTCTCTCATCTCGGACTATACCAAAGGGCGATCTCGCTCTGCCTCACTCACCTGCGGCTGCGCTCTCTCTGCCTCACGCTGTCACGCACCGCACCTCTTTCTGCGCTGCCTCACGCTGTCACGCACCGCACACTCTCATCAAGCTGAGTTTTTTTTTTTTTTTTTTTTTTTTTTTTTTTTTTTTTTTTTTTTTTTTTTTTTTTTTTTTTTTCCGAAAACAGAGTGATCTTGACTTTCAAAAACAGAGTGAGCACCGCACCTCTCTCTGCGCTGTCGTATTGGGCTTGATTTTCTTGTTCTTCTCAGCGTCTGGGTTGGTCTCGCCCTTGCCCTCGGCCATCGCCCTTTGGTAATGTTCTTTTCTTTTTCATTTTCTTGGTTTTTTTTTTTTTTTTTCTTTTCTCTGATTCTCTCGACTTCATCAGGTAAGAAACTAATAAAGTAATAATTAATATTCTTTTTTTTTTATAATGATTTTGATTTTGATCATTTTCTCTGTTCTTTTTTTTTTTTTTTCATTTCTCTCGGCTTTATCTCAGATTCTCAATTCATGTTGTCCGCATCATCTCAGGTTCTCCTTTCGTGATTTCACTGGTAAGTGGTAACTTCAATTATTAGTTTACAATAGCATTTTAGTTTAATTGTGATTTTGTGTATGTTGTGGATTTAATTTACAGAGCATTATTGGTTGTGAAATATAGTTTAGAGTATTGTATTGTGTATGTTGTATTGATGAATTTATTTGTTGATAAAATGGTTGCTGCCAATCTGAAATTGTTGAGTGAAATGGAGTCCGCCTCTGTACCATCTAATGAACATGCTTCTACAACTGGGTCTAATGCTAATTCTTCATCTGTAAGAGCAAAATGTGATCCCGCATGGGATCATGTAACTGAAGTAGTGAAAGACGGAAAAAGTAGTTATAGATGTATACATTGTGGGAAAAGTTATAAGGGAGGGGGCATCAATAGGATGAAAAGACATTTAGCTGGAATTAAAGGTGATGTGGCTGCATGTATGGGTGTACCTTATGATGTTAGGTTTAAAATGGTTGAGAATTTGAAGGAAATTTCAAAAACTAAAGAACAAACAAAAAAGGATCAAGAAGCATCTAATTATTCACCATTAGAGGACTCACCAGAATTTGAAGATGTCCAAGAAATTATTCCTAGAGGTAGGGGGCTAGGTAAGGGAAATAGAAGTGGTCCTAGTAGTTTTCTACCAAGATCCAATCTTGGCAAGAGGAAGGTTGGTGACACTGATAATTACTTCGCTCCTAGAACAACACTGGGAGCTCAACCTTCTATTAAAAGTGTGCTTGCTGGTAAAGAAAAGAAGTGGAGGGTTGATATGTCTGTAGCAAGATGGATGTATGATGCTTGCATTCCAATTAATGCTGTGAATTCTAGTTATTATCAACCTATGTTGAATGCTGTAGCTTCTTATGGTCCTGGATATAGAGGTCCAAATTATCATGCCCTTCGAGTACCTTTGCTGAGAGACGCAAAAAGAGAAGTCCAATTGATTGTTGATTCTCATCGATCATATTGGGCTGATACTGGTTGTACAATAATGGCTGATGGGTGGACTGACACTAGGCATAGAACATTGATTAATTTCCTTGTCTATTGTCCTAAAGGAATTATTTTTATACGTTCTGTTGATGCTTCTGACTTGGTTAAGGATGCTATTAATTTGAGTAACTTGTTTGATGAAATTGTTAGTTGGGTTGGTCCTGCAAATATAGTGCATTTGGTCACTGACAATGCTGCAAATTATGTAGCTGCTGGAAGAATTGTGTGTGGAAAATATAGGAACATTAGTTGGTCACCTTGTGCAGCACATTGCCTAAACCTAATTTTTAAGGAGATTGGGAAAATGGATCATATAGCTAAACTTGCAAAGCGTGCATCCAAGATCACAGTGTTCATCTATAACCATGTGGCTTTGCAAGCTTGGTTGAGGACTAGAAAAAATTGGACGGAAATTGTGCGTCCAGGGCCAACTAGGTTTGCTACTACTTTCATTGCCTTAGGGAGTCTTAAGGAACATAAGCATGACTTACAAGCATTGGTGACTAGTAAATTTTATGTTGAATCAAGATATGCAAAAGATAAGAAAGCAAAGGCAGTGGTGAAAATCATTCTTGACAATCAATTTTGGAATGATTGTCATGTAATTGTGCATATTATGTCACCATTGATTCGTTTGTTACGCATTGTTGATTCTGATGAAAAACCAGCTATGGGTTATGTGTATGATGGCATGTACAGAGTAATTGATGGAATCAAAAAAATTTTCAAGGACAAGAAGAGACTATGGGAGCCTTATGTTAATATTATTAAGGATCGTTGGGATAATCAATTCTATAGAGATATTCATGTTGCTGCATATTGGTTGAATCCTGCATTCCAATATGACTCATCCACTCTTAATAAGAGGCTAGAGACACAATCTGCTGTGACAGATGTTATTGAATCAAAAGTTTCAACCGGTCGATTGAAGTTGGTGGAGGAATTAAGGCTATTTCGAGAGCGTGAACAAACTTTTGGAACTCAACTTGCTCAAGAATCAGCCAAGACATCTCAGCCGGGTAAGATATTATTTACTTTAGCTTATACTAAAATGTAAATATGTTTTAAAGATTATAGCTCTTTTTTATATTTTTGGGATAAGTATAGTTGTATTTATTGATTCATTGTATCTTTGTTTTGTATTGTATATGGAACTTAGATGAGTGGTGGAAGTTGTTTGGATCTTGTGCTCCAACTTTACAAAAGTTTGCAATTCGGATCCTTAGCCAAACAGCTGCCTCTTCGGGATGTGAGCGGAATTGGAGTGCTTTTGAACAAATACATACCAAAAGAAGAAATAGATTGGAGCATCAACGACTTAATGATCTTGTGTTTGTTCATTATAACTACCGATTGAAAGAAAGGTATATATTATATAATCTCTTTGTTTCAATGTTTTTGTGGGGAAATATGAGTGATTCACTGATTTGGTCAAGTGGATTCTTTGTGATTGTGAAATATAAGTGATTTGGTTACTAATTAAATTATTCATTATGTTCATCTTATGATAGAGTCAAAAGGAAGAAGTTCAATTTTGATCCTATTGATTATGCAAGTATCGATAAAACTGAATTTTGGGTAGTGGAAGATGAGGAACCTCCATTTTTAGATCATGAGGAGATAGAGGATGCATTATATGAAGAGGGAGCCTATCCAATCGAAGAAGGGTCTTCTAGCCATGTACAAAGAGGTTAGCTTATAATTATTCTTTGCCTAGTTGCATATTTTAATTAGACTATTTATGTTTTATGAGAAATGATTATGAGAATTGTTATTTCATTCATTGTTCTTTGGTTTTGGAATTTGTATAGATATGGACAATGAAGTGATTGAGGATGATGATGACATCAATTTGGAATCATTTGGTGATGAAGATGATGCTCCTCCCGGATTTAGAGATAAAAATCATCCTATTCATGTTGAAGATGAAGAAGATGAGGATGAGGATGATGATTGTGATGCTAGTGGTGAAGCATTTGGTTCACATGATGATATTGATTTCAATTATCTTCATGACAAATGAGGCTTAGGTTTTAAAACTTAGTTGTTGTTTGTTTGAAACTTTAAAACTTAGTTGTTTGTTTGAAACTTTAAAACTTAGTTGTTGGTTGTAATGAACTTATTTGTTATTTGCCATATGGATGTAAATGTAATAACTAATGAACTTATTTATTTGATTTTGTTGAAAGTTTATTAGAATTTCAAGATGATTATTTTGTAATATTAATGTTATTACCTATTGATTTGAGCCTTGCTGAGATTGCTTAGGTTTTTTTGCTTTAATAAGTCAAAAAGGAAATATATTGATATAATTGATGTTTCTAAAGCAGGTTTAAAGTCTTTGGATCCTCTATTGCTGAGTGCTATGTTGTGATCACTGACCAGTCCATTGGCTTTTTTTTTTTTTTTTAAGGAAACATATTTGTTATTATACGTTTGTTAGTTTTAGACTTTTAGTATTTTAAAAAATTATTAATTATTTATATAATTTAAATAAATAATAATTAAATTATTTATGACGTCACTGGTTCGACCATCGGTCGGACCCCGGTCCGACCATAAAACCGGTATTTAGCTGCTTTTCCGGTTCTTTCACCGTACCGGTTTTTAAAACCATGCTATTTTCAGCACTTGTCTCTCATTTCAAGCCTTCAACAGCAGCCGTTCTCTTCTCCCCTTTCCCTCTCTAGTCATTCTCTTTCTCCCCATCTCTCTCTTTCTGTCATACTATCATGCCTCCGTTTCTCTCTCTCTCCATCACGCCGCCGTTTTTCTCTCTCTATCACGCTGCTTCAGTGCACTTCTTCGCCGGTACGCTGCTTCATCATTCTCTCTCTCGTTTTTTTTTTTTTGGTTTTGTGTTTGTTACTTTGCTTAATACTTGGTGTTTGGGTGGTGAGAAAATGTGGGAAAGCAAAGGGATTTTCTGGGTTTGTTAATTTATTTTGGGTATGTTAATATTTTCTGGGTTTCTGCCTTCTGGGTTTGTTAATATTTTCTGGGTTTGTTAATTTTTTTTCTTTGTTTGCTTTCTTAGAAAATAAATGATAAGGAAACCGAAAAAAACCCACCGGTATGCTGCTTCGCAATTATTTTCTGGGTTTGTTTGCTATCTTCGCCGGTACACTGCTTCGTCGTTCTCTTTTTTTTTTTTGGGTTTGTGTTTGCTACTTTGCTTGGTGCTTGGTGTTTGGGTGGTGAGAAAACATGGGAAAGCAAAGGGATTTTCTGGGTTTGTTATTTTTTACGGGTTTGTTAATTTTTTTTGGGTTTCTTAATATTTTTTGGGTTTCTGGATTTGTTAATATTTACTGGATTTGTTAATTTTTTTTCTTTGTTTGCTTCTTAGAAAATAAATTATCTGTGTGAAAACTTTTGAGCTTGTGGTTTTTATCGATTTTGAGTGTGATTTTGTATGCTTTGGTTTTTGCTTTATCGTTTGAAAGAGTGGTTTTGAAAATCTCAATAACCCTCTCTTAGGAAAACCGAAAACCGACTGAAACCGAAATACACCGAAACCAATGGTTTTCCAGCCATTTCGGTCAGTTTTGGTTGAGAATTTCACGAACCGAAATATTCGGTTTCGGTTGGCCATACTCATACAAACCGACCGAAACCGAACCGAACACACCCCTACATAAAACAGGCACTTCATGAGTGCGATGATTTTTTTTTTTAATTGTCATAATTTTTCACTTATTTCAATTTGTGATTTACACATTTTTTTCAAAAAAAAAAGAAAAAAAGTGCATTTAGAACCACTAATATGATCAGAAATGTTACAAGGCTAACTACCAAAAAATGTACAAATCCACCCATGAACATATGATTTCAATGCTATTTCAGTTTACCTTCTTTTTTTTTTTTTTTGCTAACCTTACGACACTTTTTGAAAGTTATATTGAAATACGACAGCCCGTATGGTAAGTGGTAAATAATAGTATCATTCATTGTGGACAATCATAAAAGAGAAAGACACCGGCGATTGTGGTCTTGCCGACACCGACACTGGAGACGACATCATCACCGACTTCATCTCGCTGTCGACTGTGAGCCACTTCTCTCTCTCTCTCTCTCTCTCTCTCTCTCTCTGTCTTAGAGAAAGAAACCCTAATCTTGACTCTCAATTATTTTTAAAATTTCTGTTTGGTTTTTTGATAAAGGAATAGAAGGGTTTATTTATTTAAAATAGTCAGTGTTTTCTGGGTTTGCAATTGTTTGGTTTGATTTAAATGTATAAAAATATTTTTTAGGGGTTTGTTTGGAATTGGGATGATGATAAAAATGTTTAATCCTGAATTAATTTATTTTATACATTGTTTCTGCTGGATGATTTTAGTGGAATTTTATTTATATACGTTGTTGCTGCTGTATGAATTTTGTTAATGCCGAATGAATTTAAATCATCAAACAAAATTGAGAGTAATCATGTAGATGATGAGTTTGGAATAAACATGTGCTTTGTTTTTTTGAAGCAAGTACAAGTTTAACTTGTTTAATGTTTCAAAATATTATTTATTTTGAAAAAAAAAATTTTAATTGACAAATTTTTTGTAACTTTTTAAAGAAAAATAGTTCAGTGTTGGTTTTGATTCTGCTCAAATATACCTTCTTTAGCCATAATGGTTTCTGGGTTTCAACATTCTTCTGGTAATTGATTTTAACTTCCCTTGAGGATATTTAGATGCCCAACATACCTAAAGTTGGATTGACTAGATTATTTAATTATGGATGTGGTTTCTAAGTGTAAAGGTTAGTAATTCATAGTGATTTGTATATATTAGTTGATCCAAGTTAAGGGAACAAAAAAAAAAAAGGGTAGAGGAAGACCAAAAATCACATTAGTAGAAGCAATAAAAAAAGGACATGTCCATTAAGGGAGTAACAAAAAGTTTGACTTTAGATAGAGTAAATTGGCAGAAAAGAATACATATGGACGAACCTAACTAATTTGTTGACGATCCATAGCCGACTCAAAAATTTTGGGATTAAGGCTTTTTTTGTTATTGTGCCAACTAAATGGCTATAAAAATCATCCTTTTTGTTGTTTCCTTGCTAGTTCATAAGTGAAAGGGATGCCCATGTCTTCTTTTTTATTTGTAGGATTTTAGAAAAATGCTGGATTTTCCTCAAATTTTACTTGAGGAATGGGCAGTTTTTCATCCCAAAAATTCCATCAATATTTTTTTCTTTTTTTCTTTTTCTTTTTTTCAATATTTTCTCTCCTTGAAATTTCTATTAAAACTTTCGTTACCTATTAAATAAATAAATAAATAAAGAATGGGGTGGTGTCAAGCTACTGTAATGTACATGGTGTAGATGCTTGGTTTGAGTTTTAAGGCTTATGGGATTCACAATTTGACTCTATTTTTCAGATTTTTGTAACGTTACATTCCTAGAAACAAGACCATAAGATGGCTCGCAATGAGGAGAAAGCGCAGTCAATGCTAAACAGATTCATTGCGCTCAAAGCTGAAGAGAAAAAGAAACCAAAAGAGCGTCGTCCCTTCCTTGCCTCTGAATGTCGTGACCTTGCCGAGGCCGATAAGTGGCGCCAGCAAATCATGCGCGAGATTGGCCGCAAAGTTGCTGAAATCCAAAATGAAGGGCTTGGAGAGCACCGCCTCTGTGACCTCAATGACGAGATCAATAAACTCATCCGGGAAAAATTCCATTGGGAACGGCGCATTGTTGAGCTCGGTGGGCCCAATTATGCCAAACATGCCCCTAAAATGACGGACCTAGAAGGAAACATAGTGGATGTTCCTAACCCTAGTGGGCGTGGGCCAGGATACCGATACTTGGTGCTGCAAAGAAGTTGCCAGGAGTGAGAGAGCTGTTTGAGAAGCCTCCAGAATTGCGAAAAAGGAGGACTCGATATGATATATATAAGAGGATTGATGCGAGTTATTATGGGTATAGGGATTATGAGGATGGGGTGCTGGAGAGGGTGGAGGGGCCTGCAGAGGAGAAGATGAGGGCAGAGGCATTGGAGGAGTGGAGGAGAGTGGAGGAGGTGAGGAGGGAGGCGAAGAAGGCAGTAAAGAGTGGGGAGGTGGTGAGTGTGGTGAAGGAGGTGTTGTTTGAGGGGATGGAGGAGGAAGTGGAGGAGGAGGAGAAGAGGAAAAGGGAGAAGCTGGAGAAGGAGGAGATGGAAAGGGAGGGGAGGAGGGAGTTTGTGGTTCATGTGCCATTGCCAGATGACAAGGAAATAGAGAGGATGGTGTTGGAGAAAAAGAAGATTGAGCTGTTGAGTAAGTATGTGAGTGATGGTTTGTTGGAGGAGCAGACTGAGGCAAAGGCAATGCTTAATATTTGGCGGTAGATGTGGTGTGACTTGGAATTTGCTGCTCCTAGAATTAGATTGTTGTTGTTTCTAGAATTAGATTGGATGAAAGAGTTTCTGGTGTTCTGACTGTTAAGCTAATAGATGGAATTAGATACTGTATTTTCTTTTTAATTAAGATGATATTAGTCGTCATTGTTCAACAGTTACATTGTTATTGGCTTTTGATGTTGGTCATGTTAATGATGTAACTTGACAACTGTATATTTAAGAGTTTTCAAATGGGAATTGTTATTTTAATCTTTATTTTTTTGCTCTAGGATTTTTAGTCAATTTCTATTGATACTTGGCAATTGAGATCCTATCGAACCTAATATGTATGATAGTGGAATGATCCCTTCTTAACACCACTGTAGCTTAAATTATATATCTTGCTGCCTTCTAAATTTTTTTTAAAGCGGTATATAAACTATACCTTTTTTAATAGTAAATTTTTGAATGAACATATTTTACAGTTTTATGAGATTATTGTGCTTATATCCTTGTTTTCTAACAATGGCTTTTTATGCCAGTTTTGAGTTGATCCAATTTCTACAGAGGGGTGTAACTAAAATTATGCATTGTGTTCTATTAGAAAAATTGATTTTCCAGATTAAAACAATGCAGGCATAGGCATCATGATATTCTGTCAGAAATTACCTGGTTTCATAGCTCATAGCTGGTTCTTTTGGTGGTTGTAGAGGCTGAGGCAGTGGTGTGACAAGAGTTCTAGTGGTGTGACATGAGTTCTAGAGGAGGTGATTGCAGCTGTAATGGAAGTGTTAGCTGCTTTTTGTGCTTTTGAGGTAAGAAGTAGCATTAGGATCAAAACAAAATTGACTTACCAAGTGGAGCTGTTATCTAGAATTTTTATCAGAAACCAATATTGAGAGTTAAACTCTGTTGCTAGCTTTCATGTTGTTTTGTATTGTGCATGAAAATGAGAAAGGAAATTAGCAATGTTGTTTTGTATTGTGCATGAATATGAGAAATGAAATTAGCAATGATAGTATTAAATAAGAGTGCACAGTGTAAGTTTAATGTTTATCCTTTGTGGAATTGACTGAAAGAAGAGTCTGAAATTTCAAATAGAGGAGTTATTGAGAAGAATTATTCTTGCTTTTGATCTTCTATTGTCGTAGATATCACATGGCTGCATGGGTTGTGCTTGTTAAAATTGCGATCTGTTGTAGGATTATCTTGTCCTACAGCCCTTGAATTGTGGATCTAGGGTTGCACCTACCAGGGTCAAAGTAGTATGGTTATTTTTGTTTGTTGCTTTACGATTCAATGGACCGTTTCTACGTCAATTCTTGATGAGCCAGATAATTTTCATGAGTGGTTTAAGATATATGCAGAAGCTTGCACTTTTCAGCTATAATGCCTTTGTTCTGTTTCTTTTGAAGCTGTTTGAATCTTAATACTTTTGTCCCTAAAACTACTTCCTTTTAATGTACACACTAACACTTTCAGCTTTGCTTAGATGACCTTGTTCATTGCTTATACATACAGAGGAGATTGCATTAGATTGCCAACTAGTTATACCTTTTATCCTTCATGCTAAACAACAATTGGAAGTGACAGTAGCAGTAGTGGAGATGAGGATCACCTTGGACGTGGTAGAGATTCTGTTTATGGTGTGAGGTTATTACTTAACATGTTTAGAGGTGATGATAGTTTGTAATTTAGAATTGGTGGTTGGTAGCATTGCAGGTTTTACGGTAATAACATGAGGAAAGTAAGAATTTTTTGCTTTTACTCTAAATAGTTCAAAGGGCAATTAGCTCTAATTCAATGACACCTTTGCTTGGACAACAAGGTGGAGGGTGAGCAGATTCAAAACCGTTGGTTGAGTAGCTTACCATTAGAAAAAGGAAAAAAATAAAAATAAAAATAAAAATAAAAAATAAAAAAAATCAGTGGGATAAAGGGATGTGAAATAACACTAAATTACTATTTGTAGTCTGAGCAAATTTTTATTTTTTTTGCTGCATGTTACTGTGAATAAGATTTGTATAGATACTTGGAATATAGGGCCTTTAACAAGGAAATTAATGGAAATAATATTGACAACATAAGGTATGATTTTAGATAGAATAGAATGGAGGAAAAAGATACATGTAGCCGACCTTAGTTAATTTGTTGAGGATTCATAGTTGACCCCAAAAAAATTGGGATTAAGGCTTTTTTGTTGTTGTTGTTGTATGAACATCTTATCAAAAACCGAGGTTGACACTCAACAGTTTTATTTATTTATTTTATTTATTTTATTTTATCTGCTATGATTTTAACCTACGTTCTGCATGATTATGATCATTCTAATTAACAGTGCAGCATTAGTTACTACCTACTTCTAGTTTAGGATTGGCTTAGATTCGATTCAGTATATGGCATTGAGTGGTAAAAGAGTCATTTTCACTGTTGCTTTGAAAGTTCAAATAGTGTCAGCTATTGGGAAGTGGCAACTTTTTTCATCTTTTGAAAGCTTACCATTTTGACTTGTTTGTCTTGATTTATTTTGGAATGTTCTTGATTATTTTTAGGAATACTTTTTGATTCGTTGTGCTATGATTTTAACCTATGTTCTGCATGATTATGATCATTCTAATTAACAGTGCAACATTTGTTACTACTTACTACTAGTTTAGGATTGGCTTAGATTCAATTCAGTATACGGCATTGAGTGCTAAAACAATCAGTTTCACTGTTGCTTTGAAAGTTCAAATAGTGTCAACTATTGGGAAGTGGCAACTTTTTTTCATGTTTGAAAAGCTTACCATGTTGATTTGTTTGTCTTGATTTATTTTGGTATGTTCTTGATTATTTTTAGGAGTACTTTTTGATTCGTTGTGTTCTTGATCTTACTTTAGGGGAAATCCTACGTATCTCCCTAGATTAGGGTTGGAGTGAAAACCAAGGATTTGCAAAATCCTTCACGACCCTCTTAGACAGCAGTGACAAAGCCACTGCAAGCTTAAAACGTACGGCAGTAACAAAGCCACTGAAAGCTTTAAACATGTTGCTAATTAAGTACCATAGATACTCCATTTTGCAATTTACATTTGACCTCACCTCATCTCAATTGTCATTTCACATTTCTAAGGTAAAACTATAATTTTGACTATTTGATTTTTAATCGCATTGTGTGAAATAAATGAATCTTGAAGTCACAAATGTGGTGCCCCGCACCAATTAGCATTCTATATTTCTATTTGATCATGTTACCGCCATCCATAACATGAATAGAATTAGCAAGATTAAAATGATGTAATGGATATATACAAAAGAGTAAGTACATATTTATGTGAACTGTGCTTGTATGATTGCATGTAGTATATAAGTAAGCAAGTGGTAACTATTGGATGTTCTATATATAAAATGGATGGTATTAGTTTGTTCATAGAAATATAATGGACCTGCTTCAACATTGACCTCTGTTGCTACTGTAAATTCTACTTCACAAATCTGGCTAGAGGAATGCCCAGATTTCCTGGCACCTTGTTCACAGAGATGCATAGTGATTTGTTTAAAAGTTTTTTTGAGTTATGATGAAAATTGTTGTTTAAAAAAAGACGTGTGAGATCTCTGCATGTTCTCGCTCAAACCTCATTGATCTCTAGTCTTTTGTTATCACTAAACTAGAGAATCCATTGGAGTTTACAGCTTACACGAATATGAAGAGACATACTTTGGACAGAGAGAAAAGAGGTAAGAGTTTTGGATGCACGGAGGAGATAAGGGGACAGAAAAATTAGGAGAGACGAGATACGAATTTTGAGGCATCTATTTAGTGTAATCAACAGCAAGTGTAAGAGAGTGTTGTATATAGTATACATACATAAATATATATATATATATATATATATAGCCAATTTAGATAACTTCCACTTATACAGGTCAAGTCACCAGCAAGTTTTAAAGAAAAAATAGGGTATAAGAGAATGTGTTGTATATAGTTTAACTTGTCTCATCCTCTCTTAAAAGTTATCATAGCATTTGAGTGGAGTTTGTGAGGTGCTTTATGCTATGTTTTGAAGTTTTGAGAGAAAAGAGAGTAGAGGGAAAGAAAGTAGTGGAGAGAAGAGTAGAGGGGAATGGTTATTCTCCACGCTATTTGGATATTTTTAAAATTAAGTAAGGGGGAGAGTAATAATTAATCTTTTCATTTGTAATTTTGTTAATATGGTAAGGATAAATTTGATAATTCATTTGATCAAACATTTTTATGCTTCACTCTCCCTCCAAATCTCTTCAATTTGGGAGAACTAAAAATGAGAGGTTGGAAGTAGTTCAAACCCCTCCAAATCTCTCCTCCTCTTTCCTTAAAAAATATTCAAACAAAGTAATTAAATTACTCTCCTTCCCTCTACTCTACTTCCCTTCCTTCCCCTAACATCCAAACCTAGGTAGTGTTAGAACCCCTTTCTCTTTTCCTAGTACGTATTTGTTTTTATAAAAAAACAAAAATGTAATCAGTAAGTGACTCCGAATATTTCCTCGTTCCCTGGTTAGTGGTTACAAGGGGTCAGATCCGATTAAGTGGTCCCTGGTTAGTGGTTACAAGGGATCAGATCCGATTAAGTGGTCTGGGTGAAGAAAAAAAGTGGGAAAAACCTGAGTATATCAAACAAAATCTTTCACCAAGATATCTTGAAATATATTTACAAGATGGCAGTTAGTATTGTACGAAATGTTCATTAAAAATTCGAAGACAAAATTCGCACAAATGACGGAACATACTAAAAATTATTACACACTAGCCACGTTTACCTCCTCTTCTCTCCCTCCCTTCCTTCAACAATGAAGACCATAAGTAAACTTGGGAGCAATGGGGCACAAGACTAACCTGGGATCAGATATAACATCTTGAATTTCAAAGTTCATTTGATCAATAGCATAGCAATGGCAAGCAAACATCACAAGCTGTGCTCTTTACTCAGGTCAACAGCATAATACCGAATTTAAAACTCGAGTGTCTAAAACTGGAGTTCCAAGATAAAACTCGAGTTTTAAAGTCTCAATTTGGAAGCGGATGGGTCTGATGCAGAGAAAAATCCAAGTAGAAATTGAGTTTTAAAGACTCGAGTTCCGGAAAATGCCGCTATAGGGACTTAAAACGTTACTATAGGGCTTAAAAACGCCATTATAAGGCTCCCTGTACGACACTTAGGAAAAAATTTTGCAGGAAAACGCCGCTGTAGGGCTTTAAAACGACACTATAGAGCTTAAAAACGCCACTATAGGGCTCCCTGAACCTGGTATGGGCACTTATAAAAAAAATTTGCAAGAAAACACCGCTATAGGGCTTTAAAACGTCACTATAGGACTTAAAAATGCCACTATAGGAGCGATCGCACTAAAAATTATTTTGCATAGAACTCGAGTTTCTAAAACTCGAGATCTGTGTGGCATTTTCACCAACAAAACACTCGCAAAGCGAGTCTTTGAAACTCGATTTTTAATATGGATCTCGAGTTTCTAAAACTCGAGATACTATTTTTCTTAATTCTTACAAACGTTGCCTAACTTACTACTTACTCCCCCCCCCCCCCCCCCCACACACACAGTTACTCTGCCCATTCCCCCCATAATACCACGGGTGAGAAACTATGGAGCCCAAATGGAACCTCATAAACATTGAGGACACCCATTGTATAGGAAGTGGGAAGACGGAAGAAAGCAACAAATAAATTCACCAATATTATAGTATATTGAGAATAAAAGAAACATACTATAGCCGAATCAAGAGAAACCAATATTCATTCATAATTTATCTTGGGGTTTATTGTTTGATGGTTTCTTTTGTGATTTCATTTTTGGGTTTTAGCAATTTCTTTCTTTGGTTGCTAAGAAACTAGAATCTTTTTAATCATTTTGGTTCCAACCAATATGTCAAATTGGAATTAACCCAAGTCTTGCCCATCTCTTTAATGGGTTCGAGTTTGTTTTTGGTTTTCCGGGAATTGAACCGAAGAAAATTTTATTTTTTGTACTAAAAAAAAAAGGACACGGTTTTCTTTTTGTGTTGGGATTAGATGAAATTTGTTTGTATTGATGGGTTTTTTGGTGAAGATCTAGGTTGGGTATTGGATTATGGCGGTGGTTTCAGTGGGTTTTGGTTTTAGTCTATTTCAGGTGTTGGGGCAACGGTTTCTAGCAGGTGATAGTGACAGATGGTTTAGTCAGAAAATATAGGGATTTGAGCAAAACAAAAACTAGTCCAAAATTGGTGCTAAACAAAAAAATAAGTATAGGATTTGAGAAGAGAAAATGAGTACAAAAAATGAAAAATGAAATTGAATACAAATCCAGAAGTAACCAAACAAGCCCTTAATGATTTTTTTAAACCATAGAGTTTTTGGTTCCATGGGCCCCTATGGTGGGTAAATTATCAAGGTTATACTAGTCATTTCACTTTGAAAAAAAATATATTGTTAAAATATAAATAAAATAGTCAACAATTTTTTTTTTTTTTTTAAGAAAAATAGTCAACAAATTGAACACATAGTTATATGATATTTTTAAGATGAACAATGCGTAGAATATAAGTTCAAATCATTATTTTTTTTTTATATATAAATTTGAAAATTACAATGGGAGGATAATTTAAACTCCAGAAGTTTTTGTTTAAAATGGTAGAATGAGCCAATCAATTAAGGTAGAAGCTCTTACTAACTAAAATAATTTTCCCATGAAAAAAAAAAAAAAAAATGGGAAAAGGAAAATTGGTAGCTACAAGCAAAAATGGGTCCAAGTGAAAAGTTTTGCCTTATACTGTGCATAATAGTAGAGTATAATGAATGCTGCCGTGGAGTCCAGTCTCAAGCCAAGCCAATTTTTTAATGATTCACCTAACCTTATCAATCTTCTTCTGTCAATATTCAACGCAGCATGAATCCAAGATAAAGGTAAGAGAAATTGTGGTTGTTGATTCGATGGCCCAACAACAGACAATCTTTTAGTATTTTTATTTATTTATTTTGCTTGCTTAAAAAATAATAATACTACTGTAAGTAATCATTACCAGAAAATAGAAGTATAGGTAAACTGACATTGTTCTGAACCTTTAATAATGGAAGGAAGCATGAGCTATGTTTGGGCTTATCCAAATAGAATGGTGCTTGCTTAGAGCATCCACATTGGGGCTTCTATATGCCAAATGCTAGGAGCATTTGGCATTGAAGCCCCAAAATCCATCAGCAACGGAAAAGCTATATCCCATATGCCCAAAAAAAAATGAGATTTAGTTACAGTACCATCTCAAATGTAAGATAGTACTGTAGCTGAATCTTATAAAAAAAAATAATATTTTAATGGTTTTTTCCCCGAGAATATCTCTCACCTCCTTCGTTATTTCTCATCTTTTCTCTTTCTTCGGTCTCTCTTTCTCCGTTCTCTCTTTCTCCTCTGCTGTGTGCTCTCTTCAGACCCAATACTCTGCCCCTCTCTCTCCGATCAGTTATGGATGCTTCTCTCTCTCCGATGACCCTCTCTCTCCGATAGTGATTCCGACGAGGCATCCGTGCTCCAATCCCCTTACCGATTCACTCCTCTCATAAATCGGTTTGGATTCACCGATTCACTCATCCCTTTTTACCGATTCACTCGTCCCTTTACCGATTCATTCGTCTCAAGGGTTTGTGGGTTTGGATTAAGATTTTGTTTGCAAAATCTCTTCACGAAGCTCCATCGGTCTCTCAAATCAAATCAGAATCAAAATTAAAGCAATTTACTAGGTGGGTTTTGTGTTTGTGTTTGTGTTTGTGTTTCTGCAATAAAAAGGGGGATTCAGCTTGTGTTTGTGTTTGGGTTTTGATCTAAGAATGGCTGTTGATGTTTGCAGAGGTGAGATTCAACTTCATCACGAGGGGTTTTCGCTCTCTGTCGGATTAGCATCTTCAGAAACTTTGCTCAGGTTCAACTTCAATTACCAAAATCCCAATGTTATTAGATAATCATTATATTGTCATCATCATCTATGACACCTATCAAAGAACAAATGATAAAACTAGTTTTAGGTGAAGTTGGAATTGGTCGTGACTTCTTTGTTTATGGTTTTGATTTGGGACGTGAAATCTATTTCAGTCTTCAGAGTTCAAAGCCTTTGCTTTGATGTTTTTTTTCCATGGAATTTCGTGATTAAGATGACTGGAATTTGGGTAACTGATAATGCTCAGAGCCAGTTTTGATATGTTCTACATTCCGGCATTATATTTATCTAGTTCATTGCTGATTTCTTTTAAGTTTTTATTTGGTTCATACAGAACTCTTATCATTTTTTGCATTCAGATGTTGTAGAAATTATTCATAGTTTGTCACATTAAAGTTGTGACAAACATTTTTACAAGAAGTTTGTGGCACTAGAACTGCTCTCCTTTAAGAAAGCACCCTATTATGAACCTCTCACACGGAGGCCACTGTCCTTTATTGTAGACCATGAATGCACCATCCATAATGGAGATTTCTAGTACTTCTTTCATTAGGGAAAACTTTTAAAGCCAAACGGCCAAATAAAGAAAAATGACACAAAATAGAGGTTTGGACAATGTTAGTTGTACTGTGTAATTAAGCCCACTATGCAATGTTCCTTATACTTATTAAAAGGCACTTCACTTTAGTAGTTCTTGGAAATAAACCTTGAAACTTGTCACTGTAAATAAATGCCAAGCCCCAAGTAGTGCACCCAAAAAGGAGAGCTTGAAGCAAGATTGGTTATGCGTGAAAATAGATAATGATGGTCAAATTATGATGAATATTGAACCTGTTTAGCAAAGCCCTTTCCCTTTTGACATTGAATAATCAATTTCTGCAATCATATAATTTTAGCTGCAGCATAAGAAAAAGAATAAAAAAAATGTGCATTTGCATTTTTTTGATCAAGTAGTTTTAGACATTCGATCAACTCAAATACTTCAATGGTATAAGAACGAAGACCATTCTCTTTCTCCTACTCTCTACTCTCTGTTTCTTAAAATATAAGTTTTGTTAATATATTGAGATTGCTTTTATTTCGATAATCTATTATAATGAGATAGCTTATTCTTTCTACCCGCAACTGGAGTTATTCCCCTTCACAACCATCCAGGAATGACTGTTTTTAGTAAGCTTCTACTAGGAACAATGCACATCAAGTCGTATGATTTGGTTGATCCTATCAATTTGGATGGCTCGATGCCATCCTCTCAACGTGAGTCTCTCTCCTTGCCTTTTGAACACTGAATTGTAGTGAGATGTCGCGGTGGTGTTTGACTCAAGTAGCTATATTGCAGTGAGATTGGCAAAGCTGAAAGCTGACAGAGTCTTCGAGGCTCCTTGTGACACTTCAGTATTATATCCAACAACAGGGGGGAACATCCATGCTTTCACTGCCATAACACCATGTGCAGTGCTTGATGTGATTGGACCTCCCTATTCCAAAGAAGATGGTCGAGATTGCTTCTACTATAAAGATCATCCCTACACTGCCTCAAGTGAGTGAAACTCTTGCTCTCTTCTTACTTCAACTGCTTGCACCATGTTATCTTAGCTGTGTGTAAAAAGTATTTTACTAAGAATGTTTCCATTAATAACGGTAGTTATGTTAAAGTGGTTTACCCTTTGGAGTTGGGCACTGAGCTTTGCCTGAATTGTTGACTGTATTTCGTTTAAATACAAATTTGGTCAAAGACACTTCAATTCAGTCCCTCGAGGGACCTATTAAGAACCTTTCCCTTGGTTATGAGAGAGGTAGAAGAGTAATCCTTTTTCATACATACACCTATGTGCCTAGATATCTATGTACAATTATACATACTTTGTACCAAAACATGGTAAAATTAACTCTATCCCAACCAATTCCTGCAGCGATGCATCTCTAACTAGTATTGGTGAATGGTGATGCATTCTAAAAGCTTGAAACTAAAGTTTGATCCCCACATTCAAATGAAAGATGAAACTTTGATGTGAAGTTGTCTTTTTTATTTTTTTTCAATAAAAATATCTTAGTCCTTCATTCTAAAGTAGATTGAAATGGAATTTAGAAGAATCCTTTTTAACTTATACGTTTCAATTTTAACTGATCCAGATGGAGAGGCAGCATTGACAACAGAGGACAGTGACAGTTATGGATGGTTGGAAGAGATTGAAATGCCAGAGAACTCGCAAATGGATGGAATTGAATACTTAGGGCCGCAAGTTACTGAGCCTAAGTGTTAGCTATTCCATGTATACAGCCCCCCCTCCGTGTTTTTTATTGAAAATTTTCTCTACAGGTTTTTGTTTTCATTTTCATAATCTTGTATGTTGTTGAATATAACCGTGTTAATTATAGAGTTCTTTTTGGACTTTTGCTTTAAAGCGATATATAAAATGATTCTTTTAGATGTATATCTCAAATAAGGACACTATTTTCCTTGTGTATGGTGCATGAAATTTCTGTTAGACACAAAATTCACGACTGTCAATTCATTTTTTTAAATGGATCTTTACAACTGTGAAAGTTGTTATTCTTACGTTAAAGAAGAGATGTCGGCAGTAGATCCATATAAGAACCACTTTCTGGTAGACACAAAATTTGGCAGGTTGTGTGTGTGTGTGTGTGTGTGTGGGAAAGGAATTGAAAAGAAAAAAAAATTGGCAGATTGTTGAGGATATTCCAACGTGTGTGTGTGTGTGGGGGGGGGGGGGGAAGGAATTGAAAAGAAAAAAAATTTGGCAGGGATATTCCAACCGTTGGACTGGATAAATTTGAAAAAGCAGTTGAATTTGAAACAAAAAAATGATGGTTGGAAAAGTAATAATAAAGAAAGATTAAAAAATAATATTTTAATAAAAGGATGAGATATAGAATTTTGGGATGTTGGGTGTATTGTAAAATGGGATGGTATAATAGATAAAGTAGTTTTTTGAGATTGTAAAATAAGATGAGATTTAGCATCCGGATGTGGATGCTCTTACGAATTACGAAATAACA
The DNA here is from genome assembly GCA_023621385.1 of Quercus gilva. NCBI lineage: Eukaryota > Viridiplantae > Streptophyta > Magnoliopsida > Fagales > Fagaceae > Quercus > Quercus gilva. The sequence goes on from CM042481.1 coordinate 67,339,792, forward strand.
ACTAATAAAAAGTATGAAGTCGCAGTATTTTTTTTCTAAAATTTATTATATATATATATATATATAAAGAAACACAAAAATTTCATTCACAGAAGAAACATAATTACAACTTTAAAGATGAGATTGCTCAATAAGTCGCAATAGTTGAAATCTTAATATTTATACAACAATTCTGCTCAATTCCTTGAAGGTAGAGATGGTGTTAGGGGCTAACTTGTTGAACCATACACTAGCCGATCCCTTAAGCATGGTGGCGAACGCCGTGCACATGATCTCATCTAGGAGCCCTTCTAGGTGAGTAAGGGTCTTGAATGATTCCATATGATTGGACGGGTCCCGTGCTCCATCGTACAGTTCCACCTGCAGCATCCAGAACTTGGTTGGAAAGGGGAAATAAGTCACCTGCGCTGTGAAGGGTGAGTCAGTCTGCTGAACTAGCTCGTCCAGGTTGGTGGATACTCGTCCCTTTATGGCATTCATCTTCATGTCCATCTTCTCCTTCATCATGCACTGCTCTATAGTTCTGACGGGCGGTCAATATCTTCCTACTAATCCCACTTGTTAGGGATGTTGCTTTCTTCTTTATCTTCCCTTTCCCGTCGGCCTCCCGTCAGAAGGTGACTATCATTCTACTCTTCATTATCTCATTTGTCATACTGATCCTTAGGATGTCATTCATTCCTTTGGTTTAACTGCTAATCCAGCTCCTAGTTGCGCTGGGTAAGCCGCTCAACTAGCGCTGCCAGGGTTTGCACTTGTCTTTCCAGGGCGTTGGGGGGTTCCCTGTCTCTTGGTTGATGGTAGCCGTTGATCATGCTTGGACCATGCAACTCTTTGTCTTAGAAGCATTTATATGGCTAATCACTCATTCCTCACAGACGGTGTCAACTGATGATGCTCAAAAATCGTCAATGAGCAGATTGTTCTTGAACGCTTCGATGGGTACCTGAAGAACAAGAAACAAATACCAACAGAGAGCACCAGTGGGGTGCTGGCTAAGGACCCTCCAAAGGTTAAGTCAGCAAATGAAAGATCTCTAAGAAATCTATAGTGAGAGAGTTAGGGATTTTCTATGTACCTAGGAGAGGAAAAGGCTTGACGCTTATATAGTGGTATAAGGGTTCACAAGGATCTCATGAATGAAGGAGCTTTTCTTATAGAGAAGATCTTGGGTTTAAGGTCTTGAGATCTTAGGGTTCATCTTCCCATATAAGGAAGATACAAACGTATAGTTGGGTCCTTAAACGTGACGTGTTATTTCTATGTAGAGACTCATGAGAAAGGGACAAGCAAAAACTTGTGGGACCCACCATGCTCATCCGTTGACATGGTCATCCGTTCGTCAACATGGATCCTCCGTCCGCTAGTACGTGATGCAAGGGTCTCGTGGGTTTTGATGTCTCTTTGTTGGCATACTTAGTCATCCATCGAACGATTGTAATGTATGGGCCAACCATCAGTTTAACTGGATGATGTCCAATGGACAACTTAGGAGGCAAACGGTTGCTGGTTGAAGAGCCATGAGCGAAGTTTATTCGTCCCGACAGATGAGGAAGGTCTATTTTCTTACTGGACGAAAATGCCCTTATCAATTAGGGGCCTATGTTCAACTTGTTTATTGAAACCAAAGAGGTCAAGAACTAGGAATCAATGGGCCTTCTTTTTTCTATTATTGTCATTGCAAATTTACTATTTTTCTTGTATGAAATCTCCCATGGTGTGGTGTAGACAACATTACTCCATCCCAACCTTTAAGTGATGGTGAGACAATAGTGTCCAGAGAAGGAAACCCTTCCAATGTGGGACAAAGAGCAAAAATTGCCTAAAGGAGTACTCATAAGTTTCCTTAGAGCAAAAATGCCCCCCACACTTTTTTTTTTTTACTTAATTATTAGGAAAAAGATGACATAAGATTATCCACCAAAAAAAAAAAAAAAAAAAAACGTAGGAAAAAAAAATGCGAGTTCTATCTTTTTTTTTTTTTTTTTTTTTTCTTTTTTTCTTTTACATTTTTTAAAGAAATGTATTTAAATTTGTATATATGATTTCAATATACAACGGAAGATCTTTTTCCAAATGTGGGAGTTTCAATTTCTAAGTGGGTGTATTAGACCTCTTTTATGCAAATTTGTATAAATGATTTCAATATACAATGAAAGCTCTTTTTCCAATTATGGGAGTTTCAATTTCTAAGTGGATGTATTAGATCTCTTTTTTTCTTTTTTTTTTTGTGTGTGTAGTATACATTGTTGTAATTTAAGATATATTAAACCTCTTTTTTGTAGTATAAGTTGTTGCAATTTAAGATGCATTAGACCTCTCTTTTTTAGCGTAGTTTTATCTCTCTTTTTTATTTAAATTATATCTTTAGATAATTCTATTCTATTGATTTTAGGTTTTGTTGATAACATTTTAAATAGACACAACTGTTATAGTTGTAAATTAAATACTACTTTCTTTCATTACTTGATTTGTCATATTTATCCAAAAAAAATATGTATATATCTATTCTTAAAATCTAAAAATTTACTAAAATTTCTCCAATTTGGTGAAGTTATGTGGCACAACCATAGCGTCTAAGCTCAACTTTTATTATATACTAGTATTATTCCTGTGCAATGCACGATTTAATAAAAAATATTTTAATAATATAATTAAATTTAATAACAAATAAAATGAAAAAATAATTAATTCAAAATTTAAGATTAAAAAATAAATTGTGCTTGTACACTTGAAAGAAAATTAATTTTTATTTTTTATTTTGATATTTAAATCATTTGTTTTAGTGTTAATTTTATTCAAATGGTTATAAGTTATATCAACCCTAAACCAGCATATGTAACATTCTAAATTAATAAATAAAAATATAATACTCTAACTTAATGTAACATTCTAACTTACTAATAAATAAATATAACATCCTAACTTAAAGTAATGTTTGTAATTGTATTGTGTTTTAGCCTTTAAGAACACCTATATTATTTTTTTTATCATAAAAAAAAACACAGATATTAATATTACACATGAAAAAATAATGAATTCAATAATTGAAACGGTTGAAAACGAAATTAAGCCAAAACCTCAATTCATTAAAAAAAATATATCAAAATTTTTGAACTAAAAAAAAAAAAAAAAAAAACGGAGTTAAGTAAAGATAGATTTACATAGAAATTTGGACGGGTGGATTTTCTCATTTCCAATTTTAGCCTATCTATAAAACTTGTTGATAAAAATCATATTATATATAATAAAAAGACAACAAATACACAAAATCTATTCAATTTGATGAAAGAAAAAAAAAAATTACATGCAAGGTTGTAGGTAAGGCAGAGAGGAGAAGGAAAGATTATAGCAAATAATTGTAAAGTACATAGTATAAATAATGAAACACCAAAAAAACTGTGTGTATATATAATGAGAATTTTAGGTTGTGAAGAAGATGATATGAACAAAAAGAAGTAATTTAGGTGAAACTCAAATACTTTTTTTTTTTTTACTATATTATTAGGAAAAAGATGACATAAGATACAAATTTATCCATATTAAAAAAAAAAATGCAAGTTATATCTTTTTTTCCTTTTACGTTTTTTAAAGAAGCGTAGGAAAAAAAATGCAAATTCGATCTTTTTTTTCTTTTACGTATTTTTTATCTCTCTTTTTTATTTAAATTCTATCCTTAGGTAATTCTATGCCATTGATTTTAGGTTTTGTTGATAACATTTTAGATAAATACAACTATTATTGTTGTAAATCAAATACTACTTTCTTTCATTACTTGATTTGTCATATTTATCTAAAAAATATTGTGGGTGTGAAAGCTCAACGCTACGTATTGGGCCTGTGGCCCAATTTGAATATCACTGTTTGTCCGAAGAGGTAAAAGAGATCAGGGCTGAGTCCGTTTGGTGGAAATGCACTTGAAAAGGAATGATGGGTGTGTCCGAAGATAATCCTATTGGTTCGAAGAGGTACCCCTCATCGGATCATTAGAGAACTTGATCAAGCAAATATACTGAAGACCTAAGCAACCTTCCCAGCTGATTCCACAGTAAAGAGCGAACTCTGGGCATGCTTAGGGATGAGAATGACATAAAATATCTTAAAGGAAAAGCTGCCACCACCGCATTTAATGCATTGTAGCAACTTTCCTGGCCGCATTTATGTGGAAAAGACACCTGAACAGTTCAACCTCAGCTACTACCACTCACAGCAGACTAAAGCAAAGGCATGATGTGACATGTACTCAAGTGAATGCTTGGATGAAGAACAAGTGTACGGTAAAGATGAGGAAGGAGGAGGATATATAAAGGAAGTAGGTCTCTGAGATGGAGAGAGAAAAAATGGTATCCATTTGGTCTATAAATATTAAAACTTTTCGAATTCAGGAGGGTTTTCACTGGATTCTAGTCTGAACATCGTTTTATTCTTACTTGCATGTCTGAACCGTTGCTAAATCCATAACCAGCCCAGTTGTTTAACCCATTCTCTACAAATTTCTTGTTCGGGGTTTATTGGGCTCATAGTCTGCAAATTTTGTGCCTAGCCCATCAAATTTGGACCCTACAAATATGTATATATCTATTCTTAAAATCTAAAAATTTAAACTTTTATTATATATAATATGATATGATATAGATTATTAGATTACAAAACAACATAAATCTAGCAATTTTTTTTCTCCAATTAATCTAAAATTGTCGCATCTAATTCTAGAAAATAATATAATAATAATAAACCCAAAAATGAAAGAACTTTTGTTACATAACTTCTACATACTCATAGAAATAGCTCTCTTTTCATCTAATAAGAAAGCAAAAAATATACATGGAAAAAAGAAAAAAAGAAAAAAAAAACCAGAGAATAAAATCTACATAACCATTCTAAAATCACAGTTTCCTTAACATGACAATCCTCTACAAATCGAATCTCACTTCATCAAAATGACCGTTGTCATTTTCTAATAAATAAATTTTTAAAAAAAGGTCATATTAGAAACTTTACTATAGACATATTAGAAACTTTCTTTTGGACAGTGTTGTTGGGATTCACAAAATCGTATTATATATAATAAAAAGGCAATAAATACACAAAATCTATTCAATTTGATGAAAGAAAAAAAATTTACCTGCAAGGTTGTAGGTAGGGCAAAGAGGAGAAATAAAGAATATAGCAAATAATTATAAAATACGTAGTAGAAATAATAAAACATTAAAAAATTGTGTGTATATATAGTGGGAATTTTAGGTTGTGAAGAAGATGATATGAACAAAAAGAAGTAGTTTAGGTGAAACTCAAATACTTTTTTTTTTTTTAAACTTTATTATTAGGAAAAAGATGACATAAGATGCAAATTTATCCCAAAAAAAAAAAAGTAGGAAAAAAAAAATGCAAGTTCTATCTTTTTTTTCTTTTACGTTTTTTAAAGAAACGTAGGAAAAAAAATGCAATTTTGATCTTTTTTTTTAATTTTATGTTTTTTATCTCTCTTTTTTATTTAAATTCTATCCTTAGATAATTCTATTCTATTGATTTTAGGTTTTGTTGATAACATTTTAAATAAATACAACTGTTGTTATAATTGTAAATCAAATACTACTTTCTTTTATTACTTGATTTGTTATATTTGTCCAAAATATATATATATATATATATATTTATTCTTAAAATCTAAAAATTTATTAAAATTTCTGCAATTTGATAAAGTCACTTGGTACAATCACATCATCTATACCCAACTTTTATTATATATAATATGATATAATATGATATAATATGATTTCCTCTTTCAGTTGAAAGTAAATTATTCAAGGTCTGACTCTTAAGTTATTTCTTTCCAAAATTCAAGGGCGGCTGGTAAGTAAATTCCTCTTAAATTTTAAGATAACTTTTGGGCTTATACCTACTACTATTTTATTTTTTCACATAAGGACACGGGGCCCGGGCTCCCTTGGGCCCCCTACTAGGTCCGTCCCTGTCCACAAGGTATGCGTCCAAGTCAACTGCAGAGTCGTTCAGGGTTTATGCCTTTCTATAATGGCCCTTAACGATAGATGGCCTATCTTGAACTTGTATATAGGAACGAAAGAGGTCAAGAGCTGGGAATCAATGGACCTTCTTTCTTCTATTCTTGTCGTTACAAATTTACTCTTTTTCTTGTTTAAAGTCTCCTATGGAGTACTAGACAGCATAACTCCATCTCAAATTTTAAGTGATGGTGACACCATAGTGTCCAGAGAAGGAAACTTTGTACTGGGTTTCTTCAGTCCTGGAAGTTCCAAGAATCGTTACTTGGGAATTTGGTACAAGAGCATCCCAGTTCAAACTGTTGTTTGGGTTGCAAACAGAGTTCGCCCAATCAACGATACTTCTGGGATTTTGATGATAAACAGCACTGGAAATCTTAACGTCATCCAGAATAATTCGGTTGTTTGGTCAGCAAGCACTTTGAAAGAAGCTCAGAGTCCATTGTTACAACTCCTGGATACTGGGAATCTTGTGGTAACAGATGGCAATTCAGAAGATTATTTGTGGCAAAGCTTTGACTATCCATCTGATACAATGTTACCAGGGATGAAACACGGTTGGGATTTGAAGAGAGGTCTCAACAGGCGCTTAATTGCATGGAAGAACTGGGATGACCCATCTCCTGGGAACTTTATCTTTGAGTTGACACTTCATAACTACCCAGAAGCTTATTTCCGGCAAGGCTCAACAATATACTTCCGTTCTGGGCCTTGGAATGGCTATGGCTTCAGTGGTTCACCTGCACTAAAGCCAAATCCGGTGTTTGCCTTCAAATTTGTGTTCAATCAAGATGAGGCCTACTACATGTTTACCCTGAAACAGTCACATTACTTGAGAGCACTTCCCAACCAAACTAACTCTATGCTTCAACGCTTCATATGGACAGAACAAGGTTGGCAGCTTTTAGCATCTCTGCCTATAGACTACTGTGATACTTATGCCCTTTGTGGAGCCAATGCAAGATGTCTTATTACGGACGCTCCAGTCTGCCAATGTTTAAAGGGATTCAAACCCAAGTCACAACAAAGATGGGATTCAATGGATTGGTCCCAAGGATGTGTACGCAATAAACGATTGAGCTGCGAGGAGAAAAGCACACATGGGTTTCTTAAATTTTCTGGATTGAAACTCCCAGATACTACACACTCATGGGTGAACACAAAAATGAATCTCAAGGAATGCAGGGCAGAATGCTTGAATAACTGTTCTTGTATGGCTTATACAAACTCAGATATCAGAGAAGGTGCTGGCTGCGCCATCTGGTTTGGTGATCTAGTAGATATTAAACAGTTTCCGGCTGGTGGACAGGATCTATACATTCGGATGCACCCTTCAGAACTGGGTATGAGTTTGATTTTGTGAAAGATGATCTTCAATTACTGTTTTCAATTGTCTTTCAATTTTTTGTTTTTTAGAATTTAAAATATATTTATCCATGGTAGACGGGATTAGGGAACACATTAGGAAATTAATCCTTCACAAGTGAACCAAAGCTCTGATACCAAATAAAAATTACTTTTGACCCCTAATACAACTTAACTACCAATTTTAACCAATTATTCTGTATTAAGTGAAGTACTTGATTCATCAAATATTCAAGCATGAAAATAAGCATAGATATACATTAGAGCATATGAACCACAAACACACATTAACAGTTGCGGAGCTACGTTGTCCATGGCCCCCTAGAATTTTAATTTTCTTCTACTGTTAGGCTATGAGTCTTTTTCTTTTTCCTTTTTTTTTTTTCTTTTGATACCAAAACAAGAAAAGGATTACATCACAGAGTTGGGAGACCAACTTGCTACCATATTAGCAAGTTTCTTACATTCAGATAAAATAGAGTCCGGAGCTCTCAAAAGGACAACAAGCATAGAGTATTGCTTAACAATATTATGAATATCATCTATTAAACTATCAATCCACCAAGGCCAGTAGCTCTTAGATCTCCAGAAGAGTTGAATTTCCTTACTGTCAGTTAGGATCACCACCCTTTGAAGACCTGAATGGGCTGTGTAAATGAGTGCTTCACGGATTGCAGCAAGCTTTGCCTTCTTAGGATCTTGAAAAGCCGTGAGAAATGCATTTTTGACAATTAGACATCCTTCCCTTGATTTACCAATCAGGGCAGCACCTTGTCTTCCTCTACTTACTTTGCTGGAGGTTTCAACAAGATACAACAGCTGCCAAGCTTCTTGATAGGGCCAAACCAGGGTAAGGTGCTGGTTGTCTTCCTCTGATGTTGGGTCTTGACCTGTAAGAGTTTAGGAAAAGCAGCATTGTACTTGAGAGTTAAAGCATTTGAGATTAGTATAACCTCCCTAGCATTGGGTAGCTTTCCTTCAAAGACTATGCCATTTCTGTGATTCCCATATACACCAAAGGGTAACAAACAAGGTAGGGATGCAGGTCTTGATTCGGGTTTCCTTTTGGCTTCCTTGTAACCAGTTAGAAATCCAATCAGAAATAGTGTAGTAGGGAAGAGTATCAGTACGAATAGTTATTTCACTGCCTAACCAAACGGCTCTAGCAAAATGGCATTCGAGGAACAAGTGCTCTAAAGTTTCCCTATCTTCTTGACAAAAAGGACAGGTATCCAAACAATTTAAACCTCTATGGATAAGGGTGTTTCTAACAGGGAGGGCTGAGTGTAAGACTTTCCAGATAAATTGCAGAATTTGTTGGGGTAGAGGGATTTTCCAAAAAGTTTTCCATATCTTTTGTGGGATAGCAGCTGGGTTTGGGAGAGCTGGAAGGTTGTCATTGAGAAGGATGGAATAGGCTTTTTTCACTTGGAATTTACCAGTGGTAGAGAAAGGCCAAATGATTTTGTCTTGGGATTCCAAAGGTCTCAATTTGGGTATTGAGATGTTCAGGATGTTCTCAGCTTCTTCCTTATTGTAAAGAGAAGCGATGAGTGGCAGGTCCCAAGTATTGGTGGCAGGTTTAATCAGATTGGCAACACAAAGGGCAGGTTCTAAGGTTGAAGGGTTTTTTGGTTTAAACCAAGCTGGATGTTGGAGTGGGATGCTATGTCCTCTACTTACTTTCCAAGTGCATTGGAAAAGTTTGGGATTGGGTTTGTTCATAATATTTTTCCAGGAACAGGAGCTGCTTGGGTTTGGGTTTGTGTGAGAGAATGTGTTCCCATTGACAATATTTTGAGGTAAGTCTTTTCCAGGATGGATTGGGGTTGTTGAATGATTCTCCAAAATTGTTTAGCTATTAAGGCTTGGTTCATCAGTTTAAATTTCCTTATACCCAATCCACCTTCATTTCTAGGTCTACAGATGGTGTCCCAATTGATAAGATGGAGTTTTCTTACAGATGGTTGGTAGCCCCAGCAAAAGGCATTGATGATGGAGTCAAGTTTAGTGCAAATTTTGTTAGGAATTTTAAGGCAAGAGAATGAATAGACCAGTAAGGATTGGAGGACATAATTGATAAGTGTGACTCTTCCAACTTGTGTGAGGAGTTTAGTTTTCCATCCCTGAAGTTTATTGCTGATTTTTTCTACTAATTCCTCAAAGTTCCCTGCTTTTCTACCTCTCATACAGAAATTAATTCCTAAGTATTTCCCGGGTGGTTAACAAGTTTGACACCAAGGGTAGAACTTAAGACTTGTTGTCTGTCAGGACTAAGATTAGGGGTACAAAAGAGTTCAGACTTATGAGCATTGAACTTTTGGCCAGATAAGTCACAGTACCAATTAAGGGTTTGTTGAAGGGTGGAAATGGTTTTAGGGTCATCATTGAAGAAGAGGAGAGAATCATATGCAAAGAAGAGGTGTGTAAAGGTTGGACAATTTCAGCCAATTTTAATACCTTTGTGTTGTTGTTTTGTTCATTTTTAATGAGAGCACAAGAGAGGACATTGGCACACAAAATGAAAAGATATGGTGATAAAGGATCACCTTGCCTAAGACCTCTAGATGGCAGAATAGTTTCAGAAGGGCTACCATTAATCAAAATACGATAGGACACAGTGGACACACATTGCATCAACCAATGGATCCAATTAGCTGAAAAGCACATATTATGGAGAACAGCTCTAAGGAAGCTCCATTCGATTCCGTCATAGGCTTTTTGCATGTCTAATTTCAAAGCACCAAACCCCCATTTTTCTTTCTTCTTTTTTCTCATATAGTCATAAATTTCCTGTGCAAGCAGTATATTATCAGTAATAAGTCTACCTTGTATGAAAGCATTTTGGAATGGGGTTATCAATCTGTCCATAATGGGTTTAAGTCTATTGACAAGAACTTTTGAAATAATTGTGTAAGCTACGTTACAGAGACTAATGGGTCTAAATTGAGAAAATTCTTCAAGGCAAGCTACTTTTCGGAATAAGAGACAGAAATGTATGGTTGAGGGATTTAAGAAGGTAACCTGAATGGAAAAAAGCTTGGACAATTGCGATGACATCATTCTGAACAATGTTCCAATACTGTTGATAGAAGCCCGCAGGTATTCCATCTGGTCCTGGAGCTTTGAGAGCTCCAATTTGAAAAACAGCTTGTTCAATCTCTGCCCTTAGGAATGGTTTGTTCAGATCTGCTTTCTGAGCTTCAGTCAGAGATGGTAGTGGTATTTCCTTGAGATGATCTTGTATCTCTGTATCCAGCATATGTTGTTGGGATTGATAAAGGTCCTGATAAAAGGTTGTGAAACCCTTTTGGGATTTCCTCCATATTCTCCAGCCAACTACCATCCTCAGCTTTGATTTGGGTGATTCTGTTTCGGAGTCTTCTGTTTCTTGTAATGGTTTGAAAATATTTTGTGTTTCGATCTCCCTTGATAATCCAAGTACTCCGAGCTTTCTGAGCCCACATAATTTCCTCTCTATCCAATAAGGTTTCTAGCTGAGAACTAACATCCATTTCTTTCTGAACATCCTGTAAGGATTTGATACTGGCTTGGATTTGTTGTAGTTCTTCTTTCTTTTTTGCTATCTCCCTTTGAATCTGCCCAAAAATAGTATGATTCCAACCTTTAAGCTTCTCCTTTACCTTTTTAATTCTCTGGACCAACTTGAATGCACGAGAACCCTGGTAGTTGGTTTTCCAAGCTTCCTGTATTATGCCAAAACAATCTGGGTGGGATGTCCACATCCTCTCAAATCTGAAAGGTCTTTGTCCAAAAGGGGGTCTCCAAGTAGTATCAAGTAAAATGGGGCCATGGTCGGAGCACATAATGGGAAGGTCTTGGATGAGGCAATGGGGGTAAGCATTACACCATTCCCAATTTGCAAAGGCCCTGTCTAATTTTTCCATCACAAAATCAGTACCTGGCCTCTTATTTTTCCAAGTATATGAAAGACCTTTAGATTCTATGGGTAAGAGGCTCAGGTTTGATAAGCAACTTCTCAATTCCTGACTACCTTGTATCCTTGTATCCTTAAAAGCTAATTTATCCTCAAAATCCAGTACTTGGTTAAAATCACCTATACATAACCATCTACCATTAATATGAATATCCCTGCCCAGTTGTTCTAATTTTTGCCAAACTTCATTTCTTTTAGAAAGTATGGGGTGGCAAGGGTTGAAGAAATATGAGCTAAATTCAGTTGGGTAGTCTCTGGTTCAGATTGTGGTGAGGCATTGTTTTGGTCTATAGTGTTAGGGGTGGGTTGATTTTCCATCATACGGTTTGGGCTAGCAAGGTTCGGGCTTGAGTTTTGGGCTGCAATTGGGCTTTGGGCTGAAATGTGAATAATTGTTTCCCCTGAGATTTGGTTATTCTGATAGCAACAGAAAAAGTAAAAGGTTATGGGCCCCCAAGAACTTCTTTTAATTATTTAATTGCTGTCTGATCTAGGATCAATCCACAAATTAAACAAGAAGAAAAGGGTGGTGGTCATCATAACAGCATCAATCATTTCTGGATTGCTTACTTTGGGGTTGCTTTGGCGTTTCACTTGGAAGACAACAAATAGAAGATGTAAGTATACCCATCCATTTTTCCAATATATATATATATATACACACACACACACACACACTCATCCATCCTTGCTCATATTAAAGCTAGATTTTAAATGAGCATGATAAATTGTACAAAGACTAAAATTAAAAGTAGTTCCTTAAAAGGTTATATATGGGTTCAATAGGTGAAAGAAAGAAAGAAGATGTAGACGTACCATTATTTAATTTCACAACGGTTGCTACAGCAACAAACAAATTCTCTCCTGCAAATGTGATCGGGGCAGGTGGATTTGGTCCTGTTTATAAGGTAAAAAGAATTCTGATTTAATTACAGGTCAAAAAATTTATGGTGATACTATACAAAGTTAGACGGAAAGATTCATCTTTAACTGATGATTTGCAGGGACATCTACGTAACGGACAAGATATTGCAGTGAAGAGATTATCAAAGAGTTCAAGACAAGGTCTTGAAGAGTTCAAGAATGAAGTTGTTCTCATTGCCAAACTTCAACATAAGAATCTTGTCAAGCTTTTAGGCTACTGTGTTCAAGGAGATGAAAAGATGTTAATCTATGAGTACATGCCCAACAAAAGCTTGGATTGTTTCATTTTTGGTATGATTCTCTTGACCCTTAATGTATGATAATTACTTTCCATCTTTTAAATGTTGCGTGCCTGAGTGTCTTGACTCTTGTCTATTATGTATTTGAATAGAATCCTCCAATTGATTTTCAAAAGAACTTCACAAAAAGAACTAAAAATAGACATAGATGCAATCATGGTAACAAGGGCAAAAATTGTATGCAGAACAAAATGATACTCTGCTAGCATGGCCAAAGCGTTTTGACATTATTATCGGGATTGTGCGAGGACTTCTCTATCTTCACGAGGACTCTAGACTTCAAGTCATCCACAGGGATCTGAAAGCAAGCAATATTTTATTAGATATCAACTTAAACCCGAAAATATCAGATTTTGGCTTAGCAAGAACTTTTGTAGGGGATGAAAGTGAAGAGAAGACAGATAGAATTGTTGGAACATAGTAAGTAATATAAAATTGGCACTAGATTTTCGTTTTTCAAATTGTAGCAAATATTTAATCAGTGTGCTTTGACTCAAAGTACCCCTTATTCCCTTATAACATGATGTAAGGGTGAGGTGATATGTTAAAGACGTACTAAAATTTAAGTTATCAGTAACAACAATAATGATAATAAAGCTTATTTGATAATAAGCTTATTTGATGGTTTCATGCAGCGGCTACATGTCTCCTGAGTATGCAGTTGATGGAAGATTTTCAGTGAAATCTGATGTGTTTAGCATGGGTGTGCTTATGTTAGAGATAGTGAGTTCCATGAAAATCAGAAAATTTTATCACCCAAATCACCATCATAACCTTTTGGGACATGTAAGTGGAAAACTCTCTCTCTCTCTCTCTCTCTCTATCTCTCTCTCTCTCTTTTGGTGGATTATGTGAGTATCTGTATTGTAATTGTGCTAGGCGTGGTTGCTATGGAAGGAGGGCAGGGCCTTGGAACTATTGTATACATGTTTGGAGGATTCACATTCAAGATCTCAAATCTTGAGATGTATTCAAGTTGGTTTGCTATGTGTTCAAAAGTATCCTGAAGATAGGCCAATAATGTCTTGTGTGTATTCTATGTTAACGAATGAGGAAGCAATTCTGCCCCAGCCTAAACAGCCTGGTTTCTTCATAGAAAGAAGTCCCAACAATTCAGGTGCAATATTAAGAAATGAAGATTCTAACATAGAGAATGCAGTTACTATAACTATGCCGGAAGCTAGATAGGAAATTCATAAGTAGCTTGCCTGAGAAGTTATATGTGAAATTTTTTTTAGTATTTAGGGGTGTGTTTGGGATTAGATTGCATCTTTTTGTTTTTAGAAGTAAATTTTATTAATTGTTCATAGTTGCAACTTGCTTGGGTGTGTAAAACTAATGAGCTTTTCTGTATTTTCTTTAATGAAATGGTTGGACCAGCCAATTCTTATCTAAAATATAAAGGATTGAGACTCCTAAATATGGGCTTCTTTGCCTTTAAACCACGGATCCTATTAAAAGTGTACAGAGGTTTTAATCACAAAAGCAGAAGGTGCAGAACCAAAAGAAGCAGAAAACAAAGATAAAAATGAAGAGTGGTTAAGTGAAGAAGAATGATTCTATTCACATGAGCATATGATCTATACACTATTGGTATATAAACACGGTAAGACTGAGTTGATAAATTATATATCTATCTATATGTATATATATCTAAAAGCTAAAGTATATCATTTAAGTCTCATGAAATTTTGTTTTTAGTTTTTCCATTCCATTGTGTATGCACATGCATTTTATGATTATCTACCCACACAATTATTAGAAAGTGTGCTTAGTTCATATGCTTTTTTAAAAGTCGTTATTCAAAATATTCTATTATATTAAAATTTGAAAAGTAACAATTCTTCAAAATCTTCATGACTTAGAGCATCAGTATCCGATTTCATAAATGCTATATGTTAGTATATTTTAGAATCAAAGCACTAAAAAACCCATTACCTAATCTTCCAATTGTAAAAAATTTTACAATTGTGCTAAAGTACCATCATAAATATATGATGGTACTGTAACAAGCTTCTATAATTCTTTAGTATATTTTGTTCTCTCTCTTTCTTCTCTCTCTTTCTATATAAATTACTTTTCTCTCTATATTTATTACTTTTATTTTATTGTATAATTTATATTTTTTAATATGCTATATTTTAAAATAAAAGTTGAGATATTAGGTGTATTGTAAAATAAAAGTTAGGATCATCAATCTCATTTTCTATTCTATTGAAAAACTGAAAATCTGCAGTAGGATATTAGATACTACAAATGTGTTTTAAAAAATTATAGAGCAATTGCTTTGACATGCAGTCGATATGTCCGAGTGGTTAAGGAGACAGACTTGAAATCTGTTGGGCTTCGCCCGCGCAAGTTCGAACCCTGCTGTCGACGGTTTTTTTGGTTTAAAAATTAATGCTATTCTTCTTTTACTTTCATATTTTCTTTTTCTTTTTTTAAATAAATGCAATTTTCACTTTTATATTTTCTAGGTTAGTTCCTCTGCAGTAATAATCAATCCTACAAATTGTTGCAATTTTGTTAGTTTCCTAGGCCTAGCTAACAAACCAAACCGATATATCTATCTCTATTCTTTGTCTAATCAAATCCAAATCAGTCTCAAGTATCGCCATTTTTCAATTTATTCATACAAACGTACTCTTTGTTCCGAATTATGATATATATACAAGTATGATATATTTCTTTATTTTTCATTTCATCAAGTCTAAAATTTATTGCAAATTCTGTTAGTTTCCTACCGGCTATGATTGAACTAGTTTCCCTCTAACCAAATCCAAATTTTTCTATATTACATTATTAAGTTGCTTTATCACACAACTTTATAATACACCCTACATCATATCTCTTATTTTAACACATCACCCATCAAAATGGCTTTCAAGCACCAAAACCACAACCAACAAAATGCCCAAAACCCATCTGAAAAAAAAAAAAAAAAAAAAAAAAAAAAAAAAAAAAAAAAAAAAAAAAAAAAAAATCACCCATGGAGCTAAGCTAACTCTGCAGTTGAATCCTTTCTCCATTATGCCTCCAAGACCTCAAGCACTTTGCACATGAGAAGGAGATACCAATTTAGTTACCCAAATTTCCACGCTTAATTTTAGGGATAGCTTTCTAAATTTGTCATTTCGTACTCCACAGTAGCTTTATAAGGAGATACTATAAATAGAATCAAGCCATCAACGTAACACTTATGTACTGCTCTTTTTTCCTTTTTTTTTTTTTTTTTTTTTTTATAGGAACTTATGTACTGCTTTATTTATTTTAATCTTTTTTGAATTATTCCTTTTATTATCATTTTTTTAATTTATATGGATTTGATGATTCTTAATCACTTACCCTTTTTTTTTATTATGAGAAACTTGGAATATATTAACTGAAATTGGAGTATAGTGGAGTACAAAATGACAAATTACAATCACACACCACATAAAGGCTAAAAAGTCTGATATGGTTGACCAAACTTATATTTCTAAGAAAGACATCTATAATTTCAATCTTTATCTCTATATATATTAAGAGGATTCAAGAGTATCACTTCATAAATTGTCAAAAATACTCTTAATCTAATTAGATACAATAGTCCTTATTCCTTAAAATTAAAAATTGAGATTAAAATTGTAATTCAACAATAAAAAATAAAAAAGTTATCAGATAAATCTCTCTATAAGACTATAACTTCCTTCTATGTCCTAGACAGATACTAACTTCATTCTAACAAGCAAAATACCTCCCACCCCATGTCTCACAAGTCACAATTTCCTTCCATCCAAAAAAAAAAGTCACAACTTCCCACATCTCCTATTGATCCCACGTATCTCAACTACCACATCATAGTATCTCACAAACTTCTTCTTGGAGCGTGGCTACGAAAAATTTCTGTACAACTTTACTTCAATGCTTTTTTTTTTTTTGGTCATAATTTTTCACTTATTTCAATTTGTGATTTACACGTTTTTTCAAAAAAAAAGAAAAAATTGCGCATTTAGATCCACTTATATGACCAGAAATATTATAAAGCTAACTATCAAAAAAACGAAGAAATCCACCCATTTACGTATGATTTCAATGCTATTTCGGTTTACATTTTTTTTTTTTTTTTTTTATTATAATTTTAGCTAACCTTACGACACTTTTTGAAAGTTAATATTGAAATACGACAGCCCGTATGGTAAGTGGTAAGTGGTAAATAATAGAATCAGTCATTGTGGACAATCATAAAAGAGAAAGACACCGGCAATTGTGGTCTTGCCGACACCGGAGACGACATCATCACCGACTTCATCTCGCTATCGAGTGTGAGCCACTTCTCTCTCTCTGTCTGTCTTAGAGAAATAAACCCTAATCTTGACTCTCAATTATTTTTAAAATTTCTGTTTGGTGTTTTGATAAAGGAATAGAAGGGTTTATTTATTTAAAATAGTCAGTGTTTTTTGGGTTTGCAATTGTTTGGTTTGATTTAAATGTATAAAAATATTTTTTAGGGGTTTGTTTGGAATTGGGATGATGATAAAAATGTTTAATCCTGAATTAATTTATTTTATACATTGTTTCTGCTGGATGATTTTAGTGGAATTTTATTTACATACGTTGTTGCTGCTGTATGAATTTTGTTAATGCCGAATGAATTTAGATCATTAAACAAAATTGAGAGTAATCATGTAGATGATGAGTTTGGAATAAACATGTGCTTTGTTTTTTTGAAGCAAGTACAAGTTTTAACTTGTTTTAGTGTTTCAAAATATTATTTATTTTGAAAAAAATATATATATTAATTGACACAATTTTTTTGTAACTTTTTAAAGAAAAATAGTTCAGTGTTGGTTTTGATTCTGTTCAAATATACATTCTTTAGTCATAATGGTTTCTGGGTTTCAACATTCTTCTGGTAATTGATTCTAACTTCCCTTGAGGATATTTAGAGGCCCAACATACCTAAAGTTGGATTGACTAGATTATTTAATTATGGGTGTGGTTTCTAAGTGTAAAGGTTAGTAATTCATAGTGATTTGTATAGATTAGTGGATCCAAGTTAAGGGAACAAAAAAAAAAAGGTAGAGGAAGACCAAAAATCACATTAGTAGAAGCAATAAAAAAAAGGACATGTCAATTAAGGGAGTAACAAAAAGTGTGACTTTAGATAGAGTAAATTGGCGGAAAAGAATACATATGTCAGGTGCGAACCTAACTAATTTGTTGACGATCCATAGCCGACTCAAAAATTTTGGGATTAAGGCTTTGTTTGTTATTGTGCCAACTAAATGGCTATAAAAATCATCCTTTTTGTTGTTTCCTTGCTAGTTCATAAGTGAAAGGGATGCCCATGTCTTCTTTTTTATTTATGGGATTTTAGAAAAATGCTGGATTTTCCTCAAATTTTACTTGAGGAATGGGCAGTTTTTCATCCCAAAAATTCCATCAATATTATTTTCTTTTTCTTTTTTTCAATATTTTCTCTCCTTGAAATTTCTATTAAAACTTTCATTACCTATTAAAAAAAGAAAAAGAAAAAAGAATGGGGTGGTGTCAAGCTACTGTAATGTACATGGTGTAGATGCTTGGTTTGAGTTTGAAGGCTTATGGGATTCACAATTTGACTCTATTTTTCAGATTTTTGTAACATTACATTCCTAGAAACAAGACCATAAGATGGCTCGCAATGAGGAGAAAGCACAGTCAATGCTAAACAGATTCATTACGCTCAAAGCTGAAGAGAAAAAGAAACCAAAAGAGCGTCGTCCCTTCCTTGCCTCTGAATGTCGTGACCTTGCCGAGGCCGATAAGTGGCGCCAGCAAATCATGCGCGAGATTGGCCGCAAAGTCGCTGAAATCCAAAATGAAGGGCTTGGAGAGCACCGCCTCCGTGACCTCAATGACGAGATCAATAAACTCATCCGGGAAAAATCCCATTGGGAACGGCGCATTGTTGAGCTCGGTGGGCCCAATTATGCCAAACATGCCCCTAAAATGACAGACCTAGAAGGAAACATAGTGGATGTTCCTAACCCTAGTGGGCGTGGGCCAGGATACCGATACTTTGGTGCTGCAAAGAAGTTGCCAGGAGTGAGAGAGCTGTTTGAGAAGCCTCCGGAATTACGAAAAAGGAGGACTCGATATGATATATATAAGAGGATTGATGCGAGTTATTATGGGTATAGGGATGATGAGGATGGAGTGCTGGAGAGGGTGGAGGGGCCTGCAGAGGAGAAGATGAGGGCAGAGGCACTGGAGGAGTGGAGGAGAGTGGAGGAGGTGAGGAGGGAGGCAAAGAAGGCAGTAAAGAGTGGGGAGGTGGTGAGCGTGGTGAAGGAGGTGTTGTTTGAGGGGATGGAGGAGGAAGTGGTGGAGGAGGAGGAGAGGAAAAGGGAGAAGCTGGAGAAGGAGGAGATGGAAAGGGAGGGGAGGAGGGAGTTTGTGGTTCATGTGCCATTGCCGGATGACAAGGAAATAGAGAGGATGGTGTTGGAGAAAAAGAAGATTGAGCTGTTGAGTAAGTATGTGAGTGATGGTTTGTTGGAGGAGCAGACTGAGGCTAAGGCAATGCTTAATATTCAGCGGTAGATGTGGTGTGACTTGGAATTTGTTGCCCCTAGAATTAGATTGTTGATGTTTCTAGAATTAGATTGGATGAAAGAGTTTCTGTTGTTCTGACTGTTAAGCTAATCGATGGAATTAGATGCTGTATTTTCTTTTTAACTAAGATGATATTAGTCATCATTGTTCAACAGTTACATTTGTTATTGGCTTTTGATGTTGGTCATGTTAATGATGTAACTCGACAACTGTACATTTAAGGGTTTTCAAATGGGAATTTTTATTTTAATCTTTATTTTTTTGCTCTAGAATTTTTAGTCAATTTCTATTGATACTTGGCACGTGAGATTCTATCAAACCTAATATGGATATGATAGTGGAATGATCCCTTCTTAACACCACTGTAGCTTAAATTATACTGCTCGCTGCTTTTTAAATTTTTTTTAAAGTGGTATATAAACTATACCTTTTTTAATAGTAAATATTTGAATCAACATATTTTACAGTTTTATGAGATTATTGTGCCTATATCCTTGTTTTCTAACAATGGCTTTTTATGCCAGTTTTGAGTTGATCCGATTTCTACAGAGGGGTGTAATTAAAATTATGCCCTGTGTTCTATTAGAAAAATTGATTTTCTAGATTAAAACAATGCATGCATGGGCATGATGATACTCTTGTCAGAAATCCTGGTTTCATAGCTCATAGCTGGTTCTTTTGGTGGTTGTAGAGGCTGAGGCAGTGGTGTGACAAGAGTTCTAGTGGTGTGACATGAGTTCTAGAGGAGGTGATTGCAGCTGTAATGGAAGTGTTAGCTTCTGTTTGTGATTTTGAGGTAAGAAGTAGCATTAGGATCTAAGCGTTTCTTTTTCTTCCCACTTGAAATAATTCTAGAGGAGTAAAAGAAATGAGAAGCAAAATTGACTTACCAAGTGGAGCTGTTATCTAGAATTTTTATCAAAAACCAAGATTGAGAGTTAAACTCTGTTGCTAGCTTTCATGTTGTTTTGTATTGTGCATGAATATGAGAAACGAAATTAACAGCGTTGTTTTGTATTGTGCATGAATATGAGAAATGAAATTAGCAATGATAGAATTAAATAACAGTGCACTGTGCAAGTTTAATGTTTATCCTTTGTGGAATTGACTGAAAGAAGAGTGAAATTTCAAATAGAGGAGTTATTGAGAAGAATTATTCTTGCTTTTGATCTTCTATTGTCGTAGATATCACATGGCTGCCTGGTTTGTGGTTGTTAAAATTGCGATCTGTTGTAGGATTATCTTGTCCTACAACCCTTGAATTGTGGATCTAGGGTTGCACCTACCAGGGTCAAAGTAGTATGGTTATTTTTGTTTGTTGCTTTATGATTCAATGGACCATTTTTTTGTCAATTCTTGATGAGCAGATAATTGTCATGAGTGGTTTAAGATATATGCAGAAGCTTGCACTTTTCAGCTATAATGCCTTTGTTCTGTTTCTTTTGAAGCTGTTTGAATCTTAATACTTTTGTCGCTAAAACTACTTCCTTTTAATGTACACACTAACACTTTCAGCTTTGCTTAGATGACCTTATTCATTGCTTATATACATACAGAGGAGATTGCATTAGATTGCCAACTAGTTATACCTTTTATCCTTCATGCTAAACAACAATTGGAAGTGACAGTAGCAGTAGTGGAGATGAGGATCACCTTGGACATGTAGAGATTCTGTTTATGGTGTGAGGTAATTACTTAACATATTTAGAGGTGATGATAGTTTGTAATGTAGAATTGGTGGTTGGTAGCATTGCGGTTTTTACGGTACTGACATGAGGAAAGTAAGAATTTTTTTGCTTTTACTCTAAATAGTTCAAAGGGCAATTAGCTCTAACTCAATGACACCTTTGCTTGGACAACAAGGTGGAGGGTGAGTAGATTCAAAACCATTGGTTGTGTGTAGCTTACCAATAGAAAAAGAAAAAAGAAAAAAAAAAAAAAATCAGTGGGATAAAGGGATGTGAAAAACACTAAATTACTATTGAATAAGATTTGTATAGGTACTTGGAATATAGGGTCTTTAACAAGGAAATTAATGGAAATAATAGCTACAACATAATGTATGATTTTAGATAGAATAGAATGGAGGAAAAAGATACATCTGGCCGAGGATCCATGATTAATCTGTTGAGGATCCATAGTTGACCCCAAAAATTTTGGGATTAAGGCTTTTTAGTTGTTATTGTTGTATGAACATCTTATCAGATACCGAGGTTGATACTCAAAATTTTTATTTATTTATTTTATTTTATCTGCTATGATTTTAACCTGCATTCTGCATGATTATGATCATTCTAATTAACAGTGCAACATTAGTTACTACTTACTACTAGTTTAGGATTGGCTTAGATTCAATTCAGTATATGGCATTGAGTGCTAAAAGAATCATTTTCACTGTTGCTTTGAAAGTTCAAATAGTGTCAGCTACTGGGAAGTGGCAACTTTTTTCATGTTTTGAAAGCTTACCATTTTTTACTGGAAGGCTCTTTGTTTATGCAACCTAAAACCCTGTTTCAGTTTTACTATATTTATGTATATATATACACAAAAACAAAAGGGTTTGTGTTTTGCTTTTGTTACCTGAAAGAAAGAGGAGGTTGCCTGAAATTTAGCAGTCAATGTCCAAACATTTTTTTCCAAACATATCTAACTAATTAATAGGCTGTTGCACTTATCACTAACAATTTATCAACTAACTTTCTACAAGCAAAAGGAACTACTTATCATACAACATAAGCACTAGTAAACAACTAGCTTTAAAAATGAAATGCATTAGGACTGTCCCTCTTTGGAACACACTTGTACTCAAGTGTGGCTAGTTGTAAGATGATTTGGTGCATGACAGGGCAGCAGGTGATGCACATTGAAACTGTTGGAGATATGCATATGATCTGATAGCTCCACTGATCTGCATTCTCGTTAGTTGCTGTATCAAGCTGCTGCATCATGCTAGAGATTAAGGACTGTTGCTGCTTTATGTCAAGGCTGCAAGTGTAAGCATCCATGTAGATGCTCTTGCATCCAACCTTCTTCATTTTGACCATTGGTTTGGGACTAGCTTTCCCTTTCTTTGGTTGCAATGTGTAACTATCTCCTTTCTTGTATAAGCTGAATGTGTTGCTCCTTCCACCCAGAATAGTTTGATATGGACATGATCTTTCACACCCAAATAAGATATGGCAAACATCTATGGTTGTCACATCACAAAGAACATAATCTTGAAAGTCATTAATTAAGAACGCTAAGCACTTTCTTAAATCTCTAACTTCACCTCCTTTCTTGAAGCAAGATAGCTTTTGTGGTTGGGGCTGGTCCTTAATTCTTCAACATATCTTTTGATCATACACAGTTGCATTCATCAACATATCTTCTTTGGGTGCTAGAAAGGTGTTATCAATGATTAAAGCTATATCTTCTTCTTGGCATGTATTGGCTGCCTTTAATAAATCATATGCCGCATTAACAAAAAACATGTTTTTGCATTTCCCTTATCATTCTTGGTCTGCCAAGAATCATTTTTGTAGATAGCTTGCATATAGTTGAAAGGAAAAAATTGCTTTTGCAATTTCCCTCTCAGCTTGATAAAGACCAACTTCACCTTCTTGGAATCTTGGACTTCATAGTGCTCAAAGATCCTCTCAATTTGATTCAATCAGTCCACAAATTCTTCAAGATTCAGGCTCCCTTGGAATTTTGGAAGGTCAACTTTGATGTTTGGCTCCCATTTTGGCTTCTCTCTGAAGAACTTGCAAATGCACAAGACTTGGCCTTGGTTCTTGCACAGGCACTTGTTGATTTCCCCTCAAAGGTTGGCTAAATGGGTTGTTGAAGTTTTTGTTGCTATCTGCATCAGCATCTTCATATTGTTCACCATCACTTCCAGGATGATGACATTGGTTTCTTCTCATTTCCTCAGTCAAGGCAGCAAGCTGCCCCCTTAGCAGTTCCACAGTCTGCTCCAATGTCACCTGAAGTTCTCCTTCTTGGTTTGGTTGCAGCTTCTGCCTGAGATGAGCCTGCACCTGAGGTTCATGTGCTGCAGAAGCTTTCTTGTTCCTTCTGTTGTATACTACTAGTGCCATCTACACAAATCGTTAGGCTCATTGGTAGAGGATAGGAAAATGAGTGCAAGAATTGAATCTTCATTTTGCTATGCTGTAGAATAGAAAGGACAAGAAAGAGCTTGAATTCCCAAATGGATCTCAAGATCTAATACCAAATTATGATGGAGAAAAATGGTGAAAAGGAAAGTTGTTTTAGAAAGAATAAACTAGCTTTTCAAGATACACACTCTTGGAATAATACCTCATAGGTATAGATTTCTTGGATACAATATTCAACTAGTTAAAATGAGGGCTAGGAAGTTAGTTACAAGAACCTACCATGTGGCTGCCATGTGATTGGCCAAAGCCTAACAAACATCTCTAACTTTTTTGTTTTTTTTTTTGAGAAGATAGACTATTGCACTTATTACTAACACTTCATCAACTAACTAACTTTCTATTACAAGTGAAAGGAACTACTTATTATACAACATAAGCACTAGTAAACAACTAGCTTTAAAAATGAACTGCATCACTTACTCTCAACTAATACAGTCATGTTTCCAGCAATATATGAGAAAATTTTAGAGTGAAGAAACATCCCTCAAAACGTGGGTTGGAGGAGAAAGTATCTTTTGAAACACTCTCCACCTCAGTATCTCTATTTGGTGAGACTAACCAATAAAAATAAAACACTTGTACAATACGCACAAATACCATCATACCCCCAAAATTTCAATAGCCCGCCTCTGGACCGTCCTCCTCCTTTTTGAAATCAAAATTCATCTCTCTCTCTCTCTCTCTCTCTCTCTCTCTCTAATTCTATTTGGCCCAATAATCTCAACCTCCATCTAGGCGAAGGCTACACTTGATGATAGCGCTTAAAATAGTTTCAACCTTTCAGCCACCACCATCTAGAAAAATAATAAATAAAAAACATCCTTTATGATCTTTCTCTCAACAAACTCAGATCTGGTAAGGAAATTTCGATCTTCATTTATTTATTTGTTTTTCTTCTTTATAGTGTTACTTTGTAGAATCTTTGATATTTCTTTTTTCTTTCACTAATTTTTCTTATATTACAAATATTACAAATGAATATCATCTTTGGTTGCAAAAGATTATCAAGTCTTTTGATTTCTGTCTTGAAGAATTTACCTTGTGATGTTTGTTTTCATTTGCAGTCTGACTTCTGATTACCTGATTCAGGAACATTCCATGAAGGTGTTTTTATGTCGTTTTTCATATTAAGCCCCGCATGTGGTTTTGATTGGTTGCAATGTCTTACAAATTACCTCAGATTGTTATTGCAAACAGCATTATTAGGATATTATTGACAAAGTAACTTCAAACCCAACTTTTTAGATGGCTAAGTGACTCTTAGATGAACGTGTCTCGTGTGGTTTGCTTTTATTGTGATTCTGCTCATGAGTTTTTTTTTTTTTTTTTTTCGTGCGTTTATTTCTTAATTTCTTGTCAAATTTAGTGCATTGCACAGACTTTGGGATTTTAGTTATATCATTTTGGAAATATCATTTATAATTTGTGATTCATAGGGACATCAATTTAGAAATTATGTTGCTTGGAGCTTGGTTATGAGGTATTCTAAAAATCCTTGTGGCATGTCTTTTTTGTGATTCATAGGGACATGACTGGGCTCTTGGCGTATTGTAAATTGTAATTCATTATAAACATACAAACCTTGGCTCTTCATTGCTGCACTTGTGGGTAAAATTTTTTCTGGCTTGAATTGTTACTAATCATACCAAGTATAGCCCAAATTTTAAGCCATCAATCTCATATTTTTATATTATGGGTTTTTAGATCAAAAGAATCTTTCAGAATTTGGTGATGCTAGTTTTTAATTAATAAAGCGTCAAGTTTTCTATATGAACTGTAATTCTACTTTGGCATATCTACTTGGGCATTTCTATATTGTGTAATGACTAATATGTCCCATGTTTTCTTGTTAACAAGTAAACAATTAGCCTTTACTGTTGATGATTGCAGGGAGTTTCTGCTGCAGATTCCTCAAGCTAGGATGATTCACTGCTATAGAGAGGCAAATTGCTGTGCTGATGCCTTAGCAAAGATGGGAGCTAGTTTATCTTCTTTTTGTAATCGTTTTATTTCCCCACCCCCTGTTGTAACCCCCTTTTTGTTAGCTGATTCACTGGGGACAGCTCGGACCAGGATGGTCCCTGTTATTTCTTGTAATAGTTCTTCCTAGTTAATATTACTTCCCGGTTTACCAAAAAAAAAAAAAATTAGCCTTTACTGTACAAAAGTTTAATCTATCTTGCCAGAAATGGTTTTGAAGCATTCCGTGATGGATCAAGTCATGTATCATGAAGTTAAGACGACTAAAAGTTTTTGTGAAAGTATAACTGGAAGTCTGGATGTCCAAAAGTTCAAGATGTTGCTTCTTAATTCATAGCAGTGTAACAAGGAGAAGACTTTCCAGAGCATTATTGTCTTGTTTTCTCCAATTAGAACAATTAGAGAATGTAATAAGATGTTCCCTCTATCATTAATATAAAAACTCTTACTAGGATGTACTGTACAAACCAAGAGAATGTAATAAGATGTATTTATTCTTCTCTATAGTTTTAAAATGTACTTATTGTTTTCTTCATATTTGGTAAAAAAGATGTTTAATTTTTAATTCAACATGCATATATAGAAACCAACATGTTTGAGTAACTTCGTAAATCAACTAAAAAAAAACTATCCAAAAAACTCCTAAAAATTGTACATAAACTATTTGAAAACTATCTTAGTAGTCTTTGTGAAGATCCAAAAGCAATCCAATATTTATTTATGGTGTTTGCCTTTGGAAGAACACAAGTAAAATGATTTCCAAAGTAATTTGATTGAGGTAATCCAAGCCTCTTTAAGAAATAATTTGGATAATAATTTAGATGATTTATTAGATAATACCTTTTGACTTTCACATTTTAAAATGATTTCACATTTTTTTGACTTTCACATTTGACAACAATGTTTACATGCAACAATAAGGAACAATAACAACCGACAAAATTAAAATGCTCAATTTAAGGACTCACTACAAACTCAACAAAAATAAAGGATTGAAATAGGACACAAATTCTCTCATACTGCTGCTTGATACTTGGTCAGGATTATAACACTTTCCCAACCTTATTATAGATAAACAACTCAAAACATAATAAGATAAACATCAACAAAAATTCAAATCTCCACTTCTTCATGTATGCTACTAGCTTGCTCCTCATGCAACAGCTAAAGGCATAATCGTATCGTATCGTTGTCATCGTTTTTTTTTTTTTTTTTTTTTGGCTGAATAATATCATTGTCATCATTTGATGTGGCAGAGTCCTACATAAAAATAAAAGTCATAATTTTAGAAAAGTAATAAACATCGAAGTTTAACCTATAGTAAATAGGTGATTCAATTGTGGTGTTAAGATACTTACCTAAAATATTCTTATAAATAATCACAAGACATCTTAATAAGTGGAAAAAATGGTGCTTCAACATCTCCTAAGAAAAGGAGGAATAGAAACAAAGGGTTAAACTCAACAAGTAAAACTAATAAAAAGAGTGATTGAAATAATATAATTGAACTTCGCCACTCAAATGGACTTCATACCCACGACAAAAAATATCATAATTTTGTTAGAGACAACCGATGAGAGTGAAAATATGACATAATTGAGATAGAAAATTTAGCTGCCACTAGAATTGCTAAGTGAGTGCAAAAACAGATGAGAGTGAAAACTGATAGAGCTTTGGCAGGTCTTTTGGCTTCTTTAAAGATGGGGGTTGAGGGTGTTCATGAATCTAGCCAAAGAAATGGAAAAGCAGCAGTGGATTGTAGTATCTTTTGTAAACACATATGATAATGTTGTAAAATCAGGTCTGAGTATGTTGAGAGAGAGAGAGAGAGAGAGCACCATTTTTTTTCTTGAGGTCAGCTTTGTGAAATGGAGGTGGGTGGCTGAAAGGGCTAAAACTCGCGATGTCAAAGTGTTGTAGGGTGGAGTTTAAGCACTGTGATGGAATGAAAGTAGAGAGATTTTCTAAAATTTGATTTGAGAGAGAGAGAGAGAGAGAGAGATTCTGAAATTTGATTTCAAAAAAAAGGAGGCGGGCTTTTGAAATTTTTAAGGGTATATTGGTCTTTCAAATATATTTCATTTGTCCCATTTTTATTGGATGGTCTCACCAAATGTGGGGCTAAGGTGGAGAGAATGTCTCATAAGATACTTTCTTAGAAGGCCCTTTGATATAATTAGAATATGGAATACAATGAGCGTAGGCCAATCCACAAGTCAGGCAGAGTTAGGTGCCAAACTCTTTCCCATATTGATACCTTAACGCCGAATACAGACTCTAGATAGATCAAGTCCTTATAAATGGCACATACACAATTCCAAAACCTAATCTAGGTGGCAACTCCATGAACCCTTTGCCTCTAATCCACTCGGTTGAGGCATATTCCCTAGAGTACAATGATCATGCATAGCAAAGGGGAGTCAAACCAAGCACACTGGGTGCGAGCATTTGCGCCCACACCACCTTTGAATTTTGGTAACTCAATGGAACTTTGATGCGGTTTAGCAGATTTAGTCATCTCAAGATCATAGCTTTGATACCAATTGTTAGAACCTGATGATTCCTAAAAGGGATGGATGAAAGTGGATAAGAATTTTATGGAAATTGTCTTGACCTTGTTAGGAACCTAGTGGT
This sequence comes from Quercus gilva, assembly GCA_023621385.1. Classification (NCBI taxonomy): domain Eukaryota; kingdom Viridiplantae; phylum Streptophyta; class Magnoliopsida; order Fagales; family Fagaceae; genus Quercus; species Quercus gilva. The sequence goes on from CM042481.1 coordinate 67,367,717, forward strand.
TCTTAACGGGGATGGTCCGGATGGATGGGGATTGAATGAGTCTTGACCTTGTTATTCTCCCTCTAAAGAATTGTTAAGAGACAAAGTTTTGAGTGTACAAATGTGAATGAAGTCCCACATTGAATACTGATGACAAGAATGAGTAGTTAAATAACATAATTGAGCACATACCCATTGGGCTTAAGCCTCTTGGGTTAAAGTGTGTTTTTATGTGTTATATTAATTATTCAAGGAGGTTCCCCAAAGTGTTTATCTCTCCAACAAGTGGTATCAGAGCCCATGGTGGTGTGCAGCGAAGGTGGCAAGGTGTTCATGGTCCTTACCTAGTGGGAACAGAGCAAGTATAAATGGCCCACACACAAAGATCCTAGAGAAATAGCCCAACAAAGGAATGTTGCTATGGAGCTAAATAAAGGTGGCGCAAGGTTCCCATGGATATGGACATGCGGAGTTGACACATGGTTCCCATAGATGGCTTACAAGAGGCCCATGGATGACACGTTGATAAAGAAAAAAGCCCATAAAGTAAGGGAGAGTGAGTAGGACTTGTTCATAACCCACAGAGAGGTCTGGAAGCCCACAGAGAGGCAAAGACTCACACGTGACGAGGAGATTGTTGGGTGTACACGTGTAAACGAAGTCCCAATGTGTATCTATATAATATATTAATTATTCAAGGAAACTCCCCAAGGTATTATTTCCCCAACATAAAGACATAAAGATTAAGAGAGAAAGAACGCAGTAAGAAAAAGGTTGGTCATTCTTTATCTAATATTTCCAATAGTCCAATTAAGAGTACATGTAACTATTTATATAATTCAAGACCTACTAAATCATCATACATGTGATTAATTTGTTACAGTGACCTATAAAGATTAAGAGAGAAAGAATGCACTAAGAAAAAAGTTGGTTATTCTTTATCCAATATCTCCGATAGTCCAATTAAGAGTACATGTAAAGATTTATATAATTCAAGGCCTACTAAATCATCATACATGTGATTAATTTGTTACAGTGTTAAATTCTAAGTAACGCAATCCTATATCTTGGAAAGCATTCTAATCCATTAGAAGTCATACTAACTGCTCAGTCTCTTACTTGCAGGTACAAAGAAGCTTTTAGTTGCTGTTCTACATCCTCCCATAGAAGCCCTGCTCAAAACAAAGTGGATCATATTCCTGGAGAACCATGGCAGCTCATAATCAAAGTTGCTGGTGCAAAACTAAAGAAACTTAATAGATCTGGTTATGGATATGAAGCCAAAACTACTCAAGGGGGTGTCATTCTGCAGGGAATTTCAAGCTGTATAGGGAAAACTGTTCCAGTCACCATCTAGGAAGCAATGCTTGAGGCAGCAATCAAGGCTAGGGCCTTGGGTTGTAAACATGTTTTGTTCCTTAGTGATAGTAGGAGAGCTGTTCAAGTCAACAATAGGAAACTTACTCCTAGCTGGCAAGAGAAGAGTCTATTGGCAGATTGGTCTCACCTAATGATTTAATCTATCACTCAGTGTATGTCCCAAGGATTGTAATTAGTAAGGTTAGTTATCTAGCCAAGTTGGCAACGAAAATGCCAATCAGTTGCTGTATGGTCAATCAGACCTTTTTGTAAACTCTCCTTTTTCTGAAATGGTATAAATATATGTATATATATATATGCCTACATGAAATGTTGGGTTTTGAAAATTTTAATTAATCTTGGCCTCTTATTAGTGTATCAAGTGCTTGAAGTGAATTATGAAACACAAAACTAGGGGTGTCAATTCGGGTTAGCGTGTCGTGTCAAGGTAGGGGTATTCGACTAAATGGCCCAACCCTAACCCAAGCCATTTAATAATCGTGTTATGATCCTTCAACCCTAACTCAACCTGTTAATAAGGCAAGTTGACCGAACCCAAACCACTTGACACGAGTAATAAACAAGTCGTATTAGGTTGACATGAATGTAACACAACCAGTTTTAACTTGCATAATATTTAATATAACATCCATCTAGAAATAATTTTTTTTTTACATCCCAAAAGCAGTGCATACACTTTAAATCTTCAACCCACATTCAAAATAATATAGTTCAACAAAAATATAACATTCATCTAGAAATAAGTTCTTTACACTCTAAAAGAAATGCATACACTTCAACCCAAATTCAAAACAATATAGTTTAACAAAAATAACATAGTTCAACAAAAATATAATATTCTTAAAACTCTCCAAATGCTACGTATTAATATTGAAAGAATTGGAGCAATCAGTAGACTAATCCTGACTATGATTACAATTATCATACATAGAGAGAAAGAGACAGCAATAACCGATTTGAGACTTTGAGTTTGAGAATTGGGCATGAGATTATAAGATAATAGAGTGAGTAATACGACTGAAATATAAAAAATATTAAAAAAAAAAAAAGGATATTTATAAGAAGGTTTAGAGATTTAGGGTTTTTAGGGTTTAGAGATCTAGGGTTGGTAAAGTTTCAATTTCCAATTATATCTCTTGTAAGTTTTTGTAATTACTCACTTTTCTTTTTAAATTTAAAATGTATGTTGGATATAAAAGGTATTTGACAAATCTAAAATAAAATGAATATTTATTTGTTACAGGAGTTAAACAGGTTTTGTTAAGTGAGTCATTTTGGGTTAACACAAATAAATTGGTGTGTCAAACGTGTCTATTGCGGGTTATGCAGGTTGACCCGCTTATGACATGTTTTTTATCGTGTCGCTTTCAGGTCGACCCATTTATGACCTAAACCCATTAAGGCATAACCCTAACCCGCAAAAACTTGAGTCGAGTTCGTGTCATGTTCGCGGGTTGGGTCGAACATTGACACCCCTACGCAAAACCCAATTCAAATTGAAATCAGACTTCAAGGATTAGATTTTGGGGTTCGATTTTTAAAATACACGTGGCCAACTTTAAAATCCTTCTAATAAAACATTTATTAAACACCCAACTTTCATATAAAAAATGTACTACCATATAAATGTAACAATTGAATTGGAAAATCTAAAATTAAATAAATAAAACATTAAGTAATGTGTATTAGATAAGATTTTAAAATTAAGAGTAAAAAATATGCTAATAAATAAAGAGAGTAAAAAATTATGCTTTAACAAAAAAAAAAAAAAATACTACTTGAGAATTTTACTGTGGAGTGGATTCGAAAAATGAGCACTCTATAATTTTTACCAATCCAAATTAAACACAAAATAGGTAAATACAATAAAATAAAGAAATGTAATCATTTGGTAATTTAAAAAAATACATAAAAGTACATATAGGTTATGGGAGAGAAAGAGAGAGTTTCATACCATTTATTGCTACACATAGATACAACAAACTTACACCTTAAAGGCAGTCCTCACACTTGTAGAGTCTGAGTTTTATAGAATCTCCATTGGTTTCTTTTTTACGAAGAAAAGATAAAATGTTTGAATTTAAATTCCGCACTAGTTTTTTCAAGAAATGTGCAACAATTTACACAATTTTTGTCACTGATTTTGCATAAAGACCATCATATGCAATTTTTGTCATTGAAAATCGCTGAAATCTGCTTGGATTTGGCCGAATTTGGCTAAATCTCACCAAATATGGTCGAGATCTCACCAGATCTCCTTGAATCTAAGCTTGATCTTGTCGGAGTTGGTTGGATTTGTATATAACATCGATTGGAGCATCGATTCGGGCTAAAATCGGGTAGGGATCGGGCAGGTTGGTCTGTCCAACGGATTTGGGTCAAGTCTGGACACCCCTACTTTTTACATTCTAATATTCTACACATCAAGCACTAAGCACGTTTTTTAAAACCTCTCTGTAGTAGATAAAGGCAGAAACTACTTTTTAATCCATTCCAAAACTTTTTTCAAACAATATTTTCAAAAGTCTTTTTTTTTTATTTTGAGTTGTCACTAACAAAGAACTTTTGAATTCTTTGATTCTCTTGATTATCATTCGATCTTATTGTGTAGGCATTGAAAGGCCGGTTAAATATCTTCAAAGTTGTGATCCATAAGCAAAGTAAGTCTCTCTCCATAACTCTTCCTTAATTTAGATTTTTATAACTTGTTGTTCTTAAATTGATTTATATGTTATGCATGCTTAGAAGTTATTTTTGATTTGTTTAGTTTAATCTATTATGTTATTTTCAGTCCTAACTAGATAGTTGAATGATTACATAGATGAATATGATTAGACTTATGATTTGATGAACATGTTTTGTTTGAGTTGTGTTGTTCTTATGTATATTTGAGTTTTTATGCATGTGTAGAATTAGGAATTGGTTTAGATTGGCTTTGATATTTTCTGCAATATGTGTTTTGAATGAATGATCATATTAAAAGTCATATGAATTAATGAATATACTTTCTTTGTATTTTCTTATTCTTGTTAGATTCAATGCATGTTTAAGGGTAGATTTTGATTTGTTTTTCTTGATTTATTTTAGTATGTTCTTGATTATTTTTAGGAATACTTTTTGATTCGTTGTGTTCTTGATCTTACTTTAGGGGGAATCCTAAGTATCTCCCTAGATTAGGGTTGGAGTGAAAACCAAGGATATTGCAAAATCCTTCACGACCCTCTTAGACGGCAGTGACAAAGCCACTGAAAGCTTAAAACTTGTTGCTAATTAAGTACCATAGATACTCTATTTTGCAATTTACATTTGACCTCACCTCATCACAATTGCGTGCGTGAAATAAATGAATCTTGAAGTCACAAATGTGGTGACCCGCACCAATTAGCATTCTATATTTCTATTCGATCATGTTACCGCTATCCATAACCTGAATAGAATTAACAAGATTAAAATGATTTAATGGACCTATACAGAAGAGTATGTACATATTTTATGTGAACTGTGCCTGTATGATTGCATGTAGTATATAAGTAAGCAAGTGGTAACTATTGGATGTTCTATATATATAATGGAAGGTATTAGTTTGTTCATAGAAATATAATGGACCTGCTTCAACATTGACCTCTGTTTCTACTGTAAATTCTGCTTCACAAATCTGGCTAGAGGAATGCCCAGATGACCTGGCACCTTGTTTACAGAGATCCATTGTGATTTGTTTAAAAGTCTTTTTGAGTTATGATGAAAATTGTTGTTTAAAAAAAAAAAAAAAAGAGATGTGTGAGATCTCTGCATGTTCTCGCTCAAACCTCATTGATATCTAGTCTTGTGTTGTCGCTAAACTAGAGAAGCCATTGGAGTATACAGCTTACACGAATATGAAAAGAGACATAATTTGGACAGAGAGAAAAGAGGTAAGAGTTTTGATGCATGGAGGAGATAAGGGGATAGAAAAATTAGGTGAGACAAGATATGAATTTTGAGGCATCTATTTAGTGGAATCAGCAGCTAGTGTAAGAGATTGTGTTATATACGTATACACACATATAATATAATATATATATATATATATATCCAATTTAGATAATTTCCACTTATACAGGTCAATTCATCAAGTGTAAGAGAGTGTCACATCAAAAAAAAAAAAAAAAAAAGTCTAAGAAAATATGTTGTATATAGTTTAACTTGTCTCGCACTCTCTTAAAAACGTTTGAGTGGAGTTTGTGATATGACTTAATGTTAAAACTCATTTCTCTGCAATAGTTTTTATTAGAAAAAAAAAACAAAAATAATGTCATCAGCAAGTGACTCCGAATATTTCCTCATTTCCTGGTTAGAAGGGGTCAGATCCGATAAAGCGGTACGGGTGAAGAAGAAAAGTGGGAAAAACCTGTGAGTATATCAAACAAAATCTATCACCAAGTTTAAAGGAAGGAGGGAAGAGGACAAGGTGGCCTCGAAATATATTTACAAGATGGCAGTTAGTATTGTACGGAATGTTCATTAAAAATTCACAGACAAATTCAACATAAAAAAAGAAACGTACTAAAAATTAGTATACTCTAGCCACCTTCACCTCCTCTCCTCTCCCTCCCTTCGACAATGAGGACCATAAGTAAACTTGGGAGCAATGGGGCACAAGAGACTGAGAGACTAATCTGGGATCAGATATAACATCATAAATTTCAAAGTTCATTTGATAGATAGCATAGCAGTAGCAAGCAAACATCACAAGCTGTGCTCTTTACTCAGGTCAACCGCATAATACCTATGGAGCCCAAATAGAGCCTCAAAAACATTGAAGAAACCCATTGACTAGGAAGTGGGAAGAAGACGGAAGAAAGTGACAGCACGAGAAATAAATTCACCAACAGTATAGTATATTGAGACAATAAAAGAAACATACTATAGCCAAATCAAGAGAAACCAATATTCGTTCATAATTTATCAAAACATAGTGCACCATCTCAAACAAACAACAAAACTCATTACGACAAAATCATCAAACAAAATTGTAAGCAACTGCCTAATCTATGTAACCTCAGTACTTAACCACAGCAAGGATGTCAGATTGGGGACCAAGTTTCTCCTCTGCAGCCTTCTCAGCCTTCACCCTAAGTTTGGTCAGCTGCTTCTTCCTCTCATATGTTACCTGAGCTCTCTCTTTTCTCTTCTCCTCCAGCTCCTGTGGCAAAAGAATGGTTAGAAATCTTTGAATACAAGTTCTGCTCACAAACTATGACTTTTACTTTTAGATTTGGTTAATCTTAACAATAAATAGCCAGCATAAGCATGTTGATAAACCAACTCATGGACAAGGATTTTTTTATATGTTATAGCCTGTTAATCCAAACTCTAACTTGCTATCAAGGGTATAGTGAAACAACTATCTTGACCACAGCCCAAATAACACACTATCTTTCAGGTTCATGTTCGGCGAATATTCAACCCTTATATCAAGTTACCAAAAATTAATGCAGACAATCATTGTCCAATAAGGAAAATGGATAATGTAGCAGTGCATTCTTATAGGGGCTTATAGTTCATTCGGTATTGAGTTGATTGGGACCTTGACTGCCCACTTGATGATGTGCATCATAACCAGTTGAATGTATTTCTCGTACTTAAGCTTTTGTAACAAATAACAAGCTTGTACTATTTGTAACAAAGATAGTTAGATATATCATAAAAGCTAGAAGCCTAGTTAGTTCAATAAAGACCAATCATAGGAGAGGAGAATGTATGATGGCATTCATCCAAGCCTAATTATAAATAGGCAGGCCTGAGTGTAATTGAATCAGTTTTTCTCATATGCAATGAAAAGTACTCGACGAGAGCTATTGTCCAAGAGTCTTTTTTTTCTTTTCTTTTTTTGATCGGTAATATAGAATTTGTCTCTTGAATAGTTAATTACCCTCTAGCAACCTCTAAGCAACTTACCTATTTCCCTTAGACCAAGTCCTAGCATAACCTATCACATTACCATTGACCCAAGATACCAAGGGCGAGCTATATGTATAAATTCCGTGAGCAGCAATTGAAATGAATGTTCCAAGTGCATCCAAAATTTTTGAACCCAATCCATTTAAAATGAGGGACTATATTCCTTATAAAATATTTCTGAAGTTCAAAAACTGATGTCATTCATTAAATATTTTGCAAACAAATCAAGTGACAAAATACTGAAGGATACAAATCTTACTTACAGCATTAAAATAAAAATTAAAAAAATTAAAAATTCCTTTTCAAAAAATACACAACGTCAGGGACTGATGAATTGGAAATCATAATCATCTCTTATTATTTCCTCAAGATTTGTCAAAAAGCAACAGTTTCAAGCATTTGAAAAGTAAAGGCAGTATCCTCAAATCTAAGAACATCAGCATTATAAATTAATTAAACCCCCTGACCAATCTAAATGTGATGGGGGGCAGAAAGGAGACATATGGGATTGCTAGAAACAAGTAACTTATAAAAGACTAATTAGTAGACAACTGGTGGTTGGAACTTGATCTAGGACAAAAAAATCAAACAGGCAATCATAGTTGTCAAAACATGAACCATATCATGAATCGATTTTTTATTTTACTATATCGTATTGTATCATGTATAGTAAGACATGCAAACACCTAACAAAAAAAATCATAGATACGCGTATATATAAAAGGTATATTCATTATAAATTTGAAATATTTTCAACTAACGACCAATTTAATCATTAAGTAACAAAGCTAACTAAATAAATTGAACTAACAAATGTTTATAATATACACATTCAAATTGATTAAACTCAAAAGTGATAACACATGATATATGAGCCAAAACACTAATTTCATTTCATCATCTTGGCTAATCAACTCCATCTAAGTCAATGTTATCATTATATTCATCATCTTGCAAAATTATTTTCTCATTGACACTTTGTTCATTGTCATCAACATTTACCATCTCTTTTAAAAAATAATTATTAATTTAATGCATTGTTCAAAGAATAGAAAAGAAATTTGCAAATATAAAAAGTGAAGTGTCCAAAAATAAAAGTGACAATATTATATTAATTACCCTGATAGTGTCGTAGTGGTTCCATCCAACCTCGGAAGAAAGGCGACCTAACAAGCAGTACTTGTGTCCCTTCTGAAGCCTCAGCACCCTAACAACAACAACAACAACAACATTAAAAATCAATTCAAAATACTAAAGAGAGTGAAGAGTGAATTTAGAGAGACAGACAGACTGACTTTAAAGCGTCTGGAATAACCATCCTCCTGGTCTTATCATAAGGAGGAGGAATGCCCTCATAAGCCTTAAAGCGAGACAGAGCAGCGGCACCGCGCTTGGTCTTATGAGGGATCATGCCGCGGACTGTGCGCCACAGTATCTTCGCAGGTGCCCGGAAGTGGATGGGACCGTGAGATGGCTTTGTGTTCATACGCTTTCGGAGGAATCTCATGTACTTCATCTTCTGTCGCACGAGTCCTCCCGATATGCATAGCTCCTCGCACCGAACTACCACTACTTTTTGACCGTTTAACAATTCTTTTGCTATGATCGATGCAAGTCGACCCAGCATGTGGTTCCTTGCGTCTACAACCACTCTCTTTGAGCATATCCCCGACCCTGACACCATTTTGCTCTCTCTCTCTATCAACGATTCCAATCCAGCGGCAGCCTCTCTTTGAATCTATCTAGAGCTGCTGCTAGGGTTTTATCTATTTATTTATTGCTTCCTCTGCTTCTCTATAGTCTATACACACACCCATTTCGGTTTCTCTGGGCCTTTATCTTCTCTGTCTTTCTTTCTGGCCCAATCAACTTTTTGGGTTTCTTCCCTTTTTTTTTCTTTTTTTCCGCCCATTAAACACCCACTTTGCACAACATTTTTTTTTTTTTTTTTTGAAATTAAATTGTAATTTGCATGCTTAAAAGTTTGAGTTATTTTGATTATGACAAAATTTAATTACAAAACTAATTATAGCCTAAAGTTACAACCTTACTCAATAAAATAAATATTATTGCAAAATTTGAAAATCTAATCATTGAATCGTGTGATCTTTACGCTTTTAATAATTATGGTGGTCTATTCCACATGTACGGTGACTCGGCCAACAATAAGACACCCATCCAAATGTTCTCGTGACTCTCCCTACATTTGCTCAAAAATGGAAACTCTTATGCACCATGCCTAGAGATCCTTCCATTAGCCTACATCTTCCAGAAATGAGAATGAACCTTGAGAATCTCACTGCCATTAACTCCATAACTCCAATCACACCTCCTATGAGAAAAGTGGCAAAAATCATGAAAACGTGGTCAACTCTAAACCTCTATATAAACACTAAATCTCCTTCGTTCCAAGGTACAAGTGAAAAACACTAACTCTTACACTTTCATAGTTCATTAGGATTCTTGTGAAGTTCTGACTTAAGCATCAGAGGATTTTTGTCCAGCAACACATTGGTGAACTCTATGAGTGTTTCTTTCCTTGCAGATCCTCCAAAACTCTTCATTTCTATCACTTAATAATAGTAGTGACAATTGCGCTAGTTGTCACTAGCGCAATTCTGATAAGCTTAGAGGTTGTTTGGTTAGAGGAAAAAAATGCGATTTTCTATATTCATTTTCAGTTTTTTGTGGCATCCACTACAAAAAATTAGTTTGGTTTGCAAATTTGTACTTAGTTTTCAAGACAAAATGGGCTTCTGCCCTTTTCGAGCAAATTATATAAGGAAATGTCCTCCTTTCCAAACTAAATAGGGAAATGCCCCTCTTTTAAAACTCGATTTTTGATAAATCAAGTTAGTCCCTATAGTGGCGTTTTTAAGGAGCCTATAGTGACGTTTTAAGAACTTATAGTGATGTTTTTTAACTTGACTTCAATAAAATCGAGTTATAAGTAATGAAATCAACCTACAGTGGCGTTTTTTTACCTATAACTCGATTTCTTTAAAGTCGAGTTAAAAAACATCACTATAGGTCCTTAAAATGTCACTATAGGCTCTTTAAAACGTCACTATAAGGCTTTAGGAATTTTTTTTTTCTAACTCGATTTATTAAAAATCGAGTTTTAAAAAAAGGGCATTTCCCTATTTAGTTTGGGAAGGGGGGCATTTCCCTATATAATTTGTCCAAAAAGGGTAGAAGCCCATTTTGTCCTAGTTTTCATTTTCAATATCCTAAAAAAGTGGATTTGAATACAAAAAACGAAAACACATTTTTACTGTTTTCATTTTTTGTAAAAATGGATACAATGGCATTTTCATAATAAAACAAACTATATGGGTCCCACTAGTAGTGACATGTCCCCTCAATTACACACTCTCTCTCTTTCTACCTTTTTCATGCTCCTCATTTTTTAGCCTCTCTCTCTCTCTCTCTCTCTCTCTGGGTGTGTTTGTAGTAGATCGGTCCTAAACCCCCCCCCCCTCTCTCTCTCTCTCTCTCTCTTTGATCTCACTCTCTCATGTGTCTTCAACATTCTCGCCACCAAAAATTCTACGATTTTTTTATCTATACTTTCCTTCTTCTTTTTTTTAACAATAAGTTGTTAGGAATCGTTTTCTTGTGGAACAATTTGTGGGATGACTACTAGACTTGTTGGGCTTTGGTTTCTTTTGATCTCCAAGTATCAAAAATTCAATATTATTAGCTTTGCCTTTTGATCTGTGATATTTTTATTATTATTATTAATTTGCTTGGGGTTTATTGTTTGATGGTTTCTTTTGTGATTTCGTTTTTGGGTTTTAGCAATTTCTTTGTTTGGTTGCTAAGAAACAAGAATCTTTTTAATCATTTTGGTTCCAACCAATATGTCAAATTGGAATTAACCCAAGTCTTGCTCATCTCTTTAATGGGTTCAAGTTTGTTTTTGGTTTTCCTGGAATTGAACCAAAGAAAATTTTATTTTTTGTACTAAAAAAAGGACACAGTTTTCTATTTGTGTTGGGATTTGATGAAATTTGTTTGTATTGATGGGTTTTTTGGTGAAGTTCTGGGTTGGGTATTGGATTATGATGATGGGTTTTGGTTTTAGTCTATTTTTGGTGTTGTGGCAACGATTTCTAGCGAGTGATAGCGACAGATGGTTTTGTAAGAAAATATAGGGATTTGAGCAAAACAAAAACTAGTCCAAAATTGGTGCTAAACAAAAAAATAAGTATAGGATTTGAGAAGAGAAAATGAGTACAAAAAATGAAAATTGAAAATGAATACAAACCCATAAGTAACCAAACAAGCCCTTAATGATTTTTTTAGACCATCAGTTTTTGGTTCCATGGGCCCCTATGGTGGGTAAATTATCAAGGTTATACTAGTCATTTCACTTTTGAAAAAAAAATATTGTTAAAATATAAATAGAATGGTCAACAAATATTTTTTTTGAGAAGAAAAATAGTCAACAAATTGAACACAGTTATCTGATATTTTTAAGATGTTCAATGCGTAGAGTATAAGTTCAAATCATCATTTTTTTTTTTTAATAAATTTGAAAATTACAAAGGGAGGATAATTTGAACTCTAGAAGTTTACGTTTACAATGGTAGAATGAGCCAATCAATTAAGGAAGAAGCTCTTACTAAACTAAAATAATTTTCTCATAAAAAAAAAAAAAAAAAAAGAAAAGAAAAGAAAATTGGTAGCTACAAGTAAAAATGCGTCCAAGCGAAAAGTTTTGCCTTTATACTGTGCATAATAGCCGAGTATACTACAAGGTTTATAATGCAAAATCTTGGTCCTCGAAAAGTATGAATGCTGCCGTGGAGTCCAGTCTCAAGCCAAGCCAATTTTTTAATGATTCACCTAACCTTATCAATCTTCCTCTGTCAATATTCAACGCAACATGAATCCAAGATAAAGGTGGAGAGAAATTGTGGTTGTTGAAAACTGAAAACTGAAAACACTGTAGTAAAATAATATTTAAATATATTTTTAATGAAAAAGTTATTGAAAAGTGAAAATTGTGGGTCCGTAAATAGTAAAAATTGTGTGAAAAAGTCACATGTTGCGACAGTAACACTTTGTCTTTGAAAAGCTGGGGATGCGTGAAAAAAAAAAAAAAAAAAAAAAAAGCTGAAAACGTAAACGTGAAACGCTAACGCGCCAGCCAAACGCTCACTTAGTATTTTTATTTATTTATTTTGTTTGCTTAAAAAATAATAATACTGTAAGTAATCATATCAGAAAATAGAAATATAGGTAAACTGACATTGTTCCGAACCTTTAATAATGGAAGCATGAGCTATGTTTGGGCTTATCCAAATCGAATGGTGCTTTACTTTTTAGTATTGCTAGATTTTTTTTTTTTACTTTTTAGAGCATCCACAGCAGTGAAATTAACAATTTAACTATTTAGCTCCACTAAAAGTTATTTTATCTATTTTACCTACATACATGTTGTAACAATGGATCTATTTTAGCTTTCAACGCTATAAAATAATATAAACATCATAATAAAATAATATATCTATTACAATAAAATAATTTATCTCACTATAATAAAATAATATATTTACTACATACAACTATTACAGCCACACACACAACCACAACCACAACCACCACCACCACCACCACAAAGAAAAAAAAAAAAAAATCAACCAAGCCCACATCCACACCCACCCGAGCCACCACCATGAACACACCGATCTATCCACAAACCCACCCACAGCCTAGCCACCCACAGAGAAGTCTGAACTCATACATGGTGGGAGAGATGGCTTGAGTTGATGATGAAACTTAAGTCGGCAATGGAGCTTGGTTGTTGGAAATATGCATATACGCAGCAGAAAATAAACGGATCTACTTCATTCAGAATTGATAACATGCATAATGTAAGTTTCAGAATATAGAACAAGAGAGTGTACCTTAGTGCAGCGAATTTCAAAACTAAAGATGAAAAGTTCTTAGGATCACTTTCAATCTTCACTCCAATTCCACTAACGCCCAAGATGTGTGATCTCTCAATCAGTTATTTCTTAAAGAGAATGATAGAGTGTCCAACACTCACATACATCTATTTTCATAAACTTGTTGTGTGTCACAAAATTCTGTATGTTTCTCTTCTAATAACTGGTTATCTAATTGAGTTAGCCTTTTGGGCCTTTCCAATTGGACTCTAATATGTGGCTTGGAGTGGGACCAAAAGGGAACAAATAAGACACTAGCTCCAATGAGCCTTGGGTTTTTCTGTCAACTCTTGACAAGTCCAAAATTACCATTAATTATATTTAATACCACTATATAAATATAATTACACTCTAGGCCTTGTTAATAAATTATATCCCAATATTTTATTGTACATGCAACATCTTCATAAAATATTCGTAATAATACAAAGTTGTGAAATTAGACTGTCACTTTGTAAATTACTACATCTTAATCGTTGAGTACCCGGTTTAATCCTTTAAATTATTCATTATATATTTATGAAATCAAATTTCATAAATATATACTTTAGTAACTATTTACTAAAGTAGTTAAGCCTAACTTTCTAAATAACAACCCATTAAACTTATCTCAAGGAAATATTTTGTATCTCCGTTAAGAGACTATGAATTCCATCTTAAAAATATATGTTTTATCAATACTAAATGTGGCTGCCTAACATACTGAGGTTTTGACCGTTACTTAAAATCTCACTCCTGATATATCAAAGAAACCTATATTTGATGATCAGATCCATTATTCTCTCAGGATTAAGAGTTCATGTAAATATGAGTCGTGAGATTTTTTATTCAATTGATAGTCATTAGGAGAATAATAAATCTCACAGCGATCCAGTTCAATATGCATTAACTCTTAAAACATATCAACATATCAATTAGAAGTCACCACTTCCATGATCAAGACAAATCATCTTAGTTGACATATTATAGTCTTCACAGATGAAATGCCCAATTTCATCATCGACTACGAACTAAAATTCTGAGTTTACAAAGAAATTGTGATTTATATCTTCTGTAACTTTTCACATAAATCACATACTATGCATCTCATGGACTATATGATAATGTCCGAATATTCATGTTACCATTATTTGAGATAATAATAAAATAACTTTATTAATTACAATATTAAGTCATACATCATGTCATACATAATGTCATACATAATATCATATATAGTATCATACAATAAGATTTAAAGGCACTAATCCCAACAGGATCGGCGATGAAGCTTAGGTCGGCGATGGAGTTTGGATCAATGATAGAGCTCGAGTCGGTAATGGAGCTTAGATCGGCGTTGGGTGAGCGATGAGATGGAGGACTGGGCGAGATGGGTCGGCGGTGTGGGAAGGTGGGTCGGCAGCGTGGAGGAGTGAGCGAAATGGATTCAAGGGCGGCTGCAAGGGCGTGACCGGCAGCGACAAAGGCAAGACCTGATCTGTGAGATGAGAGAGATAGAGAGGAGCTTTGGTCTGAGGAGCATTCATACTTGCCAATATTATTTTATTTCCTTAGTTCATGCACGAATATATGTATGTGTATTTTTGTATCTTGGGTTTGTTTGTGCACAGATCGGTCCAACAAAACAACCTAGTCTGGTCGCTGTGGGATCGAGCCTAGTTCCCTCATTCAGCATCTCATACTCTCTTCAGCCTTTCAACAAACCTATTGCTTTGTATTGGGCTTGAGCCTAAAGAACCATTCAAAAAAAAAAAAAAAAAAAAAGGCCCCACAAAGTACAAGATAAATGTTTGGTGGTACATCTTCCATTCAAACCATTAAATTAGAAGACAAAATAGCTCATCTAACAATAGCGGGACTAATAGATTATATATATTTTTGAAAATTTAGGAATCAATAGTGCTTATTTAAAATTTCATGGACCAAAAGCACTAAGTATGTAATCTTTTTATAATTGCCTTCTATGAGGTTTCATATTATTAAAATTGTTGCATGATAGCTTCATAAGTAAGCTTATGAGCTACATCTCTTTCCAATTTGTTAAGATATAAATGAGCTTTTTCTGAGGTTTAAGATCAACAAATTTCCCCTCTCCCCGTGTGTGTGTGTTAAAAATATTTAGTATTCTAAAAAAAAAAAAAAAAAAAAAAAAAAAAAAAAAAAAAAAAAGATCAACAAATTTCTATTTTTGTTGTTAGGCTTATTATTTTTTTACTCTAGATTTTAGATCAAATTGGTTTGTTGTTGGGCTTTTTTTTGTGTGTGTTTTAAAAGGCCATGATATTGTTAAATGGATCATATTCAAGTTCGTTTCAGCTGGGCTTAAAATAAATTTAGGATAAAGGGGTTTAAATTTTTATTTTACAGGGTCAAAACAAAAAATAAAAATAAAAATCTTTTATAATTTTTTTTTTTTTTGCTAGCTCAACTTGGACTGAAGATGGCACCGCCCCTGTGTGCATGTGTGTGTATATATATATATACTACTAGCCACTAATATAATTTTTTCTCTTTTAGTTTTTCATTTAAATGAAATTTAATAATTATTAATGAACATTTATTATGGTTGCATTTGAATATGGAACTATATTCTAGTATGTTTCCTAAAAAAAATATTCTAATATGAGTAATACTATGTTCATAACATTTTCATAAAAATTTCACAACAAACTTTAGGTAACAAGCTATTATTAGTTCTAATATGAGTTCACTACTAACATCATTTTTTTTTTTTTATCCACTAATAATAATCTAACACCTAGAGTTTGTTGTGAAAATATTGTAAACATAGCATTACTTTTTAGGTATTATATATGATTGTGTTTATATTTATACTACTATTTAAGGGGCATCCCCTGTTTGGACCGGATTTTTTTTTGTTCCAAAATACCCCTATACTCATAGGTTTAAGTAAAGACAAAATTAAAGGATAGTCTGGTAAAAATACATGTCTAACTTGTACTAAAACATTGCCTATAAAATAGAAACACTCTCCCACTAACTCACTTCTTCAAAGCAACTATACATTTATTTTATTTTATTTTTTAAATAGAAAAATAAGTTAAACAACCCACTCTCCTAATGGTTTTCAAATTGCTTTATCTATTTATAAAAAAAAAAAATTAATTAAAACAAACACGTGTTTCTTTGTAAAAATACATCTGCCATATTGATTAAAAAAACTAGCCTCTGATCACTGATCACGCGCATGACACCCCTAGGTATTGTTGTGATTGAAAAATGTACTTATCCCAATTTATAATTGATGCAAATTATTAACTTTTACCAAAAAATTGAAGAGTCTCGCGCGTGCTTAGGGGCTAGTTTAGTACAATGTATTAAGATTCTACTATAGAGTTGAAATATAGAATAAAATTTAAATTCAATTAATTTATGTTATATATAAAACTAAAAAAAATAGTTAGTTAGGGGCTGTTTGGTTTAAAAAAAAAAACCATCACTCATCACTCCTCACTCAATTTTTCTCACTCATCACTCATCACTTAAAATACCCCAATTTCCTAAACCCCACACGTTTGGCACACTATTTTCAGCTTCTCATCACTCAAATATTTCTACTTTTATGGGAATCATACCTGAGCACTTGGTCAAATATTTCTACTTCGTTGATATGTTTCATCAAATAATAAACTACAAGCATCGTCATCATCATTATTATTCTAAGCCCTCCAAAAAAGCAGATAAGAAAGCAAAAAAAAAAACCTTTAGGAAGCCAGATTTAAGGTTAAGCAAAGCCACGGCTTTTCCATAAGGATTTTTTACAAAGAATTCAATGATTGTCATGAAGTCTTGTCAGGAAGAAAAAAGAATTGGTGAATTTAATGGAAGATGGTATTTCAGCTAAAGAAGCAATAGATGTGAAGAAAGGAAAAAAAAAAAAATCCAATTGCAACGAATGGAAAGAATGGAGGAGGAGCAAATGTGAAAAAAGAAAGAAAGAGAAGTTAAAAAGCTTTTGGTGTTTGATGTGACAACACAAAGTATTGGGTCCCACAGATGCTATTTAATTACCAAATTGCTATGTAAGTCATAACTCAAGTATTTGAAAACACTTCAAACTTATTTTTAGTTTCCATAACTCATTACTCACTTTGGTGAAAATTGAGTGATGAAAACAAAATCTAAACACACATCCAAACAAGCTATTGCTCCGTGGGGGGGCTGTTTGGATTTTGGTGTTTCCATCACCCATCACTCTATTTCTATCACTCATCACTCAAAAATGGTGGGACCTATGGAGAGAAGCTTGTTTGGATTTGTTTTCAAGTTTTGTTTTCATTACTCAATTTTCTGATTTTTGAGTGATGAGTTATGGAAACTGAAAACAAATTTTAGATGTTTTCAAGTTATGAAAATAGAGTTATAATGGCATTTTTGTAAATACACACACACATTGAAGGACACATGGTCAGACCTTTTGCTCTCTCCAACACAGTTGTCTTCTTTTCTTTCTCTTTTTTTTTTTTTTTTTTTTTTGGTCTTTCACACTGGGTTTGGATCACCTTTCTCTATTCTTCTTCTTCTTCTTCTTTTCTTTCCTTTTCACGTTGGTTTTTAGGTTTGGTTGCATTTTTTTTTCTTTTTTCTTTTTTTTTTTTTCCCATTCCTTTTCATTGGGTTTCTGGGCTTGGGTTCTCTTTTTTTCTTTTTTCTTTTTTTTTCTTTTTTTTTTTCACATTGGTTTTCTGGGTTTGGTTGCATTTTTTTTCCTATTCTTTTTCACTGGGTTTCTGGGCTTGGGTTCTTTTTTCTTTTTCTTCTTTTTCTTTCTTTCTTTCTTTCTTCACTTCTCACGATCTTTTCTCTTCTCTGTTTTCCATCTTTTAGTGTTTTCTAAGCTTTATAGTGTAATTTGTTGTGGTGTTGAAGGTGTTGGTGGTGTGAATGTCTGGATCTGCTATAGTGGATTGGTTTGATGCTTTGTGGTTTGCATGGTAATGGTTTTTTTTAGTTGGGTGCTGGGTTCAGTGAATGGATAAAAAGGGAGGTGATGAATGGTGCTTGAGAGCAATTTGGATTCGGTGAGTTTAGGTATTGGGGGTTGAAGGAAAAAAAGAAAAAGAAATAAGAAGCTCTGGGTTTGGTGAGTTTGGGTATTGGGGGTTGAAAAAAAGAAATAAGAACCTTTGGGCATGGTGAGTTTGGGCATTGGGGGTTGAAGGAAAAAAAAAGAAAAACAAACAAGAAGCAAAAGTTACACTAAGTCAATCCGTGGGTCCCACAAAAAGTAAAATTTTTTGAGTTATCAAAGTTGGAAACAAATGTCAAACATGCCACCTTAGGAAGTTGTGGTATTTTCAGTGACAAGTGATGAGTTATAGAGCGATAAGTGTTGATATTTGAGTGATGAGTGAGCATTTTTTAAAATCCAACAACCCCTTAATATTCCATTACTTGAACAACACAGTTACAAATGCATATTGGACTTCACGGCTTCACGCCAACAATTTGTGATGGAACTTATGAGTTTAATATTGAAAAAATTAATACCGGCGAAGATAAACAATTAAAAAGCAGATTCCTTTAGTTACAAAGTAATCAATTTTTTTTTTTTTATTATTCAGTGTCTCTCTCTTTTTTCATTAACATATGTTTTCTCTCTTTAGTCCTCTCTCTTCTCTCTTTTTCTATCACCTTAGCACCTCCCTCATATTTATCTTGATTGAAACCAAACTCACTCAATGCATCTCTACTTTTTCTTGCAACTGAACCCAAAGCCTCTCTCTTCACTCTCGCCCTCAAGTTCGTTGAGATCAACATGCTATGTTCTTGGTAGTGGGTTGTTTTGTTGCTAGTGATGGTGGTGGTGGTGGGTCATTGAGGTGGGTTTGTTGGTCTGTGGGTTGTTGGGGGTGGGTTTGGGTTGAGGTTGGATTGTGGGTTTAGATCATATTTTGGGTTGAAATTAAGATATGGGTTGAAATTAGGTTGCGATTGTGGTAGTGGGTTGTGGGTTGTGAAGTTGACCCATGTTTTAGGGTGGCGGTAATGGGTTACAGGTGGTGGCTAGTTGCTATCACACATATTATCTTCTTGTTTTTTGTTTTTTTATCGGTGGTGGTGTCTGGTAGTTTGATAGGTTTTTTTATCGGTGGGTTTATTAGGTTGAAAAGAGGTGGTTTGTTGGTTTTTCTTGCTTCACAGAGAGAGAGAGAGAGAGAGAGAGAGAGAGAGAGAGAGAAATAATAAGAAATGAGAGGTAGTGTGTATTGTTAAATAGAGTGTTAAAACTTAAATAGATAAAAATAAGTTTTTGAGGTGCTAAAAACTAAATTTTTTAGTACCATTGATGTGAATGCTCTTAATATATTTATTTTTGGAAGCGAACTTCCTTTTGACTTTTTCCAAGGTCTTTATTTGAAATTTTGAATATTTTCTTTTTATATGATTTCCTAAATGTAGCAATTTTTTTCTTCATTTATCTGTTGTTAAATTTATTTTAGGTCATTTCTGTTTTCTAACATGTCATTTTTACAGATTCAAATCTTTTAGATTTAATAGGGTACTGTACCAATAGATTTCTTTAAATTCTAACCACTCTTTTATGATTTAAGGGTCTAAATTCTGGCATGTTAGTATTCCACTATTAATACTCTTAAAATAATAAAACAATTTTGCAAACAAAACAATTAAGATAATTATTAATGGAATACTAACATGGCAAAATCTAGACAATTAAATTATTAAAGAATTGTTAAGATTTAAGGAAATTTATTTGGTAAAATACCCTAGAAAATCTAGAGGATCTGAATCCCATTTTTACATAGTCTATTACACATACAATTTCTATTATTAGATGAAGGAAATAAGAATAAATTTCTGGATGTCTAAATTTAAGAGACAAAAATCAAATTTGGACATTTTTTTTAGAATCAAAATTTGGACTTAATTATGAAATGAAATGAATGTTTTGACAAAAAAGTACTATGTATTAAAAAAAAGAAAAAAGAAAATAGACTATTTGGTAGTTGGTGATCGGTAGTAAGACATTGTGCCAAATGCAACAAAAAAAAAAAAAAAAAAAAAAAAAACCAATCCTACCATGCCAAATGTTGCTTTGGCAAATGTATGTCAACAAACCGTCAAGATTTTTATTTTTAGGCTAAAATGTAATATGCACCATCTAAGTTTTCTAATTTTGCTTTCATTTGACTCTCTAAATTTCAAAGTTATTCAATTTAGATATTTTATACACTTTTGTTAAAAAAATTGCCATTAAATATGCAATTAACTAATGAAAAAAAAAATTTTGAAAAAAATTTTGCACATAAAAAATCTATAAAAACATATTTTTATGCCACAATTCCTATCACAATTCTAAAATGATTTTGATTGTAAATAAAAAAATAAAATGATAAATTTATGTGGAAGCAATCAAGAGGTCGGTGGCAATTTACAAATAGAGTAGTCTAGAAATGAATAAAAAATTATATACCCATAAAAAAAATAAAAAAAATTTATATAAACTATAATATAAAGTATGATAAACCACAGCACCAAAATTGAAAAAGAAAGGAAAAGGAGTGCTAGCTTGCCTAGCTAGTAGCTCGGGGGTTGGTAAGCGGTGAGAAGTCAAGAGGCCCTTATACTACCAACCCAAATTCCCCGTCAAATCTGCCATTGATATTTCACTTCGACACCAACCCCCCTCTCTCTCTCATTTCCTTTGAAATCCACGCCCGATATACAAAACGAATACACTTGCTCTTGCTCTCCAAACATCAAAAAAGAAAAGAAAAAATGGGTGGAGGAGAGCGCAAGGTTTACACACTTGCTCAGGTCTCTGAACACAACAGCCCAAAGGACTGCTGGCTTGTCATTGAAGGCAGGGTATGTATGTATGTCATATTCATGTTCACACACTCATCACGGGTATTGGGTTCTCTTCTTTTTCTTTCACGGATTTGGATCTCAGCAGATTTTGCATCTGGATTTGGAGCTAATATTGCCAATAACAATTTTTCTTCTTATTATAATTATTTATGTTTAATAATGATTATTAGCACTTCTGCCTTGTATGGTTGGGACCTAAAATTGACATAAGAGATCAAAATAATAGAAACGTGAAATGGGTTGGCCTTATCTTGTAGAGGGGATTGATTTTTGATTGATTGATAAATGTTGAGGAGTACTGGAAATTCCATGCTTTTTTATAATCTGGTTGTAGGAAAAATAGAACCGTGTAGATTTATGAAACTCTTTGGCGATTACTAGGGTAGAAATTATCCAGTCTCTCCACTTATTTGGTGGCTTAATGGACTGATCAGTTCTTCACCTTTGATTGTTATATACTAAATCTGAAGTATTTTCCTGTTTACAATTTTTTCTTTTCTTTACTCCTATACTCAATTGATATTTTAATAAAATTTTTAGCCATTATTATTTATTAGCTAGGCCTAGGGAGGTATTGCTTTCCTCTAATGCAAACGAAGAGTCCTTATAGGAAAGGTAATTAAAAAACTTTTATGGTGCTTTTAAAGAGGTTCTGATAGGTGTTACCCCATATTTTTAAGGAGGTGGTCTTCTCTCCCAGCCCCTCCTGTTTACTGTGATTATTTGTGTGTATATTTCTCAAGTTAGTGACCATGAGCAGTTATTTAGTCTTAATAGAGGAAAAGTGTTATAGCTTTTGTTAACTCCACTTCTTGCATTGTTGTGTTATAAAGGTTAATGGATTGGGAGTTCAATTATTTGGTATTTCTTGAGGTCAAATTTGTTATACTGACTAACCTTTAGCTAGAAGAAGTAATAGGGAGGGGAAGTGTTATCTAGTAGAACCGTAGAGGTGTATGGTTTTATTTCAGATGTGTGGGAGAAAAGGCCTTTACAGATTGGAAAAAGAATACAAAATAGGTGGTAATGTGGTATAGTTGTGATATTTAAAAAAAAAAAAAAAAAAAAAAAAACGTTATCCTTCTTAATAGAAGAATGTAGAGAAAGAAATGTAAGTTATTCTCTGTGGTTGGGACTTCCAAGTCCTCTACTACTCCCCAAACTTATACTTTTTTTAAACATTTTATGTGAGAGAATCCTGTGCTTTGTGCCTAAGAAAACTGCATTTGAACTATTTAGAGCACCTCAAGACTTGAGCTTTAAGAGTCAATCTACGTTTTTGGAAAGTGGTTCGAATCTAACATTAGCGGTCCTCATCATGCTGGAGTTTCTATGATTTGAGGTGTTTCTTTGTGGTTTTGCAAATTGCAATATCCTTGAATATTTTATCCTAATGTGCCGGAGGCCTGGAACAGGTATTTGATGTGACAAAATTTTTGGAGGACCATCCTGGTGGTGATGAGGTCTTGTTGTCAGCAACAGGTAAGATAAATGTTGCAGTGTTTTGACATTCGTTTAACCATGGATCTGGAAATATCTGCTGATACCACATATGTGATGTATGGTTTGCAGGAAAGGATGCAACTGATGATTTTGAGGACGTGGGCCACAGTAGCAGTGCAAGAGCAATGATGGACGAATTCTATGTAGGAGACATTGATTCAGCATCCATCCCCTCCAAAACAAAGTACACTCCTCCCAAGCAGCCTCACTACAATCAGGACAAGACACCAGAGTTTATTGTCAAGGTTCTCCAGTTTCTAGCTCCCCTTCTAATCTTGGGTTTGGCTGTTGGCCTTCGCTTCTATACAAAATCTGCATCTGCATAATTATTGAAATCACAAGAAAGAAATTAGAAAGACCTTTGCAATAAGTCATATAAGTGATGGATGACCCTTATTTTATCTTTATGTTTGGGACTTTTAAAATCAGGGATGGTAGGATATTTCACTTCTTTCTGGCAATGATTATGTACTTGTTTTCCTCTATGCCAGTGTAATTTTCCCTCTGAAATCTCAGATGTATTCTTCTGTCCTTGATGTGCCATAGGTAGAAGTACCATGATCTTATTGTTTGATAATATTACAAACTTGATCCGATGAGAAAAGGTTCTGAACACCACATTGCTGTAGCCAATCCTTTTTTTTTTTTTTTTGGGATAACTCAATTATAACAGGTGGGGCAAGGGGGATTCAAACCTTGGTTTGAAAGAGGAAATTGATAAAAATTTTTTTTTTTTTTTTTGGAATAACTTTGGCCCCAAAAGGAGATTTGACTAATGATCCACACTTCATGACCGATTTTGTTCTCTTGGGATTAGAATATTGGGGTTTTTATTACTTCTTAGGGCTCAATGCTATATAATTTTTCATTGACCAACATTGATGAGCAAAAAAATAATTTTTGTGATGGGCTCAAGTTAGAACTGATAATAATTTGTTACTTAAAATTTGTTGTGAAAATGAAATGGAAGTAACATTATTCTTCAAAAAATCTCTCTCTCTACGAGAAGGATATATACATAGGCAATGTTACTTTCATAAAGAGTTAAAGAGTTTGATGCACTGCGTTGCACTATTAAGAATTTCCTCCATCTGACTTTAACCCTTCTAAATATGTGATCTAATTATGAATGAAAGATATATATTTTTTAGAATCAGTACTATTGTGTGGATGACCGCTTAAAGAATAAAGTCCATATATTATCTCCTTTCTAGAATTCTATTATCATATGCAGTACAACTCGATAAAATAATAATAAAAAAGTAATTGATTGCCAATACAATAACATTGGACACGGTATACATCAATACTAGAATTTCCTAACACTTACCTTACTAAATGACTAGTTTCATTATTTATTGTTATGTTCGACGTTGTTTCGTTTAATTTGCTTGCTTCTTCCGTGGGTTTAACAACAATGGTGTTAACTTATTCAGTAGATCTGTGACAGTCACAAATTCTACTTTTGGAAATGCCAACGATATCTGATTTATCTCCATGGGCTGTTGGTTGATTTCATCCAAGCCTTGCTAGAGCCTAGAAGTAATACTTTGCCATGCCATGCCTCTCTTACTGCGTGTGTGTATACTGTATACAATATAATACAGGCATTAGTTTGAGCCGCCCCTAATAAGAGTTGTTGTATTACATGTGGCAGTGGCAACACCAATGTAAAGACCCACAATGATGAAAAAAAGAATATAAAAAACGCAAATGTTTTGACATTTTGTGAGAAGCTCCAGAAGCACGTATCATACACAAACAAGAAAGAAAGAAAGCAGGGTGGTATATCCAATTAAAAAACTTGGATAAGTCGAATTACCTGATTCCTTTTTGGCTTTGTTGGCAAAAGAAAAAAGAAGAAGATCTTTTAAGATAAACTAAATTATCCAACCCTAACAAACAATCACGTTTTCCAAAGATCCCTCACAGTAATAATCGCCTGTTTTTTGGTTGTCATTGATAAGTGAAGGACGAGGAGAGTGGGGACAGTACAGAGAGTATAAAAAAAGAAATGGGGTAGTACCTCAACTTCCCTCTTCCTTGAATTTTCTACACTTTGTAATCTGGTAATAAGGAGAGAGAGAGAGAGAGAGAGAGAGAGAGAGAGAGAGAATATGGGAGCTATAACAAGGGAGAAAGGTGTACTGAAATTGGTGCACCCAGGTAGGTATGTGCAGATGTTAACACAACCTATAACTGCTGCAGAAGTGATGAGGAGGAACCCGAGGCACTCGGTTTCTCGGCCTGATGTGTTTGAGTTTCCATATATTGTGGTTAAACCTGAGGCAGTTTTGGTTCCTGGTAAAGTGTTCTTCATTGTTCCTAATCGCACAATCTATCACCTGTTAAAAGCCAAAAAAGGGTACTGCAGCAGCCAACAACCTTCTTCTTCTTCTTCTCGACAAATGCTGCCGAATCATGATGTCAACCAGAAACATCATTCATCAATCAAGTCAAACGCTGGGAGCACACCAAAGCACAACCTCGGCCTTAAGCCTCAGTTTAGAAACATGTCTTGGGATGAGCCTAGGGAACAAGATTATTATTATTATTATTATTATTATTATTATTATTATTATTATGAAAATAAACACAAGAAACAATCCCCATTACAGTATTGCCCTCAGCCTCAGATGATTGAAAAATACAAGAGATCTCCAACAAAATTCAGGCAGATAAAACTGGAAGATTCGACAACTGAATTTAGACATACCTATTACACCTGTAATCAAATCAGTGTAAAACTGCCTAAAACAGAAAATCCTGATCCACTGTCTGAATGTGGCACTAGCAGACAGGTTACCATGTTGAAACCTTGTTTAAGGAAAGCCGATAGTAATCGTAAGTTCCTTCATCTTAGGGTAACTTTCAACTTGTCAATCAATGATGCCAAGCAGCAAAGGAGACACTCAGTTTGTCCACCAGAATTTGTAGACTACCCAAATTTGTGATGCCTCTGGGAATAATATATTTTTTTCCTATGTAGCATGAATGATTATGGCCCTGTAGGATTCTGTGTGAGAGCTAAAATTTCTCTACTGAGATTTGTTTGTTCTATGTATCCCGGTGGTTCGCATATATGGAAATTTGACATGAACCACAAAACCTGTCATGCACTTCCCTTTCTTGTAAGTTGTAACCCTCCTACATTTAGGTTTTATTTCCCTTGACATTGAGAAAAAAAAAAAAATATATATATATATATATATATATTTTTTGGCGTTATATTTTTGTGGCAATGGGCCTACTTTTTTTGGTTTTATATTTGGGTGAAACCAACTGGACCTCTAGATTAGACAAAAATAGGATTTTTTAGAAAACTTATCTAAGTTTGCTCCCGAAAATTTTAGGATTTTCCAAAACAACAGCTGAATATACCATACTACTGGTGAAAAAAGAAACAAGCACAAAATGACTGAATGTACATGTTGATCTAAAAACTACAGGTCAGCCAAGTTTAGCATTTTTGACATCATTTATTTCAAAAATGATTACAACAACAACGAAAAAGTACAATTTGTGTATCACACCAAAGTTTTCCTTGGCTCATTCTATTGGCAGCCTAAATTTATTTCTAACAATTCTCGATAGTTAACATTTTATATTTGAGGTGTACATACCCTAAACACCTCCTAGGTCCCATAAAAAATTAAATAATAATCATAATAACCTACAGATAATAATCATAATTAGAAATGATGTAACGAAAAAAATCTAGGACCACAAATTATTTTACAACTTCTTTTCCACGACTGTGACGTAGCAGATTGTGAGTGATAGAAAAAATGGTAGGTTTATATGTAAGTGATAGGACTCAAAATCTACCACCTTAGAATCGTGGCAAAGAAGTTGTGAAATAGTTCGTGATCCTAGAACCACACGACATAACATCCATTGCAATCATTGCAACATTAAAGATAGAGAGCATTTAAAATTTTATTTGGGTCAGTCATAGGGCATTATATGAAAATTCTGGGTCTAATAACATTTTGGGTATTCACAAATTCTTGGCACTGAGAACAACATAAAACATTCAATAAAGGATCTAACCTGAAAGCAAACTAAGGAAGCCCGACCAGTTTTTATCTCTATATTTTGGAAAATAGAACTCCATGAAGAAGATAATGCTAATTTTAGAAGGAGAGGCAGAAAATAGTCATCTCAAATTCAATCCATCAGGCAGAAAATAGTCATCTCAAATTCAATCCATCATGAATTAAGTCCCAACAAAAGGCAGAAAATATTCATCTCAAAATCAATTCATATTGAATTAAGTCCCAACAAAATTAAATACAATGAGCATTTTATGCATGTTCACATTAGACATTCTTTGAAATATGTATAAACATCAAAGTAGTAATCACCAAAAACCATCACTTGCAATTGAGAAGAGCCCCCTTCTCTTGCTACGTCAAAGCGCCAGAACTCATTTACAAGGTGGCGAAAAAAAAATTTAGTAAAAAGGTTACCACAAACATGACATACAGATTCAACAAATTCAGGGGGGAAAAAAAAGTTTCCAAGTGATGTTAATTACCTACTCTGTACTTGCACATGTTCTCTCAATAACCTTAGAATCTGTTCTATGCGAATGTTTTGATGGAGAACTTGATCCCCTTGAAGAACTATGTCCAAAGAAGCTCAGTTTACCAATTTTCTTTGAGAAAGAACTCATAAATTTACGAGAATTGGACTTTTCCATATCCCTCTTCATACAAACATGTTCTTTCTCAAGATCATTTAGTCTCATCCGTAACCGTGCTAGCTCAAGTTTTAGTTCACGATTTTCTCTTCTCAATGAAGCATAATTGTCTCGTGGAGACATCGCTGCACTTAGTGCACCACTGCTGATCCTCCATGACTGGTGGGTTGGCTTGGGGTCATCATCTCCATAAGAGCAGCTCAGGGAATTTCGGAGCCTTATTTGCTCAAAGTAGAGCACTTGTACAATAGACTGGAGAGGGAGACGCTCATTTTGTGCAGCATGTGCACCAGCCTCTTGAGAGAGCTTTTGGAAATCAATCAATTTGCTTAGCTTCTTCCGGTCCAACTCTGATAAATTTTGATGTGCCTGAATATGCATTCACATAAGAATCAGATACAAGGAAATTCTAAGAAGAAATTACTAGTATAAATGGACCTCGTTTACTTCAGGTAAATATATTTCAAGAAGACTAAATTTGACATGGGAAAGAGTAGAATTAGTTGAGATTTTTTTTCTTTCTTTCTTGAAATTTATGACTAATATATCTTGTACTAATTTTAGGGGGGGAATACTTGGGCAAATGCTCCCGGTGAAGAAGGAAGAACAAGTATTTCTCATATGCAACCTCCAAAAATCAGTCAGTTTCATATGGGAAAAAAAATGTTTGTGTCATCTAAAATTGCAAGGAAAGATGAGCAACACATACTTTCAGGTAAATATCAATGGCTCGATATAACCCGTCATGAACAGTACGTGCATGTGTTGGTAAAACATCTGCAATCACCATGAACTTAGGAAGCTTGAGATTTGCATCAGGCGCAATTTCTGCAAGGTAATTATCTACTAATTTTGCAACTTTGAACAAGGCAGATTGGGAAGGTGAATGGGGACTATCAGATTCAAAAACGGAAGCATCATCCATATCGTCTTCGCTATCATCTTGCTGTGAGAAATTTACCAAAATCCTATGAACCGTATCAACATCAAATAAGGTATCACCAGCATGCCTGAAAGAAGGGATGAGAAGATCATCGAGAGTAGCAATATCCAACTGGGACCCAATCCTCCTCTCCAGATCAAGCCTACAAGAAATTGTGCAATCAAGCATCACTGCACTTCGTAAGAGTCCAAAAAGGAAAGTGATTGGAACAGCAAGCTTCTCAATGGGCAAGAGGCTGACAATGGTCTCAACCACCAGTTTTTCATGCCCATTTGAACCTGAAAGCAAATCAACTTTTGCCTGGCTAGATGGATTCCATAAGCTGGATTTCTTTGTCAACTCCTTCTGTGCATAATTCACAAGGGATGCACCAATGCTCTCTGGACGAACCCCACGACACTTCATTGCCGTTATGACTTTTTGATACAAATCAACCCGCAGAACAGAAAGATCTTCAATCCACCAGTCCCCGTCACTCTTGGCTTGCCTGTTCATGTGAAGCCTCCCTGAGCTGCTGTACTCCAAGCGTGAGAAGCTTGAAGCAATCTGCTCTGCACAAGCCTTTGAGGCTATTGCATCGATGCAACGGCTAACTACTTTCAGCTCATCTGCAAGAGGGAGTAGGTTTTCACATTGTTGCAGAACTTCAACACACATTTCAAGGTTTTTGCAAACAATACTCTCAAGATATTCTTCAGCACGGGAACCAAGATTATCTTTCGAAAACTCTTCGGTCATTTCAAGGTAATCAGAAACACAGCACAGCTGAGCAACATTCATGGATGTAATTTCAAAGTTGATTCCATAACAGAATTTTGCTGCCAACTCAAATGCTTCTGCACCTCCTGGTAAATTAAGCAGCTCCACCCTTGAGATATCAGAATCCCTATGTTCTGCAACTAACTTCCGTATTCGTCCACTTCGAGAGACAAGAGGGAACTGCATTTAAGAATCAAGGCTATTATTTAAGCGATGATTATCTAGCCCATTCAAGCATATGAGCAAGGGCATTACAAATCCAAGAGTGTGTATAAAAAAAATGATTAAGCAATGTGCAAATTTGGTATGGTTGAAAAAAACATCTCCAAGGATAGAACATGTTCATACTTCATGTAATCTGTGTATATTTAGCGGTTAAAAACAAATTGCAAATGATCTGGACAATTCAAATTTATTGCAAATTCCCAATTGATCATGGACAATTTAAATGAAACACAATTTTTTCTTTTTTTCCTCCGCACAAAAGTTGTCTGATTTTCTATTTGATTCTTCTTCTTTTTCCAATTTCAAGTTACAATTCTAGAAAACTTGAATTTTAGTTAGTGTCCACTTGTAATTTTGGGGGCAAAATTTGAACTTAAGGCCAGTCTCAGCTCCAGCCCACATCTTACCACTTGAGCCCAAGGGCACATTTCAAGTAGAATTCAATAGCAAATAATACTTTGCATCTGCCCTTCATAACCTAAGATAGGACAACCAAACTAGATTTAACCACCTGAAAATGTATTGAGAGTGCCATCTATTTCGCTCATTCTTTTCTGTTTACAAAAAAGAAAATACCGCTGAAGCAGATACGATACTGAATTGCATTTGAACAGAGGCACCACCAAAAATTTAGTAAAAGAAGCTTCATCCATCAGAAAGGCATACTCAATCAGAAAATAGTGAACAAAATCATGATAAAACAAAGCATATTGTTACCTTATGTAATGAAAATGTCCCTCCACTAACTTCAATGGTAATATCGCTTGGAACATCACGAAAAATCCTACAACAGGTTATCAGCCAATTATTTTCACAAGAAGGCTTACATTCACAGGAAAAACGAACATGTAATTTTCAAGGTTAAGTTGACTCGCTTATAAAAAAAATAAAAGGATATGGTTTAAACTCTTGCTTGATAAAAATATTCTATTGATTTATCTTAAAGAAATCACCTAGAGCTAGCAGTTAGAAGATTATTGAAATATAACCACACAATCCAGATGAGTAAAAGAGAAATAAGTGTACCACATAGATTAATAACCAACTGGAAGATTAGATGTTCACTTATAAGAATCACATGTTTGTTAAAATGTTATGCAATATTCACAAACTGTCAGTAGCCTTAAATTTACTTTCAAATTTAGAACAAGGAATTATAAATATCTATAAATGCCAACCATCACAAAACCTATTATATTTCTTAGGTTTCATAGGATTCTGAAATCTACAATGAAGTCTTATAACAAAGACGTGTGTATTGTTTCACGTTTGTAATATACCCTATATATAAATCTCTGAAACCATCAATTTTAACTCACTCCTTCACTTTGGATCCATAATTTTAGTCTCTTAATATTCTTTTTCTTAAATATTAGTAGCAACAACACGGAACAGTTATATGAAAAAAAAAAGTGATGATTTAGACTTTTTTTTGGGGGGGTTGGGGGGGAGTGGAGGATCACTGACAGTAGAAAACTCAAAGTGGTGCTAAAAAATAATTAAACAGAAAATTGAAAGGAAATTTAATTTCACAGTAAGGAACTTTAAGCCAATCATAATCAAAAGAAATACAATATATTAAGAATATTGAGAAGTAGATCAAATTATATATTAAACAAAGTCAAGGCATTGAGAAATTGGACTGGGACCCCTGTGTTTTCGCAATATGTTTTAAAAGGTGCACCCTGGGGCTGAGGCACAAACAAAACAGCCCAAGGCAGATATATTTTAGTTTGACTCTCCAAGATCACTATGCTTCTAGTTTAAGTGCACACTTAAGACCCAAATATCACATCTTTTCTGCTATTCTGAAGGCATACGCCCAGCTGGACTAATTACTTTATAAATGAAACAAAGTTGACCATGGTTTACACTAAACAATATGGAAAAAAAATTATCTGCTAGTTTTCACCCAACCAAAAGAGAGAGGGAGAGAGAGAGAGAGTCAATCTCCTACAACAGAACCTTTGGCACCATAAGAATCCAGTAAGATTTTTTCAGGCTTGTGTTTTGCCTTTTCCTTTCAGTTACAAATTGAGGATTTCATTAGTGCTGTCTTATCTTACTGGCAACTTTTTTTCCTTTTTTTTTTTTTTGTTTTTGGGAGATTGGAAGCAAATTTATTGAAATTGTCCAGCACTAAATTTATTCTTCTTCTTTTCCTCTAGGTTTATTAAAATGTTCACTATTATAGTAATAAGTCTCTCATGAAAACCAGAATATATTTTATAATCCAATTATATTTTAGAATCAATTAATCATAATATAATACAATTATTTTATTTTATATTAAAAATATTTACTTCCCATGCTTTAAGGCTGTTGGATGTTAGGCTTATGCCTAACCTCAATGGATGTGAATCTTTGCCTTAAACTGTTGGGCTTTGCAAATGAGTTCTCAAGCAAGAGAGGGGTTTCCCGGATTAAACTTCTCTCTCTCATTATGCAAGGATATTTCCTACCCATCTGAGTCAAGAAAAACTCACTGAGATGCATGCAGGAAAATCTCAGATTAATATGACAAATAAAGTGACTCAACAAAATGGCAGGACTAGGGAAACAGTTAATGGATGAACAAAGATGCAAAAGGTTACATTCCAAAATATGATTCAACTAACTGATGTTCACCACATGATGTAAAAATGTGCAGCATATACATTCAATAGGAAGGAACGAAAAGAAGGGGGGAGAGGAAGAAAGATCATAACATTTTTTGTGGTCAAATACAAAATGATTTGCAGTTGCGCCTTTTGTTTAATGAAAACTAATGTCAAAGCTTAATTTATAAGAGTGAGTTAAAATTCACAAGTTAGACATATAGAAGCAACAACTGAAGCACATAACATTGAAAATGTCGTCATAGACAACATAAAGAAAAAGAAGAAATAAAAACAAAAGATCAAAATTTGAAAGTGAATCATCTGAAACTGCAGTGAGCTAAGCATGGAAACATGGAAAGAGTATGGAAAGAACTCACTCATTGCATCACCAACAATAAATAAATGAAAACAAGGTACACATGAACAAAACAACAAAATGAAGAAGTAACTAGAAGATGAAAACATAGCACAACATGTCAAACAACTGAGAAAAGTGAAAAATACCCAGAACAGAAAACAAACCATTCATTGCATCGCTGCCTTGCACACTTAGCCAAGGACAGCTGTTGCTGCTGCTTGTCACTAAGGTCCATGGAGAGCAAGAAGAAAACCCAATGGAGAAAAATGGAATGTGAAAAGGAGAAAAGGACAATGAAGCGAGGAGAGTGAGAGACAGAGACAGAAACCCAGTTGGGGATGTAGCTGGTAGTGAAGTTTTTTCTTTGGCCATTTTTGTCAAACAGATGATGTTCAAAGCCATAGATTGCAATTGTCCAAAAGCGAATGGGCCTGTCTTGTGGTTGTGGGTCATACACTTCTATTATATATTTTTTTAAGGAAAGAATATAGTGTAGACTATAAGACTTTGAAGTCAAAGATAAGAAAATTTATCAATTAAGCTAGTTTGAATCCACATTTTTGACATCTATTATCACACACTTCATGAGTATCAGGATTTTGGTTGGTTTAATTAAAGATTTTATTATTAGTCTTTGTTGAAACAGGTAAAGGGCCGGAAAAGAAGGAGGTGTTTGTGACTTTTGGCTATTGTTATACTCATTACAAACAAAAAGAAAAAAAAAGCGGGAACAAAAGTAGTTAACAGCTTTTGACATTATTTCACCTTTAAACGGTGAAAAGTGAAATATATTCTCTTTGTCCTTGAAAACTTTCTCATTTTAATTTTACCCTTTTGTTTTCAGCTATTTGCACAAATATCCAAACCCTTTATATGATATGATGCGCAAAATGCAATAGAGTGGAAAAGCAGGCCTTGCAATTGCAACACAGACAGGCGTGGTATAACAGACAGGCGTGCATGGCAAAGTTTACCAATTACACCGCAAACATATTATTGAAAGAAATGATATCATCTTCAATGTAACGTATAAAAAACATCAAACAAACTTATTTGTCTTATGTGCAATAAAGATTTAAATTAATACTAAAAGTCTCATAACTTAATTAGCGCTTTTTTATGGTTATAAAATTAAAAAAAAGAATCAAATTAGTCATTAAAAAGGCTTGTGACTTAAAAATTGTTTACCTGTTCTTCTATGAAAAAGGTACTTGGATTCAAATATAAAGCGAGACCTTAATGAAAAATTAGTGAATAATTGGCTCAATAACATGGCCCTTAAGTGGGCCTAACTCGTAAGAACTTTCTTAAAATAAAAGGTAAGATGAAAATATGATTACTCTTGATACTATAATAAATTATCAATTTTTTTATAAAAAAATTAAAAAATAATGAATTTAATTATTTAATGTAACAGATAGAATTTTTGGAGATTTTCAAATGAAGAATGGACAAGTACTTTACTTACGCTATTAAACTTTTAGAGAAATAGAAAAAGATTAAAACGTCCTGGTCTTCCATAATTGCATTGCTGGCTATTCTGCCACAAGTCCACATGAAGTCACTTGTAGTGTTGATAAAAAGTAATGAAAGCATAGACAGATGGGAGTTTTTCTATGGAAATAATAAAACAAGGAAGAAATTTTTACAAGTGCGTCATACTACTAAAATATGAAATCTAATAAAGGGATGATTTCCTTTTGGTGTAATTTATTCTATAGTATTTTTTTAAAAAAAAATGTATAATTAGGTATTATAATGGGGAAAGGGGACTACTTTCTTTGGGGAATAAACTATCAAAGATAGTATTATGGAAACATGAGTCATTAGCATAGTTGTCAATGCTATATGATATGTGATACGTTTTGTATTGTGTATAAATAGTTTCATATCGAAAGTGCTCACGAATCGTACGATATGTAAGTACGTATCTTTTGAATCGTACGTATCGTACGATACATAGACATGTGGTTTAAAAAAAAATTTGAAGATTAAAATGTGTGGTTTTATTTGATTTAAATAAGTTTTTTAATAAAAAATTATTGGGTTACTTAATTGAATCTAATAAAATAACATGTCCATAATTTTTTCCCCTTGTCTTTTTCCTACAAAATTTGGACTACACCCTTGACACTTCATTTTCATATTTGCAAAAAAATATTCTATGTTATGAATAATGTATTAATTGAAAATATAATAACTTTCTATTTTGTTATTATTTTTATAAGTTTATTATTTTTTGTTGTGGCGTGCTAGTGTGTAAAAAAAGGGGTTAGAGAAATATAAAGAGAACAAGAAAAGAGATAGTAATTGTTGATGAAGATGAAGAAAATATCAATGAAGAAATAATTTTGCAAGATAATGAACATGGTAATAACATTGACTTAAATGAAGTAAATTAGGCAAGATGATAAAAAGAAATTATTATTTTGGCTCTTATATCATATATTATCACTCTAAAGTTTAATCAATTTAATTGTGTTTGTTATAAATATATATATATATATATATGTTAATTTGATTTATTTAATTAGCTTTGTTAAATATTATTATATAAATGATGATTAAATAGGTCATTAGTTAAATATATTCCAAATTTATAATGAATATACCTTCCAATTATGTATATTTATATATAATTTTTGTAATTTCATTAGATGTTTACAATAATACATAATTAAGAAAAATAAAAAATCTAATTGGCGGCAGAATTCACCCATTTGGAAAAAACCAAAAGTTTGTTTGAAGCTTCATTTTCTAGGTTGGGTTTGCTAATAACAGGTCAATCAAATAGGCAAAAGAAGGGGAAATTAAATGTTGAAGGAAAGAAATTAAAAGTCGTTCATTGTCATTGCCATTTTTCACTTTCCACGTGAAAAAAGGTTTAAAAAAAAAAAAAAAGGATAGGGAGAGGGGTGGTGGGGTGGGGTGGACTGGGCTGGCCACATTATTAATTTGATAATACTATGAATGAGATATGATTTATGATTACCCACCTTCTCTACTGGGTCATGCACGATTATTACTGGGCCCACCCACCTCCATATTTGATATAATTTGATATCATATCTTCCACCACCGCCACTCCTTTCTTTCTTTTTCTTTTTTATTTTTTTTATTTTTTTATTTTTAGATGCGAACAAAAATGAAATTGATCTGGTCAAAAGTCTTAAAAAAAAAAAACCATATATCATAGAGAGATTGACATAACTATTCAAATAAAAAAATAATAAGTGAAAAGGCAGGGAGAGAGTATCAGCAAATTTAGGAGTTATATATGTCACGCTTTGGCCCTGAAACTTGGAAGGAGTTTATGGTCGTGGAATCGATATATTTCTTAATTATGTCCTATAACCGAAGTTGTTAAGCCAAGTGTCATATTTATAATTTAACATAACAGGCAGCCTAACCTTAGACCACCAACAAATCAAAGAGATGAGAGAGCGGTGACTGAGGAGAACCAATCTAAAATTGTAATCATATTATAAACATTTATTTATAGATGTTTATTGCTTAGTTTACTTATAGGTGAAGAAGTACAAGCAGTTTTCTCTTGCACTCTGCAGCATGGGAAGCTAACAGCCCTAGCTGGTTTGACTTATATTATCTTAAAAGGCGATACTCTTTGTTTCACCCAAGCTCTCAAAGATTGCAATGATTTTAGTTTGCTCAACTAGTACCTTTAACAGGACCAATGAGAGAATTATGAAGAAATTTCTAGGATTTTCCCAATTATTTCAATTGGTGTTTTTTTTTTGGCCAAATCCTAGTCCCATCAAAGGGTCCTCTAACATGTTATTCTAGAGTCTATACTCACACATGCTTTAACATGTATCTAACATACAACATGGCATATCATCCCATTGCAACAAATGTAAAGAAATCCTATCATTCATCTAACAAAGCATGCTTATAACCAAGGGCAACAAACACATCAAGA
This sequence comes from Quercus gilva, assembly GCA_023621385.1. Lineage (NCBI taxonomy): Eukaryota > Viridiplantae > Streptophyta > Magnoliopsida > Fagales > Fagaceae > Quercus > Quercus gilva. Next base: position 67,403,860 of record CM042481.1, read on the forward strand.
CATGAACATATCACAAATATCATTCACAAGGCAGTAGGCATCTCAAGCATATTCATCATGGCATTTATCAAGCATGTTCAATTACTCAAGCATGACATCACAAAATTTAATCAAACTCATCAGCCAACATAGATGCATATTAATATTCATATGCATGACTTACCTCAATTACATCATTGCATCACAACACCTATGCATCAATACTTGTTCATGTTCTTACGCATGTTCATGTTGCTCAACCAAAGCATAAACCCTAATGATTAATTCAACAATCAAAGCATGTGAAACATGTTATTCTGTTGACCTAGGCCTAAACATGTGAAAATTGAACTAAAAAGAAGCTAAGCATGTGATGAAAACTTTAAAAAAAAAAAAGAAAAAAAAAAAAAAAGAAGAAGAAGAAAAGAAAAAGAAGAAAAACATGAAGAACCCTAAATTTGGGTTTTTGGGCACGAGGTATGCGTGCCCCATGCGTATGCGTACGCGTACACACTCAAAGACATAAACCCAAAAACAGTAAGGAAACAACAATCGAAATAAGATTTCTAGCAACCTATCATGCTTACTATATGAATGCTAAACAAACCTAAGCTAACAGCAGATATATTAAAGCAATAAAACACAAAAGAAATCAAACAAACAAGAAAATTGAGAGACAAAGTTTAAATCTTTACCTCAACACTAGAACTCTTTAAAGTTTTGATTTGATCATTCCCTTTAGTCAATCTAATCAATAACAAAACCAAGAAGGTTAGTAAACTTTAAACTCAAAGGTCCTGGTCAAAGTAGGTCATAAATAACCGAGTAAAACTTTAACTTAAGGATGTTTTGAATAAAACTCCCATCTGATTCACTATTTTCTAGTGAATTCGGTGTGTTTTGGTAAAAGAGCCTTTGAAGCCTTTTATAGTGATCATGGAGGGGTTAAGGTGGCTCCTAGCCAATGTGGGATTCACTCTACACGATTTTATATCCAAAAAATTTTCCTTGCAGGTAATCCGAAACCTTACATGCATGCGCATACACGGGGTATGTGTACGCATACTTAGAGTTTTCCTACTCATTTTTCTTCACCTAAACATCCTTCAAGTTAAAGATTCATGAGGTTGGGCCTTAAATCAACATTGGGCCTCCAAGTAATGTCGTCATTGAGGAAAGGGGGATCAAGTAGTAAGAGGTACAAAATGAGATATCTACGGACATGGAATGGATCACTAATGAATTATTGGGTGCGACTTAGCTCTTTGTAATTAACTTAGAGCTGGCTTTAATCAATGTTAGAAACTGAAAAGAATATGGATGGACATCCAAAGTAGGCATGTCCTTCTGTATACCTTAGGATAATTGTAACATCCAAGAGTTATGGAGTAATGGTTTGGACCGTTACTCTACCCCACTAAGTCCACTATCCCACTCAATATTAATGGAGTAGTGTGTATATAAACACCAAGAGTGGTACCCATTGAATAGTGAATGAATTCTGCATTTGTCATAGTGTTTACAGAGTGTTGTAAGGCTCTTAGGTTGTGGGTTATGTTTGCATCACTCTAATACTGCGCAACACCGTCAGAGAAACATTTTTGGTTTGTGGGTTATACAAACTGGAATTCAAAACGTGTTTGAATAGCTGGTCTACGTGGAGCTGGCTTTAGACAGTGTAGAACAATCTCAAAACTCCTATGTGATCATCGGTGTAGGCTAAGAGAGGTATGCAGAAAAACTGATTGTTTATATTCCACTGCAAGTCTCTATTTCTTACATTAGTATCAGAGCATTTATAGGTTGTTCTCGATGTCATAGGCATATATGATTAGTTCTTAATGCGTTTTATGCTTCTGAGGTATACTATGAATTTCTATGCACCTCACATGGCCTTCAATGGCAAGTTTTGATTCTGAGCATTTCGTGCCTTGAAATTAATATATGTTGTTTATATTACATGTATTAATATCTACCTTAAGTTTCGTAGCAAATCTCTAAATGTGCCATGAGATATAGTTTAACAAACTTAGAATACCGAAACTTTATAGACAAAACTACTCTTATATGATTTCTATTTGCAAAATATAATTTCATATTATGAATCTATATATTATAAGCTTTAAATCGGAATATGGTACATCAAAAGCATATTTGAAATGAAAAAGATATAAACCTTTAAAGTTTCAATCTAGATCTTGTCTTTCACTTGCCAAAAGGGCTAGAGTGATAGCAAATAAAATGAAAACAAAAAGGGGGTCCCACAACAGTTTATTTACTAAATGTTGTTTGTATTTATTCAATTACTTTAAGCATGCATTGTACAGTGGGTCCATGTGCCACATTTGGGATCCTTGTTTCCTGTTAGATTCTTTTGTTTTATGCATATTAAGCCTATTGCATTTGTTTCACCATTTTTTTTTTAAAGGGCATAAGTACTTGACCAACTCTATATCATGGTCAGTGATATATTTGCAGTAATTTATTTAGATTAAAACTGTATTTAATCCATCCAATTATTTCATTGAAACGTATACTATACAAGCCTAGCATTTATTTCTCATGAAACGTAAAAGGTTTATGCGTAAATGATATGGAATTTATTTAATTTTGTAAATTGTTTAATTCCATTATTATTTCTTAGTGAAATATGGTATAAAAGATAAATATTATATTTAACGCACAAAACAATAATTATTTTTTAGTGAAATAATGAAATGCCTATATGAATTGTTCTCATGAGTTTAAATTGTGATAGCATGTTTGACTTAATAGTTAATTGATAATATTGGTGAATTATTTTCAATACATATATTTTGTAAATATGTTTAGAATTGAAATATGGAACATTGGGAGTATGGCTGAGTTGTGTTATCTCCCATACATAATTTTGCATAAATAGATTAAAATTAAGCTTAGTAATAAACACTAGTGGCGCAAGAGATGATTAAGAAGCTTAGCGAATTTTCAATCTTGCAACGTGTGTTGATTATCTAAGTTTATTTTAGATTGAATGTCAAAATTTTTGAAATGTGTGTGTAATGTCCCATTTGTGAAATTTTGTAGTGAAATGGCTTCCAAAGGTTTGCGACGTGTGTTGATTATCTAAGTTTATTTTAGATCGAACGTCAAAAATTTTGAAATGTGTGTGTAATGTCCCATTTGTGAAATTTTGTATTGAAATGGCTTCCAAAGGTATAGTTGCTGATCTCAATAAAGGAGAGAAACTGGATGGTGAAAATTACAATATTTGGCACCACAAAATGCAGTATGTGTTGAATGAGCAAGAAGTCCTAAAGACTTTGACTCTTTCGTTGAGTAAACCCAATGAGGGAAGCACTAAGCAATACCAACGTGATCTTGTTGCCTATGAAAGTTGGCGCAAGAAAGATTTGTGTACACGCTTTACAATGTTAAGTAGCATGCACAATGACTTGATTGGTGAATTTGAGCAGTATACAACTGCGCAAGACATGTGAAAAGCTCTAAAGCTAAGATATGGAGGGACATCAACCACTAGACTGCGTGGCTTAACAATGAAATTTGATTCATATAAGATGCGCTCTGAACATATGATGAAGCAACATCCTAGAGCGATGTCCTCCATGATTCGAGAGCTCAAATCAGCTGGAAACAATCTTACTGACGAACAACAAGTTTAGGCAGTGATTCGTTCACTACCAAGTTCATGGGAGACGATGTGTCAAAGCTTAACACATAATGGGAACATCAAAACATTTGATGATGTGGCTCGTCACTTGGAACTTGAAGCTGAGCGCCTTGAAGCAGCCAAGCTGATTAGTTTTATGCACATGGTTGAGACTAGCTTTCGTAAGGCATCTAGGCCTAAACGCAAGCAACCTGATTATGCTCCTAGACAAAAGAGACCTAATGGGCCACCGCCCAAGAAGGCTAAGTTTGTCAAGCGCAATACCAGAGGAAAGCATGCAAAGGACAAGTCTAAGTTGACTTGTTATAATTGCGGAAAGTAAGGACATTTTGCTTGTGATTGCACTGAGCCAAAAAAGGTAACACCTAATCCTACATCTCACCATGTTTTTGTAACTAGTCATGTCCTTGTTGCTAATTCTGCTCCTATGTGGACTGTAGACTCAGTAGTAACAAAACATGAAGCGAGAGATAGAGTGGGATTTGTGGAGTATTGCCAGATTCCTGTTGGGAGTAGAGACATTAAGGTGAGAAACAGAGCTAGTGTGGAGGTACTTGGAATTGGTACCTACAAGCTAGAGTTGTAAGGTGGTTACACTCTGTTACTCCATGACGTATTATATGCTCCAGAGATCCGGAGGAATTTACTTTCCGTAGTTACTTTGTTAAGACTTGGTTTCTGGTTTATTCTTGAGAATAATTATGTTTTATTGCATTTGGGAACAATTTATTATAGCCGTAGTTTTATTTCAAATGGTTTTTTAATTTTGGATATTGAATATTATAATAGTGGTAGTTCAGTTTTTTTGACTTCATCGGATAATGCTTATGATAATTCAATTGTATAGCATGCTAGGCTTGGCCATATAGGGCAAGAAAGGATGACTAGGTTAGCTAGAGAAGGCCTTATGAGCGATCTCGCTAAGGTCACTTTGTCCACATGTGAACATTGTCTAGTGGGAAAGTAAAAAAGAAAACCATTTGGAAAAGCCACAAGGACATCTTTTCCATTGCAACTAATCCACTTTGATATATGTGGTCCAATGAATGTGAGGGCAAGGCATGGAGGTTTCTACTTCATCACATTTTTAGATGACTATACACGTTACGGTCATGTCTATTTGATTTCTCATATGTCTGAGGCTTTAGATTGCTTTAGAAGATACATGAAATTGGTTGAGACTCAATTAGACAAGAGCATTATGGCTCCTAAAACTGATCGTGGGTGTGAGTATCTATTTGAGCAATTTAAGGAGCTCCGTGATGAAAAGGGAATTGCAAGGCAGTTAACGATACCTTATACACCGCAACAAAATGGTGTGGAGGAAAGGAGAAATCGAACATTGCTAGAGATGGTTAGGTCAATGATGGCGCAAGAAAACCTACCGATTTCGTATTGGGGGGATGCACTTTTGACTGCAGCCTATATACTTAACCGAGTGCCCTCTAAATTAGTATCTTCCACACCTTATGAACTATGGAACGGCAAGAAACTTGACTTGAATAACTTGTGGCCATGGGGTTCAACAGGTTATGTTCACAATACTTCTTATAGATATGGAAAGTTAGGGCCTAGAGGAAAGAAGTGTATCTTTATAAGATATTTTGAGCATTCAAAAGACTATGTGTTGATAGGTGAGATTTGATGGAAGTGTGACTGAATTGGAGTCACGTGATGTTGATTTCATTAAAAATAAATTCCCTAACAATGGTGAGGTTGAAAAGAACTTGACTCTTTATGAAATGATGGATCAAGAAGGAGGCACTCCAAGTAGACTAGTAGAGGACAAGGAAGAAATTCCTGAAACTCCTAGAGACAGTGGGAGCGACTCACAACCTAGTGGGTGCACACCACTAGAAGTTGATCCACAACAACCTCAGCCATGTTGGAAGCACCCGTGGTAATGTTCCTCGTTGTCGTTTTGAGATTAAAGGGGAAGCTTTCATGATTGCTTCACAGGATGATGATGAGCCAAGAATTGCGCAAGAGGCTCTCTCATCTTCTATTAGTGATGAGTGGATGAAAGCAATGAATGATGAAATGGAGTCTATGAGGACTAATCAGGTCTGGGATCTGGTAGACCTATCGTTAGGGCGAAAAGCAATTGGGAACAAATAGGTTCTTAAAATCAAATGCAAGGCGGATGAGTCAATAGAAAGGTATAAAGCTTGATTAGTGGCAAAAGGATACACTTAAAAGGAGAGTGTTGACTACAAGGAAACTTTTTCTTCAGTTATGAGGTTTGCCTCTATTCGACTCATTCTAGCAATTGTTGTAAACTTGAATTTAGAATTATACCAAATGGATGTTAAGACAGCTTTTCTCAATGGAGAACTAGATGAAGAAATCTATATGGATCAACCTATTGGCTTTGTGACCAAAGGTCAAGAGCACATAGTGTGCAAACTTAAGCGATCCATATATGGTTTAAAGCAGTCATCTAGATAGTGGTATCTGAGATTTCATCGAGCCGTTATATTGAATGGGTTTACAATGATCGAAAAAGATCACTGTGTCTACGTAAAACGATCAAAGGGAAGTTTCATTATTTTGTCATTGTATGTTGATGACATATTACTGGCCGGTAATGACATGGAGATGATTATCACCACAAAAGGATGGTTGTCCTCTAACTTTGAGATGAAGAACATGGGTGGGGCAGATTATATTCTTGGGGTTAAAATCCTCAAGGATTGCTTAAAGAAACTTTTAGGTTTATCTCAACAAACCTACGTTAAGAAAGTTCTTGAGCATTTCCAAATGCATAATTGCAAACCCATAGATACTCTAGTTGCCAAAAATGACAGCTTAAGCTTGGATATGTGTCCTAAGACTAAAGATGAAAAAAAAAAAAAAGATGGCTTGTGTTCCCTATGCTAATGTAGTTGGAAGCTTGATGTATGCAATGATGTGTACTCAGCCCGATATATGTTATGCTGTTGGATTAGTCAGCAGATTTTAGTCTAATCCAGGACTTGCTCATTGGAAAGCTGTCAAGAGGATATTAAGGTATCTTAAAGGGACAGTGGACTACATCCTTTGTTATCAGGGTTCATATTTGCGTATAATTGGCTATAGTGATGCTGATTGGGATAGTGGCCTAGATGAATGCAAATCTACATCTGGATATACTTTCTGGCTAAATAATGGCACCATCACTTGGAGTAGCAAGAAACAACCTTGTATAGCATTATCAACTTTGGAAGTTGAGTATGTAGCATGTTCAGCAGCTGTTCAAGAAGCAGCTTGGTTGAAGAGGTTCTTTCAGAGTCTTGAGGTTGTCAAGGATGCCTCAGATCCCGTTATGGTACATTGTAATAGCATGACAGCACTTGCCTATGCTAAAGACTCTAAGTATCATGGTAAAACCAAACATACTGATATACGATATCACTACATTCGAGATATGGCTGCTCACAATGAAGTGATTCTAAAACACATTTCTACAAGCCTCATGATTGCTGATCCACTAACAAAGCCTATAGGAAAGGATGCCTTTCAGGCTCATGTTAGGAGTTTAGGGCTACGTAGAATATGATGATATGTTGTTTTTAGTTACCATTTATTGTACTCTTTTGGGATATTTGTTTTAAATGCATATGATGTTATTCAGTTAATAATATGTATGTTTACACACATATACCATATGGTGAGTTCTATGGTATGAAAGGTATGTTGACAGGTTTAGGTCGGTTCACTCACAAGAGCGATCGCCTCTGGCGCTTGAGTAGTGAGCAGAGATGAGACATTATGTCATTTAATGCTTATGTAGCATATATAATTATACCGTTCATGGATAGCCCATGATCCATGTAGCCTATGGTTAACTAGATGCGAGACCTTATTTGATGCTTGAGGTGGCAAGCGAATAAAGGACTTGAGTTAGGCACTTGAGTAGCGATTAGACTAAAATTTATACATTGTATTGAGTTAAGATATACGCTCTTACTTAAGAGAACTCCACCATTGCATTTATTTCATACTACATGTACTTGCTCGACCAAAAGCGAAGGTAAGAGAATAAATCCTTACTTCTTCACTGTGTGAGTAGGGATGACAATTTTACCCTGTCCCACCCCGCCTCGTGTGGGTTTTCCCCGCCCTGCAAAGATGGCGGGGCGGGGATGGGGCAATATTTTGTCCCCTTACCCCGGGGCGGGGTGGGGATGGGTTTAGTGTTTTTATCCCCAACCCGCCCTCCCCGCCCTGCATTAATAAGGACTATAATTATAAATTTAGTAAACCTTAAATCACTAATATTTAAAGTGAAATACAAGAGTACAAGATATGAAATAAAATATATTTTATTCTAAAACCCTATTGCTATTGCCGCCTCTAACCCATCCCTCTTCTCTGTAGTCCATACATGTTTTTCAAGGTTCATCTCATTTATGTTACGTAGTGCTTCCAGACTTCTAGTAGGCAAGTTAGTTTCATGTTTTTTGCACATTGTTTTGCACATTGTTTCATATATTTGACTATAGTAGGTAGTAGGTTTGTTGATAATAACTTGATATATTCGGCCCCACATTGTTTCATCTTTTTGTACATTGTTTCATTATGTATTCGGCCCACATTGTTTCATGTTCATGCACATTGTTTCATTATGTATTTTGCACGGGAGGGGAGAGATCTTCTATTCAGTTATATTCCAAAAACATTAAAAAAATTGCAAAATTGAATGTTCAAAATTTCTTCAATTCTAGAACAAGCCAGAATAGTGAAGGGCTTACACTTAAATTTTTTTTTTTTTTTTTGTATATATCTCACAGTAGTTGAGTTTTAGTACTCATTCTATTCAGTTATATTTATATTTTTATATCCAACTTATTTTTTTCTTTGCTATGTGATAGAGTCATAGTTATGTTTATTTTTTTTAATGTTTATTTTGTTAAAGAACTAGTCAATTATCCTTGATGATTCTATTCATGCAAAGACAATGTTTATTTTGTTATAAGAAATTTTGAATTATGTTGTTACGTATTAGACTATTTAAATACTTGGTTTATTTAAATGCTTGGATTTTAAAACATTTTGTTTTGTTGTGATTTATATTATTGTACCAAAAAATTTATTTATATATATAAAATTGTATTAGGGGCGGGGATGGGGTAAGGTAGTTTTCCTCGCACCCCGGGGCGGGGCAGGGCGGGGATGGGGAAGGGCAATAACCATGCAGGACGGGGACGAAGATCCCATCCTCCGGCCCTGCCCTGCCCTATTGCCATCCCTACGTGTGAGTCCCATGGATCTTTCATTAAGATCCTACTTATGCCCTTGTTACTTTTGATTATGTCATGAAGCTGAGGTTTTAATGTCTGCTACTTTGGCATGTTACCTATGGTCATGTTGGATTCGGTCTAAAGGGACATTGCTGGGAAAGCGATTGGACCAAAGTTAAAGGACATGAGTGCAAAGGGCAAACTATTTTTGTAACACATCCTTATATTTGTACTCACTGTTGACAGGTTATATGGTAGCGAAATAATTGTGAGTACATCTTGATAGGTATGATGGATCAAGCATAAGTCTGAGTATTAAACTCAAAAAGGGTTAGAGATGTTTGACTTGATATGTTAATATATGTCTAGGGCATAACGAGACACTTTAGGGATGTTGTTATGTTGGTCTTAGTGTAAGATTTAGTAAAGTGCTCCCAAATATGTTTTTCAGGTGTGCTCGGCGGTCGCATAATCTATTTGCCAGTATGAATGCACTGAGAAACACATTGAGAGATGGACAATAGGGCCATGCCCACAGTGGATGAGTGAGAGATGTTAGAAACTGAAAAGAATATGGATGGACACCCAAAGTGGGCATGTCTTTCTGTATACCTCAGGATAATTGTAACATTTAAGAGTTATGGAGTAATGGTTTAGACCGTTACTCTACCCCACTAAGTCCACTATCTCACTCAATATTAATAGAGTGGTGTGTATATAAACACCAAGAGTGGTACCCATTGAACAGTGAATGAATTTTGCATTTCTCATAGTATTTACAGAGTGTTGTAAGGCTCTTAGGTTGTGGGTTATATTTGCATCACTCTACTAGTGCATAACACCGTCAGAGAAATGTTTTTGGTTCGTAGGTTATACAAACTGGAATTCAGAACGTGTTTGAATAGCTGGTCTGCGTGGAGGCTGGCTCCAGACAGCGTAGAACAATCTCAAATCTCCTGTGTGATTGTCGATTTAGGCCAAGAGAGATATGCCGAAAAACCGATTGTTTATATTCTGCTACAAGTCTCTATTTCTTACAATCAAATTCTATAGACCTTAAAAACTTTCTCAAACAGATGTTGCACCAAGTTTGGAAGGGATCTAACCTTTTGGAATTTGACTGGCCAAGACATCCCATATCACTAGGCTAGTACATACAGGGCATAGGTTCTTAACTGGAACACCTCATCTAGCAAGATGAAAATTTTTGATCTTTGAAGGAAGCTTCAAAACACCAAACATGCTTCCAATTATCTTTATTATGGACTGCTTGAGAACTTTCTCCTTCCCCTCCATTTTCAATTCCCCCCCCCCCCCCCCAAAAAAAAAAAAACTAAAAACAAATGTACTATGGATAGAGAACTCCCTTGATTTTGTGCTCTCCACACCCCTTGGAAGAAAAACATGCTCAAGCAGAGGAATATTCCAAGATCTTGTATCTGGATCAATTAAACCTATCTACAGTAGCTATTGAATTGGAGAAATAACTTTGTGTGTAAAAAGGGGAAACAAGAACATATCTGCCACAAATACCGATCAAAGCAATTTGTCTCCTATGCTGTGCACCTAACAATAATAGGATTTGATGTCTATCTCTTGCCTTGGTAGTTGGTATTAGGACTGGAGAAAAATCTGAGTAGTGGGGAGATATTCACATGTTAACTAGAAGCTGTCTCATACTTATCAAAATTATTTTGGATGTTTGAACAATTTTGGAATAGCGGCTCGATTGAAAATAATGCAATCATGTGAATAATAAATGGTAGAGTTTAGGACCTAAAGCAAAGAAGAAGATAAAGCCTTAAACACATAAGAGGAAGAGATAAAGGGGGAGAAGAGAACTGAGTACCCTTGTCTTAATGAAAATAGCCCCTTAGAGATCCGTTAATTAGGTTAGAAAATGAAACACACTGCATTTACTACTTCTATTCATCTGTTAGCAAAGCCCAATTTGGCCCTTAAAAAATTCCATTGCACACGGTCATAGGCGTTTGCCATATCCAACTTCAATGCTATAGTTATTCCCGTTTCCTTCCTTACCATATCTCTTATTTGTCATTGTGTGCAGCAACTCAAAGGCAATAAGAGCATTGTTAGCGATTAATCTCCCCAACAAACCAAAAAAATAAAAATAAAAAAGAAGCCACTTTGAGTAGGTGAGATAATACTTAGCAACATGTGTTTTAATCTGTTAGCTAGCATTTTAGAGATAATTTTGAACAATATATTGCACAAACATTTTTTTTTTTTTTTTTAGGAAATATATTGCACAAACTAATAGGATGAAAATCAATAATTTTGGTTGGCTGAGATTCACCTTCTGTATAAGGACTATGTTTATGTGAGTAAAATTGGCCTTTCTTAATCTTAACAAGTGACCAGAATTTAAAAAAGATAAAAAGTGCTACACTAGGTCTAGGTCCTTATTAGAAAACAAAAGGCAGAGTTACAATATCTTGCATTCGAGTAGTTACTGTGAAGTCTGAAGGAGCATGGCTTCCTCCTCCTCCTCCTCCTTCCTCTCATATTAGCAGTGGGGCTCATTTGTTGAATTTTGATACCATTGACGTGGGATTATATAATGTACTCGATTTAAAATACTAGTATTACTATTTTTGTGTGTATTCTAATAAATATTCTGTTTACTCAAGAAAGAAAGGAAAAAAAAAAAAAAAAAAACCCCTTCTCCCCACACACGGACTAACCAACAAAAATTTCCCACATGTAGACTTACCAAAAAAATTTTCCCTGCATGACATTTCACATTTCTCTATGCACAAAGTGCTTAGGAGTTCGAAGGAAAAGAGTTCGAGTCGCAGGAAATGTTGTAATTATTCCTTCCCAAAAAAAAAAAAAATTTTCCCAATAGTATCAAATGTTAAGGCAAAACTCTTCGTTTTTTTTTTTTTTTTGGGTGGATACAAAGTTGAGCAAAGAATTAATAAAATTCTCTCATCACTTTTTTCTCTCAATTCTCTCAATCTCTTAACACGAACAAATACAAATACAAGTAAGTTGTTGCTGAGTTGATGAGAATATAGATCCTCATATAATCACTGATCAGACGGTAATTACTGATTCGTGTGAGTGACATCACAATCACATGGACCTGTCGTGGTGGCTCCGACGCACAAGCAAAAGTAGCACCCAACACAACCCCAATTCCAATGCCAATCCCCCAAAACCCCAAGATGAAGAACAACTTGGAATCACAGAGCAACTCATTGATTTCGTCAAATCTTTTACTTTCGACACCTTCAAGAATTTCCCTCTCCAAGGTAACAACACATGAAATGAAATGAAAACCCACAAATATATATATAAATGAATTTCATTCATGTGATTGTGGTTGTGGTTGCAGATGATGATGACGATGGTGGTAGTGAAACCGTGATGACAACAAGTAGTAGGGGCAATGTGCGTAATGATCTTTCAGAGTGGCAACAACGTCATGCTACTCTTGTGCTCTCTAAAATCAAGGTTCTTTTTCTAATCACCATTTTCTTTTATTTGTTTGTATTTACTTTTACTTTGGGTATCACTATCATCAACTATGGTAGTTGTGTTGTGTGCCAAGGAATTCTATATAATTTGCATTTTCAGCGATGCTTAATTATTTTTGGAATGTTCTATCTAGTCTTGTCTAGTATTGTGTTGTTACATATTATCTTCATACTCCAATTGATGATTTGCATCTGAATTTCAGTGCTTTTTTAGGCTGCGTTTGTTTTGTTTTCCCCCATTTCTGGTTGACAAGGAAAAATCCCTTCACAGGGTCTTTTTCTCTGGGTAGAAGAATATTGTTTCATTTCATTGCACTTTTTGGATTTGGCAAACTTCATATTTTCTCAATGAACTATAGAACCCATGTCCAATACATTGCCTTGAACACCCAAGTCAAATCTTTCTTGATTGTCATTACCTAACACTTAGTAGCTTTTACTGTTTAAGCTGCCTAAACAGTAACACTGAAACCTGAAGTGGTTCTTTTTAAACACTTTCTTATTTTTTCAGGAAATTTCCAAACTTCGATATATGCTTTGCCCACGTCACTTGAAGGAAAGACAGTTTTGGAGCATATATTTTAAGCTTGTCAAAAGCCACATAGCTGAGTAAGTTTTCAAGAATTAATAATTAAAAACTAGTTGTGCTCGTTACATTATCTAATTGTTAGGATACTAGCTGTATCAGAATTACCATGTGTTGTATTGTATGCTAGTCTGTATCACAAGTTACTATGTGTTGTATTGCGTGCTAGTAGAGTTAGCACAGTTATATAGTTAGTTGTTACAGTAGTGGAGACAGTTAAGGCAGTTAGTCAGTTAGCTTGGGTGGGAATTGGTTGACAGTGAGTGCTTGGCAAGGATTGTATGGTATATAAACTGCTATATTGATCAATAAGAGGCATAGAAGGAATTAATCAAGTCTGTTCTCTCTATTCTTCCCTAATCTCTTGTTCTGGAGGTAGTTACCCTCGAAGTAACTGTCACTCTCTCTATCCCAATTCTCCATCTCTTCCATAATTCCATTCTTTCTTTCTTCCATTTTCTGATTAGCCAAGCACTTAACACTAATAAATTGGACCCCATTCTTCAATAAGTTTCTTTGACTCCAGAGCTTGACCACATGAGAAGAGGGTGCATTTGTGTTTATTTCTTCTCAACACCCCCCCCCCCCCCCCCCCCCCCCACACCAAAAAAAAAAAAACTTTGCTAATCAATTGTAAAATTTGACACTTTGTTGGAATCATTCATATACTCTTTTTAAAATATTTTATTTTTAACATGCCTATCAAGTGTTTTATGTTTACCTTGAAAGTGCATTTTAAGGATATAAAAAATATTGTCATACATCATGTGAGAGTCAAAAAACTAAGTTAAACTCTTATGGTCCATTTGGATTAGGGGGAGGGAGCAGGAGTAGAGTGAGTAGAGTAGATAATACTTGGTCCAAAATTAGCCTATTTTTAGCCAACTCTACTCTACTTCCCTCCACTCTCCCTCCCTCCTCCCTTAATCCAAACAGGCCCTTAATGCCACAGTTAATTTAATAGGAGGGGTTTCTAATGATCCACAATGGGAGATTTGAACAAGAACAAGATTCTGCGTGAAATTACAAAGATAAGACTGTATTATTCATGCAAGAGACAACATATTACACTTTGTTACTATTTGCTCAAGAACAGGCTCTTGAATCTCTTCTAAGACTGTATTTTCTCTCTACAATTCTCTCTCTCTAACTTTCTGTTTCCCCCCTCTCTTTGCCCCTTCCTTCTTCTCTGGAATGTGCTGTCCCCGTACACTTCCACCACAATGTTTTTTTATTGTCCCATCTCCACCAGGGACCACCATAATCATTACCACAACTATTTCAACTTAAACTCCATCTTTAGAAAATAAAATTCAAATTATTCACCCAAGCAGAAGAGTACTAGGTAGATAGAATTTTTGTTTGAGTTTACATTCTGTAAAAATGAAAAGGCAGTGATCAGTTTCCAATCAATTGCATGAGTAGATGAATGTCATATTTATTCGAGTCCAAATTCTCATCTTCATGCCTTTTACAAGACAGGTTTCTTCAATTTTGCTATATAGCCTCACACACCAATAGCAGTGTAGAAAAATTAGTCACGTCCAGCGATACATAGAAAATGTCGCACTCCATATGCCTGGCACCAATATAATTGAAACTAAAGCTTAAACTATGCATGAAACTGGCTTCAAATATTACTTTTCTTGCCTGTGAACCCTGTACTTCTCACAGAACACCTTGAGAATCTTTTATCTAATGAACAATTCCCTGAGAGGATGAAATGTGCTCTGTGTGGATCAGATAATACCTAAACTTGTAACTTGTCTGACAGTGTTTGCCTCTGGGTGTCTTTTTTCACCATGGTCCTTGCATTTTAAGCCAATTATTTTATAATCACACTTGACTCAGCTAGAAGCTTCTAAGTTCTAAGTTTAGCTGGGCATTGAATACTTTATATATATATATATATATATAAAGAACTGTGAACAACTTAGTGTTTTGTACATGAGCAGTTACCAATAAAAGAAAATTGTATGAGTGGTTTGAGGCTTTTGGCTATGTTTCTACTAAAAAACAAATAAATAAATAATTGATTGTCCTAAAAGCTTAAGTTATGATGAAATGGTAAATTTAATCATCTAACCAAAATAATAAAACTAGCTCAAGCTAACTTCAAATTATGCTTAACCTTTTTACACAATTTTTTCTTCTTTGTCCCTTTGCTAAAAGTTCATTGAACAGGTACAATGGAAGAAAATTTTGGAACAATAGTATTGAATTATTTTTTGTTCTTTTAATAATAATTCTTTTACCACTTGAATGCTCTCTCTTTCAAAATACAACTCATGAAATGTGATTTCTTGCATCAATTATCAGATATGAGCTGCACGCAATTCAACTAGAAAAACTGAAAACAATGGCAACAGAGAATGAGAAATCTTCTGATATCAGTCCACACGAAGTTGAAATGGCTGAGACAAAGCATACAGAGCACATATCGCCCCCCAGTCCATAGGTATATTTCATTTCGAGGGATGGAGCAGGTAGTCTCTGTTTCACTATGAAGGATTGCCATTGGCATTTCTTGCACATAATATGATGACGTGCTTAAAGGTTGCTTTAGGTATGTCGTGCTTACCTTGTTGGCTTATTTGATGTTGACTTCTCACTAGATGATTTGGCTGTAACTAGATGGGACCTTGTAAAGATTTTAAATTGCAACACTTTTTGATCTTGAAGGAAACCTTGAAGATGGCTTTTATGGGGTGTCCTGACTACATTACATTACTATTGCTTTGTAAGTTCTGAAAGATTTCATCAGGTGTAGCCTACGCCAAAATTTTGGGACTAACTTTTGGTTGTTATAACATTCATTTTTTTTTAAAAGTATATTTTTAGTAGGATAAACTGTAGTACACATCTCTTCTTTCCTTGCTTCTAAACGTGGAAGCATTGTTAAGGATCTCACATAGCCAACATGAGCTGAACTTACTAACGAAGCTGTCACAGATCAAGTGATGACCAAGTGATGCATTAGCCTAGCATACACATGCATGCAAGTATAAGCTGTGTGTGTGTGTGCATTTGACTTGTGCAATCAAGTGTAGCCTAAGAAAAGAACTTATGACATGTGACTTTGTAATTGACCATGTGTGATAATTGTAGTAGAAGTCAGTTTTGCTGAGCTGGTAGTTAGTTAATCAATCTTGAGCCTCTCTTGTAAAGAGCTTAATAGCTTCAGTATAGCTACTGATTTGTACTTGTAAGTTGCATTCATGAATTTTTAGGCATAGTTCCATCTTTTTCTCTCAATTGTCCCTTATTTCTCTTGGAGGCTTGGCTACTGTGAACCAGCCAATCTACTTCACAAACCATATACACTCAGGTTCTTATAAGAGCATTCACATCGGTGGTGCTAAAAAGTTTAGCATTTTAGCGCCTCAAAAACTTAGTTATCTATTTTAACACCCCATTTAATAATACACCCTATATCTCATCTCTTATTTTTTCAATCTATTAATTTTTTATTATTAATTTCACCTGTGTATTAATTTCACCCTCTTTCTCTCTGTTCCTCTGTCTCTTTCTCTCTCTCTTCTTTGAAGCAAGAACAACTAGCAAACCACCCCTTCTGAACCTAGCAAACCCACACCCACCGCCAACCACCACCATTGGTAGGAAAAACGCTAGCAACCAACCATCACCCACAACCCACCACCACTCAAACCCACCAAAACCACTGCAACTCTAATTAACAAAAAAACCAACCACCACACCAACCATCACAAACCCACCTCACCAACCACAACAAACAGCCACAACCCACCATAATCACCATGACAACTGAAACCCACCACAAAATCAATTGAAACCCAAAACCACCGAAACCAAAAATCAGATCACAAAGCCACCGGCCATGAACCCAACAAACCTGGCTGCGAGATTGACGGTGAGAGAGAGGAGAGCGAGTGAGAGAATCAGAGAGCGAGGCAAAGACTAACTTGAGAGAGAGACAGAGAGAGAGAGAGAGAGAGAGAGAGACTGACTGGAGAGAGAATATAAAGTATAATAAATAAATAAAATTTAGCAATATGCTATTGTAAGTTGCTACTAGTAGCAACTTATTGTAGCATGTTGCTAAAATTTTTAGATATAACACCTCCATTGTTGGATGGTTTTAGTGTTTCAAGTTAGCTATTTTAGCACCGCCAATATGAATGCTTTAAAGCCCCTTGTTTAAGTTGTTTTCTAATTAGTTGTTTGAAAAGGGGAATATATTTATCCCTTACTATTTTACCTATTGAAAATCCTCCACTTTATTATAAAGAATTTTAGTTGTCCGAAGTGGTGTTCTTCTGAAACCAAGTTATTCAGTTTGGCAGGAACTAGATGAATCTTTAATACAAGAAGCATTCTGTTGAAGGCTTTTGAGTATGTCAAAGAAGATTGAATGAATGAATTGCATCGGTGTGCTTGTGTCTGTCGTCCTCTTTCAAATGA
The DNA here is from genome assembly GCA_023621385.1 of Quercus gilva. Taxonomy (NCBI): domain Eukaryota; kingdom Viridiplantae; phylum Streptophyta; class Magnoliopsida; order Fagales; family Fagaceae; genus Quercus; species Quercus gilva. Next base: position 67,421,263 of record CM042481.1, read on the forward strand.
GGTTACATAACAACAATGTTCTACTTTCGGAAGTCCCCCCAAATTTTTATTTTTATTTTTATTTTTTTAATTTTTTGTTGTCTCAAATTCAGTATCTACAAATGAACTAGTATCGTTTGTACAATTTTTGGTAGAATGGTTTGCAGAGAATTGTGTTTGAATTTCTTTTGCTCATGGTATGCAGTTAGTGAGTATAGCAAGAATTAAATGACAAACAGATAAAGAGATCAGGATTGTAGTGCTTTGCCATGCAATGCAAAAGAAGATGCAGTGGATCAATAGACATGAAAACATGAAAATGCAGTAGTTTCGTAATTTTTTTGCATGTGGCAATACTTAGCTTGATTAGGTCTTTTGATTGAAAAGACTATTATCCGTTATGTGGTACACTAGTTTGAGTAGTTTCCTTGGAAGACTTTTATTTCTTTTACACTGCATTTGGATCCCGTAGAGGGAAGGGAAGGGAAGGGAAGGGTTGGGTTAAAACTTAAAAGACGTTTCGTCTGTTTGGTTTATGTGAGGGAAAAGAAAAGGATGCGAATCTAACCCACATTGTGCGTAATATGTCCATTTTGGGCAGGGTAGAAACGAAGAGAGAATTCATGAAAAACTTTGGGCAATATACATTTGAATTTTCATTAACCAAAAATTTACAATTATGCCCATAACTTTTAACCCTTTCAAATTATGGGGGCATTTAAAAAAAAAAAAAAAAAAAGGCATTTTTCTTACTTTTTCAAACCAAACAAGGGAAAGAAATATATTTTTCTCTTTTCTTTTCTTCCTTCCTATGTCCAAACATATATGTGAAACTTGTTTTTTTTTTTTTTTTCCCTTACTATTTCTTTTCATTTTCCTTATTTCTGTTGCAACCAAACTCAGAGTTAGGTGGTAAAGAGCATTCAATATGTAACAACAGTGTTTGGCAAAATGGAGGGGAAGAGAAAGGTGAGGCAGAGAGAGGAATAAAAGTAAACAGAAGAGAGGAAAAATTTTTATGGTTATAAAGGGAATAGTGGAAGGAAATGAATAATTTATATTGTGAGCTCATTTTTAATTAATAAATTATAAGTAAAAAATTCTTTGCAAACTGATTAGCCCAAATCAGTTTGCATTTGTTCTAGGCAGATATATTACTGAAAAATGTAATTCGTGCAGTAACTAATCCAGAATTTGAGAAAGAAGAGAAAATAAAAAATTGGTATGGTGGGAATCAAGGTGGATTTTCCATAAAAGCATTATAATCGTGTTGATTAGCAGTTTAGCACCTTATAATGTCAGTTTTGAAGTGTTTTGGATTCAATGACAAATTCAAAACTGGATCATTGTTGATAGGAGCGGCTCTTCCATTACCCACTTTATGTACGCTGATGTTGCAAGATAGGAACCAAAGAACAGAAGCATTTGAATAGTGCTTGATAACCAACCTTCTGTGGCTAGTCTGGCTAGATGGTGAACTGACATAAGGTGGAAGCTCAACCAATAGGTTTAACCTTAGGTGGAAGCTCAACCCATTCCAAGTATGATTAGACATAATCTAATAATTTGTTAAAAACTTCCAACTATAATGGTGCATCAACAAATTTAATTGTATCATAATTACTTACATGTTCATTTTTAACAACATATGTAAGGAAATCATTACGGTAACTCTTTTCCTTCCTAGCTCACATACATTTTCTCAATTCTTGCACATCACAACAAGATCATTAGAAGTATCAATAAATCCATGCAACGCATTTTCCTTATTTTTCAAAGGAAACACATACTTAAAGAATATAGCATTTTAAGATTCAATAATAGTATACAATTCTAAATACATCACACTTGATGAAAAGAATCCTATAGCATGAACTACAGCAAACATAGCCAAAAAATGCACAAACACATGTTTGAGAACCAAGTTTTCTCCTTTTAGGTTCATGTAGCATGACCTTAGGCAAGTGCCCCCACACTTTGAGGTATTCTTCTTTTAGATTTCGTTAACATCTTAGCCAACCACCTCCTACAATTTGAGATATACAAAGATAGGCTTACTTCATTTTTTTACTTTATAAACATTTCCAATACCTCATCTTTGGTTGTTAGTAAATAAATTTTAATAAATATAGAATGGTCATTAACAAAGATTACATAAAAACTTTTACCACCTCTAGTCATGTGTGTTTTAAATAATCCAAATTACTATGTACCGAACTACAAAGTTTATTATCTCTTGTTATAAATTTACAAGGTATAATTATTTCAAATTCACAAAAATATATCCATCATCTCAAAACAACACGTATAACCAATAAAAATGTGTGTGTGTGTGTATATGTCAAGAGATGTAAAAATGATAGTATCTATACATAGAACCAGTAGCCTCTAGCTACTAGAAATCACTCTTAAGAACGTCCATAATTTCACAAGAATAATACACTCAATATTTTGTGAAACTTGACATTATTATACCACAATTGTATAACATGAATGTTTAATCATTCCCAATTTTTCCTTCACACAATCATAAGCGATCACTTGAATACTTTGGCATGAAAGATAATATTTAATTAAATTATGGTGTCGTTGTCTCTTCGTCATATAGTAGGATACCAAGTTAATAAGGCACCATTATTCCTGCTTAACAATAGGAATGCTTTCATCATAAGTCTACACCATTTTTTTCCTAGTTGTACCAAAAATAAAATTTTATCTCATTTCTTTATAAGAATTCACATAACTGAAATATATCGTTAATTATTTTTTATGAGTCTCAAAGAATATTTCGTAAACCACATATATTTACTGATAGCCTTTTCTCATTATCTAGATGAAGATACCATAAGAGAGAACAAATAATGTTCACGGCCAACGTGGAAGTAGAAACTCTTTTATAATATTATATGAAATAAACTACATTCTTTCATATCAATTAAGTGTACATATATTTATGAAAACAACAAACACAAAATGGCAGTATTGAATAGAATAATAACAATTTTTAATCAAACCCAATAGAATGATTGTTGTTGTACGGGCCCGATCGGTGCAGGCCTGCCCACATTATTTGGGCCTTGGGCCAGTAAGGCCACGGGCCTTTTTCTCCATTCTTCCAGGCCACATTTTAAACCCACCTACGAATAGACCCGGCCCAAGTGCCGTCCGAGGATCTAACCCTTTCTGCCGAACATAAGCATTACCGCTGATATGGTTGTCCGGATCGTCTCGCCGAACACTTTCATGTTTATCCCGAGCACTCAATAATAGGTTTTCCGGGTGATATTCTGGGAAACATCGCTGCCGTACACACTCGCTGTAGTGGGAATCATTCCCAAAGCCACTCCTACCTAAACACCCACTAAACCCTTCTGAGATTGGACCTCTAAATCCATTAAACCTAAAGACAATCATGATCACCCCACTAACAATTCCCTATAAATATGAAATTGGAAGAAGAAACAAGGGTTGGAAAAAGAGGGGAGAAAGAGTGATATAGAGAGGAGAGTAACGATAGAGTGAGACAGAGGGACAGTGAGGTGCTGCATAAACTGAGATAAAAAGGGGTTCTCATTGGGTCTCCTAGTTGCGAACGACCCATAGTAGGAATCACTATCCCACCGTACAAATAGGTTGTGAGACTAGGCGTGGCGAAGCCCATTGGGCCCATCTACGCCGCCACAGTTGTATATATAAAAAAAAAGGCGGAAATACAATTTTCGTCCCTACATTTTCACTCGATTCTCACTTTGGTCCCTATCTTTTTTTTTCACCACTTTTAGTCCCTATTTTAGAAAACGCATCTCGTTTTAGTCCTTTCCGTCAGTGCCCTAACGGCCCCATCCTACGTGGCAGACGGAACTATTAAAATAATAATAATAAATTTTATTTTTACATTAAAAAATGCCACGTCAGCATTTAAATTAAAAAAAATTAATTTATTAATTTTAACTAAATAAAAAAAATTAAAAATAGAATTAAAAAGCAAAAATTACATAAATTCAGATCTAAATATCTTTTAAACAAGAACACATACTCATATCTATGAACACAAACACATAAATTAAAATCCAAAAATTAAAAATTTTAAAATCACAATTTTCTCAAACCCAACAAAATCATCAAATCCTAAAGCCCCAAAGTACCAAATCAATCCAAAAATACAACAAAACAAATCCAAACAAAAAAATCTCAAACTCATAAAAACAGTACCCTCATTCAAGATTCAAATCCCAGAAATCTTTTCTCAAAGAAAAAAAAAAAAAAAAAAATGAAGAAGAGAATCCCAGAAATCGAAGCTCCCATCTTCATCATCGTCCGATCGGACCGATCGTCCCCCTCCGCCGCCAGACCCGAACCCACCCGCCACCAACAAGCTCAGCATCCCACTCCCACTCTTCGTCCCAACCTCGCACCTCTCCCCCAATAAAGACGTCGTTTTACTACCAGACCCCACCGTCTTCATCGCCTCCTCCACCGAGATTCCGCTCAAAGTTCTCGAAAACGGTTTCTTCTTCGGAACCGAGAGCTCGCGGAGGTTGGTTTCGGAGAGCGCACGTGTCATCGTCTTAGTGGTTGGATCGCTGATCACCGGAGGAGAAGATTCGACTGTCATCGTCGGCGTCGGTGAGTTCTCTTTCTCTCCCTCTTTCGTGGGTTTCATGGGTTAATTTTTGTTGGGTTGTGGTTCCAATTTGGGTCAGGGTGGCGATGATTGGTTGGTGGTTCCGATCTGGTTTGGTCACTGTGATTGTGGTTTGGTGGTCTGTGATTGTGGCAGTGGTTGATTGGTGGTTCCGATCTAGCTTCGTGGTTTGGTTCTTCATTTGTGGTTTGGTTTGTGATTTATTGGTGGGTTTGGTCACTGTGATTGTCCCTGGGTTCGTGGTTTTATTCAGACGTGTTGGTTGATGGGTTTTTCTGAGTTTGAGATTTTTTTGTTTGGCTGGGTTGTGTTGTATTTTTTGGTTGATTTGATAATTTTGAAAATTTTAATTTCTGGGTCTTAGTTCTTATATTTGAGTTTGTGTTTTTGTTTAGATATGAATTTATGTAATTTTTGCTTTTTAATTCTGTTTTTAATTTTTTTTTATTTAGTTAAAATTAATAAATTAATTTTTTTAATTTAAATGCTGACATGGCATTTTTTAATGTAAAAATAAAATTTATTATTATTATTTTAATAGTTCCGTCTGCCACGTAGGATGGGGCCGTTAGGGCACTGACGGAAAGGACTAAAACGAGATGCGTTTTCTAAAATAGGGACTAAAAGTGGTGAAAAAAAAAGATAGGGACCAAAGTGAGAATCGAGTGAAAATGTAGGGACGAAAATTGTATTTCCGCCTAAAAAAAACCAATTGACCCATGATTGTCTTTTTTTGTTATAGCTATTGCAGCCGCTGAAGCAGCTATTGGACCAGCTCAATTGACCCATGATTGTTAAACGTCTTTAACAAATTAACATATCTAAAAAGTGTTTTGTTTACATCACAGTACGAAAAAAACGTTTAAGGTGAGAATCATCCGAAATTGTATTAATAACTTGTTTATCCATTTTAAAATACGAGTCAAACTTTAAGATTGTAAGAAATATATCATTGAATAAACAAGTTTAATACAACAAATACTATCTCAAGTATTTTATCTAAAATGCAAATTAGAAAGAACAAATATATATATATATATATGAATAATTTCACAGCGCTATAGAGTCACGCTGTGAAAGCATTGTCCTTAAAGATTGATTTGTGCCACCCGAAGTAAATCTCGGTACGACTGGTTCTCTTGGCCAAACAACCCCTCAAGATTAGACTATAGCGTCAACTTTCATGATGGACGCACTTCCACTACGAGATTCAAGAACAACCTTCTAACATTGTCTTTCCTTAATACAAATCAAATTGTAGAAAAATAAGTGGGAAAGAAGACAATAGAAATTGTGTATATGTAGATATAGAGTAGTCAAAAGACTTATAGGAAAGAGTGTAGTGATAGGTATTAGATAGTCTACTCATTAATAACCTATAGTTATTGGTTACTAACCACACCCATAAAAGCCCAACCTATTATTGCCCAAATGCTATTTTTCTCAAAATAGTCCAACAGCTATTTTATCATTTATTTCCCAACATAAATTTCCAATAGCTAAAAAATAAAAAATAATAAAAGTGCTTGAAACACACACTCACACCAACAACGACATGAACATGTGAGCTTTTGTTTCATATAAGAATAAAAGCTTTGCAGTTTAGAGAAAATAATTTAGTCAATTTCATAAAATATTATAAATATAATCAGTCAGATTACTAAATATTAAACAGCTATCTAAATATTTTCTAACACTTCGAAAGTTTGAATCTAAAATCTCCCACTTATTCCCTAGTCATCAAGTTCAAAAACACAAATAATTGGACACGTGAGGAACAATTGGATATTATAAATGTCTTGCTTAGTGGAGTAGGAATACTGAATGCAACTATAAAATGAGGAATAATTAAATATGTTTCACTAAAAAATTTAAGAGTGGAAGAAGAAAAAAGAGGAGCTTGCAAAGTTTAAAACCATGGCCATGCATGGCTAAGGAAAAGGTAAAAAAACAAACAAACAAGGCCATGACATATTGACATACCCACTAGCCCTATATAAGGTATTTTGATAAATGTCTTTGTGTTAGATTTCCAAACGGAGAGGCAAAAAAAAGAAGCAGCATCAAAGCATGGGCACTGCAACTACCAGTCTTCGAAAAGAAGTTGAAGACATTTTATTTATTTATTTAATTGCTAAAAGAAAAGAATATATGGTGGGTGGGATAGAAGATAGAAGAGGAGAGAGGCCTTTCATCATGTAAACGTTGAGAAGAAGACATCATCATCAAATCTATGTTGAACATTATGTTGCAGTCTCTGACGTAATCAGTGCAGAAACGTACAGTGTCCCATGTGAATAGGCTTTTAATAAGAACCAATTCTCATGCTCCTCCACAACCACAAAGCCCTATCTATGCGTTCATGTACATCTTAATGGTCCCTTTGACAAACTCAAGCAGCTTTACTTTTTACTACCATAAATTCACAAGGGAAATCTTTTAAGAATCAACCAAAACTCCATGTCAGAAAGAATCTGTGAAACTCTCAAGTAAGATAGAAAGGTAACAATCCAAAACTGCATCAACTACCCCACCACTAATGGCGCTTTTAAATTGTAGATATTGATTTGCTTAGTTAAAGTATACAGGGGCCGAGTTGCCAATTCAGTCGCCAAACTTTTAATTTGAGAAATAAGTGGTGATTTTCTTCTTCTTTTTTTCTTTTTTTTTTTTTTGGTAGAAACAAGATATGCATAACATTAAGAATTAACTAGTCTATTACAGCAATGCTCGGCTCTATCAAAGGTACCATTAAGATATTAGATATGTTCCAAATTTTGCAGGAACATCTACACATTGATTGGCTACACAATAGACATGCTCAATTTGAATATTAGGGATAGTTCTCTCAATAGGCTATGATTTTAATGGTAGTCTACGTGAAAATAACGTTGGACCAATTAAAAGTGTCGTGAAAAAAGTAGTTAAATTGGTTATGTCTGAAGTATTGTTGGATATAAAAGAGAGTTTTTACACCCAAGAGTTTCATAGCTTTTCACACCATCTGTGTGTTTTTTTTGTTAGGGTGAACCTAATCAAACACTACCTCAAATGTCATTGTAGGTAAGACGTGAAAAATTCTCAAGAAAAAAAAAAAAAGGTAAGACGTGAAAAAGATTTTGTGTGTCCGTAGCAGAACTGGATATAAAATGTTCAAACATCACTAGTGAAGGATGTTGTTATTATGCTAGAGCTTCAAGCAAAATGGATTTGAAAAAAGAAAAAAGAAAGAAAGAAAAGTTGTTGAACACCTAACCAGCTAGTCCAATTGGGTCCCCTGATAGCTGATAGCAATGACTGCCACCACCTTGACCACTTGCAACAAGTTGAAGCATCCAATGCAGAAAACAATCACACATATGATTTAATTAGAACATCAACATCAAGACTTAAATTGGAGACGCAGGTAATATATCAGTTCACAAAAGGCATTATCAAAAAATTCATGGTACAAAATATAGAATAAAACAAACACAAATAAAGAGAAGAGTTGATTTATTTCAAAAGAGACACAGTTGATTGTTCATCCTCACCTAAATATAGACAACCGAAATATTAAGAAAATACTGGAAATGAAAATTTAGTTAATTAGACATACAGCTTAAAAATTACACTCGATGAATCTATCCAAAACCTATAACTAACCTACCCAATCTCCTCTCCAATGATTCTCCCTCTTGAAGGGGGGATTTTTGGTTTTCTAAGTTGGTTAGTGTGTAATTCATAAGCTCTGGTTATGTTACCGATAACTAAAATTGTATGTCTTAGTGCTAGTTACTTTACATGCACTGGCAATGCTCCCCCATAAATCCGATTAAACAAACTCGGCTTAGGGAATTATCTGCACCCATTCGTACCGTCCTGGGAGGGGCAAGTCACTCACAAAATCAAAGTTGTACCTGCAAAAATCATAAATACAATTAAGAAGAGAGTTATTATCGCAGTCCTACATGAAAGAAAAACTAGCAGTACACTGCTGATAAATAAGAGTCATTTTTACTTGTCAATAAATATTCTCTGATGTTCCTGCTCGGCAGGGGCAAAGAACTCTTCCATCTCCTGTGTTGTTGGGATGTTCCTAACTCTTCGGTTAGTTTCAGTAGAAGTTCGCCTGGTTGATGAACCCGGGGTGATTCCTATAGAATCCGCGTCCCTTATCAGACTACAAGGCGTGCTCTCCCTGCTGCTACTCCTATATGCAAAACACCAATATATGATATATATCACAATACAACATTGCATGCATAACTGTATTAAATTTTGAATACACAAGCTAATAAGGAATAATTTTTAGAGTTAAGAAATCTACAACCTTTTTTTTGTCACGAAATACAGGCCCCCCCACCCCCACAAAACAGAGTATCCCAGATACGCGTTTTGGTCAGAAACTAGGCCCCATGAATAGGACATATCATTGCTAACATATTATTGCTTACAGTATTGCAAGTATTAAATTCATTATTTTCTTTCTAGTATCATTGAAGCAGCACCGAGCACCTCTAGAAGGACCAAAAGGTGAACTGAATTTGCATATCCAATTTCAAGGAAGGGCCATATATACATTGATAAAAGTTTATCTGATATAAAAAAAAAAAAAAATATATATATATATATATATAGGCCTTAAAATTCAATGACAACGACTTACAATTTTTTTTATGTCAATTTCTTGGTGACCTATTATTTTTTATTTTTTAAGTAAAGCAGTAAACGCAAAAATTGCAATTATTAAATCCTGCTATGCTATGAGATAGCCAAGTTGCAGATACATAAACTGCATTAAAGGCACTCACACAAAGTCACCATCTTTTCATGAAATAATTTATTTATATCACGGATTTCGCAAACATTGATAGATCAGATCAACAGTGAAAATATCAGAAGCAAAGGCGGACCCATCCAAAGAAAATAGTTTTTTTTTTTTTTTTTTTTTTGGTAGGACAACATGCCAAAGAAAAATCAAGAAAAAAAAACAAAAAGATTGTGATTGGACACGATATAATTTACACCCAAGAGTACATTAGGTTATGAAATCCACCCAAAAAATTAAAAGATAATAACAAATAAAAAAAGACCAGACATAATTTGAAAGAAAAAGGCTCTCCCTGAGTCCACCAAAGTTGTGGAGAAATGTACCTCCTTTATTATTTTTTTTTTCCTTTTCTATTTGTTAAGTTGCATAAGCAGAACAGAGGGAAAAAAAAAATCCAAGATTTTAATAATACCAATTTTCAAGCTAGCTAGGATTTTTTAACCAAAAAAAAAAAAAAATTACAGTAAAAAGCCCAATTTTTCTTGTATATTTCCTCGTTAAAAAATAAAAACTAAGGACCAAGTAAGAAAGGAGGGGTTTTTTATTTTTTTATTTTTTAAAGCACAAAGAGGTATTTAGTACAAAAGTGAAGAAAAAGCAGAAACCAAAGATTTATTAAAAATATGATCTTACTAATACTTACAGAACAGAAGAGAAAAAGGACACGAAGCAGCCAACCGAGCATTCAAATTGAAAATCACATTTGCATGTGCATATGCATATGCATTGAAAAATAAAAATTATTAAAAAGAAAAGAAAAGAAAAAGGGCATGTTGTATTAGAGAATGTACCTGTTTCTAGCATCAAAGTCCAAATAATTATCTCCAAAGGAAGCAGAATCAAAAAGGGTGGAATTGGAAATGGAAATGGTGTGGGGTTGTTGTTGTGGTTGTGGTTTTGGTTTTGGTTTTGGTTTTGTTGAAGGAGGAGTAGTAGTAGTAGTAAGGAGTAAAGGAGGTGGTTTGTGGAGGCGGCGGCTGCGGAGCTGAAGGTAGGAGAGAGAAGAGGAGTCAGATTTAGGTTGTGGTTTCTGGGCTGCTAGTAAACTTTTGGCTCTCCTTCTTGTACATATTCCAATGGAGGACACCTCCATCACCACCGCCACCTCACCTTCCTTCGATTTCTTCATATACTTTCCCATTTTCTCTCCGAACGGAGAAAAATAAAAGAGTTAGGTTTGGGACAAGAGAGAGAGATAGGGAAGGCCGGAAAGGGGTCCTTTTAGGTAACATTCAACAGCGGCAGCACTTTATTAATATTCTCCTCATATTCTTCTTGGTGGGCCCTTCCTTCTTTCCTTCTTTCTTCAGTTTCTTCATTTTTTTATTATTATTTTTAGCGGGTCTTTTTTTTTTTTTTTAATAGAAACAAAGGGTCTTGTTAATATAGAATAAATTAGTTGTTAAATCGTGTGATGCACGGATTTATATCATATTTGAACCATACACAGATACACTAGGGTTGTTCGAAAAAAAAAAAGGATAAAGGAAAGCACTGCAATTGTACAAAATGAAACGATGAAGGAAAAACAGGTGTATCGTAGAAGACATAGGATAAAGTTCCCTAACTAATTTTGCTGTTAAACAGTCCATGTCTACATAGCACGTATAATTCCATGTCTAAACATTTTTAATGCAAAATTTTCTTCACTTTTGCTTACTTACCATGAGGTGGTTAGCATTTAAAAAAAAATTCCACAACAAAGAAATACACCGTATGTAATGAAATGGCATAAAAAAAAAAGTGTATTACAACAATCATCGGATAAAGTTCTATTTTGGTTGTTATGGTTAGGTTTGTCCACAGGTCGGATCGGGTCAATTTTGGACCCAACCCAGACTCAACTTGCCTACGTCGAGTGAAGGGCGGAGGAACCTGAAACTGACTGCTGGAAAAATCAGTCTAGTTGGTTTCGAGTGAGGGTGAGCATCGGTCGGTTCAGTTGATTGCCAAAAAAAAAAGTCATCAAAATCTGAAGAAAAAAAAATGTTGCCAAAATCTGGAAAATCTCACCGGAATCTGCATTTTCTCGCAGGAATCTGCATTTTTTTCACCGAAATCTGCGTTTTTCACTAAAAATTGCTGGAATTTGGCCAAATCTAGCTTGTTTTTACAAGATTTGACTGGGTTTTTTTATATAACTCCAGTTGGGTTCAGTTTGCTCGTGTTTTGGAGAAGCAAACCCACCACTCGACTCGTTGGTGTTGGTTCTTGTCGAGCTCCAGTCGGGTTTGGATAGCCCTAGTTATGGTATTTGTTTCAAAATAAGATTCGAAATAGCTTCTTCCTCAACTCCTTTTTCAATGTTTTGATTTGATCTTCCAACCCAAACATTTTATGCTCATATGAATCCAATGACTTCTAACCACATTTTACCTTTTTTTTTTTGTGGAGATTATTCATTAAACTGGAAAATCAGAAACAACAAGGCTAAAAAAAACTCCAGCAGAACAAACTCCATCTAATCTAATAAAGGAAAAAAAAGCTTTACTTTCCTAGCTAAAGCATGGGCCACAAAATTGCCCTGCCTTTTAATATAAGAGCTCTTAGGGAGCCCGTAATAGACGTATAGTCTTTTACCAAATAACCAAAACCAAGAGAAGAGAGTGGGGAGACACCCCGCGACAAGGCCTTAAAAACAATTTCAAAGTCCCCTTCAAAAACTACTCAATAGTATCAGAGTTCAACCACTTTAATCCCATCTTCGTCAGAGTCTTCAAACATAGCTCCGTCGTAATTGGCTTTCACCATATCATGATTCAGTGGCTTCCATTTTATCTCTTTCTTCTGTGGCTAGATAACATGGGTCTTGGGGTTGTTCTTCATTTCTATCAACAAAGCAGTGGCCGCCTCAAAAGTTATTAGGACAATTTCCTCTTGACAATGAATTTTATTTCGACGAAACCAAATTGAACAAGCCACAATAGCAAAAAGTTCTAGATTCTGGGATTGTTGTCCGGCTAGATTAGCTAGATCAATGAAATTGGTGAGGTGTGGATAATCTCTCCGAATCCAATTAAAAGTCGGATCCTAGATGTCTTTAATTTCATCACAACTTCATAACACATGCAAAGTATCTTCAAGGGCCTTGTTACATTGGTTGCACGGGGGATTATCAAGAACTTATCGCTTCTTGAGGTTCTTTTTTGTTGATAGAGCATTCAAACAAGCATGCCATAGAAAAGACAAAGTTTAAGATTAACCTTTAAACTTTGTCTTTTAATGATAAAGATTTGAGGTTCGATTCCTACCTATGCCAAAAACTTATTAATATATTGGCCTAATAATAAATATATAATTTAAAATTCAAATAATCAGTAGTCTTTGTTGTCTTAAACTAAATCGTGCCAATGGAGAAAGGAATGCTTTGAGTTTGTGATTTTTGTTGTATTTTGTGAGATGTGGTACAAGGGAAAGAGGTAAATTGGGTTTTTTTGGTTGTCGAAAGGTAGATATCATTCAAAAAAAAAACTAAAATCTATCATAACAGAAGAGGCAAAATCAACAATACATCTAACAAAAACATATAACTGAAACTAGCAACATCAAAGCAACTGAAAATAAGAACTAGCCAGCAAGCTAGAATAAGAGCAACAGACCCCAGGAGCTCAAACATTTACAAATAACCAGATTCAAAATAGAGGGAGGTAGTTCCCAAAGAGTAAGCAAACCCAACCTAGAGTTGAATTTCGCCCACTTTGCTAACATATGAGCAGCTTTGTTGCTTTGTCTTGGTATCCTCTCAAAGGTGAATTGAATAAATTCAATTCTATCATATCATATTTTTGCATGTCCGATTAATTCTCAAATATTCTTTCCCCTTCTTACTCTTCTTAAAAGAGTGTAGTATTTGTTATCCACCACCACATTCTCAGTCATCCATCTTTTAGGCTCCGTTTGAGAGTTCATAAGGGAATGGAATGGAATGAAATGTATTTAAGTAATGGAAATGAATGGAATGAAATGGAATTAAGTAACATTGATTGGATGTTTTAAAATGAAGGACTGAAAATGAATAGAATGTAAGCAATCTTATTTGGGAGCAACATGTAAGGAATGGAATGGAATCATTTTATGACAATATTACTATTAGACCCCTATTTTAAAATAAAAGGTTAAATATATAGGGGTATTTTGGGAGTTTTAGTGAAAAAATCATTAAATTTAATTCCATTCTCTTTCATTCCTCCCAATTTCGGGGGGAATGCAAATTTGAGATTTTAAGGAAATAAAAAGGAATGAGTGTTCCCTCCTACCCATTCCATTCCCTCCCATTTAAACTCTCAAACAAGGGAATGAGCTTTCCATTTCCTTCATTAAAACTCCCAAACAAGGGAAGGAAAGAATATTCTAAAGTTATTTTTTTCATTCCATTCCATTCCATTCCCTCCTTTCAAATGAGGCCTTAGGGACAAAGACAGCTTGGTAATGTGAGACCAGCCTATTTAATATTGCATGACACGAATGCACACTATTTTGACCATCTCTGAAGTTTGACCAAGTTTGACTTGGGTTTAACTAATCCCTACTAAAGTTTGACCGCATCATTCTCTCCATTTGATCATCTGGTCTTGATTATACTTCACCAAAATTAACTGGTACAATTTTTTTTTTATTAAATTAAATGGCCTTTGTACATTACACCAGCAAAGGCACGTAAGAGTGCTGACACGGCTAGTTCCAGACCTTACATGTGGAATGGTTGTGAGTGAAGGAAAGGAAAAGCTGGCTAAAGAAGGGATCTTTGGTCAGTGCCAATAGCGTGACCATCTTGGGAAAGAGTAAGATTTGCACCTAACATGGACGCCCAAAACTTGCCCAAAAGGGAGATAGCGACCCCTTATGGTTAGATGCTATAGAACACCCCTTATTGGCTAAGCTAATGTTAAACCACCGTTGAAGACACATGTATCACTCCTAGTGCCCCTGATGTCCCTTTCCTTGTCCAATGCTTGCTCTCCATGTTGTAACAGAGTCGCCTTCCATCCCACTACCCTGACATCAGCGTGGTTTCTCTCTCCTCCAACCCTAATATAGTACAATAGCTATATTGAGTTTCAAATGGAGGAATCGCGGTTTGACACCTATCCCTATGTACCTTACAATATTCCTCGTACTTAAAGAGAAACATGTTGCTGAATAATTAGGCCAAGAGCCTAGAGAAACAAAGAGAATGAGCAAAAAGTTTAGGTAGAAAAGTGAGGTAGAGAGAAAAGGCTTTCTTTGGGAAAGAACATCACCATTGTACAAAGACCTTCATTTTTACATAATAAAGAGCTCTAAAGAGTGAGGGACATTCTCCCCTTGCTCACCAGTGATTTTTCATCCCTTCCAAAGGGTTTTCCACATACTTCCCTATGCCTTCTTTACTTTCCATGTTATGCTTTCCATTTATCTCGACAATAAAGTGTTAAATTTTTCATTTTTATTGTTCTTAAGTTTTTTCACTTAAATGTACCGTTAGATGCATCACCCATCCTCTCACATAGTTTTGATAATCTAACTTTCACGTATAGCCTCCACCCCCCCCCCCCCCCCCTCCCCACCCCCCCACCCCCACATAACCTCTTGGCTCATCCCCACATAAAGAAATAGTCAAGTACTTAAAAGATTTTTTTTTTTTAATTCTTAAATTTTGACTGCAATATACTATGATTTTTATGTTTCTTTTCCATTTTGTTTATGGTATTATATATATTTATGAGATAATATTGAGACTAAATTGTAATTTTATATATGAGATTGCATTTTACTTTTATTTTTTTTATTTTTATTTTTATTTTTATTTTTTGTATTTCAATAGTTACAAGAGGGGAAGAGCAATTTAAACCCTAAATATCTTATAAAAACTAAGAGGTATCAACCAATTGAGTTGCAAGACTTTTTGTGTACTTTTATAGGTTAAATATGTAAAAATGACTTATTTTATCTATGCAATATACTTATATATTTATTATAATCCATTATTCAATTGCTCAAATATCATGAATATATTTGAATTTAGGAGATGTAATCTCAAGAATACTTAAAGATGAGTTGTCAAAACATAAAAAACAAATTTGAAGAGAGTTTACATAAGACAAAGTGTCTTTTACTAAGCAACCAAAAGCAGACTCAAGCATATCACCACCTACGGTTACTTTCTCAATAAAATTTAAATAATTAGTTGCATTAATCAATAAAATACAAACATTAGTTTTTTTTTTTTTTTTTTTTTCAAAAACAACTAAATTCAATCCACCTAAATATTTGAATTTTATTGAAACCTTAATGTATATCATGGATGAAATATTTCTGTTTTAAATACCCAAAAAAAAAAAAAAAAAACCACATTGGATTATAAACTTTAAAATAAATTTATGTTGGTAGGAGGGGAAGGTGGCGTCATAGTGAAAGGATAAAATACAAAAGGATAAAAGCTAAATCGGGTGGGGTGGGTAGATGAAAAATCTAACTTGAAAGGGCAATATAGTCTTGTGTTAAAATGATTAAATTTTTACCAACTTTACCAACACACACACACACAACAATTGTCAAACCATTTCTACTCCCCAAAACTAAGATTAGTTTATTCTATAATGCATCCTTAGCAATAGTGTTTGTTTTTAGACCCCTTAAAACACAATTGGATTAACCTAGTTAATTAGCCAAGTTATTACTTAGTCCAAATTCCAAATCTAGGTTAACACGATCATACAATCATATCAATGTAAAGTGCGGAATATAAAGAACACAAAGATATAATGACCCAAAAAAACAAAACCAATAAAAAACCTGAGGAGGATTTAACCTAACTATCCTCAAGGTAAACCTGAATCGACTAATAAAAGAATCGAAGTTTTTACAATAGCGACTTAGACCACTAACATCCTATTGTTACCCACAAGTAGAAAACTTACTGACACGACTACGTGCAAGCTCCGAGACCACAGACTCCTTCTTTCTTGAATTCTCCAGCAAGTACAAGTACACCCACTTATGTTTCTTTAAGCTCTTTAGTGCAGCAACTAAATGATCATCAAGCTCTTAAAGAAATATCTTTCTTGATAATCCTAAGCATGTGTGAAGGCAACCACCTCTCAGATCTCACAAGAGATTCACACGCACAGCAAATAGAGTAACCTCTAAAACGTGGCTAGGGTTTCCCTTTTATACCAAAGGCAATACACAAAACCCTACACGTTATATGGGCTTAGGGCTGAGTTGGAAATTCTGCAGGAAAAACATTCTGGCCGACTTTCGATCAATTGAGCTAGATCGAAATGCACAATGAATTCTGCAATAGCTCAATTCCAACTTTACATAAAACACATACTTTGAGCAAGTTTAAAACAAGACTAAACAACCTGTTTTTATCATGGTTTGCCAACAATACAAATTAGAGTTCTAATACAATAGTTCCTAAGTACTTAGAACCTAACAAACTCCCCTTTTGACAATCCGTGACAAAACACAAACACAATGCTCAAAGTTACAATTAAAAGCACTTTACAAAAATAATGTTCATTGCAAAAAATCCAACCTAACTACTATCCATCGGTTGCAAGTGTAGATAGCAGCACGACTGAATCAACCTATATTCCCTGAAATACTCAACAAACACATAAGCGCATGTGTGGAAAATACAAGTAAAACAAAAAATAAATTCTTAACTTCACAAAAACAAAAAAATAAATACATATATCATGAATAACTCATAAATATAAATCAATAAGCAGTGAAACAAGAAACATACATAACAATGTATCTCCCCCTAACATGAATAACCCAATACATCAAGAGCCAAAAATGATATATACATAGTGAAGCACCTAGATACAATCTAAACAACTTCACAGGCTCCAATGAACAAAAGTCTCCCCCTAACTCCAAAAATCTCTACAAGTGTCTAAAAATCTACTCAAATGTACTCCCCATTTTTGTGACGGAATGCCAAAGGGCAATCAAAGTCCATCATCAAAAGGAGGTGGCGAAGGCGAACGTTAAAGATGCGCCAGATCTGCTCGCAAAGCACGAAGCTTATCAAGCATGTCCACCAAAATCTGACCATGAGTCGCCTGAACGATCATAACAATCTCTAACGTACGATGAATGTCAAAGTCATCTGAAGTAGATGGCAGAGGAACATCAGCAGCAACAGCATCAGCAACAGGATCAGCAGACGCCTCACCAGAAGTAGTACTTGTATAAGAAGGAGGGGGTGTGGTACCAAAAGACTAAACTCGAGGGCGTTTGAAGCTTTCTCTCATATGAGCAACCCTCTGCCTAAGAAAAGAGGCACCTATGGAAGAAACTATATGTACGGGCTCAGAAGCGGGGAAATCCTCTAAACTAAGATACACCAAAATCCTTTGATGAATTTTATGCTAAACTTAATGACATTGTTAATTCTGCATACAACTTGGATGAAATCTATGATTAACCCAAAATTGTTAGGAAGATTCTTAGATCTTTAACTGAAGATATTAAACCCAAAGTGACTGCCATCACTGAGAGCAAGGATGTGGACTTCATTCTTGTTGATGAACTTGTAGAATCTCTTCAGTCCTATAAGTTGGACCTACCCAAAACTAGCAAATCCAAATTAATGGCTCTTAAGTCAGTTAATGATGTTGAGGTTGGTGGATTTGATGATGAGCTCTCTGCTATAGAGATTGCTTACCTTGCCAAGAATTTTAGGAATTTTCTTCGAAACAGTAACATAAGGGCAAGAGGTAAGAACACTGCTGAACCTAGAAACTTTAGGAAGAATGATTCCACTAAGATTAACAATACTAAAAAACCTAAAGAAAAAGTAGGTCAATCTCTAAATAATTCTATGGGTCCTTAATGTTTTGGATGTTAAGGGTATGGTCACATAAAATCTGAATGTCCTACATACATGAGGTCTAAGGGTAAGACTATGGCTGTAACCCTTAGTAATAATGAAGTTTCTTATGATGAGTCTGGTTCTGACGAGGATGGAAACTTTATTACTTTCACTGCTACTGCTGTAGTCAATGAAAGCATATCTGTTGAAGAGAACCCTTCTGATGGGGAACTCTCTGAGGATGCAAATCTTCAAGAGGCCTACAATAAACTTTGCAAAGTTGCTGTAAAGGATGTTATGAATGTTGAACTTGGCTTGAAAAAAATTGCATCTCTTGAGTTTGATAAGAAAAATTTGCTTGTAAAACTGTTTGATGTTAATGAACTTTTGAACAATGTGAAAACTGAGAATATGCTTTTGCTTGATAAAGTTAAGAAATTGAAACTTGATTTATCTGTTACTAGATCTGCTATTTCTAAACTTGATCATATGCTAAGTGTTCAAAAGTCTCATTCTGATAAATCTAGATTAGGTTTTGTAGAAAGCATCTTTGTGTTTGCACCCAATTCCACAAACTTTGTTCCTTTTTCTTCCTCTGAACCCCTTGTGAGTGAGGTTGTGAGTGAGACTGTTAAATCTGTAAAGGTCACACCTCCTAGGAAGATTATGGTTGATTTGAAAGAGTCTAAACTTAAAGAGTCTACCCTTTCTAAGGACAAGTTGCATGGTAAACCTGTTTGGGTTTGTCATTTTTGTGGAAAGTCTGGGCACATTCGTTCAAACTGTTTCAAACTGTTAAGTGAGCAAATAAGCCAAAAGTGCCTGTGCCTCAAGCACAAAATCCTATGGTACTTATTGGTGAATTGGTAAAGGCTCTTAACCTTTATTCCAATCTTGGAGTTGGAAATCACTCTGATGTGAATAAGAACTCCAATGCTCAAGGTGCATCTAAAACGTTTTGTATGCAAAAGGCTCAATCTAATTGAGTCTTTCTGACATGGTCCTTGTGCTTCATTGCTCTACTCTTGGTGACCATTGTTCTTTGGTTTTTATTTTCTTTGTTTCTAGGATTTGCATAGCATACCATTCATGCATTTCATTCTAAGACTTTTTTTTTTATATGTAAAAAAAAAATAAAAAAAGGAGCAAATTGTGTTTTGTATTTATTTTCTTGGTCTTGAAAACAAGGTTGGTCAATTTATTTACACATAATATGTTTTTATACCTTGTTTAGCTTGGATAAGCTTATTTATTGCACTTTACTAGTTGAAATTTTGTAGTACATGCTGTGTGGGAAAAATGTTTATAGTTTTTGATCACTTTGTTTTAATCTTGAGGTTACATGTGTTTTGACTGTCAATTTTGAACCTTTTGAGAAAGGCATAAATAACAACACTACTTGTTTGTTTTTAAACCTCTTAAAATATAATTGGATTAACCTAGTTAATTAGCCAAGTTATTACTTAGTCCAAATTTCAAATCTAGTTTAACACGATCATACAACCATATCAATGTAAAGTGTGGAATATAAAGAACACAAAGATATGATGACCTAGGAAAACCAAACCGGTAAAAAACCTAGGGAGGATTTAACCTAACTATTCTCAAGATAAACCTAAATCCACTAATGAAAGAATCAAAGTTTTTACAATAGTGACTTAGACCACTAACATCCTATTGCTACCCACCAGCAAAAAACTTACTGACACGACCACGTGCAAGCTTTGAGACCACAGACTCCTTCTTTCTTAGATTCTCCAGGAAGGACAAGCACACCCGCTTGTGTTTTTTTAGGCTTTTTAGTGCAGCAATTGAATAATCATCAAGCTCTCAAAGAAATATCCTTCTTGATAATCTTAAGCATGTGTGAAGGCAATCACTTCTCAGATCTCACAAGAGATTCACACACACAGCAAATAAAGCAACCTCTAAAACGTGGCTAAGGTTTCTCTTTTATACCTAGGGTAAAACACAAAACCCTACACATTATATGAGCTTAGGGCTGAGTTGGAAATTTTGCAGGAAAAACATTCTGGCCAACTTTCGATCGATCGAGTCTAACTTTTGATCGATCGAGCTAGACCGAAATGCACAATGAATTCTACAACAGCTCAATTCCAACTTTACATAAAACACATACTTTGAGCAAGTCTAAAACAAGACTAAACAACCTATTTTGATCATGGTTTGCCAACAATACAAATTAAAGTTCTAATACAATAGTTCCTAAGCACTTAGAATCTAACAAATAGCCAATCAGCTCCCATTAACAAAAGCGTTTTTGTAATTACATTCCTATCCTTTGGGGAATAACAACTGACACTCCACCCTAAACCCTGAAGAGTAAAAACACTCCCTCTTAAGGTTAGAACTTACAAGACATTTTTCCTATGACTTTAGGAAAACCGATCCAAGTCCAAATGCTAGACTGCGGGCATGATGATTGTAGAAGGATCACTTGGTTCCTCGCAAGTGATGTTCAACATGTCCCCCTCCCACTTTGATGTCAGCAATGTTGTCATCACCTCTAAATCCATGTAGTCCATCCAATTAGCTTCCTCTTAGTCTTCCTCAACCACAGCTATAGGCTTATATTTCAGAGTGAATTTCTTTCCAAAGAAGATCTCCCAATTAACTAGGAAACATCTCTCCCTCCTTATTCACCTAAGGCTTAGAAAAGCCACAGTAAGGGAATGACTCCCCTTTATTTCACAAAGTTCTTATTGAGGGTATTTGGGTTCTTTATGATCCCTTTAAAGCTCTTGAGAAATCTTAAACCTTCTCTAGTCAATTGAGTCTTGAAATCAAGGAACTCAGATATCCCCTTTCCTATCTTACTAAGATCCAAACTAGGCATATAACCCATCTTCCTCATCATCACTATCACTTCTTGTTTGCAGAAAGGAAGCAAATCTGATGTTTAGCCCTCAACCTATATCACATTCACAGTCATGCTCACAAACTCAAATTCACTCATCTGGAGTTCCTCAACCATACCCTTGATTTCGTACATAAGAGCTAGAATCTCTTCATCCCCATTTATCACCATAATTTCTCCTTTTCGTGGCACTTTAATCTTATGATGCTAGGTGGAGGAAACAACTCCTATAGGCTAAAGCCATACTTAGCAAAATATTATAATGTTGTGTGATGTCAAACATATGAATTCTATAGTTATATCCGATGGGACAATCTTGCAAGTGATCTTGACTATCCATGTTAAGACCAATCTTAAGAGCAGCTCTGAATGGGTATACATTCAATGTGGACCCATTGTCTATTCGGTGCTTCTGAGAAATCATCAGTTTCCCCATAACACAAGCTTGAGTCCTCTTCAGATTTGTAAGGACCATATCTTCTTCATTTTGTTTTTCAGTTGCCTTAAGGATGGCTTATAATGTTTCCCACTCCTTGTGACATTCATTACACTTTCTCTTGGTTTTTTTTCTTAAGCTTAGACATTCCTTTGGAAGCAAATCCCCAAAGGGCCATAGCACTCAAGATTTTTTCTTCTTCCTCATCCCAAATTCCTCCAAATTGAACCTCAACCAAGTCCACTTCCATTACCTCTATCAACTAAGAACAACCTTAATCACCTTCATCTACCTTAATGAAGTTTTGATATGGGGGAGTAGCTTAATGGTAATTAAGCAGGGGGTTGTTTTGGATGTTGGGCTTAGTGATGATGTTTGGATTTGGTAAAGTTCCATTGTCTATTAGATCTTATATCTCATGCCTAAGGTGGAAACAATTTTTCTTATGGCCCGGTTTTTGGTGAAAGTGACAAAACTCATTGAGATTTTAGCTAGAAGGCATAGGAGTAGGCATGGGTGTAGGATCTCAAGGCTTAAGGTATCCTTTGGAGGTCAGATTCTCATAGGCTTGAGCAAAGGTCATTATTATGTCAAAGAACTCTCAGGCCTTGACAAGATTTCTTGGCTATGTTATGGTAGGTCATAAGTTGTTGTGGCATGATGGTACTCACACTCATGGGGTTGGATGGCTTGGCATTGGATGAACCTCCTCAATATGTCTTCTTGATAGGAGGCTTCCCCTTATTCTAGTCAAACTATCCAATATTAAAAACATCTTCAATCCAAGTGCCACAATCACATAACTTTCTAAAAGAACTAATAGACATTGACAGAAGTCTATTGTTGTATGCTAGAAGCAAGTTCTTGATAATCATGTCAATTTGGTCCTTTTCATTAAGCCTATTGACCATCTTTGATGCCTTACCCTTCCTCCTTGCCATATACTAAAAAAATGTCTCATTGGATCCTTGCTTAGTTGTCTCTGTAAAGTTGTGATTTACAACTATTTTGTGTTGGTTTTAATTCCATGCCAAATTTGATTGTAATTTTGTTCAATCTTATGTACCCTGTATTTTATGTGGGATTTCATTGTAAGGGTTGTGTGTGAGAGAGAGTGTGGAGACTCAAGACTCATTGAAGATTAAAGGAAATTTCGTGGGTAGCTCTTGAGAAAACTTCCTGCGAAGTGAAGCTATGTGCTCAGCACATGACTAGAATGCGAAAAGTCATGACAAATGGTGACAATTGGTTTTCGCGAGTATTTCACGGGTAAGACTTTTCTGCAAGATATCCACGAAACATTCTATTTTGCTATTTTGTCATATCTGATACACCATGTCTCTACTCACAATATATATATATATATATATATCATCATTACTCACATATTGAGATGAGTGCTTTCCAGAGAGAAAACCTTAGCCATAACCCTTAAGAGTTAGAGATTGTCATACCCATAATCCTCTACACAATCCATTGTAGTTTTCCTCAACTCCTACCTCTCCATATCCATATCCAAATCCAAATCCAAATCCTTGAGAGGTTGATAGCCTAAACACTTATCACACCTATCCTAAGTGTAAAGTGAGGTTTTGGTGCTGCTGAGAAGCATTGGAAGAAGCCATTTTTTTGGTGGATGCAATCAGGCTAAATTGCGTGATCCGAAGAGCTAGAGAAGACAAGGCTTCGTCAAGTCAGTTGGTAGCAAGAGCTTCGAGGGCTCAAGTACATGAGGTAGACTAGGCTTGAAGGGTCTTTTGTTATTCATGTACTCCAACTCATTCTCTAGTGGATCGATTTAGCGCTTGAAGGGCAGCAGTGAGGTTTTTCGCCGAGTTCTTCGGTTTCCTCTTCGATAACACATCGGCGTGTTATCTTGTATTTGCATTCTTCTTCCCTACTCTTTTAGCTTTCATTTTATTGTTGATATTTGATGAATATGGCTTAGAGTAGTTATATTATTTGTTTGCTCGCATTTACTCTATTTCGCACTTAGTTTAAGTTAGAGTAAAATCAACTGAGACGTACTTTTAATTTATGGGTCTAAACAGCTCTTGTGTTTTCACACAAATTTGAGATTTTAGTCTCAACATCATTTAATGTCACACCAATCATGGTGTTGAAGACAAACTGCTTCACAAATAGATCCACCAATTCACTCCACACAATTTTATTACTTGGATTCAAGTTATAGTACCGCCTCAAAGCACTCTTTGTAAGTGACAAAGGAAATTCATACAAGGTTTGGTTATCATCTGATCCATTCATCTCAATGAGGATTATGTATCATCCAACATGTTGTGTTGCATCTCCAATCCCATCAAACTTTTTGGCATCATAAATCTTAAACTTGGGAGGTAGAGGAATCGTAGCTTTGGACTCCAAACCACCAATGTGTTGGGGTTTATGCCCTAAAATACAATTTATTGGCATGTCATAAATAATTATATTGTTTAATTATATAAGACTATTTGTAAATGAACTAATGAGACATTATCATAGTCCTTAAGATGCATTGTATGTGATTTATGTGATTAGTTACAGAAGATATAAATCACAAGTTCCTTTGGAAACTCAAAACATAGTTCGTAGTCAGTGATGAAATTGAGTGTTTCATCTGCAAAGACTGTTAGGACATATGTGAATCATGTTAGGAACATATGTTAATATAGAATTGTCTAATCCTTTGACAAAATGCATTTTACTTGTAGTTAGGTATATCTAGGATGTGTTTAATGCTTCAAGGAATAAGGTTTCAAATTCAAGTGTTAAAACCATGCAAGTCTATCCAAGAATTAAGTAAAGAAGTGCTAGAACTTAAAGCTCTACAACTAGTATCTATCGAGGTTTAAAAGGTTGTTTAAGCCCGATGCTCGACAGTTGCTCGATAGATAGGATATCTATCGAGATTTATGAAAATTAGTTTTTCAAATTTGATTTCACTCCAATCCATGAATAGACATTTGTGCTTTCTTTTCTCACAACCCTAAACATATATAAGGATTATTTTAAGAGTCGTCACAGCAAATACACCTCAATGCAAAAGTTTTTCATAAGCATATTGTGAACCGGAGACATATGCACTAGTTCATATTTCTATTCAAGAAGTTGGTGTATTTGTATACCGTAGGGTTTTGTAACCAAGGAGCTTCATGATCTTCATCGTGTGGATGAACTGCAGAACTTTGTAGCTAACATCTTTCTCAAGTTAGTGAGTAAGCTGCGTACTGGGATCTACGCATCGAATTGGTTAGTCACGTATTGGGAGTCATGCAATGAAAGGAGAGATTGTGACTACAAAACAAGTCCAATTGAGTATTGGGGTAAAGGTTCAACTGTAGGTTGGTACAAGGTACTGAAATTCCTTTACTTGTAACCGGTTGTTATAATAATAGTGAATTCTCGGGAGTGGTGATCTTAAAATCATTTAGTGGGGTTTTTACCATGTAAGTTTTCTCCATTCGTAAACAAATCACCATGTCAATTTATTTTTCGCTACATTTTAACTTAGTTGGTGATTTGTTTGTGCTTCATGATGATGTCTGCATTTAAGGTTATGGATACATGTTTTTGGTACCTTGACAGCGGCTACTCAAGACACATGACTGGAGGCCAATCTCTCTTCAACGTTTTCTAGTCTAAAAAAGGTGGTAATGTCACTTTTGGTGATGGGAGCAAATTACAGATTAAAGGAAAGGGAATCATCTCTCTACCTGGACTACCAGACATTGCAAATGTTCTATATGTAGAAGGTTTGAGAGTGAACCTGTTGAGCATAAGTCAGATATGTGATCAAGACTTTATGGTACTATTCTCAAAAGGGAAATGCCTTGTCATAGATGAGTCTGGAAAGAAACTTATAAGTGGTGCCCGTACTCTAGACAATTGTTATGGTTTAGTTCCTGATGTTGATATTGTATACAATAACATTTGTTTACCAAATGAAGATCTATGGCACCAAAGGATGAGACATACTAGTTACAAACATCTTTCAATTGTATCTAAGCATGAGTCAGTCTTGGGGATACCAAAACTCAGTAGAGTCAACAATGTGGTGTGTGGACCATGTTAACTTAGAAAACAGAAAAAAACTAAACATCCGGGCACTCAGACATCCACTATATCTATACCATTGGAGCTACTACATCTGGATCTTATGGGTCCAACTAGAACCAAGTCTCTTGGTGGAAAGAGATACATCATGGTTGTAGTAGATGACTTCACTAGGTACACTTGGGTCATTCTCTTACGATCCAAGTCTGATGCTCCTGAGCACATTGAAGCCTTGTGCACAAGATTGCAAAATGAGAAGTGTTTGAAGATTGATCGAATCCGAAGTGATTACGGTAAAGAATTCGAGAACTCATACATGGAGTCCTTTTGCACTAGATTAGGTATATCTCAAGAATTCTCTGCTCCTATTATTCCTCAACAGAATGGTATAGTAGAAAGAAAGAACAAGGTTATTCAAGAGATGGTGAAAGCCACGTTGCACAACAAGGATATAGCTAGAAACTTGTGGGGAGAAGCCGTTAACATTGCATGTCATACGATTAACAGAGTGTACTTTAGACCCTGTACCAAGAAAACTCCCTATAAGCTATGGAAGGGAAGAAAGCCAAATGTTAAGTATTTCAGAATTTTATGAAGTACTTGTTTCATTCTCAAGGATAGAGAGAATGTGAGAAAATTTGACTCCCGAAGCGATGAAGGAATATTTTTGGGATACTCCTCTACAAGTAAGGCTTATCTAGTATACAACAAAAGAACCAAGAAAGTAATGGAAACTGTGAATGTTGTTATTGATGAATCTTTAGAGTACGATTTTGAGAAATTTAGTGAGAAAATCCCCAAAGAAATTCTTCCTCCTGAGCCCATGGACGTTCAAGAAATTGTTGATCAAGAGCCCGCATCTCCAAGTACTCCTAGCACTCCAAGCGTTGTAGAAGGTTCAGCAGACATACCTACTTTACTTGATTCTAAATCCCATAAAGAGAAAGGACCTTCCTTAAGGATCAAATTGAATCATCCTCCTGAAGTTATTGTGGGAAACATGAATGAACTTACACTAAGGAAGCGTACAATTAATAAATGTGTTGCTAAATTTGTATCTTATTCTTGTTATTTGTCGCAGGTTGAACCCACTAAAGTTGAGGAAGCTCTTCAGGATAAAAGCTGGGTTGAAGCTATGCATGATAAACTGCTTCAATTTCAAAGGAATGATGACTGGACTCTAGTACCTAGACCTAAAGGTGAGCATACCATTGGCACAAAGTGGATATTTCGCAATAAGACTGATGAGGAGGGTAATATGATCCACAATAAGGCTCGTCTTGTAGGTCAAGGATACTTTCAAATAGAAGGAGTAGACTATGATGAGACATTTGCTCCAGTAGCCCGTATGGAGTCCATCAGAATTCTCCTAACCCTGGCATGTCACTTGAAGTTCAAGCTCTACCAAATGGACATAAAGACTGCTTTCTTGAATGGGTTCCTTAAGGAAGATGTTTATGTGCTCAATCAAAAGGATTCATTGATCCACACTTTTCAGATCATGTGTTGTACATCAAGAAGACACTTTATGGTTTAAAGCAAGCCCTTAGAGCTTGGTATGATCTCACACAATACTTGATGTCACATGGGTTCACTAGAGGAAAAACTGATCAAACTCTCTTCATAAAAAGGGAAGACAACGAGTTAATAGTTGCTCAAGTCTATGCTGATGATATCATCTTTGGGTTAACTAAGGATGAACTTGCTCATAGTTTCTCAAAACTCATGCAGGCTGAGTTCGAGATGAGCATGATTGGAGAGTCGACTCACTTCCTTGGTTTGTAGATCCGTCAACACGAGTCAGGTATATTCCTATCTCAATCTAAATATGCTAAAAATCTTGTGAAAAAGTTTGGTTTGGAATCTGCTAGTTCTATTAGAACCCCTATGAACCAAAATGTTGAACTCACTGTTGATTTGTTGGGTAAAAATGTTGATTCATCTCTTTATAGAAGCATGATAGGTAGTCTTCTTTACCTTACTGCTAGTAGGCCTGGCATTAGTTACAGTGTGAGAGTGTGTGCTAGATATCAGGCTAATCCCAAAGAGTCTCATATGATTACTTTGAAAAGAATCATAAAGTATGTCAAAACCATTGCCAACTTTGGTGTGGTACAGTAAGGACACAAATGATGTCTTAGCTGGGTATTCTGATGCTGTCTGGGCTGGGAATACTGATGATAGAAAGAGTACATCGGGAGGTTGTTTTTATGTGGGAAATAATCATGTCTTTTGGATGAGCAAAAAGTAGAACTGTATCTCATTATCCATTGCAGAAGTTGAGTACATCGCTGCCGGTAGCTATTGCACCCAACTTCTATGGATGCAAAAACTTCTCCTTGATTATGGTATTCGTCAAAAGCATCTTACCATCTACTGTGACAATACCAGTGCCATTAACATCTCTAAGAATCTGGTTCAACATTCTCGAACTAAACACATAGAGATTCGGCATCACTTCATTCAAGAGCTTGTCGAAGATGGTACTCTTACTCTTGAGTTCATTCACATTGATAATCAGAAGGCTGACTTGTTCCCAAACCTCTTGATAGCAAACGGTTTGAATTCCTTCGCTAAAATATTGGTGTTATCTCCATGGATTGATCTCTTTTTCTCCTCTTCCTTCCTTATGCATTTGCATCTAGTTTTATGCATTGCTTTGTTTAACATGTTTTTGTTTATTTATTTTTCAGTCTTGCTTTATTTTATTTTTCACAAAAAAAAAATTTTGAAAAATTAGAAAAATACAAAAACAGTGTGTATTTGTACAATGGTACTTATGTACCTTGGATGGCCATTGAAACAAAGTTTTCTAAATTTTGTATCTTTTGTAGCTTAGATGACCATCTCTATGCACAACTAAGCAAGTGAGCTTTGTGGCTTGTGTTTGTGATTAGTAAGATTAAGTAATCTCTTGTGCTTAAAAGAAACGCATAAATAACCATCTCACCACTGTTGCCTACCAATCATGAATGACATCTGTATGTTTCGGCATAGCAAAAGTACAAAGTCAAAAGCTTAACATCATTGGGTATTTCTTTTCTCTCTCTTATATGCCCATGCATGGTTTGCTTAAAAGAAAATATACAAAGAAAAATAAAAGCAAAAAGAATTAAAATGCTTTATATATGATTGCAAGTGTGTCTTTTAGGAGATGTGAAAATTATAAGATGTACCTCGAAAGTGATAGTCCCCATCAAACAATTATGATTATGTGTGAGTTAAAGTGATTTTCTCATATCTCAAATTGTCATAACATGTAGACACTTATGCAATCTTGCGATATTTTTCACACACAACACGCAATATTCTTTGCTACTCTTGATACATGTGCAAGTACAATGTGATTTCGTCATCACAAGGAATACATGTGTTAATGTATGCTCACTAAACTGTCTTAACTTAATTTTGAAATATAAAATTAGTTAGACTTGTTTAGTGTGTGTATGTGTTTTGGATCTAAATGCTTGACATTTTTTTGATGAGAGATGTTTTTAAGAGCTTAAAATGTTATTTGGATCTTTGGTTGAGTAGCATGTTTGATTGCATTCATGTCTGTATTTTTCTCTTCTTTGAAAAACTGTTTTTAAGCAATCTCGACTGCTTCTTGATACCTCTTGACAACTAGGCTATCTATCGAGTCTCTTGAGCTTCTTTTCTCAATAGCTGTTATCGCAATCACGATCCATCGAGATTCTTGAGATTCAATCTTGATAGCTGCTCGACAGCTTCTCGACAGCTTCTCGATCCATCAAGGAAGTTTCTGTATGCTCGATAGATGCTCGATAGCTTCTCGATCCATTGAAGTTTATTTGCTATGGACATCTCTTGATAGCTCCTCGATAGCTATTTCTCGCTTTTTAGTTCTCGACAGCTCTTGACACCTCTCGATCAATCGAGTAATTAGGATTTCTATATATAGGGTCCACATGACATTTCTCTCATTTTTCCTCAATCTCTCTCGATCCTTTCTGACTTCTCACCTTCCCAAACACCTCTCTCTCACTCCAAATCACTTCCCCACTCTCTCTTCGATCTCAAGATCACTTCCTTTCTCTGGTATGATTCTTTTTCACTCCTTTCTCATGCCTTTCATCTTTTGTGACCTAACTTTTGGGGTTTGTTGAAAAATTTAGGGTTTTTCAAATTTAATGAGTTTTTTACAAAATTTTTGGGATGAGTTTTTGTTTAAATGATTTCAAATCATCATGCATTGCACCACATGTGCATTTTAACTATATTTCATGCATTTTAGATGTATGATTATTATGTTGAATTGTTGTGTGCTGTTAAGTTTGGATTAGGTTGAGCCCATGATGTTTTTACTATTACATGTCACATGTTCATGCATTTTTCATGCATACATACCTTTTTTGTTTCTATCATATTGATATTAAACTGTTTAGTGCTTTTCTGCGTGTCTCTCTCTCTCCCTCTCTCCTTCTTGCGTTAGTCTGCTTTATGGTACCTAAACGCAATTCTACTCCGTCCTAGAACCCTCTTCGTTCCAGGGCATCTTCTTCTTCTTCCCCCTCTGACCCCAGTCCATCTCACGTCCGGTTCTATGATGATAAAGCTCGTAAGGACTTTTCGGAGAACTTCTCATGACGAGGTATTCATTCGGAATGCCAAGTCGTTCTATTGGATTTTCTGATACTGACCTTTCCACTGTCATCTATAGTCGAGGTTGGGAGTCACTGTATGGCATCCCGGTCACTTGTCCCTCTGTGATCATATAGGAGTTTCACTCAAATATGCACGGATTTGACTATTCTGTACCTCATTTTATCACTCGCGTTCGAGGTACACACATCGTAGTCACTTCGGATATTGCATCCGAGGTAATACACGTTCCTAGGGTAGCGCATCTTGACTACCCTAGCTGCAATCATCTGAGGACTGTGTCCAAAGATGAACTCTTGTCTCTTTTCTGTGAGAGACCTTCATCTTAGGGTGACCGTTAAAACACCCCTCGCTCGGGCTTTACAAAAGTTCCGAGGTTCCTTAACATGGTGATGACATTCATTCTCCATCCACTGTCTCACTATAACCCTATCACAGAGCCTCGTGCTCGATTTTTGTTGTCCCTCCTTGAGAGGCTTACCATTGATTTTCCCTTTCATTTCATTCTATCCCTCATAGATGTCTATAAGAATACGACGACCTGTGATAAGCTCATTTTTCCTTCGGCTATCACGTAGATTCTTCGCCATTTTTCTGTCTCTTATCTTGAGTATCCTCATTTTTCAGCCATGTGTGCCATATATGCTACTACCATCTGACAGAGCGAGGCCTAGCTTCAACCGAAGCGACCACGGACAGAGACAGCGACTCCTCCTACTTCTTCCACTCCTTCCATATTTGCACCTTCTTCATCAATGGGTGGTGTAACCCTCAAGGCAGTCATGGCACAGTTGTAGTGCATGGATGCTCGCTTTGACACACTCAGTGATGAGTTTTGTCAGTGAACACCTGTATCGATCGTATTGCTCAACTGCAGGCTCGCCTTGATGGCTTCGTAGAGTATCTCGCTCCTTTTCCAGAGGCATCTGAGGACGAGGACAATGATGGTGACTTCGACAATGATGCTGATGATAAGGATGAGGATGCTAGCTTGCCCAATGACGACGAAATGACTGTTTGATTTACTTACCCTTTGTCATTCATGATGATAATGGAGAGTAGTTTTGGATATGAGAGTAGTCATGTACATAAAGGGAGAGTTAGCATAGAAGATTTTTGTTAGGGGAAGTGTTTATATTTTAAGGGATATAGTGAGGTTATTATGTATTTTCTTTTCTTTATTTTACTTTTACCTCATGTATACTGGTCTTGTGACCATTTGACATGCATTGTACTTATCTTTGGATATATATATATATATATATATATATGTTGATGTATGTTATTCACCTATCTTTACATATGTTGTTTCTTTTCTCTCTTTATGCACATGTTTCTTATTATTTGTATGCAATATTTTTTTTAGTGAGTATAAGTTGAGTGATTTATGACTTCTCTCATATGTTCATTTGTTTGTTGTGGTTTTATCATGGATTATCAAAGAGGGAAATTGTTAGGACATATATGAATCATGTTAGGAATATATGTCAATATAGAGTTGGCTAATCCTTTGACAAAATACACTTTACTTGTAATTGGGTAGATCTAGGATGCCTTTAATGCTTCAAAGAACAAAATTTCAAGTTGAAGTGTTAAAGCCATGCAAGTTTATCCAAGAATCAAGTGAAGAAGTGCTGGATTTTAAAACGTGACAGTGAGCTCAACAGCTAGTATCTATCAAAATTTAAAGGGTTGTTTAAGCCCGATGCTCGATAACTACTCAATAGATAGGGTATCTATCGAGATTTATGAAAATCAGTTTTTTAGATCTGATTTCACTCCAATCCATGAATAGACGTTTGAGCTTTCTTTTCTCACAACCCTAAACATATATAAGGATTGTTTTAAGGGCCGTTACAGCAAATATACCTCAATTCAAAAGTTTTGCACAAGTATATTGTGAACCGGAGACATATATTCGAGTTCATCTTTCTATTTAAGAAGCTGTTGTGTTGGTACACCGTAGGGTTTTGTAACCAAGGAGTTTCGTGATTTTCATCGTGTGGATGAACTGCAAAACTTTGTAGCAAACATCTTTCTAAAGTTGGTAAGTAAGCCGCGTACTGAGATCTACGCATCAAATTGGTTAGTCACATATTGGGACCTGTGCATTGAAAGGAGAGATTGTCGCTACAGAACAAGTCCAATTGGGTGTTAGGGTAAAGGTTCAACTGTTGGTTGGTATAAGGTACTGGGATTCTTTTGTTTGTAACTGCTTGTTGTGATAATAGTGAATTCTCAGGAGTGGTGATCTTAAAATCACCTAGTGGGGTTTTTTGCCGTGTAGGTTTTTCCCCATTCGTAAACAAATCACCATGTCAATTTATTTTCTGCTGCATTTTAACTTAGTTGGTGATTTGTTTGTGCTACCATGCTTATTGTATGCAAATTGAATTAATTAATTAAATTGGCTAATTAATTGGTTAATTCATCACAAGGAGTCAATACATTCTTGGCCTTTCAAAGACTATATAACACATCAACTAAAATGGTTTGTCTTAATCATGGAAGTAGAGACTTCTAGTTGATGTGTTGATGTGTCTTAAGTGTTAAGACATATTGAACTGGACCGCTGTGAGATTAATTGTTCAATCAAATACTTTCACCTGAATGATTAATCTCACGACTTCTAATTTCATAGACTTTCAATCTTGAGAGGATAGTAAACCCGATCATGAAATGTAGGTTACTTTGATATATCAGGAGTGAGATCTAATATTGACGGTCAAAACCTCAATATGTTGGGCAACCACACGTAGTATTGAGGAAACACATATTCTCAAGATGGAATCTATAATCTCCTTTAATAGAGACACAAAATATCCCCTTAATATAAGTTTAATGGAAACTGGTTATTCAGGGTGCCCACTTTAGTAAGGAGTTACTAAAATTTATTTTTATTGAAATCGGATTTACATAAATATGAATAACTAAAAGATTAAATCAGGTACTCAAAGATAAAATACTTGTTTACAAGGTGACAGTTCATTATGACTTTGTTCACTATGGATATTTCATGGAGGGGTTAAATGATATCATTAGAGTCTTGGGATATAATTTATTAATATGGCCTAGAGTGCAATTATATTCATATAGTGGTATTAAATATAATTAACGGTAACTTTGGACTTGTTAAGAGTTGACAAATAAGCACAAGGCCCATTGGAGCTAGAGTCTTATTTGTTCCCTTTGGTCCCGTCTCAAGCCACAAACTAGAACCCAATTGGGCTGGCCCAAAAGGCTAACCCAATTAGATAATCAGCTATTTACTTAATAAGAGTTATTAAATAAAGTAAGTTCCAAGACAGCTAAAACGTGCATATGATTAAAAGAAGAGAAAATAGTTTTTCTCTACAAAGTCTTGGAAATACACTTTTCCAAAGGAAAATCAACGTACAAAAAGACTAATTGAAAGACCACTCTTCTTAGGCACCATGTGGAATTGGAATGTTGATTAGAGGTATTCCTAAGTCTTGGTTTTGATTTTCACTACATCAAGGTACGCTTTCTATTCTTTGTTCTAGAATTCAAGATTACATGTTATCTCTCATAAATGAAATAGATCTGCGTTTGTTACTTCCGCTGTGTGTTTTGTATAAGATGCAAAACCAAATTTTCCAACACAATGCTATAAAGGACGTCATTCATTCCTTATGCCATACAAAAGGCCAATTGCATAATTTTCATATTCTCCTTCATTGCAAAGGTATCAACAGTGAGTTACTCAAACTTCTTGTTCTTCTCATAGTCAAATTTGTTCTCATCATCCTACTTCTCTCTTTCCTCTTGTTCATCTATAGGCCTATTACCCTTTGCCACCTCTAGTCAAGTAAAGCAAGCCCCCGCTTGTTCCAACATTTTCTTTTGGTCCATCATCATTTGTGCACTTTCTCAGCAAAACCTTCCTCACTTATCTTAGCCATCTTTTTTGTAGTCTTAAAGTCAATCTTTATCAAACAAGTCGAGTCGGGTGGTTAGACCCAAGTGGAACCAAGGACATGATTTCTTTAAATGGGTAGTGCTATGATGCCTGAAAACAAATAGTCCCTAATGAGTCCAAGTCCTAAGTTTAAAAGCCTTTTTGATCTTTTTCTTAGATGTTCTTAGGAATCTTTAAGTTCATTTTGATGAAACCCATTTACAAAAGATCTCTTTCCTCTAATAACCCTCACTAGTAATTTCATTAGGGCTCGATCCCTTTACATGATGCTCTCATCTTAAACACTCATGGGCTTTCATCAATGTGGGCTTAAAGATTCTAAACCCTTTGTCTCAAATATTGGCCTGTAGTATGTTCATAACTCATGGGCTTTTCTCCTCTTTATTAATCATCAACTTTTTTTTTTTGTGGAACTAACCCTTAAGCTAGAAGGCACTATGACCTTCCTCTCAAGGTCTATGATTCTCACATCATCTTGGACTTTACATGCATCAACGAAGCCCAAGACTAGAGATATTGAAAGGCTTTGTAGGATCCTTTTGGATGCAATGCCTATAGCATATTTTTTTAGGGTTTAAGATTTTTATTTCAAAAACACTTGGTTGGGTTTATGAACCAAATGGGCTATGGTCCTATGAACCTTTATGATTATGGCAAGCCCTATGTGCTTTAGGATAAGCCTTGGAGAGAGCTTCATTTCTTTTCATCCAAAAGTCCTGGGGTATGTCATAACTTTCTAGGTCATCCTTTCATTTTATACCTTATAGACCATATTTTTCTTTTCTTTTCTTTTTTTTTTCCTTAAAATTAAAGGTTATGATCCCAAAGGATAAGGTTGAACAAACACATACATTGAGGGTATTTTCTTTGGATAAGGTCAAAGATCACTCTAAGTGTGGGACCAGATCAGTAGGTCACTTACAACAAGAGGGGCCAGGCTCCAACCTAAGGCCTACATGGACCAAAATGGATTGGTGAGCAACCCTTTATTGTACACAAAGCCTATTATAGGCAATGACATGGATTGTGAATTGGTGGGGTGAACTTTAAAAAGCTTCAGCCCAAATGGATCTTAATCTTTCTTCTTCACCTCCAACTAGGGTAACAATGGTGAACCAATGGGTGATTGTGTGAAACCAAATTAGATGAGCTTCTATTAGATTTAGGATATAGAAAACATCGGATTCTAACTTTCTATCTCCAACAAAATCACCACTACAGGCGCAAATGCCCATCCGTGGGTCTTAACTCCCCGCGTTGTGCACGCTGCCATGCTCTAGGGAATACGCCGCAGCTAAGTGGACCAAAGGCGGAAAGTTTAGTGGGAGTTGCCACCTGGTTTAGTCCCAAGAACCAATCTTGAGCCCCTTATAAAGGACCTTGTAAATCCAAAATCTAGGTTTAAAGTTAAGATATGAGGATGTGAAGGTGTTTAAGCACCTAACCCTACCTGGCCCATAAGCTGGCTTCCACTCATTGTGTTCAATACCCTAATTCTATCAAGGGATCCTCTAATAGGTTATCCTAGTCATGCGTGCTCACAAATACACTAGTTCTAATACATACATGCCTTAGCATACATTTAAGCATATATATACTCATAAGGCACCAAGAATACATCATCATGTCATCATAAGACAACAAGCATTCATCATCACATGTTCATCATATTATTGTGTATTCATCATATCTTCATATCATATATGCATGTTCATGTCATAATGCATGCACATACCTTACTTACCTCACTGCATCACCATAACACCAATACATAGATGCATGTTCATATGCATGTGTTCTTCCAAGTATATCAAACCTTAATCATTAATTTAAGCAATCTAATCATGTGGGCAGATCACCTACTGACGACTTACCTAAACATACATAAACTAACTCAAATAGAAAGCTAGAACATGTATTAGACTATATAAATAGAAGGAAGGCACAAAACAAATAAGTTTTATAATTCTAGGTTAAGCCTTTGCGCACACATAGAAACAAGTGTATGCAAGCTCGTGGAGCTGTGTGCACAGGGACGACCTTGCGTATGCAACCCAACTCAAATTCTAAACATACAATAACCAAATAAACTATATCTAAACTAACCTAGCATGTTTTTAAGTATTAAAATTGTAAACATAAACTAAAAAGAAAAAAAATAAAAGCAATAAAACAAAAATTAAACTTAAAGCAAAGGAAAGAAAAAGGTAAGAAAATTATTTAAACAAGAAGCTCTTAGAGCTTGATTTTGATTGCTCCCCTTTGTCAATCTATAAGACAAAAACTAGAAGGTTAGTAAAATTTAACTAGAGGACTTAGACCATTA
The DNA here is from genome assembly GCA_023621385.1 of Quercus gilva. Classification (NCBI taxonomy): domain Eukaryota; kingdom Viridiplantae; phylum Streptophyta; class Magnoliopsida; order Fagales; family Fagaceae; genus Quercus; species Quercus gilva. Next base: position 67,457,765 of record CM042481.1, read on the forward strand.
AATGGTCTCAGCCAAGAAAACTTAGTTTAAAAGTGTTTTATATGAATCGACTATTTTCTAGTCGACTTGGTGTGTTTTCGAAAAAGAGCCTAGACAAGTGAGGGATGAGAGCTTTTCCTAGGTGATGTGGGATTACCTCTGCAGGGGTTTCCATAGAAAAAAGTTTTCTTATGTAACTCTGCCAACCCCCACATGCATAAGTAGGCCCGAAGTCTGTGTGTGCAAGGTTGAAGGCTTCGTGTGCATGTTGTGTTCCTATATAGGCACAACTAGGGTTTCTACAAGGTTTTTAAAAAACCAAAACATCCCTCAACCTAAAGAGTTTCCTTAGCTAAGCCCTTGACCAATCTTAGGCCCTCTAGTGATATTGTCATTAGGGAACAAGGGCTCAAATAGTAAGAAATACAAAATGAGGTGTCTACAACTTCTCATCATTTAAAAATAACTTCATCGAATTTGTTGAGAGTCACCATGGCCATTTGCTAAGTTCTAAAACCAATATTCCCACTGCAATAGAAACATCTGTAGGCTCCCCATTCATGCTGCTAGAGACATTAGGAAAATCTTCAACTTGCTATTCTTTAACAAACCATCCACCATTCTCTTCCATTGTACCTTTGCCACTTGCCTTCCACCGTAGTCATTCAAAGACTTTATGATCTATTTTGGATCTTTGTCATGCTTGAAAATTTTCTCCTTATAAAACTTCATCACCACTAACACTAGCCTATTGTACTTTATTTCACCCATAACCTTTTTCATCCATGCATAAATTCATAAATTCTTCCCCAACACACATAAAACCTAGGAAAAAGAAACCCTCCAAACCCTAAAATGAGAGAGAGAGAGTACCAACTTTTCGGAAATCAACACCACACACAAGAGAGAAAGGGCCGCTGGTCTGGGGAGAGAGAAAGGGCACCGGTCTTTGGGTTTGGGTGGAAGACTTAAGCAAGCATCTGTGGGTTTCAATGGCTTTTTCTTTGAAGATTGCAATGTTTATTTGCAATTTGTTTTCTACAGGTTTTTTGCTATGGTGAGAGAGATAATGAATCATGTCTAATGTTCGCGTAAAATAATCTGCAAGCGCACAGAATCGTAACAAGTAGTAAAGTGTTTTTAGAAAACAAATGTCGAACCCACAGGGATTAACTATGTTATTGAATACCGAAATTCACTAAATTAATTACTATTTGGAAAAATCAAAAATAAATGGAATGTTCTACTGTCTAAACTAAATTAAACTATTTAATAAAAATAAATCTACAAATAAAAAGAATTAACAAAGCGTAAAAATCTAACAGTGTAAAAATATGATAAGAATGGATCTAGAGCGGTTGATTTCACCTAACAAGTCTCACACAATTTATTCTTCCTAATTATTAAATTCTAATAATCTCCCGTTGATGATTAAAAATTCCTTAAGTATTCAATATCTTCTCTCGAATAATATCAAAAATATCTTCAACTAACAATTCCATATCTCTATGTGAATTTAATTAATTGGAGACTCATTACGTACTTTGAATTTTTTGAAAAATCACACTAGTCACGGTAAAGCATCTCTACTTTCGCTCAACTAATGGTGTTTAATTCTAGAACTAAAATAACAAATCACTTCTCGATCTCATTGTAATTCAATTGATCAAACTATAATTTGTAAAAAATAGTAAGCATTAAGAATAAGAATTAAACACTCTCGCCTTTGTCCTCAGATCCTCCTCTTCAGAAAGACTCCTAAAAGCAAAATCTTCAATGTGGCCCTGCCTTTTCCTCTCAGGTTTCTCTCCCCTTCTTTTTACCCTAAAGAGCCTTTAAATAGGTCAAGGAATCCTATTACAAGTTGAATTCCCGTTTGGAAAAAATCCCAGATTTTTAGGCTTCACTTAACCGACGATTTTGGCCTATTTAATGTCAGAATTCGGACTTTTGGTAAACTACAAAGTTGTAGCCCTTTAAGTTAACTTTCCAGCCCAACTTGAATCATCTCGATTGGATATCTGAGCCCAAAGTTATGCTGAAAATACTAACTGTTGTGCAGGCTGGAATCCTAATCCGAATTGAACTTGGATTTTGTGCAAAATTCCTTTGATTCCTTGCTCTTCTCATTCCTTCAAAGCACAAATGAATAGATAAATATAAATAAAAAAATCAAATCAAATTAAAAGAAATAAAGGAAAACTAACAATTTTAATAAATAAGAGGATAATAAAAATCATGTAAAAATTACACTTATCGTCTAACACAGGTAGTTGTTTTGACATAGTCCCCACCATTTGAGTTATAATTTGCTTTTTAAGAACCAAAAACTAAGGGAATTTCAGGTGTCCAATAGGAATTGGAATGAGTTAAGGGGAAAAAATAGGGAATTATGATTTGTGAGTTATGAGAACTAAAATATGAATTACGAGAACCATATAGGGCCTAAATCTTGACTACTTTCCCTTATTCCCTCATTTCTCCCATGTCCCCTGGTTCCTATAGTAATTAATAAGGTTCTTTATTGACCCAAGCTCCCCGTCTGGCATTGCATTTTGATGGGAAAAGAGCTTTAAGAGGGCTTAAAAGTCTCTTTAGTAAAATTTATCAGTCGTTTAGCAATTTTGTTAAAGATCATTTTCTCTCTCCCTAAAATTGGGAATTTGAAGCTTTTGAATTAAAAATTTGTTTAGCATTATTCCAACTTTTAATATAAATAATTAAGAAAAAATTACATTTTACCACCTTAAACTATACCCTTAGTTACACTTTACACCCTAAACTTTCAGAATACATAGTTAGTACCCTAAACTATAATTCATGTAACACTTTGCACTTTGCTATCAATTCTGCAATTATCTTGGACAGCACCACGTGAAATGACCTAAATGCACTTCTCAATCCCTTAAAAACAAAGGAGAAATTGCAATTTTTCACCCTAAACTTTGCTCCCTAAATTTTAGTTTTCTATCCAAGATAACAGTAGAATTGACAATTGGGTGTAAAGTGTAATTTGGATATAGTTTAAGGTGAATTAAGAAAAAAATCCCTTTCTTATATTTCAAATGGCACATATTGTCTATCATTTTCTACAAGAGAAAGAACCTAATATAATAATAATAATAATAATAATAATAATAATAATAACAACAACAACAACAATAAGGTCATTAATTGAATTAATTGGATTGATTTTTTAAAAATAAACACACACAAAAAGGTACAAGGAGTAAGGAGGGAGAGTAGAGTAGAGTAAAGTAAATTTAGTACAAGATTAACTTATTTTTAGTCAACACTACTCTGTTGCCCTTCACTCTCCCTCCTTCCCCCCTTCATCCAAACAGGCCATTAGTTATGGTGACCAAAAGCAGCTTTCCAGCAGTGGTTCAACTTGTTATACCCTGCAAGCTGAGTTGCACTAGAAATGGTATGCATGGCAATGAGTAAAGACAACAGTATTATGAGAACAAATACAGGACTTGGGCAACTTTGCTATCATACATATAATATGATACAAAGGACGATGAAGCATGAACACTACCTAGGGCCTATGTGAATTCTCTTCCCTAAAATGGAGGAGGCCCTGCTTGGTAGAGAACCTTAAAAAAGTGAAGAGACGGATTATCTGGAGCAATCCTTAAATGCATTACAAATTTTATACCCAAGGTTGTATGTGGACGTTGTCCTTTTTGCGATACAGTAGTTGGGTCACTGATGAGGGTGATCTGACTCATTGGCCTTTACCACGCTAGTTTCATCAGTCTTTCTTGAGCACGTCTTCCATAGAATATCACCTGGAGATCACCATCAGGCTTAGTCTCCTTCCAGGTTGGATAATGGAATTTGCTGAATACATTTTAATTTACCCTTCTATTTTGCTTAGACCCATTTCACTGAGGTTAAGGACAATCAGATGATCAGTGACAACTATGAAAAAGTATGGCACATTTTGGGGAAATTGATACCAACCAGTGTAGGGAAAAATCCCCCTTCATTTACAAAACAGTTAGTAGTACTGAGAATGAAAACTCCTGTTTAGAAATGAAATGTTCCCGAAAATTCTTCCCATTGGAATATTTGCATCTATGTGCACCAGCCAATCTAGTACACGAGTACTAACTGATGACTTATGGGATACCAACAAATTACACACATACAACGACTAGATAAGAGTGTGGAATGTCACACGGATTATAGTACATATGGGCCTAACATGAACACTAACAAGTTGTCTAGGAAGATCTTGTATTTGGGTTACTATACATAAACGTATTGTCATCATTCATCACCCACAAAACGAACTTATCTTTCACTTCTACATATAATCCATTATACATCACATGAATTTAGAAATATCTTTTGAAGTCTTCAACCTGGTGTGACCAACATGAAGCAAATGAGCTGACACTTGGTACAAAAAATTGATGAGAATACCAGGTTGATTGTGCTCACATACCAAGAGCAGCTTCAATCTGAAAGGGCATAAACACCAAAAAGTTATATAAAGATAAAAAGAATAGTCCAAAGATGTTTTATGTAACAATGCAACCAATTCAAAAGGAAATAAGAAACCAGAAATGCTTATACTGTGCCTTGAATGGTTGAAGCCTAATTTTGCTGGCTTGGAAGCAACTCCCATAACCTAGAAAAGATGCTCATGGCTTCAGTTGGATCTATATTTTCAAGAGGTTGATTGGGAACCAGTTTGATCATCTCCAGCATCATGGGAGGCCACAGGATCAGCCAAATCATTCTCATCATTCTCCTGAGCATCACTGGACAAATTGGAAGCAGGAGATCCATTTTCTGAATCTTCTGAGGCAATTACAATTGAGTTGTGCTGTAAAGTCAGCCTCAACATATTACGAGCATTCCTTACAAGCTCAAACTTGTGTTCTGGGGTATGCTGCTGATTGAACCGCCCTGGAAGCTTGGATTGGGTATTATAGCAATCACCACAAAGGTCAAAACCAATTCTCTCCTTGCAATCTTTGCATCTGTATCTATCCCCAATTATGGGGCACATCTATAGACACAAAAACCTGAGATATTATGATATTGCATACAATTTTAACCCGAAAAAAAAAATATATATATTGTATAAATTTTTGGTGCCACTTAGAAGTTGAGTCATCCAATGTAAAAAAAATTTGAGTCTAATCAGCACCTATGGACATTATGTTTCACAATTCCCAACAGGGTCCTAACCCCAACTTTCTGACAAACTGGTATTGATTAACATGTTAACACCCCCTTGGGAAGGAAAAATCATCTTATTATATGGTCTCAAGAGACCTCTCTCTCACAGCATAAAGTAAATAATCAATGAATGCGGTGAAAAATCTGTCACTGTTTGATAAATCAAGCAGATCACTTTATTTATCAAGAAAATGAATCATGCAGATCACTTGAAGGATACCAAACACACTACAACAGGCAGCTGATAAAAATATTGAAATTAAAAGAGAGAGACACCTATGTTGTTTGCTCAAAATAAGGGCCTTTTTTCTAATAAATGAAAGGACCACATCAATATGAAACACCAACATCATTGAAAATACATGTTTGCTCCGCCACACTCTAGGAGTTGCAACATATACATGCATATTTTGCACATAATATAAATACAACTATTTAAGTTTTAGCATTTGCATGTCAAGTTGACAGTTCCATTAACAATCCACTCAAGACATATTAAAAAAGAGTAAGCATCATAACACTGTTTGGAGCATCAATGCATTAAAAACTATCAAATAATCAAGCTGAAACAATATGGTTTCTCCTACAAAGAGGGGGCTTAACCCATTTCTTCACGTTATGGACACAAGCAAATGAAGATGGACAACATTGTGAAAGTGCCCAAATGCATAAATAAATAATTCCAACGTATAATTAATTGAAAAGATAATTTCCATGCCGAGTGGCAACTAACTCAAGATGAATGGATGGAGTAAACAGGTTTTTGACAGTCTGACACCAAATATGGCATATACTACCAAAATCTAGGCATCAGTGCACGTGCAGGAAATGGAAGTAGAAAATTTACCCCACAAGAATCACAACCATATCCTGCATGAACTCTTGAGTGAGGGTCAGACCAATGTAGTAAGTTCTCTCCTTGTTTAGCAGGCTCTCCTTGTTTAGCAGTTCCTGTTGAACCTGGAAGCATATACTAGCATTGTAACAGACAGGTCTAACTTTAAAGTATTCAGGATATGCATCAATAAGTATGCTACTGTAGGTTAATTTTAAACAGTGTACAAGACACAAAAGACCCTCTTGTATCACTGCTCAATGTCGAATCTCATTTGTTCTTATCCATACATCATTGGTACCTTGATTTCAACTCTAATTACAATGGGGCTTATTCTCTCTCTCTCTCTCTCTCTCTCTATATATATATATATATACACAGTCAAGCTCACACTGTTGCCCATGGTATCATAGAATTCTAGTAATGAAGTTTGTAAGGTTCACATAGCAAATTTTTAGTCTAAAGATCCAACAAGTTTGGAGGGCTGATTATACTTTAGTATCTACCACATGAACAAGATTGATGATTCCAACTTACAAAAAAGGGCGAAAAATGTAACAAGAACAGCAAAACAGATTACATGAATTCAGGAAACATGATGTCACCTATATGGCTACACTAAACCAAAAACAGATGGCACATTCTACAACCCAAGATATTTTTAAGAACCAATTCATACTTATATTGGAACATTAAAAAGAGAAATAAAGTATTCGGGCATACAAATAGTTGGATGCTTGTGCTCAACATCAACTAGTTTGAGCAGAATACCATCTCTTCTCAGCATATATTCTTTAGGAAATTGTTCTTCCAAGAAATGATCAAGCTCCAAACAAACTTTTGGAAATCCTCTTGGATGTGAAGTTTGACAAACTTGACATTTAAGCATCTCAACAGCTGGGATGATGACACAACTTTCACAATATACTGCACAAGAAAATAAATTAAAATGAGCATAATTACAAATAAACTAAAAATTATTTTCCATAACAGATAACTTGAGACCTGATCATATATAAGAGGAATAACTTAAGTGAACAGTCTACCATGACCACAGTTAAGAACCACAGGACGAAATAGTAGTTGCTTGCATTCCAAACAAAGAACATCAGCAACTGAAACCTGCTTGCAATACTTTTCTTCAACAGCAATGTTCCTGATTACTTCAGAATTCCCATCAGAGATTTCTACAAGAGTGCCTATGCCATCATCTTGAACCTGTGAATCGGACATCAAAACCTCCGTATTTGCATAAGCTTCCCCTTTCCTAGTGAACGATGGGTCTGATGATGAATTTGACTCAAAAACCATGGTAGAGAAAGATGCTGGATCACCCCAATGATTACATGCTTGAGAATTAAGTTGTGGCGAGAATGTGTCTTGTTCCATTTCCTCTTCTGCAAAAAGAAAAGGCAACAACTTAAATTTTCATGAAATATGAGAAGTGCCAGATTAAAAATAATGATTTGATAACTGTTTGCTGCAAAAAAACAAAAGAGCAATACAACAGCAGTTACAGTGATGACAAGCTAACAGAATGAGAAACAGATTAAAAACATCAATAAATCTTTTCTCCTTCTTTAATTTTTTTTTTTTTTTTTTTGGTAGGCATTGATAAATAAGGTGGCCATGCTCAAGAAACACAAGTCTAGGTCACACTTCTAACAGAACTTACCATCTAAGCTTGGGGCCACAACCATGTTCTGGGAGCAGATAGCCATGCCAGAAAAGGTGATAAAATATAGATACTTACAAATTAAAATTAAGTGATTATTGAAGTTTAAATATTTAAGGATATCATTTTCATCGGTATATCCAATACCTTGAGTAAGGAAATTTTTTCAGTTTACATCCCAAGATGTCAAAAATTCTGTTGACATAATAACATCCGTCAACATAGCACAAACATCCATGGTTTGTTGCAAGTCAATAGTATGTCAAGCTATGCATTTATATCACGGGAAATGTTTTGGCTTAGTCATGTGGTTTTACCAATGCAATATGCTAGGTTCTTTTTCTTTTTTTAGTTCAAAACTTCTAAGTGTTTCTTATTGAGCTAGTGTAAAAAAATTTAAATTATGAAGCATTATTTGAATAGTCATGTCCCACATTGCTTAAGAGAGTGTTGCGTGTAGTATAATTTTTTTTTTTTTGATAAGTACCGTAAAAATTTTTAATAAAACAGACAACCCAAGTACACTAGAAATGTACTATAGTGGCAAAAAGTAAGAGCCTAGATTACAATGATCAATTAAAACAGGAAGGGAAAAACAAGAAAAAGATGGCAGAACTAGACTCCATTCAAGGAGAGTAAGGAAGGACAAAGACTTTATCTCAAGAATAGACCATTCACAACCCTCAAAGCATCTAGCATTATGTTCCTGCCATATACACCATAGCAAATAGTGCAGCACAAACCTCCAAAGAGCAACATTTCAATGTCTACTGACAACCCTATACCGCATAACCCAATGAATACCAAACAAGCAAAAAACCATAGACCACAGCTCACATGCTATACAACAATGAAGAAGAAGATGATCCACCAATTCCCCACACCTTTTGCACATATAGCACCAATCAAGCACTACAATATGCCTCTTTCAAAGATTATCTATAGTTAAAATCTTACCTAAAGAGGCAAACCAAGAAAAGAAAGCTACTCTAGAAGGAACCTTCAATTGCCACACCATTTTCCACAAGAAATGAAATGAGACAAGCAAGGGATAAAGAGCGATAAAAACCTTGAACCTCAAAGCCTTTAATCATAGCTAGCTTCCAACAAACTTTGGGCCCGTTTGGTAATGTTGTTCTAATAACGTTGTTTGTATTTTTTGGAAATACGTGTGGATGAAAAAGTGTGAAAATACGTGTAATGTTGTTTAAAAACTGAAAATATGTGTTACACATGTACCAAACGGGCCCTTTGACAGAACGAACACCCTGCACATCTATGGAATAGATCATATCCATAAACAAGGTCAGCGCTTCTAATTCCCAACCATGCACTAGACGATGGAACTAAATGTCCCTAATGTATCCTCCCATCAGAGAAACATATGATGACCTCTATCCTTCTTTAATACAAAGAACTCTGGATTTTTGCTTCCAACAAATTTCCTCCAAAAAGTGTCATTTTTTCTAAATCACCTTGAATTTTTTTCCTTCCAAATTTTCCTCCACCGTAAGATCACAACTGTCCTCAACACTCCAACTCATGAAGATCAATCCACAGCTTTTCCCCCTTTCTTCTATATTACCAAACTCCTCCACTTCCCATCTCTTTAAATCAAAATCTTCAAAACCTTCAATTTATTTGCTAAAATAAAACTAAGAGCTCATTGGAATTGATAAGACTCCTACCAAGAGCATACCCATTCCACAAAGCCCTTCTCCTTTAACCACATATTCTGAAATCTAAAAGGTCTCCCTCTATGAAAATTACCTCCCTCTAGAAGAATTGGAAAATAATCCGATAGCAAACTAGACATCCTCCTTAGGCAGACAGATGGAAACTTATCCTCCTAGTTAGCTGTGAAAAGGAATCTGACCAGCCTAGACCTTGACATCCCCCCTTCCAAAGGGGAATGTCAAAGGGGGATCAATCAAGCCTTGCTTTGAAATGAAATAAGAGAATTGATACATAGCCTGAGTAAAATAATCAGAGCCAGAACATTCAAAGGGAAACCACACCACACGAAGGAACATTCCACCAGCTGCACAACCCAGATAGCTTCTCCCATAAAAGCCTTCTGTCTCTAACGCAATTAGACCCGTAAACTCCAGTAAATGCACATTCAAATTGATCAGCCACATTTTTGAATTTACACGAAACTGAAAAATTCCCTATTGCTTCCTCCAAATGTCCCACATCACTAACACCGCCCACAGAGCCTAAGCATATGCAGTCCACATGCTGACCTCCCCACAAACTATGAATGACTCCCCTTGTAATTAACTCCAATTTAGTTCCTTGAAGACAAACAATGTCTACTTTCCAAAGTAGTGTTTTTTTTCCCAATGAACTCTAGTTTTATGTGAGGTCATGGGTTCAAGACACATTGGAAGCATGTGTAACTTACTAATCAAAAAGGGTTAAAACAATTTTTAAGTTGGGTTTTATTTAATAAGTTTTGGTCAATTTTGTATGGAGGCCAAAATGTGATTTCTAAAACCACAACAAATTAAAGGAATCTAGGTAGTTTTCCATCTCTTCTGTTTGTTTGCTGCTGCTTTTTGTTTCTATTTGCAATGGGTGGTTCCACGTTTTTCTTCATTGAATCCAAAAAATTTGAGTTCTCCATTGAGGAAGGGGGTTCTTTTTTCTTGTTACGGATCTTTGAGAGAGTTCACACCTCGCTGCGCTCTGTTTTTATGAGCAAACAAATTTTTGTTCCACCTGGACCTGGAGGAATTGATTTCTAAGCAATCACCTAGCATTATGCAAGAACGAACGATTAGAGAGGAGATAATGATATGGTTTTCATCCTTCAATTGGGGTCCAATGCCCATGGCATGCTTTTAATGGTTTCTGAACTTCTTCATGGTTGACAGAAGGGCAACATAAGGATACCTGAGGGAAGGTTGGGTAGTGGCTAGCAAGGCTTTGGCCTCAACTTGAGGAAAACTTTAAAACCAACTTCTCTTACCACTGCCAGTCAAGGAACGTTACATAGAATACAGAGTGCACCGAAGGCTGCAGTTGTGGAGGCTAATGGACATCAAAATCATGGAAAGGAGAAAGTATATTGGGAAGCATGCAGCAGAGTTTGGGGTGGATCGGATATTTTGTCAAATATTAATGTGATTGCCAGAGGACTCTAGACATCTTTTTACGTGTGAAGCGTGGAAAGGAGGGGCAGTGGGTTGCTGTTTCTTCTAATATTAAAGATGTGGACTCCAATCAAAATAACAATGGAATGAGGCCCAACATGAAATTCTTCGAGGTCCAAAATGGGAATGACAGAAACTAGGCCCCTAAGCCCAACCCATCTCTTAGCAGCCAGGTACTTCTAAGTCAAACCTCACTCATTTGCACCAGATCACCAATAGGCTGCCAGTTTCTCCCACCATGCCTCCTTCGACTATCACCACTACCAACAGCACTTCTTATCCACCAGCAGTAACAACACCATTACGCCTTCGACGTTCACCACCAATGACGGCTCCGGTGCTAGTTAACGATGAAGATGGTCATGTTGAGCCTTGCCCCTCAATTAAGAATTTCGTAATGGATCTTGAGCACACCTAGGGCAATTCAGAAAAATGGATTTTGGAGCTTCGTGATGGGAGGCAAATAACTATCCCTCTCTCACTATACCACTCACCTGGGAGCATGTCGGATTTTAATGATCTTGAGGGACAAGGTAACAACACTTTCAAGGAAGAAGGGCATATTGTTAGTTGGGCAGATGATTGTGATGGTGCTCTGGATAATATTTCTGTAGTATGAGGGTTGGACTGTGAGCTATGGGACCATGATGGAGGTCTTGTAAACTGGGAAAAGATGAAAGAATCTCTGGTTGTGCAACCTTTGGCCGTGGCTAACCCAGATGTTCCACTTGTAGAGGTGGTGGGTGCTTCCACGCAATTATCACCATGGGTTGAAAAATGAATTAATAAAGCTTTTAGGAAGTCTATGGGTACCTCCTTAAGAGGCTTTGAAGCAGAAATTACTAGGATTTTTTTAGCTTCGGAGGCTATGAAGAAAACTAAAATGCAGGGAGAATGCTCTCAAAAGAAAGAGGCTAAGACAGGTTCTAAAGGGCGTTGAGAATTGAAAAGCCTGCTAAATTCTTGGAATCTTGAGAAGAAATCTGCTTTGTCAGGAAGTGCAAATGAGGAACAGGATTCAGTGGTGCATCAATGAATTTGAAAATTATCTCTTGGAATGTTAGGGAGCTAAAAGATCACGACAAAAGACTTTGGATTCGGAATATGATCAGAAGTTAGGGTGCTAATATTATTTGTCTTCAGGAAACAAAAATGAAATTGATAACAAGGAGGAAGATACGAAGCTTGTGGGGTTGTCAACATTTGGATTGGCTATATTTGGGCTCTGCTTGAAATTTCAGATTTTATTTCTGAACAGTCTTATAGATTTACCATTAGAAGGGGCTACTTTCACTTGGTCTAATTCTAGAGAAGTGGTTTTGTGGTCTAGGCTTGATATGTTTCTTCTATCTTCTGGTTTAGAAGAGCACTTTCCTAACATTCGTCAAAAAAGACTACATAGGCTACTATCAGACCACTTTCCAATTCTTTTAGAAGGAAAATTTCACAGGGGCAACTACCCTTTTTGCTTTGAGAATGTGTGGTTGAAGGCCAAGGGTTTTGTGGAGACATTGAGAACCTGGTGGGAGTCCTATCATTTTCAAGGTTCCCCTAGCTTTTGGATTGCTAGCAAATTGAAAGCTCTGAAGATAGATTTGAAGAAATGGAATGAAGAAGAATTTGGCAATGTCGAGGATAAGATGCACAAGTTATGGAAGGATCTTGAAGAGCTATATTTGATGGAAGATAGCCGTCCTCTAACTGATGATGAGAATTTGGAGAAAGAACGGCTTCGCATTGAGCTTGAAAAGGTAACTCTTATGTTTGAGATCTATTAGAGACAAAAATCTAGGGCCGTTTGGATCCGAGACAGCGATAGAAACACTAAGTTCTTTCATAGAACAGAAAAATCCCATAGAAGGTTTAATACCATATCAACATGCATCTCCAACTTCTACAAACAATTATACTCTGAGAATGAGGATCAAAGACGTGCTAGATGAAGTGAAATTCTCTATGATTTCTAAGGAAGAGGCTGTTTGGTTAGATAGACCCTCTGAGGAAGAGAAGGTATATGGTGTCATCCAAGATTGTAATGGTGATAAATCTCCAGGACAAGATGGTTTCTCAATGGCTTTTTTTAAGGCTTGTTTGGGCTTTTTAAAGTTTGAAATTATGGAGATTCTTGCAAACTTACATTCACAAGCTGCCCTTGAGAAAAGCCTTGATGCAACTTTCCTTGCTCTCATTCCAAAGAAAGTAGATGTTGTTAATGTGAGAGACTTTAGACCTATTAGTCTAGTGGGCAATATTTATAAAGTCATTTCCAAGGAGTTGGCTAACAGGCTAAGAATGGTGATTACTAGGATTATCTCTGAGCCTCAGAATGCCTTTGTTCTGGATAGGCAAATCCTAGATTCTATTTTAATAGCTAATGAGTGTTTGGATAGCTGGCTCAAGGCAAGGATACTAGGTATTTTATGTAAGTTAGATGTGGAGAAAGCTTTTTTTTTTTTTTTGATAAGTAATAAGACTTTTATTCAACAAGAAAAACGCAAACAGCCATTACAGGCGTTCATGATGGTGAACACAAAAAACAGCAAACAAAAACAACTGAAAACACAATAAGAGAATCAACTTAAGTGGCACTACTAAGGGTAGAAAAGAACTCCAAAGCAGAAGAACAGTTTGAATAACCCCCGCACTTAGCCTATTCAAAAAGAGTATTTCGACTGAGCGCTTGTAACTAATCAAGCATTCTCTCTAGACTCTCAAAAGAGCACCGGTTTCTTTCCAACCAAACAACCCACATCAAACAACCAAGAATCATATTCCATACGTCCGAAGCATATTTTCCCAACTAATTACTCCAACAAGACACCAAACTCACCACAAAACCTGGCATGACCCATTGAATCCCAAAAGCTTGCAACATTTGCACCCACAAAGCATAAGCTACCGGACAGTGAATGAGAAGATGGTCCACAGATTCCATAGAACAGCAGCACATACAACACCTATTCGCCAAAGGGAGGCCCCGGATATTATCCAAGGTAAGGATCCGGCCATGTGCTGCGATCCACAAGAAGAAAGCCACCCTCTTAGGCACCTTGAATTTCCAAATCCCCATCCATGGGAAGTAAGAAGGAGCTGTACCCCTGATCTTATGATAAAAGGACCGAGTATCAAACTTACCATTCCTATTAAGACACCAATGGGGTCTATCCCACCCAAAACCTCGTGGAATCCGAGACTGAATGAGTTCTAGGAAAGAGAAGGCAGCCTCAAATTCTCTCTCATGAAAATTCCTATAAAATCTCACATTCCAACATCTACTACTCCCATCCTCCCGATGCTCCAACAAGTCAGAAATACAGGCTTCCTTGTCACTAGAACACGCAAATAACTGAGGATAAAGCATTTTAAGAGAGAAATCCCCAACCCACCTATCATGCCAAAAACGAATACGGGAACCATCACCAACCACAAAAGCTAAGTGTTTGGAGAACCTCTCCCAACCGACATTAATACCACGCCAAAGGCCACACCCGTGTGCCCTTCTACAATCTTTAGAATTCCACCCCCCTTGATCCTCACCATATTTGGTGGCAATAACCCTCCGCCAAAGACTAGTTCCTTCTTGGCCAAACCTCCATAACCATTTCCCTAATAGAGCTTGGTTGAAGTGACCTAACTTCCTAACCCCCAAACCACCCATCTCTAGAGGTGAACACACCTTGCCCAAGCCACCAAAGAATGTTTAAAACACTCCTCCGAAGACCCCCACAAGAATTTCCTCTAAATACACTCCAATCTGTCAGCCACAACTAGAGGGATGGTAAATAAGGATAGAGCGTATGTGGGAAGACCAGAGAGGGTACTCTTCAAGAGAATAAGCCTACCACCCTTAGACAAATATAGACGCTTCCAACCAGTCAGCTTCTTCTCCATCTTCTCCAGAATGGGGTTCCAAATGGATGCAATCTTGTACGAGGTGCCCAAAGGCATGCCCAAATATTTCATTGACAGGCTACCCACCCTACAACTGAGAATATTAGCCAAACCATCAATATTACCAACCTCCCCCACTGGGACGATCTCACTCTTCCCTACATTTACCATTAATCTAGTAAAGGCTTGGAAGCAAGACAAAGCTAGTCTAATAGCCAACAACTGATCTCTAGAAGCATCACAGAACAAAATAGTATCATCTGCAAAAAGCAGATGAGATATGCGAACCCCAATAGAGTTCATTGGTCCCACATGAAAACCACAAAGCAGACCACTATCCTCGATTTTCTTAAGGATCCGAGATAAAACTTCCATAACCAAGAGGAAAAGAAGAGGGGACAGAGGATCTCCTTGTCTCAACCCACAAGAGCTTCCAAAAAAGCATGCCAAGGAACCATTCACAAGAACTGAGAAGCGAACAATAGAAATGCAAGCTTTAAACCATTCCCTCCACTTCAACCCAAAGCCCATCCTATTCAACAAATAAAGTAGGGCATCCCAATTAACATGATCGTAAGCTTTTTCTATATCCAGCTTACAAACTACACCCGGGGAATGACACTTCAATCTACTGCCTAGGCACTCATTCGCAATTAACACTGAGTCCAAAATTTGTCTTCCGCCAACAAAGGAATTTTGGGTCTCCGAGATCAAACTATCTAAAACCACCCTCAGCCTAATCGCCAACACCTTAGACAGCAACTTGTAAACACTGGCCACCAAACTAATAGGCCGAAAATCCTTAATATTGACAGCATCAGACTTCTTAGGAATAAGAGTGAGGAAAGAAGCATTAAGAGACCTTTCAAAAACTGAATACCTATGAAAATGCTTGAAAACAGCCATCACATCATCCTCCACCACCCTTCAACATTTATGAAAAAATGCCATGGTGAACCCGTCCGGGCCAGGGGCTTTATCCCCCTCCATCTCTGCCAACGCCTGGGAGAGTTCTTCTTTCGAGAACTCCCTCTCAAGTGACAATCTATCATCCTCCCCAATACTAGCAAAATCCAACCCATCCACAGTTGGACACCACATGTCCGTTTCTGTATAAAGTTCCTAATAATATTGGACCACTTGAACCCGCACAGCAGGTTCATCCTCATATAATACCCCCGTCCACCTCAACACTACTGATATGATTAGCTCTTCTATGAGAATTTGCTAATCTATGAAAGAAGCGTGTATTGTTATCTCCTTCCTTCACATACAGAGCTCGGGGCTTTTGTCTCCAAAAAGTCTCTTCCATGGAAGCTGAAACTTCAATCTCACCTTTAACCTGAGTACGACGAGCTTGATCCTCACGCGAAAGGCCCAAAATATCTTCCTTGGCATCCAAACCAAATAATTCAGACAGCAAACTCTTCTTCTTAAAAGCCAAATCACCAACAACCTCCTTATTCCACTTTTTTAGATCTTCTTTAAGAGCCTTTAATTTCTGAGCCAAAACAAAGCTAGGTGATCCCGTAAAGCAATACCTGATCCACCACTGTTGAACCTTCTCAACAAAACCCTCCACCTTTAACCGCATGTTCTCAAACTTTAAAGCACTGCGCCCCCTCCCCACAACACCAGATTCCACCAAAATCAGACAATGATTAGAAATAACCCGAGGAAGCACCCTCTGAGACACGTTTCCAAAATGATCCTCCCAATCAGCAGAGACCAACGTCCTATCAATACGGGACATAGACTTCGGTTCAGAATCCCTAAACCAAGTGAAAGAAGCCCCCTCTAATGGTAAATCCACTAGGAAATTATTTTCTATAAAATATGAAAAAGCAAACATGGCTGGGCTGAAAGAGTCATAGCCAAGCCTCTCGCAAGGATATCTAATAACATTGAAATCACCAAATAAAAACCAAGACTTGTTCCAACGAGTACGCACCCTTGATAACTCCTCCCACAAAACAGCCCTATGAGGGTCTGCATTTGGACCATAAATGCTAGTACAAACCCATTCAAATCCATCCACAACACCCCTAAAAAGAACACTAACTGAAACCTGCCCAACCAACACATCAATTTTCTCAACCACCCGCTTATCCCAAATCAGCAGAGAACCCCCCCAGATGATTGAACCGCATCCAAAACAGCCCAATCATTGAAAGGACTACCCGACAAGCTTCGCAAGACAACAGAGTTTATCGAAGAAAGCTTAGTTTCCTGGAGACAAACAATATCACACCTCCATTCCTTAAGAAGATTCTTACAAACCTCTCTATTTCATGGATTATTCAACCCTCTAGCATTCCAAGAACGAAGTCTTAAAGTCATTGATAACTACCAATAGCCCCCAAACTGTTCGACGAAACTCTATAATGAGAAGAGGAACCATCGTAATTTATTGTGGAAACTAGACCCCAAAGTTCTCTAAGACCTTTTTGACCTGGTTTAAAAGGTCTTCGACCACTTCCCTCATTAACAACCTCAAGACATTCTTGTTCCAGAAGACGAAATAAAGCCACACACTGAGCTTCATGCCTTACAATAGGAAAACCCACCATTTTGCAAAAACTACTCATCATATTGGTTGATCATCTGGAGGGAGCGGAATTGGCGAACCTTTGAGGATACGGACAAATCCGATAATCAGTTGCTCGCTTTCTTTAGTGGTTCTCTTTTTGATTAGACTAGGGCTTAGGGAATCACCTCTAGTGACTCTCTCCCTTCGTTCCTTAATTCTTTGCTCTGTACTTAGTTCTTTTGTTGGCTTATGTTTGTTTTGTTGTCTTTTCTTGTTGTTTGTTTCCTTCTCTATACTCCTTGCTCTACCTTTTGTTTTTCTTGAGGTAGCTCTTTGAATATACATCTTTTTACTTATCAAAAAAAAAAATATTGGTTGATCATGTCAGTTGAGATTTTCTTATGTATATGTTTCAACGCTATGGATTCTCTAAGAAATGGAGAGTGGATTTTGCTTTGTATCTCCATGATGAGATTTTCAGTTTTCATTTCTAATAAATGGTCCCCTTAAGGATTTCTTTGGGAGCTCTAGCCTCTAGGGGGCTGCGCCAAGGTGATCCTCTCTCCTTGCTCTTATTTGCTATTGTTATGGAGGCTTTAAGCCGCTTGTTGGATGGTGCGATTCTGGCTGGACACATCTATGGTTTCACCATTGGTACTAGGACTAATACTCCCCATATGGTGTCCCCGTCTTCTCTTTACAGATGACACTTTAATTTTTTGTGATGCTTCTACTAGTCAAATTGATAATTTTCGGAAGATTTTATCCTCATTTGAAGCGATGTTACTAAGTCAGAATTAGTTTCAATGGGGGAGGTCTAATGGGGGAGCTTGTGGCATTGCTAGGTTGTAGACAATCATCTCTGCCAATGACATACTTGGGACTTCCTTTGGGTGCTAAATTCAAGGATAGGGCGATTTTGGAACCTATTCAAGAAAAAATGGAGCGAAATTAGCGAGTTTGAAGCGATTATATTTATCAAAAGGAGGTAAGATTACTTTAATTAAAAGCACTCTCTCAAGTTTGCCAACTTATTTCCCGTCACTCTTCCCTATTCCTATGGATATTGCTAATCGTATTGAGAGGCTTTAGAGGAATTTTTTATGGAGTGCGATAGATGAGTCCCCTAAATTCCGTCTAGTTAGGTGGGCCCAAGTTTGTACACCTTTGCAGTCCAGCGATTTGGGCATTAGAAATTTGGGAATTTCCAATCAAGCTTTGTTGGGGAAATGGTTGTGGAGATATGGAATAGAGATAACCTGCCTCTAGAGGCGGGTCATTGAGACTAAATATGGGAATGATCGGGGTGGTTGGTGTACAAAAGGAGTCTATAATCCTTATGGTGTTAGTCTTTGGAGAACCATAAGACAAGGCCAACCAGCCTTTTCGAAATCCATTCATTTCAAGGTTGCTGTCGTTAATAGAATTAAATTTTGGCATCATGTGTGGTGTCGGGGTTGCACTCTTCGGGAGGCATTTCCGGAGCTTTATAGCATTAGTTATAATAAGGGGTCTTCTACTAAGGATGTTATGCACTTTCCTAACCAAAGGCTGCACTAGGATCTTCAATTTTCTAGGGATGCTAAAGATTGGGAAATTGAACATTTTTACACTTTTCTGGATCTTATCAACTCTATGCCTCTTAATGGTGAAGGACAGGACAAACTTTGTAAGAAACCGGCAGGGAATAAGAGGTTTAAAGTGAGTGAGTATTATCTCTCCCTTTCCTCCACTCCTGACACTCTTTTCCCTTGGAAACCTGTGTGGCGTTCAAAGATCCCTCCTAGGGTTGCTTTCTTCTCATGGACTGCCGCATTAGGTAAAATTTTTACTCTTGAAAACTTATGGTATAAGGGTGTTGCAGCTGTAGATTGATGTTGTGTGTAAAAAAAGTGAGGAATCAGTGAATCATCTTCTTTTTCGTTGTCCTATTGCTTATGAGTTATGGTCTATGGTATGGACTCTATTTGGACTTCTATGGGTTATGCCGCAATGTTAATAATTTATTTTCTAGTTGGCAAGGTTCCTTCGGTGGACATCAAAGCATTGATTTATGGAGGGTTGTACCACATTGTGTCGTATGGTGTATTTAGCGAGAACAAAACTCAAGATGTTTCAAAGGGAAGGAACGGTCTATTTTGGAACTTAAATCTCTCCTTTTTCACGCCTTGCTAGAGTGGAGTTTGTCCTTTAATCTTTTTTCTTGTTTTTATTTTTTAGAATTGCCTAATCATTGTAATTTAAGTGTTTGATGTTCTGTTATCCATGTACACCCCCGGTGTACCTGGAGTTTTGATTAATACAATTCCATTATTTATCAACAAAAAAAAAATGCTATGGATCAATTCAAGAATTTAATGATATGGTGGTAAATAAAAATTCATGATTCTTAATCCTTCTGAAGGTGATTGAAAGGTTCGTACAAGTTTCAAGTTCAAGAGTGTTTTTTATATTAATGCATTTGTCATAAATGTCATTAACAATCAATAGTGTCATCTGACTGTGGATGCATGCATAATTTGAGCACCTCAAATAAAAATTATGAAGCTCACCGAGAATCTGATTTTCCCTTCTCTTATAGGCAACAGGATACATCTTCAAGAGCAGAAGGTGAAGCATCTGGCAGATGGTAGGAAAGTGAATATATGGATGCCTACAAATAGGACAATGAGACTCGCATAGTCCACTCATGGAACGGTGAACACACCAAAAACAAGATATGTGACCACAAGCTGCAAGAAAATGATATAATTTACTAAAGAGTATAAGCATTTCAAAATTCATACCATTCAAGCCATTAGTAAACCCTTACACAGCACTATTGGCTTGTACAAAAGATCCCTGCAACATAAGAGTGAACTCAATTTGTAAGGTTTCCATTCAAAACAAAACCAATAATAAGCAAATACAAGAAAAGAACTGGACTACAACCTCTATAGAGTAATACCCACTAATATAAAACTAGCCAAGTTAATATTATTCATAAATTAGTCAATGCAAACATTTTGGTTCTTTTAAGTCCAAAAATAGCATTATTAAGCCATTTATGAAAAAAAAATGTTTGCATACAGCATGTAAAGACATCATATGTAAAATGCCAAGTACACAGGAGTACAAGAATGTCTCTACAAAATCACAATATTAAATTTAAATAACCACAATCAAGAAAAAAGAAGAATGGGGGGGGGGGGGGGGTGTTGGGGGTGTGGTAACATGCCTAAAGGTCAACATCAAGTGATAAAATAATCTCAAAAAAGGAAGCCTCTAACATGAGAGAATTTTTTTCACCACCAAATGTTTGAATATTCCATTCCCTCCAAGTAGACCATGTAAGAAATGTGGAATATCATTCCAAATGTCACCACTCCTTTGACAACCAAATCATAATTTCCAAGAAGCCAGCAATTCAACAACCCTCTTAGGCGTCACCCAATGAACGCCTAATGGAGAAAAAACTAATAACCACATATCTGCTGCCATCAAACAGTGAATCAGAAGATTGATCAGCCAATTCACTATAATTTTCACACATTCAACCCCAGTACACAACAATTATTCTGCTCTTAATATGATTTTCCACTGTCAATATTTTACCCAAGGCAGTGAGCACAAAAGATACAGCTTGCAATGGAACCATCACACACCATACGCTCTTAGAAAGGGAATCGCTAGTTAGTGGTCTTCGGCCAAATTTTAAGATAGTAGGAAGAAACACATTGAAGCGAGATATCAAAAAAATTTATAATGAAAAGAAGCAAAAGACTATGGTAGAAATTGACAAGAATGCAAGTAAAGTTGCAATCACAACGGACTTGTGGACTGCAAACAACAGTAAGAGGTCATTCATGGTAATCACAACGCACTACATAAGTGACTCTTGGACTTTGGAAAACCAAGTTATAAGGTTTTTTTTTTTTTTTTTTTTTTTTTTTTTCCTTTGGGGTCATTTTGTTGTACTAGTTTTTAGATTCTCAGACAAGCTTATTAACTTTCTGCTTTCTTTAGTTAACCATATTTATGTTTATTTTTTTTAGGTTTATTCGTATGCCATCTCCACATGATAAGTATTCTCTTTCTAAATCCTTTTGGAGTGTCTTTTTGATTGGAACATTGATTTGAAGTTATCTGCCGTAACTATAGATAATGCTAGCAACAATGATGGCATAATGAAACTTGTTTCAAATAAGCTTCAAGCTAGTTCACTTATTTTAGGTGGAAAATTGTTGCATGTGCGTTGTGCAGCACAGATTCTAAATTTGGTTGTTCAAGAGGGTTTGAATGTAATTGGTGATGGTATTGAGAAGGTTCGAAGTAGTGTATATTTTTGGACACAATCACCAAAAAGAACAGAAATTTTTGAAAAAATATCTCGCCAATCACATATTGCAAGTACTAAGGAATTGGTACTTGATTGTACGACTTGTTGGAACTCTACATATTTGATGCTTTCAACCGCCTTGATTTATAAAGATGTCTGTCCCCGTTTATTGTGTTGTGAGCCCCAGTATCAGTCTACTCCAACTAATAGGGATTGGGAGGTAGCACAAATTGTTTGTGAGAAGTTGGGTTACTTTCATAAAGTTACTAAGTTGCTTTCTGGTACTGCCTACCCTACGACTAATCATTATTTTCCTTCGGTCTTCCAGTTGAAGATGGAATTAAATCAGTGGCTTTCAAGTGAAGATGAGTTGGTTAAGAAAATGGCAAAAAAGATGTTAGCTAAGTTTGATAAATATTGGAGTGACGTTCATGACATAATGAGTTTGGCTATTGTTTTAGATCCAAGATATAAATTGATGTTATTGACATTTTATTTTAACAAAATGTACAGAAGTAAGGCTAATGAAGAAATTGACAAGGTTAAGAACCTTCTTTTTGAGTTATTTGCAGAGTATGACATAGAAAACATTGATAGAGGTGTCATTTATTTTCAAGCTTCATCTTCTACATCTACATCAAGTGCTGCACATGAACATGATGATACAATGAGGGACTATGAATTGTTTGTTAGTAATGCGACTACTAACATAGGCCAAAGGAGTAGGGATATTATATTGGAGTTTGAGCTTTATACTAGTGAGAAAGTGGTACCTAGAACTGAACAATTTGATGTTTTGGGTCGGTGGAAGCATAATGGTAGTAAGTATCCTACTTTGCAACGTATTGCAAGGGATATTTTGGCGATTCCTGTGACAACAGTTGCCTCAAAGTCGGCTTTTAGCACTAGACGGAGATTGTTGAGTCCATACCGTAGCCGTCTTCATCATGATACCTTAGAAGCATTGATGTGTGGGTAGAATTGGTTATGGAGTGAACTTAAAGGTGTACCAAAAGATGCTCCCATGCAAAACGTTCTTGATGATTATGAAGAAAATGAAGTGGAGGAAAGTCATGCCATGGAGCTTTTAGACTAATGGACAGGTATTATTATCCTTGATTTTGGTCTATGTTTTGAAACTGGTACTTTAGTTTAGGTAGAGTTAGAATGATATGCATTTTATGGGTTTCTGATTGTATCATGGAATTTTGTTAGTGCTTCTTACAAAAAGATGTAAACAGAAATGTTGTGTTTGTTAGATATTGAATGCTCGTGAATATAAGCCTTCAAATTCAAAATAATGCTATCAGATTTATGAATGAGGAAACAACTTGTGGTGATCTAACTTTTTGATGAACACTAACGAGTTAAGGAGTGATAAATTGGAGAATGTTTATGCTCAGTTTTGTGGTATTGATTTTAAATTTGACATGAAAATTTTCGTTCCTTTTTGTTACAAAATGAAGTGTTATTGCAGTTGTACTTATCAGATGGTTGGTGCTAAAGTATAATGGTGAGTTGAGTAATGGGTTGGAGAATGTTTGTGTTTTGTTTTCTTGTTACTATAGGTCTTAAGCTGCTGAAATTTAACTGGAAATATACATAAAGAGTTGGAAGTTGCTTCTAAATTTGGTCATACTGCTCTTAATATAGATATTAAGCAAAACCATCATAGTGCTTCGTTGGAAGGTTTTGATAGTCCACCAACTTGAGTTTTTTTCTGTTTTTGTAATAGTATGTGATTTCTTGTTCTGCCTGTTGACTAATCTTGTCATTATTGATAATGGTTTTTACTTGTTTTGCCAAATATGTTTCTCTAAAAAAGTGTGGGTACAAAATTTATGCGTTGCATTTAAGTTATAAATATACATGACTACTAGTACTTGAACAAGTTACACAAAGAACTTAATGTTAGTTGTATTAAACACGGTATCCCGCATGATCTATTTGTATGTTTATCCTCTGGCATTATCTATTTCTGTGGGTGGTTCAATAGAATTTGGCACGAGGTTGGAAATTATTACTGACAGCAAGATATTGCCTAAAAGCTACTGGTTATTTTGCTTTGGTTTTTTATGTCCTATGTGCAGTATCAATGGTTCACATGTGATGTTTCATTGGGTAGTTGGTCCATGTTTTCTCTGCTGATTTTTTTTTAGAGCTCTTTCTGGTGCTTGACTGAGGACAATGCTTGACTCTCTTATTTTTCTTGGTGTTCCCTTCCTTTACTATTTCTTGAGTAATGTTTGTTCTTTTTAATATTATTTATGTTTTTTTTGACAGGTCCTGCACTGTTAGAGTTCATGATGAGTGATTTTTCACCAGTTCTATTTGTTTTTATAAATATGTGCAGGCAACTGTTAGAGGGGAGGAAGGCATGATGCTCTTTTTTGTCTGCTGCAATCCAAACTGTGGCCATCAGTGGAGAGATTGAGAATCTAAGTTTTGATGCAATGTTACATGCTAATCTTCACTACCATGGAAATAGTAGTATTTTGTGATGATAGTATGTCATATGGAGTTTAGAAGACTTTTATTACTAATACATGGACCTTCATGTTAAGAGATTTTGTAAAATTTATTTTAGGAGTTGGCATTTGCTAGACAAACAACTGAAGAGGCAGAGGAAAATATTGCCCAGTGACTTGATTGTGTAATTTCTGTTGCTGTTTGGTATGCCCACAGTTTTTTTTTTTCTTCGTTCCACATAGTTGTTGTTTTCTGCATAACAGGTCCTTGTTCAGGGTTGTACTGCTTCTTTATTTCAGGGTTGTCTGAAACAGGTCCTATGAATAACATGTGCTGCTTCTTTATTTTATTTTATTTTTTTAGTTTTTTATCTAATAAAATTTCTATCTCAAAAAAAAAAAAAAAAAAAGAGCAGATACATCTGATTTCAAATTTATTGATTAGTTTTTTTTTTTTTTTTTAAGATAAAGCAATTGGTTAGTTTTTAAGTTAAAATGTTTTGGATTTAAAAAATAAATAAATAAATAATTGGGTTTCAGGTAGGGTATGGATATCCATGGATAATAAATCCGGGTAAAATTCAAGTATGGATACTAATAAGTAATGATATTCGGGTATCCATGGGCAAACTTTTCAGATAGGGTATGGGTATACCCGATCCATACCCTACCCATGGCCATCCCTACTCAAAATCACTTTCATCCCAGCAAAATTTCGAAACAAAGAAGTACAAATATGATACTCTTGAGATGATCTGGATCCTAATTGATCATATCAAGAGATCTTTTCCTCAATCCTAACTCAGTCTCTATCTATTAAGCTGCTTTCTTGGAAAAATTAATGCTTTGAGAGCATATCCATTCTTGACCAACCCTCAAACCACCATGGAACTCAAATAGTTCCGAGGAACCCTCTATTCCCTTGGCAAATAACATGTATAGTTCAATTACCATCACAAAAATGTTAAACGAAATTAGCAAGAGAAAGATGTGAGTGAAACTAATTCCTCCAAGAAACCCAAAATCCAACTCAAATCAGTCTTTCCTTCCAAACCCACAAAAGAAATCTCTTGTCAAGAATCCACAATAGGTCAAAATCTTCTCTCTACATACCGAAAATCTTCAAATCGAGTCAAAGAAAGTTCCCTATCACCTACCCACAAATCTAGTAATAATGGGTTCCTTTTCAATCGAATTTTTTTTTTTCATTTAAAAAAAAAAGTAGCAATCAAGATTGATGGACCAATTTGTTTCGCATTTCTGAAGAGTATTGGTGATTACATGTGGGTTGTCCAAAAATAAATTTGACAGTCAATTAAAATGAGAAGGGTATAAACAAAACAATACAACATCTTTTATTTTTGAAAATTAAAAAAAAAAAAAAAAAAAATCAAAGCAATTCTATAAAGTTGATACTGAGAAATAAATATCGATGCGATCAAACTCTTTTAAAAAAAAAATGATTGGTTAAGGACGAGAGTGACCTGCAGACGCAGCAGATAAAAAAGTGGGAGATTTCATCTGAATCTGATCCGCCGTCGTCTTCATTGAAGGTTGGATTATCCATCACAATTTTCTGAAGAGGATATATGTCGAGGAATATTTTTGGGGTTGAGGTTTCTGGGTGTGCACGGCAAACAATTCTTTTCTAATGGTTGGATGGGTGGAACTGTAAGAGGATTGGGAATAAAATTTGATAAAAAAAATTTTAATTTTTCTTATTTTTCTTTGGTAGAAGTGAAAAAGTAAGGAAATGAAAAATGTGAATTTATATACAAATTTATTCGCATACTCTTGTTAAAAATTATGCTTAATTAAAACAAAAAAATGACAAACAAAAAAAGCAATTATTCAATTATGTCTTCATTAAATAAAACAAAAAAAAAAGTAACACATTTATTTAGCAAAAAAATTGTGTACGTGCAAATAAAAAAAAAGTAATCAAAGCAACTGGAAAAAAAAGTAATCAAAGCAAATGGACGAAGAATGGCTGGAACTCGAGTTTAGATGCTCGAGTTCTACGTGTATTTTTTCTTCTATATTAGATTACTACCACTTGTAACTCGAGTTTTTGAGGCTGGATTTTCATATTGAACTTGAGTTGTAGAGACTCAAGATGCTAGTTTGTTAAATAGTTTTGCAAACTTGACAACTTACTAAAATGTTCAAAAATAATGCTTAGTGCCAAAAAGAACCTAAAACCCCCTTCCCCACCCCCCCCCTTCCCCCGGGCGGCCCACACTGTTAGAGCATAAGCATTGTGGTTAACCACACCCCCCCCCCCCCCCAAATTGCTATTTTACCAACCAACGCACCCAAAATCATGTTTAACTATTTATGTGATAAGGGTGTTCTTGCAAAAGATTTAATGTGTGACACACAATGAGGCTGACGGTTCCTACAAACTAGTCAGCTTCATGTGCATATACGGAAGGACAAAAGTAGTGGCACCATCAGCTGATGACCCCACCACGATACTTGACGGGCACCTCCATAAGCCGACGAGGAATCTTCGGATGAAGCAAGTGACCATCAGGGGTGAAGAGGCTGACAGGTCTAGCATGACTTAGCTTGGTCTCCACGAATATCTATACATAGAAATATCTTGTATTCTACACCCAACTCTAATTAGAGGAATCTCTATAAGGAAAGGATCCCTTAAAATCTGAATATTAATGAGAATCTTCTCTACAAGGAAATACCTTCTCCACCAAGAAACAAAGGTCAACTTTGCACTACTATAAAAACCCCCAAACCTTCACAAATCAAGGTACGTATAATTTTCCCAACTTTGCCACTCTAGAGTTGTAGAAATTCTCTCTAACTTAACCGTAAGAGGGTATTTGGCCGGTACCACACCAGTACTTTCTGTAAGGTCTTCTTTGTTTCTGTTTCGTAGGTTCTGTCTAAAGCACGTGAGGACCGTATGACTCACTAACGATTTTTGGCATCATCAATTGGTGCCGTCTGTACGAAAACAATAGCAGCCATATTACCACTTCTCAGAAAAAGAGTTATATGGTACTCACTTGCTCGATGGTAACCAACAACAATCACGGAGATGAACCATATACTACTACCCTCGAAAGATAGGTATAGACTCTAGCCACGGCTGTAGAACGCCTTACTAAGCAAAACCATGACCTGGAGGAACAGTTGCTCCAAAGGAATACTAGGCCTAACAATCATGGAGGGAAGCAAAAGGGTACCAGCACCGAAAGGAAGGACCAAGAAAGACCAAAAGGCATCAATGCCCCGAGCAGACAAGAGCGACAAGACACCAGTCATCCATCTGTTGCAGATACGACACCACCTCATATGGTTGTAGAGATGCAGATGATGAAGGAGAGGATGGACTTCATGATGAATGCCCTCAAGGGACGGGTGTCAAACAACCTCAAGGAGCTGGTCCACCAGACAGACTCGCCATTTACAGCACCCGTCACTTTGTTCCCCCTTCTAACAAAGTTCCATATGTCGTAGATAGAAGCCTATAACGGGTCAAAGGATCCCTTGGATCACTTAGAGTTATTCAAAACCCTCATGCACTTACAAGGTGTTCCGGATGAGATCATGTGCCAAGCTTTCCCAACTACATTGAAAGGTCCCACCAGAATATGGTTCAGCAGATTAACACCCAATTCCATCGATACCTTCAAAGAGCTACTTGCACAGTTTGCATCACACTTCATAGGGGGGCACAAGTATAAGAAATCCACTGAGTGCCTGATGAGCATCAAGCAATGAGAAGACGAGATGCTGAGGTCCTACATAGCATGTTTCAACAAAGAAGTCCTTTCAATAGACAAAGCTGATGACAATATACTTGTTGCTGCATTCACCAATGGCTTGCGAAAATGGAAGTTTTTGTTCTCCTTATACAAAAATAACCTAAAAACCATGTCAGATGTACTTTATTGAGCCACTAAGTACATGAACGCAGAAGATGTGCTACTGGCCCGAAAGGAAAAACCCAAGAAGAAAGAAAGGTAAGAAGATGCACGGCAAGACAGGGGACGAAAGATGACTAGAACCAGAGACCAACGGGAGGATAGGTGCTCCAAACCGCCCACTAGAAGGTTTGCGAATTTCACCCCGCTGACTACCCTAATCTATCAGGTCCTGATCCAGATCAAGAACGATACGACATTGACGTGGCCTGGCAAGTTAAAGGGAGATCCCAATAAGAGGTCCAAAGACAAGTATTGCCATTTTCATTGGGACCACGGTCACAACACATCTGAATGTTATGACTTAAAATAACAAATTGAGGCCCTCATTGGACAGGGGAAGCTATAACAGTTCTTCAATAAAGAAAGAACAGACCCACCGCAAGAATAGGCTAGTAGAAAGGATGGCAAGTGCCTTAGGCCACCTTTAGGGGACATAAGGATGATTGCATAGGGCACCACAGCATTTGGCTCATCCAAGAAGGCATGCAAAACTTACCTTAGGATGGTTCAGAACATCTAGCTGACGAGTTTCGTTCCAAAGATGGCACGGGTGGACAACCCCATAGTTGGGTTCTCGAAGGAAGATGCTCGACACCTCCAACACCCTCACAACGATGCTCTTATTATTAGCATACACATAGGGGACTACAACACCCACTAGGTCCTAGTCGATGATGGAAGCTCTACTGATATCCTCTGTTACTCGGCGTTCTAACAGATGAGAATCGAGAAAGAACAACTTGTACCGACCAATGCACCACTCGTCAGGTTCGGAGGAACAAAAGTATACCCTACCGAGGCAATTACATTGCTCGTGACAGTAGGAGACTACCCTCAACATATCACTAAGGATGTTACTTTCCTTATTGTCGACTACTCGTCCGCTTATAATGCCATATTGGGCCGACCTACCCTAAATTCGTGGAAGGCCGTGACTTCAACCTATCACCTGATGATCAAATTCTCCACCGAGTATGGTGTAGGAGAGGTATGTGAGGACCAAATGGTAGCACACTAGAGCTACATAGCGATGTTGGAGATGGACAACCACTTACAAACTATGAGTATAGAGGAGCAACGGACGGTTGTAGAGTCCGTTAAAGGGTTAGAGGAGATACTTCTCGATAACTCCAGACTTGAGCGGACGACCAGGATCGGCACCCTCGCCAGTCCGCTTGTTCGTCAAACGCTCATGACATTCCTAAGAGAGAACTAGGATGTCTTCACCTAAAGCCACGAAGACATGCCCGGGATTGACCCCTCAGTCATGGTCCACAGGTTGAATGTATCACCCTCTTTTCCCCCTATCTGTTAGAAGAAGAGGTGTTTACCTAGAAACGAGAAAAAGCTATAGCAGAAGAAGTGGAGGATGTGTATAGACTTTGCGAACTTAAATAAGTCGTGTCCCAAAGATAGCTGCCCACTCCTACAGGTCGATGTCCTGGTAGACTTAATAGCGAGACACCAGTTGTTGAGCTTCATGGATGCTTTTTCTGGTTACAACAAAATCAAGCTAAACGAGGCTGATCAAGAGAAAACTTCATTCGTCACCAGCCAAGACCTTTTCTGTTACAAAGTGACGTCATTCGGTCTCAAGAATGTGGGAACAATGTATCAAAGGCTCATAAAAAAGATGTTTGCACATCAAATTGGGAGGAATATTCAAGTCTACATGGATGACATGCTAGTAAAAAGTTGACAGGAAGATCATAATTGGGAAGACCTCAAGAAGACCTTCGATACCCTCCGCTCTTATAACATGAAGCTCAATCCATACAAATGCGTATTTGGGGTAACGGCTAGAAAATTCCTAGGGTTCATGGTGTCTCAAAGAGGCATTGAAGTGCCATAATGGAGATGGCACCACCTAGGAATGTAAAAGAAGTGCAAAGCCTCAATGGCAAGGTAGTGGCGCTAAATAAGTTCGTGTCAAGGGCAACGGACAAATGCCCGCCTTTCTTCTGCATGTTGAGGAAGTCCTTTGAGTTGATGGCCGAATGTCAACAAGCATTTGAGGATTTAAAGGCATACCTTTCTTCCCCGTCATTACTAAGTCCTTCCGAACCCAAGGAGGAGTTGTTTCTCTACCTGGCCGTATCCCTAGCTGCAGTTAATGCAGCCTTAGTTAGAAAAGAAAAAAAGGTGTAGAAGCTTGTGTACTATACTAGCCGAGCACTTTAAGGCGCAGAGGAAAGGTACCCCCTAATGGAGAAACTAGCCTTTGCCTTAATTACTGCAGCTCGCAAACTCAAACCTTATTTCTAGGCCTATACAGTGGTTGTCCTAACAGAAAAACCCCTACGGAGAGTAATGAGTAATCCTAAAGTTGCTGGACGAATGGCGCAATGGGCAATCGAGTTGAGCGAATTCGATATACAATACTGCCCACACACTACAATGAAAGGACAGGTGGTTACTGACTTCATCACGGAATTCACCAATATGGAAGGCCAGGGGGCAGAAGAGCATTCCCAATAGAGTATCCATATGAATGGATCATCTAAGAAGTAGGCTAGCAGAGCAGGAATAGTGATCCACTCTCTAGAAGAGGGCGAGAACGAGTGCATGGTTCATCTCAACTTCCCTACGACCAACAATGAGGCAGAGTACGAAGCCTTAGTGGCAGGATTGGATCTCGCCAAAGCAGCAGGGGCCACAAGTATGTTTTTTTATTGCGATTCTCAGGTGATCACAAGTCAGGTGAACGATGACTACGAATGCAAAGGTGAACAGTTGAAGAAATACCTGGAGCAAGTAAGGAAGTGGGTAGGCGACCTACAGGCTAAGTTTGTTCATATCTCAAGGGAAGAGAACGAGCAAGCAGACCGTCTTGCCAATGCCGCATTAGCGGAACACATGCTCATCTCCAGTAATGTACTTTCTTTTGTTCAGCTTTCACCTTTAATAGATGGCATGGGTGTGCAAGAAATAGTCTCGGAAGACAACTGGCCCACATCAATAGTTTTGTATTTGAGAAACGGCACGCTGCCTGATGGTAAAGAAGCCACAAGGAAGTTGAAGGTCCAGGCAGCACAATTCATCCTAATAAAAGACATCTTGTATAAGAGATGATTCTCTTGAACGTACCTAAGATGCCTAACCACCAAGGTAGCAGATTACGTCATGAGGGAAGTTCACAAAGGAATTTGCGAGAACCATTCGGGATCACGGTCGTTAGTGCATAAACTAATTCGAGCAAGATATTATTGGCCTACAATGCAAAAAATGCCCAAACTTATGTCAAAACCTGCAACAAGTATCAAAGATTTAGCAATATCATTAGGCAGCCAATAGAAGAGCTCATTCCAATGACGACCCGCGACTTTTTGTTCAACGAGGGTTGGACATCATAGGCCCATTCCCAACTGTAGTAAGGCAGCTTAAGTTCCTAGTGGTCAGTATAGATTACTTCACCAAATGGATGGAAGCTGAAGCTTTAGCCACTATCACAGAGAAAAACGTACAAATCTTTGTGTGGAAAAACATTATCTATAGGTACAGAATCCCTAGAGTCTTGGTCTTGGACAATGAAAGGTAGTTTAACAACGAGTCATTTAAGGATTTTTGCTCACAATTGGAAATCAGGAATCATTAATCCTCACCTGCCCACCCTCAAGCCAACGGGCAAGTTGAGGTCACGAATCGATCTTTGCCCAAAATCATCAAGACTCGGCTCGATGGGGTAAAGGGTATATGGCCAGATGAGCTCCCAAGTATACTGTGGGCGTACAGGACGAAGACCAGAACACCTACAGGAGAAACACCCTTCCAACTAGCATACGTGAGCGAGGCTGTGATCCCCGCTGAGATCAGATTCACAAGCTTCAGAGTGGAGAATCATGATGAGAATAAGAACAACGAAGCCATGTGCCTACAGTTGGACCTAATGGACGAAGTTAGAGCAACAGTCGAACAAAGGTTAGCATGATACCCGAACCTTATGGCCAAGCACTACAATTCTTGAGAAAGGTGATAGGCGCTACAAAAGATCCCTCCCAAGGAATGCTAGGACCCACTCGACGAACAAAAGTTGCATCATCTATGGAACACCGAGCACCTAAAGAAATATTACCAGTATGATGGGAAATTTAAACCTCGGTTGATAGAATTAATAAGTTTTAAATCCAAGTTGTTAATTAGATTTATTATCAATAAAACTTGTTAAAACAAATAAACATCAATATCATGTCAATAATGAATGCAGCGGAAAAGTAAATAAGACAAGATATGATGACCCAGGAAAACCAATAAAACCAACCAGTTTCACAGTAAAAAACCTGGGGGGAAACCTTCTCGAAAAGCAATTCACTATAGAAAAGAGAAGTTTCAGATCTAGTACAAAACCTTTGTCCCTAGACTCTACAATCCCCGTAGATGAACTCACAGCAGAAACCTTCTACCGCTTCAGAACCTCTGAACTCTTCAATATACTAACGCCACCCTTTGATGCACGAATCCCAAGTACGTGACTAACCAATTATGCGGATCCCAATACGCGACTTCAATCACCAACTAGAAGAAGATGTTGGCTGCAAAGTTCTTCACTTCATCAAGAATGAAGATCAAGAAGCACTTGGTTACAAAACCCTAAGGCGCAAAAACGCAGTAGCTTCTTTCAGAGAGAATAACCCTTTTTCATATGTTCTCCTTGTATTCTCTTATTCTCTCATGTGACAGCCTCTAAAATAAGCCTTATATAGGTCTAGGGTTGTGAGAAAAGAAACCCTACACAAATACATAAGCCTGGCCCAAAAATCAAAAAGCTGAATTTCCGTAACCTCGACAGATAGCAGCTATCAAGGAGGTGTCGAAAAGGTGTCGAGGTTTAATGAATCTCAACAGATACAGCTATCGAGGAGGTGTCGAGAAGGTGTCGAGGGGACAGAAACTTTCTCGATCGATCGACCAGCTATCGAGAAGCTATCAAGATTGTGATAAGAATCAACTGAAGAGCTTAACAGATAGCCAGGTGTCGAAAAGCTATCGAGCTATCTATCCGCAGGTTTCGAGATATCTGTCCAGCTTTATTGAACACCTTTTCTTCACTTGTTTCTTGGTTCAATCTTCATGGCTTTAATACTAGACTTGAACAACATGTTTCTTCAAGTATTAAACACAACTTAGATCTACCCAAATACAAGTAAAGTGCGTTTTGTCAAAGGATTAGCCAACTACATAAAATATGTCCTTAACACAGTAAACGATGGCATACAAACCACCACTCCTCATTTCTAGTTTATTTCATTCTAGTTATTTTTATTGTCTACAAATACTTCTAGCCCAAAATGGTAGCTTTTTATTTTTTCAGAACAATTTTTGGCTTATGCACTTGTTTACCATAATAAGAGGAGTTATTCAGATAAATCATGCGCATATATACATTTCTACAAAAAAATTGCATCTACGACCAAGTCCTTGAGTGGACGAATACAAGGAAATCCCAAGGGATACCTTGAAATATATACAAGTCCTTAAGTGGACGAAGATACCCTTAAGCGGACGGACACATCCCAAGGAATATCTTGAAACATTTGCATGTCCTTAGGTGGATGGACCATGTACGCCTTAAAAATCTACTAAGTACAGTTCGTGAGGTGGACGGACCACGTATCTCAAAAGTCTATTAAGATCAACTTATAAAGTGGACGGACCACGGTCACCCTGGAATATTCTTATTAAAATTGACGGGTTAAAAAAAAAAAAAAAAAAAAAAAAAAAAAACCCCACGAATTCCCTAAAATCTACAATACCGACAGGTCCTTGGTCCTCAAAATATTCTAAGTCCTATAGGGTGGACGGATGATCCAGGATACCAACGGGTACCTAATCTTACAAATTTTACTAAGTCCTACCTACGGGGTGGATAGATAACCCAAGATATCGACGGGTACCTGGTCTTACAAATTTTATTAAGTCCTACCTGCGGGGGTGGACGGATAACCCAGGATACTGACAGGTACCTGGCCTTACAAATTTTATTAAGTCCTACTTGCGGGGTGGATGGATAACCCAAGATACCGACGGGTACCTAGTCTTATGAATTATATAAGTCCTACCCACGGGGTGGACGGATAGAATAAATATCAACAGTACCAATACAATAAAGGCATACACGATTGCAATAAAGACAAAATATAACAAAGTATAAGCAATGGATAAAAGATAGTAAATGTAGCTTGAACGAGTAATTGTTTTTACATGAAAATCCCAAAAAGAAGGGGCATTAATTACTATCTTACAAATGATTTTATAGAATACTTAAATACAAAAAAAGAAAGAGAAGTCAAGACGGAGGGGCATCAGGAACGGTAGGACTTACTGTGGGTAGACCGTCAGCAACAGTAGGGTTCTCAATGGGCAAACCGTCCGGACCACCAAAAGTAGCTTGGGCAATGACCACGCCGTCACTCTCCACCTCTTACTCAACCATATAAGCGGAGTTAATGGTCTCATCGCTAATGGTGTCCTCTCCTCTAGGAATCGGCTAGACAATGTCGTTTATTGCGATTTGGGACAAGTCAAGGTTGGGATGAGCAACTCTTACCTGATTCAAGCAATCCTCGAACCTTTTGCCATAGTAGACGCCACACACATCGAAGAAGGGTTAGGAAATGTGAAACTCCGCCACAGCGTCGGCTCTGGCCTTCTCCATTTGTTCATGAAGAGCAGCCAATTCCATCGCTAAATTGGTCTTCACTTTCTTTGCTTCCTCAAGCTGACAGGTCTCTTTTGCAAGCGCTTTAGTCTTAGCTGTCAACTCCTGGTTAAGGGTACGAATGACCTCCGAGTACTGAGCTCGCTCCTTATTTTCAATCTCTTGGCACTTACAAAACCGACGGATCACCCAATCACTGGCCACGCACCTATCCTAAAGGGCCTTCATGTGTACCAACGCCTGAAACAAAGCATGATGGTTAAAATCAAAAGAATAATTAAAGTGCAATATAAGTGACAGGAACATACCCTTGACAAGTTGTAGAGGCCCCAAGTCCTTCGAAGTGTGCCCCCCACACGAATCCAAGTCCATCTCCTTAATGATCAAGGTGACCATCTCGACGGCGTAATCTTTGTAAGTAACAAGCCTCTGGACGGAGTTAGGAGCAACGGGTCATTTCCTTGATATTAGACCCTTCCCAACTTTATGACCACGAGGAGGGGGCGACAGAGCCTTCTACTGTTGCTCCCCAATTAGTGGACCTGTCCCCTTCTTCGACAGATGATCATCTTTGGTATTGGGTTTTCTCTTAAGTGTGGCTTTAGGGCCCATGTTAGGAGCTGATCCCGATGCCTGCTCCTGTTGCTTACAAGCGGTAACTGCCTTCCTCACCAAAGCTCTTTGCCTGCCTATGTCCATCTCTGAAAAATCAATAAGGTGAGTTATGTGGACGAAATGAGTAAAAACAGAAGTAGACAGACAAAATGACTTATGGTGACGGGAAGAAGCGTGCAACCGTCAGGCTGTGGGCGTTGGCTCTGGACCACTATAAAAGGCATAAAGGGTGTTGAGGGTGACCAGGTCCTTCCACTTCCTTTCTTCTAAAAGGATCGCCCAAACTCTCTTGAGGAAATTCTCTTGTTCATTAGTTATCTCGGGACAGACTTGAGCTGAAAAACAAAAAAAGCAGAAGGTTAGGTACATAATTTAGGCTGGCGAGGCAACAAAAAAGGACATCGACGACTCACCAAACTCCTTAACAACACCCCAAGTATTGTCAAACCTGTTAGGCATGTCATCCCACTCTTCAGGCTTGCACACCCATTCCATTTCCTTAACAAAGAAATATCTATTCTTCCATTTTCTATTAGATTCTGGCATGTCGGACGCTAATCTAAGTGACGACTTCCTAGCCAAAAAATGGTAAATGCCTTTTGATGAAGTGATTTGCTGGGGCTTATAACAATAAAAGAACTTGTCTAGTGTAAGCCGACAATTCCCTCTGCTTAATTGACCCCATATCACCTTAGCACCTACAAAGATCTTCTAGGCGTTCGGGGTGATCTGGCTGATGGATAGGCCGAGGTAGTTGGCAAGTTGACAGTGCAGCACCGTCAGCAGCAATCTCAACCCAGCAGTAAACATGGCATCATACGTTCCCAAGTCTATCGTCTTCCTTGAATAACATTTCTCAAACTTTCCCAGTAGACGAAGGGGAATGTTGTCTAGGATTTGGTGAAGATCACGAAGGTGTTAAAAACTTTCCTAGTCATCGTCGGGTGAAAGTCGTTTACCGTCCATATACTTGGTAAAATGAAGGGCCTAGTTCCACTACTGTCAACCTGACTTATCGACCCTTCATTATATTGTTCACTCCCCCCATCACTCTCATTTCCCTCGTCATCATCTCCTCCTCCTTCCTCCTCGTCTCCTTCCTCTCCTTTGACATCTCCTTCCTCCTCCTCCTCCTCTTCCTCCTCGTAGCCCTCTTCCCCCTCAGTAAGAGAATGGGCGAATGGTTCCCTTGCTGGGGACTAAGTTAAATCCTCTTCAGACTTACGCCTTAACGAATAGACCTTATCGTAGCCCGCGCCTTCAGGGACTTACGACAACTGTTCATTCATCGATTCTCTACCACCTGACATCTATTCACCTACAAGCAACAGAGGTATCTAAGAACCTATTTAACTGGTCTCTAAACAAGCGATGACAAATAAGAAGGTAAATAAAAATGGATGACAAGGCGAAGAAACTTACTGTATGAAGATTGTACGAAAAGTGACGGTTGTACGAAAATGACAGCGCAACACAGTAGTTTTAATCTCCCAAGCTCTCAAATAACGAAATGCAAATTCGAAAAGAATGACTGAAGAACAAGAAACTATTTATAGAGAGAAGGAGAAAGGTATATGAAGCGACGCTCATGATTGGAAACAAGGCAAACAACAAGCGCCACGTGTCACCTCGCATTTTAACCAAGAGCTACCTATGCCATTTAATGACATGGGCTCCTATAGAACCTATTAATGGTATAAAAGCTCATGTACTCTGCGGCTCATCAGCCAAAGCCGACGGGGCCATGGAGTTGGGGACAGCTGATAAAGGTGTTCTTGCAAAAGATTTAATGTGTGACACACAAGAAGGCCAACGGTTCCTACAGACCTATCAGCTTCATGTGCATATACGGAAGGACAAAAGCAGCGATACCATAAGCTGACGACCCCAACATGATACCAGATGGACGCCTCCATAAGATGACGGGGAACCTTTGAACGAAGCAAGTGGCCAGCAGGGTTGAAGAGGTCAACGGGACCAGTATGGCTTAGCTTGGTCTCCACGAATATCTATACACTGAAATATCTTGTATTCTATGCCTAACCCTAATTAAAGGAATCTCTACAAGGAAAGGATCCCATAAAATACGAATATTAATGAGAATCTTCTCTACAAGGAAATATCTTCTCCACCAAGAAACGAAAGTCAATTTTACACTACTATAAAAACCCTAAAGCCCTCACAAATCAAGGTATGCGTAATTTTTCCAGCTTTGGCACTCTAAAGTTGTAGAAATTCTCTTTAACTTAACCTTCGAAGGGTATTTGGCCGGTTCTACACCAGTACTCTCTGTAAGGTCTTCTTTGTTTCTGTTTCGCAGGTTCTGTCTAAAGCACGTGAGGACCGTAGGACTTATTGACAATTTTTGGCATCATTAGTATGTATTGCTATATTTTTTACAATGAATAGTGAGTTATCAAATACACAACGTACTATAGCAATGAAATGTAAAAAAATATATATATTATTTTATTAAAAATATCTCATCTTTTTCTCTCTTCAATCATGCCTTCCAGTCCTTTTTTCTCTCCAATATAGCTTTCTGCTTCTCTCACTCTCAAATGCATGGAGCTCCATGGCCGAAGCTTTCAAAGAAAAGCCTCATTCATTCACCACCACCAAACACCACCACTATCATGGTAGTGAGTCTCCCTCTATTCTCACCATCTCTCTCTCTCTCTCTCTCTCTCTCTCTCTCTCTCTCTCTTAGCCATGGGGGTCGAACCCATGACTACCAATACTAGCAATGGTGCATAACAGCGAACCCACCACTAATGGTTGTTAATCTTTCTCCTCTCCCTCTCAAATTTTTATTTTTAATTTTTTGTTTGATTCAAAATCTCCCCCCCCCCCCCCCTTTTTTATTATTTGTGCTCTTAGATTTGCTTAGGTTTAAGGATTAGGGATTTTTGGGTTTAAGGGTTTAAGAAAGAAAAGATTTTTGTTCCAGGTTTTGGGATTTTTTTTTCAAAAATGGATTTTGGGGTTTTGTTTGTGTTCTTGTGGCTATGGTGGGTGATTGGCAGTGGTGGGTGTGATGTGGTGATGGATATAGAACCTAGAGTGTTTAATAGTGGTGGCTAGAAGTTTTGTTGATTTTTCGAGGTTTATGGACAAACAACGTTTTGGAGGTGGTGGCTGGTGGTTTGTGAGTTGTTATGGTTCGGTGGTTGGTTCAATTGGGTGGTTCGACGGTGTTTTTTTTTGTTTTTCCGATTTGGTGGTATTCCAAGGGTGGTGTTGATGGCTTGCTTTTGGTAATTAGGTTGGGTTTCAATGGTAGGTGGTTGATGGCAGTGGTGGGATTGCTGGATTTAGTGGTGATTGCAGGTTGTGTTGGTTTGATGGAGAGAGAAGAAGAAAGATGGGAGAGAAGATAGAGAAGTGAGTTGTTTATATTATTTGATGGGTTAGTTTATATTTTTTTAATGGGTTGTATGTAAAAATAGAATCTGAAATGCTAGGTGAGTTGTAAAATATGATGTTAAAATAAATAAAGTAGGTTTTGAAAGTGTTAAATAGATGTTTTTTTACATCCCCGGATGCAAATGCTCTTACTTATTATATATTCTCTCTCTCTCTCTCTCTCTCTCTCTCTCTCTCTCTCTCTAAACCTTGGCCACCAATGAAATTGGCATTAGCAACACCACCACGTAAGCTAGTAACGCCATCAACTAACTCTTATCCCTCTCTCTATCTCACATCAGAACCCACACAGTGGTGGATTTGGTGCTTAGATCTAAATCTCGCCATCAACAGACTCTCTCGTTTTCTTTATGGCAATGTCATGGATCGTGGCATGGGCTTTGCATTTCAAATTTGGGCAGTGTTCTTTACGGGATTATGACGCTAATCTTAGGGTGTGACATGGATTTTTCTAGTTTCTCTTTTGAGGTTTACAATGGGCATCTTGGGTTCTATTTGTGTTGATTTTTTTTGTATTGTTTGCTGGGATTTTTGGGGTCTCTGTTGGGTTTTTCAAGAGATTTCAATGGTGGTTTACAAAGGAATTTCCTAGTTTTGAAAGAGAAATTTTTTGGCACTTTTTGTAGCATTTTTAGGGGGTTGGGTATTTTTGGTACTGTTTTTATAGATTTAGAGAGGGTTGGGTATTTTTAGGATATTGTTGTGCGGGTTTTTTTGGTACTCTAGGATTGTTTGAGGGTTCTTGGAGGTTTTTCTAGGTGTTTCAGTGGCCAAGGTTCAGTGAGAGAGAGAGAGAGAGAGAGAGAGGGAGAGAGACAAGAGAGAAGAGAGAATTAGGAATGACATTTGGTCCGTTTAGGGACAAGTTTTCTTTTAAGGACCAAATTGGTCAATTTTGAAATGTTTTGGATTTGGTTTGCATTAGCTAGAACCTCAGGGTTAGTTAATAAAATTTAACATTTTTTTTTATATTATTTTTGTACGAAACTTTGCATGAAATTCCATTTTGGTCACAAAACTTTTAAAATTGGAAAAAAGGCTTTTGGTCCCTATATTTTGGGACAATTCCCGTTTTGGTCTCTACTTTTTAGACGCACCTACTTTAGTCCCTAAAAATTGAAAACCATCTCTACTTTGGTCTCAGTAACGGGGAAATTTATACGTGGCAAACGAAGTGACATCCTGTCAAGCTTCTTTATTAAAATAATAATTAACTAATCCGACCTGTCATAAGCCCCATGCCCAGTCAACTTCCCACCTCAAATTAAGTCCAACATGACCCAATCATCAACTACCCACACATGTGGGAGTTCAGAAATAAAATCCCAATTCCATTCAACCTTAAATCCCTAATCTCACTACCCTATTTGAGCTCATACTCCTCACTCATTGAACTAAAAACCAAAATTGTTAAATGGAAAACCCAAAATCATTGAAATAAGATCCCGAAACCCCAAAATCTGAATCAAAATACTAAACTCGTTTAACTAAGAACCCAAAATGAAAGGAAATTTTTATTATTTGAAGTAGCCATCCACTAGATACGAAATACCCAAATCAAAAGGAAGAAATGATTCAAACTCTTGGACCTCGTGTGTTTAAGACATTGATTTTAAGAGGCCATCCGCTGGGTCTCCCAATTTAAAAGGTATGTTTTATCTACCACGGGATGGAGGTTAGGAGGAGAGAGAGAGAGAGAGAGAGAGAGAGAGAGTCAAAGTCTAGCAAGGAGAGAGTTTTGAGAATAAAAAAAACATTTTTTTGGGACTAGCGAGGAAGACTATCTCACTACAAGTGGCGATCATTGTTGATTACTAAAATTTTTTAGTTAGTTTATTGAGTCTAATGTGTGGGTTTTTAGCTATAATTTTAACCTTAGACCAGTTTGTTGAGATTGATGTAAATGCTCTAACAGGTTATCCAAATATCCAATGATGCAGGAGGCAATTCTTCCAACCGAAGAGGAGATCACACAAGATTTGAAGGAGAAAAAAAAAAGCGTAAATGCACTTTTGGTCCTTACATTTTGGCTTTTTTCCATTTTGCTCCTTACATTTTCATTTTACCACTTTTAGTCCCTAAATCAATTAATGCGTGACATTTAAGTCCTTACTGTTACTCAACTAACTGAAAAAGCTGATGTGGCAAACAGAGTTTACTATTGGTACACTAAAGGCTGACATGGCCAATAAAATAATATTTAAAAATGCCACGTCAGCATAAAATAGTAATTAAAAAAGACACATCAGCATCCACACAACCTTTGATTTTTTAAAATTAATTTATCAATTTAAACAAAATAAAAAATGAAAAAAAAAAAAAAACAAAAACAAAACAAAATTAGAACCCAAAATACACATGAATTCAAATCTAGTTTCATCTTAATCATGAACAAGAAAGAATACAAACCCAGAAAATTCAATCACAATAACATAAGCCCAGAAAAAAATACATTTACCGACGAGAAACTTTTCTTGCATTTTCTTATACTTAGAACTAGACACAAATTTCCAGCAAAAACATCCAACCAAACACCACCAAAACCAACAAAAACATCCCCAATAACTCCACTGAAAAAGGAAAAAAAAAAAAAAACTCCAAGTCCTTAAGATTTCCCCTCTCACGTCTCTACCCTCTCCATAGAACAAACACTTAAATTCCCAACCAAATACTCATGAAAAATCTACAGAAAAGCCACAAAAATGGATTTGGAGAGAAATTTTGGGAAACAAACACAATAACTAACCTAATCTCTAGCAAACCCATAAACCCAGAAATTTTCTTAGGAAACAAACACACAAAAAACCCATAAAATAAAAAAACTCCACATCCTCTCGAAAAAGCAAAAACAAAAAAAAAAAAACCCAAAACAAGAGAAATAAAGTTTTGCAATATGAGAAAGGAGAGGAAAATTGGACCACGAGCAAAGCCGTAAGCAGAGGAGAAAAGGCTTAAGGTGGCTCATCCATGGCAAATCGAGGAATAGGTGTGCTGCCATGGCCAAATCTCCATAGCTTTCTTGTTTCTTCCCTCAGACCCATGGCTAAAAACCCATCTTCCCCACCAACCCATGGCTGAAGAGTGAAGACTTATGGCCACACCCCACCGATCTAAGCCCAGATTAAACCCACAACCACCGATCTCCACCTCAACAACCACCACCACCAATCTAAGAGAGAGCTTTAGAGATTTTCGTTTGGGTAAGCAAAACACCAATCCGTTGAGCTCTAGAACTTTAGAGATCTTTAGAGATTTTGTTCTGAGTTTTTTTGTTTTTTTTTTTTTTTGAGAGGATGTGGAGTTTCTTGATTTTATGGGTTTTTTGTGTGTTTGTTTTTTGCTGGTTTTGGTGGTGTTTGGTTGGATGTTTTTGCTGGTAATTTGTGTTTGGTTCTAAGTATAAGAAAATGCAAGAAAAGTTTCTTGTCGGTAAATTTATTTTTTTCTGGGTTTGTGTTATTGTGATTGAATTTTTTGGATTTGTATTCTTTCTTGTTCATGTTTAAGATGAAACTAGATCTTAATTCATATGTATTTTGGATTATAATTTTGTTTTTTTTTTTTTTCATTTTTTATTTTGTTTAAATTGATAAATTAATTTAAAAAAAAATCAAAGGAGGTATGGATACTGATGTGTCTTTTTTAATTACCATTTTATGCTGACGTGGCATTTTTAAATATTATTTTATTGGCCATATCAGCCTTTAGTATACCAACAGTAAACTCTGTTTGCCACGTCAACTTTTTCAATTAATTGGGTGACAGTAAGGACTTAAATGTCACGCGTTAATTGGTTTAGGGACTAAAAGTGGTAAAATGAAAGCGTAAGGACAAAGATGGAAAAAAGCCAAAATGTAGGGAGCATTTACGCCAAAAAAAAAATTAAAAAATAAAAAAGAGGAAGAGGAAGAGGGAAGGCAAGCAGGAAGAAAAAGAGAGCACTCTCACTTACGGTTGTTATTGGTCAAATTACAAAGCAAAGAGGCCCGAAAAGCTATGGAATTGAACAGATTTAGTAACACAGTCTTTCCTAGGCATGGAATTAGCGAATGAAGAACACACTCTTCCTCCCACCTTCCATCAAACAAGTTTGCTATACAGGCTACTCATTTTTCACCTTGAAACATAATTACCCACCAAAAAAAAAAAATTTGCATTGCTAATTAGCACGACACTAAAAGTCTTGTGGCTTAGTGATACTACGCAATTCTTTATATTATGAGCATTTGAATCCCCCTTCCCCATTTGTTGTAAGCAAGGGGAAAAAAAAAAGCACTACATTTGAATTTGTAACACATAATTATTCCAAACAGACTCCAAACAACTTGCTATTTCTTTTCCCAAGATTAGTGAGGATTGAAAGCAAATGCCAAGAGCTCCAAAAATATTGGACACAGCCATAACAGAGCTCTATTTATTTCCATAACTTCACAGAGTTGTCATGACTTGCAGAGGCAACCATTCCAGTGACAGGTGATTGTGCCAAAGCAGAAATTATATTCTCATGTGCTGCAATTGTCATGCTTTTATTCTCAGCCATCTTCCATAACTCCAGAGACTGCAGCCCATGATTTAAAAAAAAAAAAAAACAATTAGCAATTAGTTAGCTCATCAAAATCAACCTTTACAAGACCATAATTTTGAAAGCTAAATTCTATATGCTATGTATGTATTGACACAACTAGAAGGCTAAAATAATGTTCCATTGAAAAAACAAGCAAACAAGATGGCTAACACAACGTTTGAATTCCCACTAACATGAGGTCCATTACAAAATCCATCCTTCAAAGTGGAGTAATTACAGACTAGAAGTAAGCCAGCAAGTGACAATTAAGTGTGTGCGCTAGATAAATTATGATAGGACAATGCCTGATCAAATTTCAACTATAAATAAATATTTCTAACACTAAGATATTATGTAGGTTAAGGGTTCTTTAATGTTATAACAAAGTAAAAGATATTTATTAAAGAGCCTAGAAGACCTTTTATAGTTTCAAGTGAGGGATGAGAGCTTTTCCGAGGTGATGCGGGATTACCTTTGCACGGGTTTCCATCAAAAAGTTTTCTTACATAACTCTACCAACCCCCACCTACTCAAGTAGGCCCGAAGGTTGTGTGTGCAGGGTTAAAGGCTTCGTATGCATGTTGTATACCTACGTAGGCACAACTAGGGTTTCTACAAGATTTTAAAAAAACCAAAACATCCCTCAACCTAAAGAGTTTCCTTAGCTAAGCCCTTGACCAATCATAGGCCCTTTAGTGATATTGTCATTGGGGAACAAGGGCTCGAATAGTAAGAAATACAAGATGAGGTGTCTACAACTTCTCATTATTTAAAAATAACTTCATCAAATTTGTTGAAAGTTGCCATGGCCATTCGCTAAGTTCTAAAACCAATATTCCCACTGCAATAGAAACATCCATAGACTCCCCATTCATGCTTCTAGAGACATTAGGAAAATCTTCAACTTGCCTTCCATCGTACCTTTGCCACTTGCCTTCCATCGTAGTCATTCAAAGACTTTATGATCTCATTTGGATCTTTGTCATGCTTCAAAAACTTCTCCTTATAAAACTTCATCACCACCAATGCCACCCTATTGTACTTTATTTCACCCATAACCTTTTTCATCCACACATAAATTCACAAATTTCTTCCCCAACACACATAAAACCTAGGAAAAAGAAACCCTCCAAACCCTAAAAGGGTCATTGGTCTGGGGAGAGAGAAAGGTCGCTAATCTTTGGGTTTGAGTGGAAGACTTGAGCAAGTGTCTGTGGGTTTCAATGGCTTTTTCTTCGAAGATTGCAATGTTTATTTGCAATTTGTTTTCTACAGGTTTTTTGCTTTGGCGAGAGAGATAATTAATCATGTCTCACGCAGGTAGTTGTTTTGACATAGTCCCTACCATCTGAGTTAT
This sequence comes from Quercus gilva, assembly GCA_023621385.1. Lineage (NCBI taxonomy): Eukaryota > Viridiplantae > Streptophyta > Magnoliopsida > Fagales > Fagaceae > Quercus > Quercus gilva. The sequence continues at coordinate 67,502,388 of CM042481.1, forward strand.
AATTTGCTTTTTACAAGCCAAAAACCAAGGGAATTTCAGGTGTCCAATAGGAATTGGAATGAGTTAAGGGGAAAAAATAGGGAATTATGATTTATGAGTTATGAGAATTGAGATATGAATTATGAGAGATGGATGAGATGAGAACCAAATAGGGCCTAAATCTTGACTACTTTCCCTTATTCTCTCATTTCTCCCATGTCCCATGGTTCCTATAGTAATTAATAAGGGTCTTTATTGACTCAAGCTCCCCCTCTGGCATTGCATTTAGAGGGGAAAAGAACTTTAAGAGGGCTTAAAAGTCTCTTTAGTAAAATTTGTCATTTGTTTGACAATTTTGTTAAAGATCATTTTCTCTCTCCCTAAAATTGGTAACTTGAAGCTTTTGAATTAAAAATTTGTTTAGCCTTATTCTAACTTTTAATATAAATGATTAAGGGAAAATTACACTTTACCACCCTAAACTATACCCTTAGTTACACTTTGCACCCTAAACTTTCAGAATGCATAGTTAGCACCCTAAACTATAATCCATGTTACACTTTGCACTTTGCCATCAATTTTGCAATTATCTTGGACAACACCACGTGAAATGACCCAAATGCACTTCTTCTCAATCCCTTAAAAACAAAGGAGGAATTGCAATTTTTCACCCTAAACTATACTCCATCAATTACACTTTGCACCATAAATTTTAGTTTTCTATCCAAGATAATAGTAGAATTGACGATTGGGTGTAAATTGGATATAATTTAGGGTGAATTAAGAAAAATTCCCTTTCTTATATTTCAAATGGCACATATTGTCTTTCATTTTCTACAAGAGAAAGAACCTAATATAATAATAATAAGAAGAATAATTATAATAATAAGAATAATAATAACAACAACAACAACAACAGCAATATGGTCATTAATTGAATTAATTGGATTTATTTTATAAAAATAAACGCACACAAAAAGGTACAAGGAATGAGGTTGGATCACATTGTTAAGTATGAAGAACAAAGCACTTTTGTTCTGTTCTCTCTGGTTTTTTTTTTCACTCTTAAAAAAGCTTTTTATCAATTTGGTTATTAAACAGGTGTAACTACTTCAAAGTATGTTATCATTGTACATTGTCAAACGTTCTATATGCGAAGAGCTTTTCGATTCAAGCATCTTTGTCTTAAAAGCTATACAGCTTAGAGCTCATCTTCCGAAAAGAAATCCACACTTAGTTATGGTGACCAAAAGCAGCTTTCCAACGGTGGTTCAACTTGTTATACCCTGCAAGCTGAGTTGCACAAGAAATGGGTTCAAAAAGTTTTCATATTCCTGGTGGGCTTCAATATGCATGGCAATGAGTAAAGACATCAGTATTATGAGACCAAATACAGGACTTGGGTATGATACAAAGGTCGATGAAGTATGAACGCTACCTAGGGCCTATGTGAATTCTCTTCCCTAAAATGGAGGAGGCCCTGCTTGGTAGAGAACCTCAAAAAAGAGAAGAGACGGATTATCTGGAGCAATCCTTAAATGCATTACAAATTTTATACCCAAGGTTGTATGTAGGTCACTGAAGTGATGAAGGTAATCTGACTTATTGGCCTTTACCACGCTAGTTTCATCACTCTTTCTTGAGCACGTCTTCCATAGAATATCACCTGGAGATCATCATCAGGCTTAGTCTCCTTCCAGGTTGGATAATGGAATTTGCTGAATACATTTTAATTTACCCTTCTATTTTGCTTAAACCCATTTCATTGAGGTTAAGAACAATCAGATGATCAGTGGCAACTATGAAAAAATATGGCACATTTTGGGGAATTGATACCAACCAGTGTAGGAAAAATCCCCCTTCATTTACAAAACAGTTAGTAGTACTGAGAATGAAAACTCCTGTTTAGAAATGAAATGTTACCGAAAATTCTTCCCATTGGACTATTTGCATCTATGTGCACCAGCCAATCTCATGCATGAGTACTAACTGGTGCTTATGGGATACCAACAAATTACACACATACAACGACTAGATAAGAGTGTGGAATGTCACAAGGAAGCACAGGGATTATAGTAGTACATATGGGCCTAACATGAACACTCACAAGTTGTCTAGGAAGATCTTGTGTTTGGGTTACTATACATAAACGTATTGTCATCATTCATCACCCACAAAACGAACTTATCTTTCACTTCTACATATAATCAATTATACATCACATGAATTTATAAATATCTTATCAACCAAAGATTGATTGAAGCAAATGAGCTGACACTTGGTACAAAAAATTGATGAGAATACCAGGTTGATTGTGCTCACTTACAAAGAGCAGCTTCAATCTGAAACGGCATAAACACCAAAAAGTTATATAAAGATAAAAAGAAGAGTCCAAAGATATTTTATGTAACAATGCAACCAATTCAAGATGCTCATGGCTTCAGTTGGATCTATATTTTCAAGAGGTAGATTGGGAACCAGTTTGATCATCTCCAGCATCATGGGAGGCCACAGGATCAGCCAAATCATTCTCATCATTCTCCTGAGCATCACTGGACAAATTGGAAGCAGGAGATCCATTTTCTGAATCTTCTGAGGCAATTACAATGGAGTTGTACTGTAAAGTCAGCCTCACATATTACGAGCATTCCTTATAAGCTCAAACTTGTGTTCTGGGGTATGCTGCTGATTGAACCGCCCTGGAAGCTTGGATTGGGTATTATAGCAATCACCACAAAGGTCAAAACCAATTATCTCCTTGCAATCTTTGCATCTGTATCTATCCCCAATTATGGGGCAAATCTATAGACACAACAACCTGAGATATTACGATATTGCATACAATTTTAACCCCAAAAATATATATATTGTATAAATTTTTGGTGCCACTTAGAAGTTGAGTCATCCAATGTAAAAAAATTTGAGCCTATCAGTACCTATGAACATTATGTTTGACAATTCCCAATAGGGTCCTAACCCCAACTTTCTGACAAACTGGTATTGATTAACATGTTAACACCCCCTTGGAAAGGGAAAATGATCTTATTATATGATCTCAAGAGACCTCTCTCTCACAGCATAAAGTAAATAATCAATGAATGCAGTGAAAAATCTGTAACTGTTTGATAAATCAAGCAGATCACTTTATTTATCAAGAAAATGAATCATGCAGATCACTTGAAGGATGCCAAACACAGTACAACAGGCAACTGCTAAAAAAAATTGTAATTAAAAGAGAGAGACATCTATGTTGTTTGCTCAAAATACAGGCCCTTTTTCTAATAAATGAAAGGACCACATCACTGTGAAACACCAACATCATTGAAAATACATGTTTGCTCCGCCACACTCTAGGAGTTGCAACATATACATGCATATTTTGCACATGATATAAATACAACTATTTAAGTTTTAGCATTTGCATAGTTGACAGTTCCATTAAAAATCTACTCAAGAAATATTAAAAAAGAGTAAGCATCATAACACTGTTTGGAGCATCAATGCATCAAAAACTATAAAATAATCAAGTTGAAACAATATGGTTTCTCCTAAAAGAGGGGGCTTACCCCCTTTCTTCACATTATGGACAAGCAAATGAAGATGGACAACATTGTGAAAGTGCCCAAATGCATAAACAGTAATTCCAACATATAATTATTTGAAAAGATAATTTCCATGCCGAGTAGCAACTAACCCAAGATGAATGGATGGAGTAAACAGGTTTTTGCAAGTCTGACACCAAATATGGCATATGCTACCAAAATCTAGGCATCAGTGCATGTGCAGGAAATGGAAGTAGAAAATTTACCCCACAAGAATCACAACCACATCCTGGATGAACTGTTGAGTGAGGGTCAGACCAATTTGGTAAGTTCTCTCCTTGTTTAGCAGGCTTTCCTTGTTTAGCAGTTCCTGTTGAACCTGGAAGCATATACTAGCATTGTAACAGGCAGGTCTAACTTTAAAGTATTCAGGATATGCATCAATAAGTATGCTACTGTAGGTTAATTTTAAACAGTGTACAAGACACAAAAGCCCCTCTTGTATCACTTCTCAATGTTTAATCTCACTTGTTCTTATCCATACATCATTGGTATCTTGATTTCAACTCTAATTACAATGGAGCTTACTCTCTCTCTCTCTCTCTCTCTCTCTCTCTCTCTCTCTCTCTATATATATATATATACACACACACACACACAGTCAATCTCACACTGTTGCCCATGGTATAATAGAATTCTAGTGATGAAGTTTGTAAGGTTCACATGGCAAATTTTTAGTCTAAAGATCCAACAAGTTTGGAGGGCTGATTATACTTTAGTATCTACCCATGAACAAGATTGATGATTTCAACTTACAAAAAAGGGTGAAAAATGTAACAAGAACAGCAAAACAGACTATATTAATTCAGGAAACATGATGTCCCCTATATTGCTACACTAAACTAAAAACAGATGGCACATTCTACAACCCAAGATATTTTTAAGAACCAATTCATACTTATACTTGAACATTAAAAAGAGAAATCAAGTATTCAAGCATACAAATAGTCGGATGCTTGTTCTCAACATCAACTAGTTTGAGCAGAATACCATCTCTTCTCAGCATATATTCTTTAGGAAATTGTTCTTCCAAGAAATGATCAAGCTCCAAACAAACTTTCGGAAATCCTCTTGGATGTGAAGTTTGACAAACTTGACATTTAAGCTTCTCAACAGCTGGGATGATGACACAACTTTCACAATATACTGCACAATAAAATTTATTAAAATAAGCATAATTACAAATAAACTAAAAAAATATTTTCCATAACAGATAACTTGAAACCTGATCATATATAAGAGGAATAGCTTAAGTGAACAGTCTACCATGGCCACAGTTAAGAACCACAGGACGAAATAGTAGCTGCTTGCATTCCAAACAAAGAACATCAGCAACTGAAACCTGCTTGCAATACTTTCCTTCAACAGATGATAAATGTGACTCAAAAACCATGGTAGAGTGTCTTGAGCATTAAGTTGCGGTGAGAATGTGTCTTGTTCCTTTTCCTCTACTGCAAAAAGAAAAGGCAACAACTTAAATTTTCATGAAACATGAGAAGTGCCAGATTAAAAATAATGATTTGATAACTGTTTGCTGCAAAAAAACAAAAGAACACTACAACAGCAGTTACAGTGATGACAAGCTAACAGAATGAGAAACAGAGGAGACCCATACTTTAACAGCTGAGGAGAAGTTAGTTCAAGTTAATCTTCGTTCAGATATTGAAAAGTTGACACTTTTAGAAGAGATTAGTTGGAGACAAAAGTCTAGAGTGTTGCATTTGTAGGAAGGGGACGCCAACACCAAATTCTTTCATAGAATGGCTAATTCTAACAGAAAAAATAATGGTATTGAAAGCCTTATGGTTAATGGTACCTTGTCTTCTAACCAGGATATGATTGCAGACTGCATTACCCATTTCTTCATGAATTTGTATTCTGAGCACCAGGTTGTTCAGCCTTTTCCAGATGTGTTAGATTTTCCTATGATTTCCGGTGTTAATGCGGACTGGTTAGAGAGACCTTTTGAAGATGCAAAAATCTTTGATGTTGTTCAGAGTTTTCATGGTGATAAATCTCCTGGTCCTGATGGCTTCCCTATAGCTTTTTTCCATACTTGCTGGGGGATTGTCAAGCGTGATCTTTTGGCTGTATTTCATCATTTTTTTCCTTAAGGTCAGTTTGTGAAAAGCTTAAACGCTACTTTTATTACTCTCATCCCTAAAAAACATGCAGCAAGTGAGATTAGGGATTTCCGGCCCATCAGTCTTGTTGGGGGGGTCTATAAAATTATTGCTAAAGTCTTGGCTAACCGTCTCCGCATGGTTATGGGGGATATAATCTTAACATCTCAGAACACTTTTGTGAAGGATAGACAAATCCTTGACCCTGTTCTTATTGCTAATGTTAGGAATGTTATAAGCATATGAATAATAATTATTTTATTGAGATTTAGTTAGTTAGTTAGTTACAATTCCAGGCATGTTAATCACATTTAGCACATATTAGAATTATTAATGCACATGGGAATTAATAGAACCAATAGGATGAAACCATGTGAGCCAATGAGATTAGAGCTAATCTCCTATAAATACACAATTGTAATCCAATATGAGATATCAATGAAGAATAACCAATTTCTTAGTACATTAGTGCATATCTCTCTCTTAATCTCTTTCTTTCTCTATGGAAGGTGACTACCTCGAATTAAGTCAATTTCCCTACAACTTCCATCAATTTCCCTACAATTCACACCCATCCCCATTAGGAATCTCTAGGTTCCTAACAAATGGTATCACAACCCCTTGTGGGCAAGCTATTTTCAAGGGGAGGGAAATATTAGGAATGCTATAAGCATATGGTTAACAATTGTTGTATTGAGATTTACTTAGTTAGGTAGTTAGTTAGTTAGGTACAATTCCAAGCATGTTAATCACATTTAACACATGTTGGAATTACTAATGCACATGGAGAACAATAGAACCAATAGGATAAGGCTATGTGGGCCAATGAGATTAGAGCTATTCTCCTATAAATACATTATTGTAATCCAATATGAGATATCAATGAAGAATAAACCAATTTGTTAGTGCATTAGTGCATATCTCTCTCTCTCTCTCTCTCTCTCTCTCTCTCTCTCTCTCTTAATCTCTCTATTTCTCTATGGAGGGTGACTACCTCGAATTAAGTCAATTTTCCTACAATTCCTATCAATCCCCCTATAATTCCTATCCATCCCCATTAGGTACCACCGGGTTCCTAACAGCTAATGAATGTCTTGATAGTAGATTGAAGTCTGGGGTGCCAGGGCTGATTTGTAAACTAGATGTTGAGAAGGCTTTTGACCATGTAAATTGGAGTTTTCTTTTGCATATGTTAGAAAGAAGTGGATTCTCAGCCAAGTGGAGACAATGGATTTTCTTTTGCCTATCTACTGTCCGCTTCTCTATCTTGATTAATGGCTCTCCTTGTGGGTTTTTTGGTAGCTCTAGAGGTTTGAGACAAGGTGACCCGTTGTCTCCTTTGTTGTTTGTGTTGGTGATGGAAGCTTTGGGAAGAATGTTGGATAGAGCAATTCTTGAAAGCCGCTTGTCAGGATTTAGTGTGGGTAACTCGAAGGGTAGATCCTTGGCTGTGTCTCATCTCCTTTTTGCGGATGACACTTATTTTTTGTGATGCTGATCTAGACCAGATTTTGATTCTCCGCATGATTCTTATTTGGTTTGAGGCGGTTTCGGGGCTAAAGATTAATCTGGGCAAGTCTGAATTGGTTTCGGTTGGAGTAGTGCTTAATATTGATTTATTGCTTAATGTCCTTGGCTGCAAGCTGGGCTCTCTACCAATGAAATATCTGGGTCTTCCTTTGAGTGCTAATTTTAAGGATAAGTCTATATGGAATCCGATTCTGGAGAAAATGGAAAGGAAATTGGCGGGTTGGAAGCTCTTGTATCTATCAAAGGGAGGTAGAGTCACTCTAATCAAAAGCACCCTTTCTAATTTACCTACTTACTTCCTTTCTCTCTTTCCTATTCCTATTAGTGTGGCTAACCGAATTGAGAAGCTTCAATGGAATTTCCTATAGGGCAATTTAGGTGATGATCCTAAAATGCATTTGGTTAAATGGGCTACTGTATGCGCTCCTATTTCTTCAGGTGGATTAGGGATAAGGAAGATAAGACTTTTCAATATCGCTCTTCTTGGGAAGTGGTTATGGAGATTTGGGTTTGAGAAGGATGCCCTTTGGAGACAAGTGATAGAGTTGAAATATGGATGTTTGTGGGGGGGGGGGGATGGTGTACCAGATCTGTTAAGGGTCCTTACGGTGTTGGTTTATGGAAGAGTATTAGTCAGGATTGGCCTTCTTTCTCTTGTCATATTCTGTATGATATTGGTGATGGGTCTAGGGTGAAGTTTTGGCAAGACCGTTGGTGTGGAGAGACACCTCTTGTAGTTAGCTACCCTGACCTGTTCAGATTTTGCAGGAATAAGGAGGCTAGTGTGGCTGAGCTTATGAAATCCCCCAATGGTGTCCTTTTTTGGGATGTGAGTTTCTTTAGGGGTGTGCATGTTCGGGAATTAGAGGCTTTGTTAAGCTTCATGGAAACCATTTATGGTTCTTCTATAAAGGGGTTTGGTGAGGATAAGATGTGTTGGATTCCTAGCAAAGCTAAGGGGTTTTTGGTGAAAGATTATTATAAAATTTTAGCTAGTCCTACTAGCTTTGGTTTTCCTTGGAGAAGTATTTGGAAGCAAAAAATTCCCTCTAGAGTAGCTTTCTTTGTATAGTCCGCTGCCTTAGGAAAATGCTTGACGATTAATAATTTGCGAAAAAGGAAAGTGTGAATTTTGGATTGGTGCTGCATGTGCAAGAGTAATGGTGAATCGGTTGACCATCTCTTCCTTCATTGTCCCGTCGCTATGGATCTATGGTCTATGGTTTTGGGTTTATTTGGAGTATCTTGGGTTATGCCTCCTACTATTTTAGGGCTGTTAGGGTGTTGGCAAGGTAGCTTTGGTCGTCATCGAAATGGTTATATATGGTCCATCGTTCCTCATGGCTTAATGTGGTGTTTTTGGAGGGAGAGAAATAGTCGTTGTTTTGAAGATATTGAGAGATCTATTCCAGACCTCAAGCTTTTCTTTTTTAGAACTTTGTTGGATTGGTTGTTTGCTTTGCAAAACAAATCTTTCCCTTCTTTTTTTGTTTTCCTAGATTCTTGCAACTTTTGTTTTTGATTTGTTGTCCCCTTGTTCACTCCGTGTACTAGGGTGCTTCACTTTTGATATCAATATGTCTTATTACTTATCAAAAAAAAGATTAAAAACGTCAATAAATCTTTTCTCCTACTTTAATTTTTCTTTTTTCTTTTTTCTTTTTTCCGAAGGCATTGAGAAATAAGGTGGTCATGCTCAACAAACACAAGTCTAGGTCACACTTCCAACAGATAGCCATGCCAGAAAAGGTGATAAAATATAGACATTTACAAACTAAAATTAAGTGAATATTGAAGTTTAAATATTTAAGGATATCATTTTCATTAGTATATACAATACCTTGAGTAAGGAAATTTTTTCAGTTTACATCCCAAGATGTCAAAAATTCTATTGACATAATAATATCCATCAACATAGCACAAACATCCATGGTTTGTCGCAAGTCAATAGTATGTCAAGCTATGTATTTATATCACGGGAAATGTTTTGGCTTAGTCATGTGGTTTTACCAATGCAAAATGCTAGGTTCTTTTTCTTTTTTTTAGTTCAAAACTTCTTAAGTGTTTCTCATTGTGCTAGCCTAAAAAAATTTAAATTATGAAGCATTATTTGATAGTTATGTCCCACATTGCTTAAAAGAGTGTTGTGTGCAGTATAAATTTTTTTTGATAAGTAACATAACAAATTCTAATAAAACAGACAACCCAAGTACACTGGAAATGTACTATAGTGGCAAAAATTAAGAGCCTAGATTACAATGATCAATTAAAACAGCAAGGGAAAAACAAGAACAAGATGGCAGAACTAGACTTTATCTCAAGAATAGACCATTTACAACCCTCAAAGCATCTAGCACTATGTTCCTACCATATACACCATAGGAAACAATGCGGCATAAACCCCCAAATAGTGACATTTCGATGTCTATTGAACTTGACTAGCCAAGAAGCTAACAACTTGACAACCCTATACCGCATAACCCAATGAATACCAAACAAACAAAAAACCATAGACCACAGCTCACATGCTATAGGACAATGAAGAAGAAGATGATCCACCAATTCCCCACACTTTTTGCACATATAACACCAATCAAGCACTACAATATGCCTCTTTCAAAGATTATCTATAGTTAAAATCTAACCTAAAGAGGCAGACCAAGAAAAGAAAGCCACTCTAGGAGGAACCTTCGATTGCCACACTATTTTCCACATAAATGAAATGAGAGAAGCAAGGGATAAAGAGCGATAAAAAACTTGAACCTCAAAGCCTTTAATCATAGCTAACTTCCAACAAACTTTGTTAGAACGAACACCCCGCACATCTATGGAATAGATCATATCCAAAAACAAGGTCAATGCATCTAATTCCAGCACATCTGTGGAAAAGATCATATCCAAAAACAAGGTCAATGCTTCTAATTGCCAATCATGCACTAGACAACGAAACTAAATGTCCTTAATGCATCCTCCCATCAGAGAAACATATGACCTCAAACACAAAAAGACACGCTCCACTAATACGATAAAATTCAGGCAAAACCACCTTAAGAGAACAGTCCCTAAACTGTACATCCTCCCATATTTCACCGCTATGACCCTCCTCCAAAGGGCATCCCTCTCTATTCCATATCTCCAAAACTATTTACCTAGCAAGGCACTATTAAATCTACTCAAACACCTAATACCTAACATGCCATTCAGCATTGGCTTACAAACCTTAAACCTTTTTTCCAAAGTTACTTTTGGATCATCACCAATATCACTCCAAAGAAAATCTCTCTATAATTTCTCCATAGGATTCACTACCTTCATTGGAACAGGAAGGAGAGAGGAAATAAGTAGGCAAGCTAGAAAGAGTACTCTAATAAGAGTTACCTTAACCCCCCTTAGATAAATACAATCTCTTCCAACAAACTAATGTCTGCTCCATCTTTTCCAGAATAGGATTCCAAATCGTCTTATCTTTAAAGGTAGCACCCAATAGTAGACCCAAATATTTCAGGGGAAGTGAAGATTGCCTACAAACCAACATCTCCACTAATTCCAACATATTTTGCACATCACCCATTGGAACCAATTCTGACTTCCCTAAATCAATATTCAACCCTAACACCACCTCAAATAAGGATCCCACGCAAAACAACTATTTGATTGGAGTTAGTATCACAAAAAATAAGCATGTCATCCACAAATAAGAGATGAGACACCATCATCAATGTACCAGCTGAACTACCTATTGAGAAGCCCAAAAATTGACCCACTGTAACAGCCGCACCCAACATACAACTCAAGACCTGCACATCAATAAAAAAAGTAACAGGGATAGAGAATCCCCCTTGAAAAACTTCCCTAGAGCTCCCAAAAAAATCAGATGGGGTACCATTGATCATAATAGAAAATTTGATAGTGGAACTACAACACATTATCCACCTTCTCCATTTTTTCAAGAATCCACACTGCTGGAGCACATATATTGAGAAAACTCCAATTCGCATGATCATAAGCTTTCTCCACATCCAACTTGTATAACACCCCCGAACTCCTGACTTCAACCTACTATTTATACATTTAGATGCAATTAAAACAAAATCCAAAATCTACCTACCTTTAACGAAGGCATTTTTAAAATATAAAATAAGGCCATACACCACCCTATGCAAATGATTAGCCAACACCTTAGAAATAATTTTATACATCTCTCCCACCAAATTAATAGGTCGAAAATCCTTCACTTCTACAACATCAGTTTTCTTAGGAATGAGAACAATGAAAGAAGCATGAAGACTCTTTTTGAGCACAGCTTGTGCATGGAAATTATGCAGAACATCCATAATATCATTTTTCAAAATACTCCAACAAGACTGAAAAAAAGCCATAAAGAAACCATCTGGACCTGGCAACTTATCACCATTGAAACCATTCACCACCCCAAACACCTCATCCTCCTCAAAAGGTCTTATCTATCCACATAGGATCCTTCCAAACTCCACATCATCCAAAACAGGTCAGTGAACCTCATTTTAAGAAAACAGCTCTCTATAAAATTGAGTAATACACTTTGCTAGTCCCTTGATCCATAGACATCTCCCCCATTCACCATAAGCGTATCAATGGTATTAAATCTTCTATGAGAGTTTGTCATACGATGAAAGAAATTGGTATTCCTATATCCTTCTTTAAAACAAAGAACTCTTGATTTTTGCTTCCAACAAATTTCCTCCAAAAAGTGTCATTTTTTCTAAATCACCTTGAATTTTTTCCATTCCAAATTTTCCTCCACAGTGAGATCACAACTGTCCTCAACACTCCAACTCATGAAGATCAATCCACAACTTTTCCCCCTTTCTTCTATATTACCAAACTCCTCCACATTCCATCTCTTTATATCAAAATCTTCAAAACCTTCAATTTATTTGCTAAAATAAAACTAGGAGCTCCTTGGAATTGATAAGACTCCTACCAGGAGCGTACCTATTCCACAAAGCTCTCCTCCTTTAGCCACATATTCTCAAATCTAAAAGGCCTCCCTCTATGAAAATTACCTCCCTCTAAAAGAATCGGAAAATAATCCGATGGCAACCTAGACATCCTCCTTTGACAAACAGATGGAAACTTATCCTCCCAATTAGTTGTGAAAAGGAATTTGACCAGCCTAAACCTTGACATCACCTCACGAGAATTAGACCAAGTGAAATTCCCCCCTGCCAAAGGGGGATCAATCAAGCCTCGCTTTGAAATGAAATAAGAGAACTGATACATAGCCTGAGTAAAATAGTCAGAGCCAGAATGTTCAGAGGGAAACCACACCACACCAAGGAACATTCCACCAGCTGCACAACCCAAACAGCTTCTCGCATAAAAGCCTTCTGTCTCTAGCGCAATTAGGCCCATAAACTCCAATAAATGCTCATTCAAATTGCTCGGCCAGATTTTTGAATTTACACGAAACTGAAAAATTTCCTATTGCTTCCTCCAACTGTCCCACATCACTAACATTGCTCCATAAGCACCCACAGAGCCTAAGCATACGCATTCCACATGCTGACCTCCCCACAAACTATGAATGACTCCCCTTGTAATTAACTCCAATTTAGTTCCCTAAAGACAAACAATGGGTCCGTTTGGATATAGTTTATTGTTGCTGAAAACTAATGATTGTTGCTGAAAACACTGTAGCAAAATAATTTTTAAATGTGTGAATAGTACCGCAGGACCCATTTTTAATATATTTTTTAAATAAAGTGGTTGTGGGTCCCATTAACAGTGCGTGAATAGTTCATGAACAGTGTTTTTTGTCTTACGCACTGTTCATGAACAGTACACACTGTTCATGAACAGTACTTTTGTCTCTAAAAAGTCAAGAAATCCAGCTAAAAAAAAAAAAAAGAGAATACGCAACTCACTGAAAACGCAACGCAACTTTCAGTGATATCCAAACCAATACAATGTCTACTTTTCAAAGTAGTGTTATTTTAAGGGTCTAGTTATAAGGGTAAAACATTTTTTTTTCCCAATGAACTCTAGTTTTATGTGAGGTCATGGGTTCAAGACACATTGGAAGCATGTGTAACTTACTAATCAAAAAGGGTTAAAACAATTTTTAAGTTGGGTTTTATTTAATAAGTTATGGTCAATTTTGTATGGAGGGCCAAAATGTGATTTCTACGACCACAACAAATTAAAGGAATTTTGGTAGTTTTCCATCTCTTCTGTTTGTTTGTTGCTGCTTTGTTTCTATTCGCAATGGGTGGTTCCACATTTTTCCTCATTGAATCCAAAACATTTGAGTTCTCTGTTGAGAAAGGGGTTCTTTTTTCTTGTTATGGATCTTTGAGAGAGTTAACACCTCGCTACGCTCTGTTTTTACGGGGAAAGAGAGTGCAAACAAATTTTTGTTCCACCTGGAGGAATTGATTTCTAAGCAATCACCTAGCATTATACAAGAATGATTAGAGAGGGTGATATGGTTTTCATCCTTCAATTGGGGTCCAATGCCCATGGCACGTTTTTAATGGTTTCTAAACTTCTTCACGGTCGATGGAAGGGCAACATAAGGATACCTGAGGGAAGGTTGGGTAGTGGCTAGCAAGGCTTCGGCCTCAACTTGAGGAAAGCTTTAAAACCAGCTTCTCTTACCAGTCAGCGAATGTTACATAGAATACAGGGTGCACCGAAGGCTGCAGTGGTGGTGGCTAATGGACATCAAAATCATGGTAGTGCAAGAAATAATGGAAAGGAGAAAGTATATTGGCAAGCATGCGGCAGAGTTTGGGGCGGATATTTTGTCAAATATTAATGTGATTGCCAGAAAAGATTTGCCGACTCTAGACATCTTTTTACATGTGGAGCGTGGAAGGAGGGGCAGTGGGCTATTGTTTCTTCAAATATTAAAGATGTGGGAACCAATCAAAATAACAATGGAATGAGGCCCAACATGAAATTCTTCGAGGTCTGAAATGGGAATGACAGAAACTAGGCCCCTAAACCTAAGCCCAAAGCCCAACCCATCTCTCAGCAGCCAGGAACTTCTAAGTCAAACCTCACCCAATTGCACCAAATCAGCAATAGGCTGCCGGTGAAGCACATGTCTCCCACCATGCCTCCTCCGAGTATCATCACTACCAACAGCACTTCTTATCCACTGAGGACCACCACCATTAACAGCACCATTACGCCTTTGACGTTCACCGTCATTAAGGGCACCACTTCTCCACCGATGACTGACATCAACACCTCCCCACCAATGATGAATAGCCCCACTCCTCCATCGATGACCACCAACAACAGCAGCTCTCCTCTATTTCATATGAGCTCTTCTGTGGTGACCAATTCTACGGCCTTGGATCTCATGAGGTCACGGTTCGATTTTTTAGAGATTGGGTCTATGTCGGGCACCCTCCACTGTTGACCAATAGCATCACTCTCCCTTCTCAATCGAGCATTTCTACGATGAACAGTGCTATGGTCTCGGTTCACATGAGTTCACGGCCCGATTTGCCTATGGCTCTAGTGCTACTTAATGATGAAGATGGTCATGTTGAGCCTTGTCCCTCAATTAAGAATTTCGTTAAGGATCTTGAGCACACCTAGGGTAATTCAAAAAAATGGGTTTCGAAGCTTCGTGATGGGAGGCAAATAGCTATCCCTCTCTCACTGTACCACTCACCTGGAGCATGTCGGATTTTAATGATCTTGAGGGACCTAAGGGACAAGGTAACAACACTTTCAAGGAAGAAGGGCATATTGTTAGTTGGGCAGATGAATGTGATGGTACTCTGGATAATATTTCTGTAGTATTAGGGTTGGATTGTGAGCTGTGGGACTCTAATGGGGTCTTGTAAACTGGAAAAAGATGAAAGAATCTCTGGTTGTGCAACCTTTGGCCATGGCTAACCCAGATGTTCCACTTGTGGAGGTGGTGGGTGCTTCCACGCAATTATCACCATGGGTTGAAAAATGAATTAAAGCTTTTAGCAAGTCTGTGGGTACCTCCTTAATAGGCTTTGAAGCAGAAATTACTAGGATTTTTTTAACTTTGGAGGCTAGGAAGAAAACTAAAATGCAGGGAGAATGCTCTCAAAAGAAAGAGGCTAAGACAGGTTCTAAAGGGCGTCGAGAATTGAAAAGTCTGCTAAATTCTTGGAATCTTAAGAAGAAATCTGCTTTTTCAGGAAGTGCAAGTGGGGAACAAGATTCAATGGTGCATCAATGAATCTGAAAATTATCTCTTGGAATGTTAGGGAGCTGAAAGATCGTGACAAAAGACTTTGGATTCGGAATATAATCAGAAGTTAAGAGTGCTACATTAGTTGTCTACAGGAAACAAAAATGGAATTGATATCAAGGAGGAAGATACGAAGCTTGTGGGGTTGTCAACAATTAGATTGGCTATATTTGGGCTCTACATGAATTTTCAGATTTTATTTCTGAAAGTCTTATAGATTTACCATTGGAAGGGACTACTTTCACTTGTTCTAATTCTAGAGAAGTGGCTTTGTCCCCAGATGCGCATGTAAACACTTTGTTATTAACTTGTTATATGTGGCTTAAGGATGAAGGTTTTGTGGATAGAGTTCGATCTTGGTGGGATTCCTACCAGGTTCATGGTGCACCGAGTTTTATTCTAGCCAATAAATTACATCTCCTTAAAAATGATTTGAAAAGATGGAATGTGGAGGTGTTTGGTCATGTTGAAGTTCGGATTAAAAAATTGTGGAAGAACCTTAGTGTTCTAGAGAATATGGAGGAGAGTTAGGGATTATTAGAAGAGGAAAGGGTGGAAATGGGAAGAATTCGTGATGAGTTAGAAAAAGCTACTCTGTTGGAAGAAATATGTTGGAGGCAGAAATCTAGAGTTCTCTGTGTGAGGGAAGAAGACAGAAATACTAAAATTTTCCACCGTACAGCTAACTCTCACAAGAGGGTTAATTCTATTAATAGGCTTATGGTGGATGGGGTGTTGTCTTCAGACCCAGCTGCTATAGCAGACTGTATCTCCCAGTTTTATAGGCAGCTTTATTTTGAGGAGGTGGCTCACAGGCTTGTCTTAGATGATGTGGATTTTTCTAGCATCTCTGTGGAAGATGCAAGTTGGCTAGATAGGCCTTTTGAGGAAGAAGAGGTGTTTGAGGTGATCCATGATTGTAATGGTGATAAGGCACCTGGCCCGGATGGCTTTTCCATGGCATTTTTCCAGTCTTGTTGGGGTGTTTTGAAAACAGAAACTATGGCTGTATTCCACAATTTCCATACTCAGGCGGTGTTTGAGAAGACTCTTAATGCTTCGTTCCTTGCCCTTATTCCTAAGAAAGTGGATGCTGTGGAGGTCAAGGATTTTCGGCCTATCAGCTTAGTTAGTGGGATTTATAAAATTATCTCTAAAGTGTTGGCTAATCAGCTTCGTAGGGTGGCACATGGGCTTATTTCGGATTTACAAAATGCTTTTGTGAAGGGCAGACAGATTTTGGATTCTATTTTGATTGCTTCTGAATGTATTAACAGTAGATTGAAGTCAGGAGTTCCGGGTGTGCTGTGTAAATTGGATGTGGAGAAGGCATATGATCATGTGAGTTGGGATTTTTTAATGTATATGCTGCAGCGTTGTGGTTTCTCAGAGAAATGGAGAAAATGGATAAGGTATTGCATTTCAACTGTAAAGTTTTCCATTCTGATCAATGGTAGCCCAACTGATTTCTTTGGAAGTACTAGGGAGCTTCGGCAAGGGGATCCTTTATCTCCATTGTTGTTTGAGATTGTGATGGAGGCTTTAAGTCGTATGTTGGATGTGGCTGCCTCCGCTAGGCAATTCTCAGGTTTTTCTGTGGGTAGTACGGCTAGTCCATCAGTGATGGTGACTCACTTATTATTTGCAAATGATACTCTGATTTTTTGTGATGCTGAACCTTCTCAGATTGCTAATTTGAGGGGGATTCTTGCTAGATTTGAGGAGGTGTCAGGGCTTCGTATTAATTTGGGGAAATTTGAGTTGGTACCTGTTGGTGGGGTTCCCAATTTGGAGGCTTTGGTGGGTTTGTTGGGGTGTGGGCAGTCTTCTCTGCCCTTGAAATATTTGCGCCTTCCATTAGGTGCAAAATTTAAGGACTTATCTGTTCGGAATCCTATCCTAGAGAGAATGGAGAGGAGATTAGCAGGTTGGAAGAGAATGTATTTATCTAAAGGGGGTAAGGTGACACTCATTAAAAGCTCTCTATCGTCTTTACCTACATACTTTCTGTCCCTATTTCCTTTACCAGGTAAGGTGGCTAAGCGTATGGAGAAATTACAGAGAGACTTTTTGTGGAATGGTATTGGTGGTGAACCTAAAATACATTTAGTTAATTGGGCCAAGGTTTGTAGGCCTTTGCAGGTTGGGGCGTTGGGTATAAGGCAGTTGGGTAATTTTAATTCTGCCTTACTAGGTAAATGGTTGTGGAGGTATGGCTCGGAGACTGATGCTTTATGAAGGAGGGTTATAGAGGCAAAATATGGGAACATTTGGGGTGGTTGGTGTACAAAGAAGGTGACAAGTCCTTATGGGGTTAGCTTGTGGAGATATATTAGAAGTGGCTGGTTGAACTTCTCTAAACTCCTTGTTTATGATGTGGGGGATGGTACTAGAGTGAAATTTTGGAAGCATGTGTGGTGTGAGGATTGTACTCTCCAAGAGGCTTTTCCAGAACTTTATAGCCTTAGTAGGTCAAAGGATTCTTCGGTGGCTGAAGTAATTGGTTGGTCTGCTGGGAGATTTCACTGGAGTGTGCAATTTCGTCGTCCACCTCAAGATTGGGAAGAAGAAGCCTTTGACCGGTTTATGGAATTGGTCTATTCTTCGTCAGTGCGGGGGTTTAGCCTAGATAAGGTTTGTTGGAAGCCTGCAAGAAATAGAGGTTTTGAGGTTAGAGGTTATTATAGCTCCTTCTACTCTCCTAATCTTGTTTCCTTTCCATGGAAAATAATGTGGCAATCGAAGGGTCCTCCAAGGGTAGCTTTCTTTTCTTGGTCTGCTTCCTTAGGTAAGATCTTAACAACAGACAACCTTCGTAAAAGACAAGTGATAGTGCTTGATTGGTGCTATATGTATAAGAGGTGTGGGGAGTCGGTGGATCATCTTTTACTTCATTGCTCCATAGCTTAGGAGTTGTGGTCTTTGGTTTTTTGCTTGTTTGGTATTCAGTGGGTTATGCCTCATACTGTTCTTGAGTTGTTTGAGGCTTGGCAAGGAAAGTTTGCGCGTCATCGTCACATTGATGTTTGGAAATTAGTGCCTCACTGTTTGATTTGGTGCATTTGGCGTGAGAGGAATGCTAGAAGCTTTGAGGATTGCGAACGCTCTTTGCTGGAGATTAAGTCTTTTTTCTTGCACACTCTCTTTGAATGGAGTGTGGTTTTTTCTTATTTTTCTTGTTCTTCTTTTTCTATTTTTCTTGACCGTTGTTTTTTTGTTTCTTGATTTGTACTCCCATAGTACATCCCCAATGTACTCGGCTTGGCATTCTTTCTATTATTAATAATATTCTTACGTTATTTATCAAAAAAAAAAAAAAAAAGAGAAGTGGTTTTGTGGTCTAGGCTTGATATGCTTCTTCTATCTTCTGATTTGGAAGAGCACCTTCTAAACATTCATCAGAAAAGACTGCATAGGTTACTCTTAGACCACTTTCCAGTTCTTTTAGAAGGAGGAAAATTTCACAAGGGCTACTGCCCTTTTAGCTTTGAGAATATATGGTTGAAGGCCACGGGTTTTGTGGAGACAGTGGGAACCTAGTGGGAGTCCTATCATTTTCAACATTCCCCTAGCTTTTGGATTGCTAGCAAATTGAAAGCTTTGAAGATAGATTTGAAGAAATGGAATGAAGAAGGATTTGGCAATGTAGAGGATAAGATGCATAAGTTATGGAAGGATCTTGAAGAGCTATATTTGATGGAAGATAGCCGTCCTCTAACCAATGATGAGAATCTAGAAAAAGAACAGCTTCACATTGAGCTTGAAAAGGTAACTCTTATGTTTGAGATCTTTTGGAGACAAAAATCTAGGGCCCTTTGGATCCGAGATGGGGATAGAAACACTAAGTTCTTTCATAGAATAGCAAACTCCCACAGAAGGTTTAATACCATAAACAATCTAATGGTGGACGGTGAGCTGTCATCAGATCCAAATTCCATATCAACATGCATCTCCAATTTCTACAAACAATTATACTCAGAAAATGAGGATCAAAGACCTGTGCTAGATGAAGTGAAATTTTCTACAATTTCTAAGGAAGCTGTTTGGTTAGATAGACCCTTTGAGGAAGAGAAGGTATATGTTGTCATCCAAGGTTGTAATGGAGATAAATCTCCAGGACAAGATGGTTTCTCAATGGCTTTTTTTAAGGCTTGTTGGGGCTTTTTAAAGTTTGAAATTATGGAGATTCTTGCAAACTTTCATTCACAAGCTGTCTCTGAGAAAAGCCTTAATGCAACTTTCCTTGCTCTCATTCCAAAGAAAGTAGATGTTGTTAATGTGAGAGACTTTAGACCTATTAGTACAGTAGGCAATATTTATAAAGTCATTTCCAAGGAGTTAGCTAACAGGCTAAGAATGGTGATTACTAGGATTATCTCTCAGCCTTAGAATGCCTTTGTTCTGGATAGGCAAACCCTAGATTCTATTTTAATAGCTAATGAGTGTTTGAATAGTAGGCTCAAGGCAAGGATACCAGGTGTTTTATGTAAGTAAGATGTGGAGAAAGCTTTTGATCATGTCAATTGGGATTTTCTTATGTATATGTTGTAGTGCTATGGATTCTCTAAGAAATAGAGAGTGGATTTTGTTTTGTATCTCCACAGTGAGATTTCCAATTTTCAATTCTGATAAATGGCACCCTTAAGGATTTCTTTGGGAGCCCCAGGGGGCTACGCCAAGGTGATCCTCTCTCCTTGCTCTTATTTTCTATCGCTATGGAGGCTTTAAGCCGCTAGTTGGATGGTGCGGTTCTGGCTGGACACATCTATGGTTTCACCATTGGTACTAGGACTAACACTCCCCATACAGTGTCCCCATCTTCTCTTTATGGATGACACTTTAATTTTTTGTGATGCTTCTACTAGTCAAATTGATAATTTTCGGGAGATTTTATCCTCATTTGAAGCGATGTTTGGGCTGCACATTAACCTGGCTAAGTCAGAATTAGTTCCAATTGGGAAGGTCTAATGTGGGAGCTTGTGGCATTGCTAGGTTGTAGTCAGTAATCTCTGCCAATGACATACTTGGGACTTCCTTTGGGTGCTAAATTCAAGGATAGGGCAATTTGGAACCTATTCAAGAAAAAATGGAGTGAAATTAGCAAGTTGGAAGCGATTATATTTATCAAAGGGAGGTAAGATTACTTTAATTAAAAGCACTCTCTCAAGTTTGCCAACTTATTTCCCATCACTCTTTCCTATTCCTGTGGATATTGCTAATCTTATTGAGAGGCTTCAGAGAAATTTTTTATGGAGCGGGATAGATGAGTCCCCTAAATTCCGTCTAGTTAGGTGGGCCCAAGTTTGTACACCCTTGCAGTCCGGCAGTTTGGGCATTAAAAATTTGAGAATTTCCTATCAAGCTTTGTTGGGGAAATGGTTGTGGAGATATGGAACAGAGACAACCCACCTCTAGAGGCAGGTCATTGAGACTAAATATGGGAATGATCGGGGTGGTTGGTATACAAAAGGAGCAGTGTTGTTAAAAGCGCGCTTAAGCTCAAAGCTCAAAGCCCCAAGGCTCCAGCGTTTTTTGCCTTAAAAGCTAGGCTCATTCAAAGAAGTGCGCTTTAGGTGCGCTTTTTTGTGCTCTTTCAAAAAAGCTCAAAGCGCGCTTTTTCATATTTTTCAAAAAAATAAATCAAAACTAAAATAAAACTTTAGATATAAACCATTGATTTGACATATTTTTAGTGTAACTTACTTATCAAAAAAAGATATTTTGAGTGTAACTTGTCCTAAAAGGCTAAAACCCAACCCACAACCTCCCAATTCTTCCCTATTTTTATTTTTATTTTTATTTTTTCTCGATTTTTCCCCTTGAAACAGTAACCCACCTAGCTTCTTCTTCTTAGTCTATTTTTTCCCTTTTGGATATCTGCTTGGTACCAATTACCATGTTGCTATGTCCTCATATTCTTAGCTCATTCATGGAAAAAAAAAAAAAAGTACAATATAACATATTTGTGGTAATTGTTTAGTTACTTTAGTGGTTGATGTTGAACATAGCAGACTAATTCCTAGAGTTACAAGTGATTAAATTATTAACTAATATTACTAATTAGTCATAAGGCATTATGGATATTGGAGATTTAAGAAAGGATATTACATGGAAGTGCTCATATCTAGCTTATCCAAAAAAATAAAATGACTTGATTTGCAATTTTGTGTTAAAATTGCAAAAGTAGGGTTTATCTAAATGTTATATGAATTATATAAAAAAATTTATTTCAATTTCTATGATAATTTGATCATTTGATTGTTGCATTTCTCATTAATGATTATTTTTAAATTTATTAAATTATATTTTTTAAATGTGCGCTTCACTTCAATTAGGCGCGCGCTTGCGCTTTGTGCTTCGCGCCTAGGCCCCAAGAGGTCTTTGCGCTTAAGTGCACCCCTCACTTTTACCAACACTAAAAAGGAGTCTATAATGCTTATGGTGTTAGTCTTTGGAGAACCATAAGACAAGGCCAGCCAACCTTTTCGAAACCCATTCAGTTCAAGGTTGCTGTCGTTAATAGAATTAAATTTTGGCATCATGTGTGGTGTTGGGGTTGTACTCTCCGAAAGGCATTTTTGGAGCTTTATAGCATTAGTTATAATAAGGGGTCTTCTACTGAGGATGTTATGTACTTTCCTAACCAATGGCAGCACTAGGATCTTCAATATTCTAGGGATGCTCAAGATTTGGAAATGGAACATTTTTACACATTTTTGGATCTTACGAACTCTATGCCTCTTAATGCTGAAGGACAGGACAAACTTTGTAGGAAACCAGCAAGGAATAAGAGTTTTAAAGTGAGTGAGAACTATCTCTCCCTTTCCTCCACTCCTGACACTCTTTTCCCCTGGAAACCTATGTGGCGTTCAAAGATCCCTCCTAGGGTTGCTTTCTTTTCATGGACTGCTGCATAAGGTAAAATTTTGACTCTTGAAAACTTATGATATAAGGGTGTCGCAGTTGTAGATTGGTGCTATATGTGTAAAAAGAGTGGGGAATCAATGAATCATCTTCTTCTTCATTGTCCTATTGCTTATGAGTTATGGTCTATGGTGTGGACTCTATTTGGTCTTCTATGGGTTATGCCGCAGTGTTACTAATTTATTTTCGAGTTGGCAAGGTTTCTTCGGTGGACATCGGAGCATTAATTTATGGAGGGTTGTACCACATTGTGTCTTATGGTGTATTTGGCGAGAACAAAACTCAAGACGTTTCAAAGGGAAGGAACGGTCTATTTTGGAACTTAAATCTCTCCTCTTTCACACCTTGCTGGAGTGGAGTTCGTCCTTTAATCTTTTTTCTTGTTCTAATTTTTTAGAATTTCTTGATCATTGTAATTTAAGTGTTTGATGTTCTGTTATCCATGTACACCCCCGCTGTACCTAGAGTTTTGATTAATACAATTCCATTATTTATCAACAAAAAAAAAATGCAATGGATCAATTCAAGAAGAATTTAATGATATGGTGGTAAATAAAAATTCATGATTCTTAATCCTTCTGAAGGTGATTGAAAGGTTTGTACAAGTTTCAAGTTCAAGAGTGTTTTTTATATTATTGCATTCGTCATATATGTCATTAACAATCAATAGTGTCATCTGACTGTGGATGCATGCATAATGTGAGCACCTCAAATAAAAATTATGAAGCTCACCAAGAATCTGATTTTCCCTTCTCTTATAGGCAACAGGATACATCTTCAAGAGCAGAAAGTGAAGCATCTGGCAGATGGCAGGAAAGTGAATATACGGATGCCTACAAGTAGGACAACAAGACTCGCATAGTCCACTCATGGAACGGTGAACACACCAAAAACAAGATATGTGACCACAAGCTGCAAGAAAATGATATAATTTACTGAAGAGTAAAAGCATTTCAAAATTCATGCCATTCAAGACATTAGTAAACCCTTACACAGCACTATTGGCTTTTAAAAAAGATCCCTGCAACATAAGAGTGAACTCAATTTGTAAGGTTTACATTCAAAATAAAACCAATAATAAGCAAATACAAGAATAGAACTGGACTACAACCTCTATAGAGTAATACCTACTAATATAAAACTAGCCAAGTTAATATTATTCATAAATTAGTCAATGTAGACATTTTGGTTCTTTTAAGTCCAAAAATAGCATTATTAAGAGATTTATGAAAAAAAAAATGTTTGCATACAGCATGTAAAGATATCATATGTAAAATGCCAAGTACAGAGGAGGAGTACAAGAAAGTCTCTACAAAATCACAATATTAAATTTAAATAACCACAATCAAGAAAAAAAAAAAAAAAAGAGGTGGGGGGGGACATGCCTAATGGTCAACATCAAGTGATAAAATAATCTCAAAAAAGGAAGACTCTAAAATGAGAGAATTTTTTTCACCACCAAATGTTTCAATATTCCATTCCCTCCAAGTAGACTGTGTAAGAAAATGTGGAATATCATTCCAAATGTCACCACTCCTTTGACAACCAAATCATAATTTCCAAGAAGCCAGCAATTCAACAACACTCTTTGGCATCACCCAATGAACGCCAAATGGAGAAAAAATTAATGACCACATATCTGCTGCCATCAAACAGTGAATCAGAAGATTGATCAGCCAATTCACTAGAATTTTCACACATTCAACCCCAATACACAACAATTATTCTGCTCTTAATATGATTTCCCACTGTCAATATTTTACCCAAGGCAGTGTGCACAAAAAATACAGCTTGCAATGGAACCATCACACACCATATGCTCTTAGAAGGGAATCGTTAATCCTCTAACAGCTGCATGAAAAGAGCGAACCTCAAAATTTCCATTACATGCCAATTTCCAACATAATCTACCCTTTTTATCACCCGAAAGGAAATTAGAGTACAATGAAAATATATAAAAGGCAATCACACCACTTCCCAATCCTAAAGGATTCCAATAATGACCACCCTCTTCTGATCTCCCCATATAAGAAGCCGCTAAAGAATCTCTCTTTTTTATAAGTTTGTTTTTGGCCCCAAGGAAAGAAGGAAGGAAAGATTCAAACTAGTGACCTCTGCTTTGTGATGCACAGTCCCCAACCGATCATGCTCTCCTAATATATACAGATGCACAACTAATTACGTTTCACATCATAACACCATAACCACTTCCCAAATAAACCTGTATTAAAGTACTTAATTTCCTAGCACCCAATCCACCAATACTAATAGGAAACCACACAACAGCACAATCTACCAAATGAAATTTAAAATCCTTCCCTATTCCTTCTCACAAAGATTCCTGCTGTAATTTCTCTATCCTATTAGTAACATGTATGGGGACATACGAAAAAGAGAAGGGAAATAAGGTGCTCTTCAAAAGCATGATCCTCTCACCTACCCCCCGTGGCCGGCTCCCCCTTTTATAATTAAGTGAAGTATCAGACTGAAGGGGAAGGGAAAAGGAGATTCAAATTAGTAAAATCAGTTTCATAAGTCATGGTCCCCTGTAGTGGTGGAGCTAGGGGTGACCATGGCCCCCCCTAGCTTTTTGAAATCTCCATTATTTGTCAGTATAATTGATAATAAACTTAGAAATTAAAGAAAATTTTCTTCATTCCCACCCCCCCCCCCCCCCCTAAAATTATAGAATCTGCTCCTTCAAGCTCATAATTTTGAACTCACACAGTAAGAGTAAAACCCCTTTAAAAAATAACAATTAAATGGAATGGGTACAAAAAAGCCCCATAAAAAAAAAAGATCCCCCCTTCTGGCCCAATCCTTTGCCCATGATCCTCCAAAGTCCAAATACTAACAAAACTCCAAATCTCGTCTAACAAATCCCAAATCACCAATTTATTTAAAATAAATAGAAGAAGAAAAAAAAAATGTCTATCCCATTGCAGCACCTCCTTGCCTCGACATGCAGTCTGTGATCATCTGCTCAACTTTACTACTAAACCAGTCCAACCGGTGGTAAATCTCTCTCACTCTATCTTTGTTTTCTCTCTTGCTCTAGTGTTCTGTCTGCTAACACTGCTGTAAAGCAGTTCACAAATCACAAATGACATTTACCTGTTTGGCTGACTAAAAGTAAAAACTTTGGCTGAATGTATTGTAATAAATTGTGATGGTGAACTAGCTGTACTTTTTTTTTTTTTTGATGAACCAGTTACTAGCTATACAGCATTTCACACATTATATAAAAGTATATAATAGTTTTGTTTTTGTTTAATATGATAATAGTTTGTTGAATTTATGATATGTAATAATTTTTACATATTATGTAATAATAGTTTGTTGAAAAATTTTCTGGCTCCACCACTGGTCCCCTGCTGATTGAACTAACCCTTAGGGTTAGGGTGATCCTTTCACCCTTGGATAGATGATCCCAAAGGCAATCACAAAGAAGTCATAGGCAAGGACCCAACCTTACAACCCAACAACAGAAGGAAAATCCATAATCCCTGGGACCTCCCTTATGGGCCACTCTTCCTCAAAATCACTTTTATCCCAGCAAAGTTTTGAAACAAAGAAGTACAAATATGATACTCTTGAGATGATCTGGTTCTAATTGATCATATCAAGAGATCTTTTCCTCAATCCTAACTCATTCTCTATCTATTAAGCTGCTTTCTTGGAGAAATTAATGCTTTGAGAGCATATCCATTCTTGACCAACCCCCAAAATGCAGTAAAAAAGACATTTGAGGTTGGCAACTTGGAGTCTGCCTTGACAGAAATGGCAGTATGGCACTCCAATCAATCACACTCTTTCACCAGTCATGAAAAATCTTAGTTTTTGTAAGAGATGCCTTAAGTGAGTGCATATGTAATTTGCTAAGTATCCACGATTCTAGGTAAAAAATTAATGATGTAATTTTTTTTTTGAGAAACAATTAATGATGTAATTTGGATACACAGTATGCAGAGAAATTCCAGTGTATAAGAGATGCTACTTTCATAGCAGTTACTTGGCAAGTTGCTGTAGCAGAACATATATCTTTATTGAATCAACAAGCATTTTATTCAAACCAAAAGAGACCTGAATTGTATATCAGGTTTCACAGAACTAGCAGCAGGACTAAAAACTACAAAAACACAAGATTACAGGAATACAACCACTTTCTCATATCAGATTTCACATTTTAAAACAAGAAAACATACTAAAAAACAAAGCAGGACTTAAATGAGCAATCAGCAGCCTTTAAATTTCCTTCTTTACTGAGTCCGGGAGATTCCTTATTAACCTCTTCAAAATTTGGAAGGAGAATGTTTTCCATCTCATTCAGATAGATTTCATTTATTGGTAAGTACGACCTTTTATGCCTATTAAGCCTTGACTAGTCCCTAATCAACCTTAATCTTAGATAGTAGGTGTGCTGGTTGGTCAAAGCTCATCAGTGTGCTGGGCTTTGATAATTGATACTATTGCCACCAAGGATAACCTTAAGCGAAGAAAAATCTCTGTAGATGATGAGTGTGTTTTATGTGGTCAACTGGAGGAAACCATGTGCCACTTGCTGTGGTTTTGCAAACATGCCCGTGGGGCAAAAAACATGTATAGTTCAATTACCATCACAAAAATGTTAAACGAAATTAGCAAGAGAAAGATGTGAGTGAGACTAATTCCTCCAATAAACCCAAAATCCAACTCAAATCAGTCCTTCCTTCCAAACCCACAAAGGAAATCTGTTGTCAAGAATCACAATAGGTCAAAATCTTCCCTCTACATACCAAAAACCTTCAAATCGACTCAAAGAAAGTTCCCTCTCACCTACCCACAAATGTAGTAATAATGGGTTCCTTTTCAATTGATATTTTTTTCATTTAAAAAAAAAGTAGCAATCAAGATTGATGGACCAATTTGTTTCGCATTTCTGAAAAGTATTGGCGATCACATGTGGGTTGTACAAAAATAAATTTGACAGTCAATTAAAATGAGAAGGGTATAAACAAAACAATACAACAACTTGTATTTTTAAAAATTAAAAAAAAAAAAAAATCAAAGCAATTCTATAAAGTTGATACTGAGAAATAAATATCGATGCGATCAGACTTAAAAAAAAAAAAAAAATGATTGGTTAAGGACGAGAGTGACCTGCAGACGCAGCAGATAAAAGAGTGGGAGATTTCCTCTGAATCTGATCCGTCGTCGTCTTCATTGAAGGTTGATTTATCCATCACAATTTTCTAAGCTCAAACAATTCAGAAAGAAAAAGATAAGCCGAAGGGGTCGAGAGGAGATATGTCGAGGAATATTTTTGCGGTTGAGGTTTCCGGGTGTGCACGGCAAACAATTCTTTTTTTATGTTTGGAGGGGTGGAACCGTAAGAGGCTTGGGAATGAAATTGGATGGGAAAAATTTTAATTTCTTTTATTTTTATTTGGTGGAAGTGATAAAGGGAAGAAATGAAAAATGTGAATTTATATATAAATTTATTTATATTCTCTTATTAAAAATTATGTCTAATTAAAATAAAAAAGTGACAAAAAAAAAAGCAATTATCCAATTATGTCCTTGTTAAATAAAACAAAAAAAGTAACATATTTATTTAGCAAAAAAATTGTGTATGTGCAAATAAAAAAAAAAAGGAATCAAAGCAACTGCAAAAAAAAAAAAAAAAAAAAAACAAAGCAAATGGACGAAGAATGGCTGGAACTCAAGTTTAGATACTCGAGTTCTACGTGTATTTTTTCTTCTATATTAAATTACTACCACTTGCAACTCGAGTTTTAGAGGCTGGATTTTCATATTGAACTCGAGTTGTAGAGACTCAAGATGCTAGTTTGTTAAATAGTTTTGCAAACTTGACAACTTACTAAATGTTCCAAAAATAATACTAAATGACAAAAAGAACCTAAAACCCCCCTTCCCCCCCCCCCCCCAAGGCGGCCCACACTGTTAGAGCATAAGCATTGTGGCCAACCACGCCCCCCCCCCCTCCCCCCCTCCCAAAATTGCTATTTTACCAACCAACGCACCTAAAATCATGTTTACCTATTTAGGTGATAAGGGTGTTCTTGCAAAAGATTTAATGTGTGACACACAAGGAGGCCGACGGTTCCTACGGACTAGTCAGCTTCATGTGCATATACATAAGGACAAAAACAGTGACACCATAAGCTGACAACCCCACCACGATACCCGACGGGCGCCTCCATAAGCCGACAAGGAACCTTTGGATGAAGCAAGTGGCCGACAAGGGTGAAGAGGCCGATAGGTCCAGCATGACTTAGCTTGGTCTCCACGAATATCTAGACATAGAAATATTTTGTATTCTACACCCAACTCTAATCAGAGGAATCTCTATAAGGAAAGGATCCCTTAAAATCCGAATATTAATAAGCATCTTCTCTACAAGGAAATACCTTCTCCACCAAAAAACAAAGGTCAACTTTGCACTACTATAAAAACCCCAAACCCTCACAAATCAAGGTACGTGTAACTTTCCCAACTTTGCCACTCTAGAGTTGTAGAAATTCTCTCTAACTTAACCGTAGGAGGGTATTTGGCCGGTACCACACCAGTACTCTCTGTAAGGTCTTCTTTATTTCTGTTTCGTAGGTTCTGTCTAGAGCACGTGAGGACCATGCGACTCACTGACAATTTTTGGCATCATTAGTTGGTGCCGTCTGTGGGAACGAAAACGATAGCAGCCATATTACCACTTCCCAGACAAAGAGTTGTATGGTACTCACTTGCTCGATGGCAACCAACAATAATCGCGGAGATGAACCACGCACTACTGCCCTCGAAAGATAGGTATAAACTCTAGCCACGGCTGTAGAACGCCTTACTAAGCAAAAACCATGACTTGGAGGAACAGTTGCTCCAAAGGAATACTGGGCCTAACAATCACAGAAGGAAGCAAAAGGGTACCAGCGCCGAAAGGAAGGACCGAGAAGGACCAAAAGGCATCAATGCCCTGAGCAGACAAGAGCGACAAAACACCAGTCATCCATCCGTTGCAGATACGACACCACCGCATATGGTTGTAGAGATGCAAATGATGAAGGAAATGATGGACTTCATGATGAATGCCCTCAAGAGACGGGTGTCAAACGAACTCAACGAGCTGGTCCACCGGACAGACTCGCCATTTACAAGACCCATCACTTTGTTCCCCCTTCCAGCAAAGTTCCGTATGTCGTAGATAGAAGCCTATGACGGGTCAAAAGATCCTTTGGATCACTTAGAGTTATTCAAAACCCTTATACACTTACAAGGTGTTCCGGATGAGATCATATGCCAAGCTTTCCCAACTACATTGAAAGGTCCCACCAGAATATGGTTCAGCAGATTGACACCCAACTCCATCGATACCTTCAAAGAGCTACTTGCACAGTTTGCATCACACTTCATAGGGGGGCACAGGTATAAGAAATCCACTAAGTGCCTGATGAGCATCAAGCAATGAGAAAACGAGCCGCTGAGGTCCTACATAGCACGTTTCAACAAAGAAGCTCTTTCGATAGACGAAGCTGATGACAAGATACTTGTTGCTGCATTCACCAATGGCTTACGGAAATGGAAGTTTTTGTTCTCCTTATACAAAAATGACCCAAAAACCATGTTAGATGTGCTTTATCGAGCCACTAAGTACATAAATGCAGAAGATGTGTTACTAGCCCGAAAGGAAAAACCCAAGAAGAAGGAAAGGTAAGAAGATGCACGGTAAGACAAAGGACGAAAGATGACTAGAATCGGAGACCAACAGGAGGATAGGTGCTCCAAACCACCCACTGGAAGGTTTGCGAATTTCACCCCGCTAACTACCCTGATTGATCAGGTCTTGATGCAAATGAAGGACGATACGACGTTGACGTGGCCTGGCAAGTTAAAGGGAGATCCCAATAAGAGGTCCAAAGACAAGTATTGTCGTTTTCATCGAGACCACGGTCACAACACATTTGAATGCTATGACTTAAAGCAACAGATTGAAACCCTCATCAAACAAGGGAAGCTACAACGGTTGATCAATAAAGAAAGAACAGACCCACTGCAGGAATAGGCTAGTAGAAGGGATGGCAAGCGCACTAGGCAACCTTTAGGGGACATAAGGATGATTGCAAAGGGCACCACGGCATCTGGCTCATCCAAGAAGGGACGCAAAACTTACCTTAGGATAGTTCAGAACGTCTAGCTGACGAGTTTCATTCCAAAGATGGCACGGGTGGATAACCCCATAGTTGGGTTCACGAAGGAAGATGCTCGACACCTCTACCACCCTCACAACGATGCTCTTATTGTTAGCATACACATAGGGGACTACAACACCCACTAGGTCCTAGTCGATGATGGAAGCTCTGCTGATATCCTCTATTACCCGGCGTTCTAGCAGATGAGAATCGAGAAAGAACAACTCGTAACGACCAATGCACCACTCGTCAAGTTCGGAGGAACAAAAGTACACCCCACCGGGGTAATTACATTGCCCGTGACAGTAGGAGATTACCCTTAACATATCACTAAGGATGTTACTTTCCTTATCGTTGACTACTCGTCCACTTACAATGCCATACTAGGCTGACCTACCCTCAATTCGTGGAAGGCCATGACTTCAACCTATCACCTGATGATCAAATTCTCTACCAAGTATGGTGTAGGAGAGGTATATGGGGACTAAATAGTGGCACACCAGAGCTACATAACGATGTTGGAGATGGACAACCACATACAAACTGTGAGCATAGAAGAGCAACGGACAGTTGTAGAGCCCGTTAAAGGGTTAGAGAAGATACTTCTCGATAACTCCAAACTTGAGCGGACAACCAAGATCGGCACCCTCGCCAGTCCGCCTGTTCGTCAAATGCT
Source organism: Quercus gilva (assembly GCA_023621385.1). Taxonomy (NCBI): domain Eukaryota; kingdom Viridiplantae; phylum Streptophyta; class Magnoliopsida; order Fagales; family Fagaceae; genus Quercus; species Quercus gilva. Next base: position 67,533,629 of record CM042481.1, read on the forward strand.
TATGACATTCATAAGAGAGAACTAGGATGTCTTCATACCTAGAGCCATGAAGACATGCTCGGGATCGACCCCTCAGTCATAGTCCGCAGGTTGAATGTATCACCCTCTTTTCCCTCTATCTGTCAAAAGAAGAGAGTGTTTGCCCAAGAACGAGATAAGGCTATAGCGGAAGAAGTCCGCAAATTATAAGATGTAGAATTCATAAGGGAGGTATACTATCCCAACTAGCTGACCAATGTAGTGATGGTCAAGAAAGCCAACGGAAAGTGGAGAATGTGTGTAGACTTCGCGAACTTAAATAAGGCGTGTCCTAAAGGTAGCTGCCCACTCCCACAGGTCGATGTCTTGGTAGATTCAATAGCGAGACACCAGTTGTTGAGCTTCATGGATGCTTTTTCTAATTACAACCAAATCAAGCTAGACGAGGCTAATCAGGAGAAAACTTCATTCATCACCAGCCAAGGCCTTTTCTATTACAAAGTGATGTCGTTCGGTCTCAAGAATGCAGAAACAATGTATGAAAGGCTTATAAACAAGATGTTTGCACATCAGATTGTGAGGAATGTTCAGGTCTACATGGATGACATGCTAGTAAAAAGTTGACGGGAAGATCATCATCGGTAAGACCTCAAGGAGACCTTCGATACCCTCTACTGTTATAACATGAAGCTCAATCCATACAAATGCTCATTTGGAGTAACGGCTAGAAAATTCCTAGGGTTCATGGTGTCCCAAAGAGGCATTGAAGTCAACTCAGACAAGATATGGGCCATAATAGAGATGGCACCACCTAGGAACATAAAAGAAGTGCAAAGCCTCAATGGCAAGGTAGCGGCACTAAACTGGTTCGTGTCAAGGACAACGGACAAATGCCTGCCTGGCCGTATCCCTAGCTGCGGTCAATGTAGGCTTAGTTAGAGAAGAAGAAAAGATGCAGAAGCTTGTGTACTATTCTAGCCAAGCACTTCAAGGCACAGAGGAAAGGTATCCCCTAATGGAGAAAATAGCCTTTACCCTAATTACCGCAACTCGCAAACTTAAACCCTATTTCCAGGCCTATACAGTAGTCGTCCTAATAGATAAACCCCTACGGAGAGCAATGAGTAATTCTGAAGTTGCTGGACGGATGGCACTATAGGCAATCGAGTTGAGCGAATTCGATATACAATACTGCTCGCACACTACAATGAAGGGACAGGTGGTTGCTGACTTCATCACAGAATTCACCAATGTGGAAGGCTAGGGGGCAGAAGAGCATCCCCAATGGAGTATCCATACGAATGGATCATCTAACAAGCAGGCTGGCGGTGCAAGAATAGTGATCCACTCTCTAGAAGGGGGCGAGAACGAGTGCATGGTTCATCTCAACTTCTCTACGACCAACAATGAGGCAGAGTACGAAGCCTTAGTGGCAAGATTGGATCCCGCCAAAGCAGCAGGGGCCACAAGTATGTTTGTTTATTGCGATTCTCAGGTGATCACAAGTCAGGTGAACGGTGACTACGAATGCAAAGGTGAACAGATAAAGAAATACCTGGAGCAAGTAAGGAAGCGAGTAGGCGACCTACATGCCAAGTTTGTTCATATCCCAATGGAAGAGAACAAGCAAGCAGACCATCTTGCCAAAGCCGCATTAGCGGAACACATGTTCATCTTCAGTAAGGTACTTTCTTTTGTTCAACTTTCACCTTTGATAGATGGCATGTGTGTGTAAGAAATAGGCTTAGAAGACAACTAGCCCACATCAATAGTTTCATATTTAAGAGACGGCACGCTACCCAACGGTAAAGAGGCCACCTGGAAGTTGAAGGTTTAGGCGGCACGATTTGTCCTAATAAAAGACATCTTGTATAATAGAGGATTCTCTTGACCATACCTAAGATGCCTACCACCAAGGTAGCAGATTACGTCATGAGGGAAGTTCACGAAGGAATCTATGGGAACCATTTGGGATCACAATCGTTAGTGTATAAGCTAATTCGAGCAAGATATTATTGGCTTACCATGCAAAAAATGCCCAAGCTTATGTCAAAACCTGCAACAAGTGTCAAAAGTTCAGCAACATCATTAGGCAGCCAATAGAAGAGCTCATTCCGATGACGGCTCGCGGCCTTTTGTTCAACGAGGGTTGAACATCATGGGCCCATTCCCAACTGTAGTAAGGCAGCTAAAGTTCCTAGTATTCGATATAGATTACTTCACCAAATGGATGGAAGCTGAAGCTCTGGCCACCATCATAGAGAAAAATGTACAAAACTTCGTCTGGAAAAACATTATCTATAGGTACGAAATCCTTAGAGTCTTGGTCTTGGACAACAGAAAGTAGTTTGACAATGAGTCATTTAGGGATTTTTGCTCACAATTGAAAATCAAGAATCATTACTCCTCAACTGCCCATCCTCAAGCCAACGGGCAAGTCGAGGTCACGAACTGATCTTTGCCCAAAATCATCAAGACTCGGCTCGAAGGGATAATGGGTATATGGCCAGATGAGCTCCCAAGTATACTGTAGGCGTACAGGACGACGACCAGAACACCTACAGGAGAAACACCCTTCCGACTAGCATACGTGAGCGGGGCTGTGATCCTCGCTGAGATCGGATTCATAAGCTTCAGAATGGAGAATCATGATGAGAATAAGAACAATGAAGCCATGCGCCTACAGTTGGACCTAATAGACGAATTCAAAGCAACAGCCGAACAAAGGTTAGCATGATACCCGGACCTTATGGCCAAGCACTACAATTCCAGAGTCAGACACAGAGACTTTGAAGTTAGAGATCTTGTCCTAAGGAAGGTGATAGGCGCTGCAAGAGATCCCTCCCAAGGAAAGCTAGGACCCACTTGACGGACAAAAGTTGCATCATCTATGAAACACCGAGCACCTAAAAAAATATTACCAGTGGACGATGGCATACAAACCACCACTCCTCATTTCCAGTTTATTTCATTCTAGTTATTTTTATTGTCTACAGTACTTCTAGCCCAAAATGGTAGCTTTTTATTTTTTCAGAACAATTTTTGGCTTATGCACTTGTTTACCATAATAAGAGGAGTTATTCAGATAAATCATGCGCATATATACATTTCTACAAAAAAACGCATCTACGACCAAGTCCTTGAGTGGACGGATACAAGGAAATCCCAAGGGATACCTTGAAATATATACAAGTCCTTAAGTGGACAAACAAGTCTTTAAGTGGACGGAGATACCCTTAAGTGGACGGACACATCCCAAGGGATATCTTGAAACATATGCATATCCTTAGGTGGACGGACCATGTACACCTTAAAAATATACTAAGTACAATTCGTGAGGTGGACGGACCACGTATCTCAAAAGTCTACTAAGATCAACTTATAAAGTGGACGGACCACGGTCACCCTAGAATATTCTTATTAAAATTGATGGGTTTAAAAATTTAAAAAAAAAAAAAAAAAAAAAAAAAAAAAAAAAAAACCCCAACAAATTCCCTAAATTCTACAATACCGACAGGTCCTTGGTCCTCAAAATATTCTAAGTCCTACAGGGTAGACAAATGATCCAAGATACCGACGGGTACCTGGTTTTACAAATTTTACTAAGTCCTATCTACGGGGTGGACGGATAACCTAGGATACCGACGGGTACCTGGCCTTACAAATTTTATTAAGTCCTACCTGCGGGGGTGGACGAATACCCCAGGATACTGACAGGTACCTGACCTTACAAATTTTATTAAGTCCTACTTACGGGATGAACAGATAACCCAGGATACCGACGGGTACCTAGTCTTACGAATTATATAATTCCTACCCACGGGGTGGACGGATAGAATAAATATCAACAGTACCAATACAATAGAGGCATACACGATTGCCATAAAGACAAAATAAAACAAAGTATAAGCAATGGATAAAACATAGTAAATGTAGCCCGAACAGGTAATTGTTTTTACATGAAAATCCCAAAAAGAAGGGGCATTAATTACTATCTTACAAATGATTTTATAGAATACTTAAATACAAAAAAAGAAAGAGAAGTCAAGACGGAGGGGCATCAGGAACAGTAGGACTAACTGTGGGTAGACCGTCAGCAACAGTAGGGTTCTCAATGGGCAAACCGTTTGGACCACCAAGAGCAGCTTGGGCAATGACCACGCCGTCACTCTCCACCTCTTGCTCAACCATATGAGTGGTGTCAATGGTCTCATCGCTAACAATGTCCTCTCCTCCAAGAATCGGCGAGATAATGTCGTTAATTGCGATTTAGGACAAGTCAAGGTTGGGATGAGCAACTCTCACTTGCTTCAAGCAATCCTCAAACCCTTTGCCATAGTAGACGCCACGCGCATCGAAGAAGGGTTGGGAAATGTGAAACTCCGCCACGGCGTCGGCTCTGGCCTTCTCCATTTGTTCATAAAGAGTAGCCAATTCCATCGCCAAATTGGTCTTCGCTTTCTTCGTTTCCTCGAGCTGACGGGTCTCTTCCACAAGCGCTTTAGTCTTAGCCGTCAACTTCTGGTTAAGGGTACGGATGACCTACGAATACTAAGCTCGCTCCTAATTTTCAATCTCTTGGCGATTACAAAACCGACGGATCACCCTATCGCTGGCCACGCACCTATCCTAAAGGGCCTTCATGCGTACCAACGCTTGAAACAAAGCATGACAGTTAAAATCAAAAGAATAATGTGCAATATAAGTGACAGAAACATACCCTTGACAAGTCGTAGAGGCCGGAAGCCCCCAAGTCCTTCGAAGTGTGCCCTCCACACGGATCCAAGTCCATCTCCTTAATGATCAAGGTGACCATCTCGATAGCGTAATCTTTATAAGTAACAAGCCTCTGGACGGAGTTAGGAGCAACGGGTCATTTCCTTGATATTAGACCCTTCCCAGCTCTATGACGAAGGGAAGGGGGCGACGGAGCCTTCTACTGTTGCTCTCCAATTAGTGGACCCATCCCCTTCTTCGACAGGTAATCATCTTTGGTGTTGGGTTTTCTCTTAAATGTGGCTTTAGGGCCCATGTTGGGAGCTGATCTTGATGCCTGCTCCTACTGCTTATAAGCGGCAACTACCTTCCTCACCAAAGCTCTTTGCCTACCTATGTCCATCTCTGAAAAAGCAATAAGGTAAATTATGTGGATGGAAGGAGTAAAAACAGAAGTAGACAGACAAAGTGACTTGCGGTGACGGGAAGAAGCGTGCAACTGTCAGGCTGTGGGCGTTGGCTCTGGACCACCACAAAAGGCATAAAGGGTGTCGAGGGTGACCAGGTCCTTCCACTTCCTTTCTTCTAGAGGGATCGTCCAAACTCTCTTGAGGAAATTCTCTTATTCATCAGTTATCTCGGGACAGACTTGAGCTGAAAAACAAAAAGGGCAAAAGGTTAGGTACATAATTTAGGCTAGCGAGGCAACAAAAAAGGACATCGACGACTCACAAGACTCCTTAACAACACCCCAAGTATTGTCAAACCCATCAGGCATGTCATCCCACTCTTCAGGCCTGCACACCCATTCCATTTCCTTAACAAAGAAATATCTATTCTTCGATTTTCTATTAGATTCTGGAATGTCGGACGCTAATCTAAGTGATGACTTCCTAGCCAAAAAATGGTAAATGCCTTTTGATGAAGTGATTTGTTGGGGCTTATAACAATAAAAGAACTCGTCTAGTGTAAGCCAATAGTTCCTTCCGCTTAATTGACCCCATATCACCTCGGCACCTATAAAGATCTTCTAGGCGTTCAGGGCGATCTGGTTGATGGATAGGCCAAGGTAGTTGGCAAGTTAACGGTGCAGTGCTGTCAGCGGCAATTTCAACCCAGCAGTAAACATGGCGTCATACATTCCCAAGTCAATCGTCTTCCCTGAATAACATTTCTCAAACTTTCCTAGTAGACAGAGGGGAATGTTGTCTAGGATTTGGTGATGATCACGAAGGTGTTAAAAACTTTCCTAGTCATGGTCGGGTGAAAGTCGTTTACCATCCATATACTTGGTAAAATGAAGGGCCTAGTTCCACTACCGTCAACCTGGCTTACCGACCCTTCATTATATTGTTCACTCCCCCCATCACTCTCATTTCCCTCGTCGTCATCTCCTCCTCCCTCCTCCTCGTCTCCTTCCTCTCCTTTGACATCTCCTTCCTCCTCCTCCTCGTAGCCCTCTTCCCCCTCAGTAAGAGAATGGACGAATGGTTCCCTTGCTGGGGACTAGGTTAAATCCTCATTGGGCTCACGCCTTAACGGATAGACCTTATTGTAGCCCGCGCCTTCAGGGACTTACAACGACTATTCACTCGTTGCTTCTCGACCACCTGACATCTATTCACCTACAAGCAACGGAGGTATCTAAAAACCTATTTAACTGTGCTCTAAACAAGCGACGACAAATAAGAAGGTAAATAAAAATGGATGACAAGGCGAAGAAACTTACTGTATGACGATTGTACGAAAAGTGACGGTTGTATGAAAACGACAGCGTGACACGGTAGCTTTGATCTCCCAAGCTCTCAAATAATGAAATGCAAATTCGAAAACAATGACTGAAGAATAAGGAACTATTTATAGAGAGAAGGAGAAAGGTATATGAAGCGATGCTCATGATTGGAAACGAGGCAAACAACAAGCGCCAAGTGTCACCTCGCATTTTAACCAAGAGCTACCTATGCCATTTAATGACATGGGCTCCTATAGATCCTATTAATGGTCATAAAAGCTCATGTACTCTGCGGCTCATCAGCCAAAGCCGACGGGCCCATGGAGTTAGGGGCAGCTGATAAGGGTGTTCTAGCAAAAGATTTAATGTGTGACACACAAGGAGGCCAACAATTCCTATGGACCTGTCAACTTCATATGCATATACGAAAGGATAAAAGCAACGACACCATAAGCTGACGACCCTAACATGATACCCGATGGACGCCTCTATAAGACGACGGGGAACCTTTGAACGAAGCAAGTGGCCGATAGGGTTGAAGAGGTCGACGTGTCCAGTATGGCTAAACTTGGTCTCCACGAATATCTATACACTGAAATATCTTGTATTATATGCCGAACCCTAATAAGAGGAATCTTTACAAGGAAAGGATCCCATAAAATACTAATATTAATGAGAATTTTCTCTACAAGGAAATACCTTCTCCACCAAAAAACGAAGGTCAGCTCTACACTACTTTAAAAATCCCAAAGCCCTCACAAATCAAGGTATGCGTAATTTTCCCAGCTTTGGCACTCTAGAGTTGTAGAAATTCTCTTTAACTTAACCTTCGGAGGGTATTTGGCCAGTTCTACACCGGTACTCTCTGTAAGGTCTTCTTCATTACTGTTTCGCAGGTTCTGTCTAGAGCACGTGAGGACCGTAGGACTCATTGATGATTTTTGACATCATCAGTATGTATTGCTATATTTTTTACAATGAATAGTGAGTTATCAAATATACAACGTACTATAGCAATGAAATGTAAAACAAAATATATTATTTTATTAAAAAAATCTCATCTTTTTCTCTCTTCAATCATGCCTCCCAGTCCTTTTTTCTCTCCAATGTAGCTCTCTGCTTCTCGCACTCTCAAATGCACAGAGCTCCATGGCCGAAGCTCTCAAAGCAAAGCCTCCTTCATTCACCACCACCAAACACCACCACTATCATGGTAGTGAGTCTCCCTCTATTCTCACTATCTCTCTCTCTCTTTCTCTCTCTCTCTCTCTGTCTTAGCCATGGGGGTCGAACCCATGACTACCAGTACTAGCAATGGTGCATGATGGCTAGAAGTTTTGTTGATTTTTCGAGGTTTATGGATCAACAATGTTGTGGTGGTGGTGGCTGGTGGTTTGTGAGTCGTTATGGTTCGGTGGTTGGTTCAATTGGGTGGATATGGATCCTAAAGATATTTATTAAAGAGCCTAGAAGACCTTTTATAGTTTCAAGTGAGGGATGAGAACTTTTCCAAGGTGATGCGGGATTACCTTTGCATGGGTTTCCATCAAAAAGTTTTCTTACATAACTCTGCCAACCCCCACCTACTCAAGTACGCCCGAAGGTTGTGTGCACAGGGTTAAAGGCTTTGTATGCATGTTGTATTCCTACGTAGGCACAACTAGGGTTTCTATAAGATTTTTAAAAAACCAAAACATCCCTCAACCTAAAGAGTTTCCTTAGCTAAGCCCTTGACCAATCATAGGCCCTTTAGTGATATTGTCATTGGGGATCAAGGACTCGAATAGTAAGCAATACAATATGAGGTGTCTACAACTTCTCATTATTTAAAAATAACTTCATCGAATTTGTTGAAAGTTGCCATGGCCATTCGCTAAGTTCTAAAACCAATATTCCCACTGCAATAGAAATATCCATTGGCTCCCCATTCATGATTCTAGATACATTAGGAAAATCTTCAACTTGCCTTCCATCGTACCTTTGCCACTTGCCTTCCATCGTAGTCATTCAAAGACTTTATGATCTCATTTGGATCTTTGTCATGCTTCAAAAACTTCTCCTTATAAAACTTCATCGCCACCAATGCCACCATATTGTACTTTATTTCACCCATAACCTTCTTCATCCACGCATAAATTCACAAATTTCTTCCCCAACACACATAAAACCTAGGAAAAAGAAACCCCCCAAACACTAAAAGGGTCATTGGTCTGGGGAGAGAGAAAGGTCGCTAATCTTTGGGTTTGAGTGGAAGACTTGAGCAAGTGTCTGTGGGTTTCAATGGCTTTTCCTTCGAAGATTGCAATGTTTATTTGCAATTTGTTTTCTACAGGTTTTTTGCTTTGGCGAGAGAGACAATTAATCATGTCTCACGCAGGTAGTTGTTTTGACATAGTCCTCACCATTTGAGTTATAATTTGCTTTTTACTAGCCAAAAACCAAGGCAATTTCGAGTGTCCAATAGGAATTGGAATGAGTTAAGGGGAAAAAATAGGGAATTCTGATTTATGAGTTATGGGAACTGAGATATGAATTATGAGAGATGGATGAAATGAGAACCAAATAGGGCCTAAATCTTGACTACTTTCCCTTATTCTCTCATTTCTCCCATGTCCCATGGTTCCTATAGTAATTAATAAGGGTCTTTATTGACTCAAGCTCCCCCTCTGGCATTGCATTTAAAGGGGAAAAGAACTTTAAGAGGGCTTAAAAGTCTCTTTAGTAAAATTTGTCATTCGTTTGACAATTTTGTTAAAGATCATTTTCTCTCTCCCTAAAATTGGTAACTTGAAGCTTTTGAATTAAAAATTTGTTTAGCTTTATTCTAACTTTTAATATAAATAAGGAAAAATTACACTTTACCACCCTAAACTATACCCTTAGTTACACTTTGCACCCTAAACTTTCAGAATGCATAATTAGCACCCTAAACCATAATTCACGTTACACTTTGCACTTTGCCATCAATTTTGCAATTACTTTGGACAAAACCACGTGAAATGACCCAAATGCACTTCTTCTCAATCCCTTAAAAACAAAGGAGGAATTGCAATTTTTCACCCTAAACTATACTCCATCAATTACACTTTGTGCCCTAATTTTAGTTTTCTATCCAAGATAATAGTAGAATTGACAATTGGGTGTAAAGTGTAAATTGGAAATAGTTTAGGGTGAATTAAGAAAAATTCCCTTTCTTATATTTCAAATGGCACATATTTTCTATCATTTTCTACAAGAGAAAGAACCTAATATAATAATCATAATAAGAATAAGAATAATAATAATAAGAATAATAATAATAATAACAACAACAACAATATGGTCATTAATTGAATTAATTGGATTTATTTTATAAAAATAAACACACACAAAAAGGTACAAGGAATGAGGTTGGATCACATTGTTAAGCATGAAGAACAAAGCACTTTTGTTCTGTTCTCTCTGGTTTTTTTTTTCACCCTTAAAAAAGCTTTTTATCAATTTGGTTTTTAAACAGGTGTAACTACTTCAAAGTATGTTATCATTGTAGATTGTCAAACGTTCTATATGCAAAGAGCTTTTCGATTCAAGCATCTTTGTCTTAAAAGCTATACAGCTTAGAGCTCATCTTCCGAAAAGAAATCCACACTTAGTTATGGTGACCAAAAGCGGCTTTCCAACGGAGGTTCAACTTGTTATACCCTGCAAGCTGAGTTGCACTAGAAATGGGTTCAAAAAGTTTTCATATTCCTGGTGGGCTTCAATATGCATGGCAATGAGTAAAGACATCAGTATTATGAGACCAAATACAGGACTTGGGTATGATACAAAGGACGATGAAGTATGAACACTACCTAGGGCCTATGTGAATTCTCTTCCCCAAAATGGAGGAGGCCCTGCTTGGTAGAGAACCTCAAAAAAGAGAAGAGACGGATTATCTGGAGCAATCCTTAAATGCATTACAAATTTTATACCCAAGGTTGTAATGTAGGTCACTGAAGTGATGAGGGTGATCTGACTTATTGGCCTTTACCACGCTAGTTTCATCACTATTTCTTGAGCGCGTCTTCCATAGAATATCACCTGGAGGTCATCATCAGGCTTAGTCTCCTTCCAGGTTGGATAATGGAATTTGCTGAATACATTTTAATTTGCCCTTCTATTTTGCTTAAACCCATTTCATTGTGGTTAAGAACAATCAGATGATCAGTGACAACTAAGAAAAAATATGGCACATTTTGGGGAATTGATACCAACCAGTGTAGGAAAAATCCCCCTTCATTTACAAAACAGTTAGTAGTACTGAGAATGAAAACTCCTGTTTAGAAATGAAATGTTCCCGAAAATTCTTCCCATTGGACTATTTGCATCTATGTGCACCAGCCAATCTCATGCATGAGTACTAACTCATGCTTATGGGATACCAACAAATTACACACATACAACAACTAGATAAGAGTGTGGAATGTCACAAGGAAGCACACGGATTATAGTAGTACATATGGGCCTAACATGAACACTCACAAGTTGTCTAGGAAGATCTTGTGTTCGGGTTACTATACATAAACGTATTGTCATCATTCATCACCCACAAAACGAACTTATCTTTCACTTCTACATATAATCAATTATACATCACATGAATTTATAAATATCTTATCAACCAAAGACTGATTGAAGCAAATGAGCTGACAGGATCAGCTAAATCATTCTCATCATTCTCCTGAGCATCACTGGATAAAATGGAAGCAGGAGATCCATTTTCTGAATCTTCTGAGGCAATTACAATGGAGTTGTACTGTAAAGTCAGCCTCACATATTACCAGCATTCCTTATAAGCTCAAACTTGTGTTCTGGGGTATGCTGCTGATTGAACCGCCCTGGAAGCTTGGATTGGGTATTATAGCAATCACCACAAAGGTCAAAACCAATTATCTCCTTGCAATCTTTGCATCTGAATCTATCCCCAATTATGGGCCAAATCTATAGACACAACAACCTGAGATATTACGATATTGCATACAATTTTAACCCCAAAAAAAAATATATATATATATATATATTGTATAAATTTTTGGTGCCACTTAGAAGTTGAGTCATCCAATGTAAAAAAATTTGAGTCTATCAGTACCTATGAACATTATGTTCGACAATTCCCAATAGGGTCCTAACCCCAACTTTCTGACAAACTGGTATTGATTAACATGTTAACACCCCCTTGGAAAGGGAAAATGATCTTATTATATGATCTCAAGAGACCTCTCTCTCACAGCATAAAGTAAATAATCAATGAATGCAGTGAAAAATCTGTAACTGTTTGATAAATCAAGCAAATCACTTTATTTATCAAGAAAATGAATCATGCAGATCACTTGAAGGATTCCAAACACGGTACAACAGGCAGCTGCTAAAAAAAATTGTAATTAAAAGAGAGACATCTATGTTGTTTGCTCAAAATACAGGCCTTTTTTCTAATAAATGAAAGGACCACATCAATGTGAAACACCAACATCATTGAAAATACATGTTTGCTCTGCCACACTCAAGGAGTTGCAACATATACATGCATATTTTGCACATGATATAAATACAACTATTTAAATTTTAGCATTTGCATAGTTGACAGTTCCATTAAAAATCTACTCAAGAAATATTAAAAAAGAGTAAGCATCATAACACTGTTTGGAGCATCAATGCATCAAAAACTATCAAATAATCAAGTTGAAACAATATGGTTTCAACTAAAAGAGGGGGCTTACCCCCTTTCTTCACATTATGGACACAAGCAAATGAAGATGGACAACATTGTGAAAGTGCCCAAATGGATAAACAATAATTCCAATATATAATTATTTGAAAAGATAATTTCCATGCCGAGTAGCAACTAACCCAAGATGAATGGATGGAGTAAACAGGTTTTTGCAAGTCTGACACCAAATATGGCATATGCTACCAAAATCTAGGCATCAGTGCATGTGCAGGAAATGGAAGTAGAAAATTTACCCCACAAGAATCACAACCACATCCTGGATGAACTGTTGAGTGAGGGTCAGACCAATTTGGTAAGTTCTCTCCTTGTTTAGCAGGCTTTCCTTGTTTAGCAGTTCCTGTTGAACCTGGAAGCATATACTAGCATTGTAACAGGCAGGTCTAACTTTAAAGTATTCAGGATATGCATCAATAAGTATGCTACTGTAGGTTAATTTTAAACAGTGTAGAAGACACAAAAGCCCCTCTTGTATCACTTCTCAATGTTTAATCTCATTTGTTCTTATCCATACATCATTGGTACCTTGATTTCAACTCTAATTACAATGGGGCTTACTCTCTCTCTCTCTCTCTCTCTCTCTCTCTCTCTCTCTATGTATATATATATATATATATAAACACACACACACACAGTCAATCTCACACTGTTGCCCATGGTATAATAGAATTCTAGTGATGAAGTTTGTAAGGTTCACATAGCAAATTTTTAGTCTAAAGATCCAACAAGTTTGGAGGGCTGATTATACTTTAGTATCTACCCATGAACAAGATTGATGATTTCAACTTACAAAAAAGGGTGAAAAATGTAACAAGAACAGCAAAACAGATTATATTAATTCAGGAAACATGATGTACCCCATATGGCTACACTAAACTAAAAACAGATAGCACATTCTACAACCCAAGATATTTTTAAGAACCAATTCATACTTATACTTGAACATTAAAAAGAGAAATCAAGTATTCAAGCATACAAATAGTCGGATGCTTGTTCTCAACATCAACTAGTTTGAGCAGAATACCATCTCTTCTCAGCATATATTCTTTAGGAAATTGTTCTTCCAAGAAATGATCAAGCTCCAAACAAACTTTCGGAAATCCTCTTGGATGTGAAGTTTGACAAACTTGACATTTAAGCTTCTCAACAGCTGGGATGATGACACAACTTTCACAATATACTGCATAATAAAATTTATTAAAATAAGCATAATTACAAATAATCCAAAAAAATATTTTTCATAACAGATAACTTGAAACCTGATCATATATAAGAGGAATAGCTTAAGTGAACAGTCTACCATGGCCACAGTTAAGAACCACAGGACGAAATAGCAGCTGCTTGCATTCCAAACAAAGAACATCAGCAACTGAAACCTGCTTGCAATACTTTCCTTCAACAGATGATAAATGTGACTCAAAAACCATGGTAGAGAATGTGTCTTGAGCATTAAGTTGCGGCGAGAATGTGTCTTGTTCCTTTTCCTCTTCTGCAAAAAGAAAAGGCAACAACTTAAATTTTCATGAAATATGAGAAGTGCCAGATTAAAAATAATGATTTGATAACTGTTTGCTGCAGAAAAACAAAAGAGCGCTACAACAGCAGTTACAGTGATGACAAGCTAACAGAATGAGAAACAGATTAAAAACGTCAATAAATCTTTTCTCCTTTAATTTTTTTTTTCTTTTTTTTTAATTTTCGAAGGCATTGAGAAATAAGGTGGTCATGCTCAACAAACACAAGTCTAGGTCACACTTCCAACAGATACCCATGCCAGAAAAGGTGATAAAATATAGACATTTACATACTAAAATTAAGTGAATATTGAAGTTTAAATATTTAAGGATATCATTTTCATCAGAATATAAAATACATTGAGTAAGGAAATTTTTTCAGTTTACATCCCAAGATGTCAAAAATTCTATTGACATAATAATATCCATCAACATAGCACAAACATCCATGGTTTGTCGCAAGTCAATAGTATGTCAAGCTATGTACTATAGTGGCAAAAATTAAGAGCCTAGATTACAATGATCAATTGAAACAGCAAGTGAAAAACAAGAACAAGATGGCAGAACTAGACTCCATTGAAGGAGCGTAAGGATAGACATGGTCTTTATCTCAAGAATAGACCATTGACAACCCTATACCGCAGAACCCAATGAATACCAAACAAACAAAAAACCATAGACCATAGCTCACATGCTATTGGACAATGAAGAAGAAGATGATCCACCAATTCCCCACACCTTTTGCACATATAAAACCAATCGCACATATAAAACCAATCAAGCACTACAATATGCCTCTTTCAAAGATTATCTGTAGTTAAAATCTTACCTAAAGAGGCAGACCAAGAAAAGAAAGCCACTCTAGGAGGAACCTTCAATTGCCACACCATTTTCCACAGAAATGAAATGAGAGAAGCAAGGGATAAAGAGCGATAAAAAACTTGAACCTTAAAGCCTTTAATCATAGCTAACTTCCAAAAAACTTTGTCAGAACGAACACCCCGCACATCCATGGAATAGATCATATCCAAAAACAAGGTCAATGCTTCTAATTCCCGCACATCTGTGGAATAGATCATATCCAAAAACAAGGCCAATGTTTCTAATTGCCAATCATGCACTAGACAACAGAACTAAATGTCCTTAATGTATCCTCCCATCAGAGAAACATATGACCTCGAACACAAAAGACTCGCTCCACTAATACGATAAAATTCAGGAAAAGCCACCTTAAGAGAATAGTCCCAAAACCATACATCCTCCCAAAACTTCACACTAGTACCATACACCTCTGCCATCGATTTTGTGCACAATCACCATTCACTCCCATATTTTGCCTCTATGACCCTCCTCCAAAGGGCATCCCTCTCTGTTCCATATCTCCAAAACCATTTACCTAGCAAGGCACAATTAAATCTGCTCAAACACCTAATACCTAACATGCCATTTAGCATTGGCTTACAAACCTTAAACCTTTTTTCCAAAGTTACTTTTGGATCATCACCAATATCACTCCAAAGAAAATCTCTCTATAATTTCTCCATAGGATTCACTACCTTCATTGGAACAGGAAGGAGAGAGGAAATAAGTAGGCAAGCTAGAAAGAGTACTCTAATAAGAGTTACCTTAACCCCCCTTAGATAAATACAATCTCTTCCAACAAACTAATGTCTGCTCCATCTTTTCCAGAATAGGATTCCAAATCGTCTTATCTTTAAAGGTAGCACCCAATAGTAGACCCAAATATTTCAGAGGAAGTGAAGATTGCCTACAAACCAACATCTCCACTAATTCCAACATATTTTGCACATCACCCATTGGAACCAATTCTGGCTTCCCTAAATTAACATTCAACCCTAACACCACCTCAAATAAGGATCCCATGCAAAACTACTATTTGATTGGAGTTAGTATCACAAAAAATAAGCATGTCATCCACAAATAAGAGATGAGACACCATCATCAATGTACCAGCTGAACTACCCATTGAGAAGCCCAAAAACTGACCCACTGTAACAGCCACACCCAACATACGACTCAAGACCTGCACATCACTATAAAAAGTAACAGGGATAGAGAATCCCCTTGAGAAACTTCCCTAGAGCTCCCAAAAAAATCAGATGGGGTACCATTGATCATAATAGAAAATTTGATAGTGGAACTACAACACATTATCCACCTTCTCCATTTTTTCGAGAATCCACACTGCTGGAGCACATATATTGAGAAAACTCCAATTTGCATGATCATAAGCTTTCTCCACATCCAACTTGCATAACACTGCCGACACTCCCGACTTCAACCTACTGTTTATACATTTAGATGCAATTAAAACAAAATCCAAAATCTGCCTACCTTTAACGAAGGCATTTTGAAAATATAAAATAAGGCCATACGCCACCCTATGCAAATGATTAGCCAACACCTTGGAAATAATTTTATACATCCCTCCCACCAAATTTATAGGTCGAAAATCCTTCACTTCTACAACATCAATTTTCTTAGGAATGAGAACAATGAAAGAAGCATGAAGACTCTTTTTGAGCACAGCTTGTGCATGGAAATTATGCAGAACATCCATAATATCATTTTTCAAAATACTCTAACAAGACTAAAAAAAAGCCATAGAGAAACCATCTAGACCTGGCAACTTATCACCATTGAAACCATTCACCACCCCAAACACCTCATCCTCCTCAAAAGGTCTTATCTATCCACATAGGATCCTTCCAAACTCCACATCATCCAAAACAGGTCAGTGAACCTCATTTTAAGAAAACATCTCTCCATAAAATTGAGTAATACACTTTGCTAGTCCCTTGATCCATAGACATCTCCCCCATTCACCATAAGCGTATCAATGGTATTAAATCTTCTATGAGAGTTTGCCATACGATGAAAGAAATTGGTATTCCTATATCCTTCTTTAAAACAAAGAACTCTTGATTTTTGCTTCCAACAAATTTCCTCCAAAAAGTGTCATTTTTTCTAAATCACCTTGAATTTTTTCCATTCCAAATTTTCCTCCACAGTGAGATCACAACTGTCCTTAACACTCCAACTCATGAAGATCAATCCACAACTTTTCCCCCTTTCTTCTATATTACCAAACTCCTCCACATTCCATCTCTTTATATCAAAATCTTCAAAACCTTCAATTTATTTGCTAAAATAAAACTAGGAGCTCCTTGGAATTGATAAGACTCCTACCAGAAGCGTACCTGTTCCACAAAGCCCTCCTCCTTTAGCCACATATTCTCAAGTCTAAAAGGCCTCCCTCTATGAAAATTACCTCCCTCTTGAAGAATCGGAAAATAATCCGATAGCAACCTAGACATCCTCCTTTGACACACAGATGGAAACTTATCCTCCCAATTAGTTGTGAAAAGGAATTTGACCAGCCTAAACCTTGACATCACCTCACAAGAATTAGACCAAGTGAAATTCCCCCCTTCCAAAGGGGGATCAATCAAGCCTTGCTTTAAAATGAAATAAGAGAACTGATACATAGCCTGAGTAAAATAGCCAGAGCCAGAACGTTCAGAGGGAAACCACACCACACAAGGAACATTCCACCAGCTGCACAATCCAAACAGCTTTTCCCATAAAAGCCTTCTGTCTCTAGCGCAATTAGGCCCATAAACTCAAATAAATGCACATTCAAATTGCTCGGCCAGATTTTTGAATTTACACGAAACAGAAAAATTTCCTATTGCTTCCTCCAACTGTCCCACATCACTAACACTGCTCCATAAGCACCCACAGAGCCTAAGCATACGCATTCCACATGCTGACCTCCCAACAAACTATGAATGACTCCCCTTGTAATGAACTCCAATTTAGTTCCCTGAAGACAAACAACGTCTACTTTCCAAAGTAGTGTTATTTTAAGGGTCTAGTTATAAGGGTAAAACAATTTTTTTTCCCAATGAACTCTAGTTTTATGTGAGGTCATGGGTTCAAGACACATTGGAAGCATGTGTAACTTACTAATCAAAAAGGGTTAAAACAATTTTTAAGTTGGGTTTTATTTAATAAGTTATGGTCAATTTTGTATGGAGGGCCAAAATGTGATTTCTACAACCGCAACAAATCAAAGGAATTTTGGTAGTTTTCCATCTATTCTGTTTGTTTGCTGCTGCTTTGTTTCTATTCGCAATGGGTGGTTCCACGTTTTTCCTCACTGAATCCAAAACATTTGAGTTCTCTGTTGAGAAAGGGGTTCTTTTTTCTTGTTATGGATCTTTGAGAGAGTTCACACCTCGCTACGCTCTGTTTTTATGGGGAAAGAGAGTGCAAACAAATTTTTGTTCCACCTGGAGGAATTGATTTCTAAGCAATCACCTAGCATTATGCAAGAACGATTAGAGAGGGTGATATGGTTTTCATCCTTCAATTGGGGTCCAATACCCATGGCACGTTTTTAATGGTTTCTGAACTTCTTCATGGTCGATGGAAGGGCAACATAAGGATACCCGAGGGAAGGTTGGGTAGTGGCTAGCAAGGCTTTGGCCTCAACTTGAGGAAAGCTTTAAAACCAGCTTCTCTTACCAGTCAAGGAATGTTACATAGAATACAGAGTGCACCGAAGGCTGCAGTGGTGGTGGCTAATGGACATCAAAATCATGGTAGTGCAAGAAATAATGGAAAGGAGAAAGTATATTGGCAAGCATGCGGCAGAGTTTGGGGCGCATATTTTGTCAAATATTAATGTGATTGCCAGAAAAGATTTGCCGACTCTAGACATCTTTTTACATGTAGAGCATGGAAAGGAGGGGCAGTGGGCTATTGTGTGGGCTATTGTTTCTTCAAATATTAAAGATGTGGGAACCAATCAAAATAACAACGGAATGAGGCCCAACATGAAATTCTTCGAGGTCCGAAATGGGAATGACAGAAACTAGGCCCCTAAACCTAAGCCCAAAGCCCAACCCATCTCTCAGTAGCCAGGTACTACTAAGTCAAACCTCACCCATTTGCACCAAATCACCAATACGTTGCCGGTGAAGCACGTCTCCCACCATGCCTCCTCCGAGTATCATCACTACCAACAGCACTTCTTATTCAACGAGGACCACCACCAGTAACAAAACCATTACGCCTTTAACGTTCACCGTCATTAAGGGCACCACTTCTCCACCGATGACTGACATCAACACCTCCCCACCAATGATGAATAGCCCCACTCCTCCATCGATGACCACCAACAGCAGCAGCTCTCCTCTATTTCATATGAGCTCTTATGTGGTGACCAATTCTACGGCCTTAGATGTCATGAGGTCACGGTTCGATTTTTTAGAGATTGGGTCTCTGTCGGGCACCCTCCACTGTTGACCAATAGCATCACTCTCCCTTCTCAGTCGAGCATTTCTACGATGAACAGTGCTACGGTCTCGGTTCACATGAGTTCATGGCCCGATTTGCCTATGGCTCTGGTGCTACTTAATGATGAAGATGGTCATGTTGAGCCTTGTCCCTCAATTAAGAATTTCGTTAAGGATCTTGAGCACACCTAGGGTAATTCAAAAAAATGGGTTTCGAAGCTTCGTGATGGGAGGCAAATAGCTATCCCTCTCTCACAATACCACTCACCTGGAGCATGTCGGATTTTAATGATCTTGAGGGACATAAGGGACAAGGTAACAACACTTTCAAGGAAGAAGGGCATATTATTAGTTGGGCAAATGAATGTGATGGTACTCTGGATAATATTTCTGTAGTATTAGGGTTGGATTGTGAGCTGTGGGACTCTAATGGGGTCTTGTAAACTAGAAAAAGATGAAAGAATCTCTGGTTGTGCAACCTTTGGCCATGGCTAACCCAGATGTTCCACTTGTAGAGGTGGTGGGTGCTTCCATGCAATTATCACCCTGGGTTGAAAAATAAATTAAAGCTTTTAGGAAGTCTATGGGTACCTCCTTAATAGGCTTTGAAGCAAAAATTACTAGGATTTTTTTAGCTTTGGAGGCTAGGAAGAAAACTAAAATGCAGGGAGAATGCTCTCAAAAGAAAGAGGCTAAGATAGGTTCTAAAGGGCGTCGAGAATTGAAAAGTCTGCTAAATTCTTGGAATCTTGAGAAGAAATCTACTTTTTCAGGAAGTGCAAGTGGGGAACAAGATTCAGTGGTGCATCAATGAATCTGAAAATTATCTCTTGGAATGTTAGGGAGTTGAGAGATCGTGACAAAAGACTTCAGATTCGGAATATAATCAGAAGTTAAGAGTGCTAACATTAGTTGTCTTTAGGAAACAAAAATGGAATTGATAACAAGGAGGAAGATACGAAGCTTGTGGGTTGTCAACATTTAGATTGGCTATATTTGGGCTCTGCATGAATTTTCAGATTTTATTTCTGAAAGTCTTATAGATTTACCATTAGAAGGGGCTACTTTCACTTGTTCTAATTCTAGAGAAGTGGCTTTGTGGTCTAGGCTTGATATGCTTCTTCTATCTTCTGATTTGGAAGAGCACTTTCCAAACATTCGTCAAAAAAGACTGCATAGGTTACTCTTAGACCACTTTCCACAGACCACTTTCCAGTTCTTTTAGAAGGAGGAAAATTTCACACGGGCAACTGCCCTTTTAGCTTTGAGAATATGTGGTTGAAGGCCAGGGGTTTTGTGGAGACAGTGGGAACCTAGTGGGAGTCCTATCATTTTCAACATTCCCCTAGCTTTTGGATTGCTAGCAAATTGAAAGCTTTGCAGATAGATTTGAAGAAATGGAATGAAGAAGGATTTGGCAATGTAGAGGATAAGATGCACAAGTTATGGAAGGATCTTGAAGAGCTATATTTGATGAAAGATAGCAGTCCTCTAAACAATGATGAGAATCTGGAAAAAGAACAGCTTCACATTGAGCTTGAAAAGGTAACTCTTATGTTTGAGATCTTTTGGAGACAAAAATCTAGGGCCCTTTGGATCCGAGATGGGGATAGAAACACTAAGTTCTTTCATAGAACAGCAAACACCCACAGAAGGTTTAATACCATAAACAATCTAATGGTGGATGGTGAGTTGTCATTAGTTCCAAATTCCATATCAGCATGCATCTCCAATTTCTACAAACAATTATACTCAGAGAATGAGGATCAAAGACCTGTGCTAGATGAAGTGAAATTTTCTGCGATTTCTGAGGAGGCTATTTGGTTAGATAGACCCTTTGAGGAAGAGGAGGTATATGGTGTCATCCAAGGTTGTAATGGAGATAAATCTCCAGGACAAGATGGTTTCTCAATGGCTTTTTTTAAGGCTTGTTGGTGCTTTTTAAAGTTTGAAATTATGGAGATTCTTGCAAACTTTCATTCACAAGCTGTCTCTGAGAAAAGCCTTAATGCAACTTTCCTTGCTCTCATTCCAAAGAAAGTAGATGTTGTTAATGTGAGAGACTTTAGACCTATTAGTACAGTGGGCAATATTTAAAAAGTCATTTCCAAGGAGTTAGCTAACAGGCTAAGAATGGTGATTACTGGGATTATCTCCGAGCCTTAGAATGCCTTTGTTCTGGATAGGCAAATCCTAGATTCTATTTTAATAGCTAATGAGTGTTTGGATAGTAGGCTCAAGGCAAGGATACCAGGTGTTCTATGTAAGTAAGATGTGGAGAAAGCTTTTGATCATGTCAATTGGGATTTTCTTATGTACATGTTGCAGTGCTATGGATTCTCTAAGAAATGGAGAGTGGATTTTGTTTTGTATCTCCATAGTGAGATTTTCAATTTTCAATTATGATAAATGGCACCCCTAAGGATTTCTTTGGGAGCTCCAGGGGGCTGCGCCAAGGTGATCCTCTCTCCTTGCACTTATTTTCTATCATTATGGAGGCTTTAAGCCACTAGTTGGATGGTGCGGTTCTGGCTGGACACATCTATGGTTTCACCATTGGTACTAGGACTAATACTCCCCATCTGGTGTCCCCATCTTCTCTTTATGGATGACACTTTAATTTTTTGTGATGCTTCTACTAGTCAGATTGATAATTTTCGGGAGATTTTATCCTCATTTGAAGCGATGTTTGGGCTGCACATTAACCTGGCTAAGTCAAAATTAGTTCCAATTGGGAAGGTCTAATGGGGGAGCTTGTGGCATTGCTAGGTTGTAGTCAGTCATCTCTGCCAATGACATACTTGGGACTTCCTTTGGGTGCTAAATTCAAGGATAGGGCAATTTGGAACCTATTCAAGAAAAAATGGAGTACAATTAGCAAGTTGGAAGCGATTATATTTATCAAAGGGAGGTAAGATTACTTTAGTTAAAAGCACTCTCTCAAGTTTGCCAACTTATTTCCCATCACTCTTTCCTATTCCTGTGGATATTGCTAATCTTATTGAGAGGCTTCAGAGAAATTTTTTATGGAGTGGGACAGATGAGTTCCCTAAATTTCGTCTAGTTAGGTGGGCCCAAGTTTGTACACCCTTGCAGTCCGGCAGTTTTGGCATTAAAAATTTGAGAATTTCCAATCAAGCTTTGTTGGGGAAATGATTGAGGAGATATGGAACAGAGACAACCCACCTCTAGAGGCAGGTCATTGAGACTAAATATGAGAATGATCGGGGTGGTTGGTGTACAAAAGGAGCACTGTTGTTAAAAGCGCGCTTTAAGCGCACTTTAGCTCGAAGCTCCAAGGCTCCAGCGTTTTTCGCCTTAAAAGCTAGGCTCATTCAAAGAAGTGCGCTTTAGGAGCGCTTTTTTGCGCTCTTTCAAAAAGCTCAAAGCATGCTTTTTGGTGCTTTTTCATATTTTTCAAAAAAATAAATCAAAACTGAAATAAAACTTTAGAATCTTGACAATATTGATATAAACCATTGATTTGACATATTTTTAGTGTAACTTACTTATCAAAAAAAGATATTTTGAGTGTAACTTGTCCTGAAAGGCTAAAACCCAACCCACAACCTCCCAGTTCTTCCCTATTTTTATTTTTATTTTTTCTTGATTTTTCTCCTTGAAACAGTAACCCACCTAGCTTCTTCTTCTTAGTCTATTTTTTCCCTTTTGGATATCTACTTGGTACCAATTACCATGTTGCTATGTCCTCATATTCTTAGCTCATTCATGGAAAAAAAAAAAAGTACAATATAACATATTTGTGGTAATTGTTTAGTTACTTTAGCGATTGATGTTGAACATAGCAGACTAATTCCTATAGAGTTACAAGTGATTAAATTATTAACTAATATTACTAATTAGTCATAAGGCATTATGGATATTGGAGATTTAAGAAAGGATATTACCTGGAAGTACTCATATCCAGCTTATCCAAAAAAATGAAATGACTTGATTTGCAATTTTTGTGTTAAAATTGCAAAAGTAGGGCTTATCTAAATGTTATATGAATTATATAAAAAAATTTATTTCAATTTCTATGATAATTTGATCATTTGATTGTTGCATTTCTCATTAATGATTATTTTTAAATTTATTAAATTATATTTTTTAAATGTGCGCTTCACTTCAATTAGGCGCGCGCTTGCGCTTTGCGCCTAGGCCCCAAGAGGTCTTTGCGCTTAAGTGCACCCCTCGCTTTTACCAACACTGAAAAGGAGTCAATAATGCTTATGGTGTTAGTCTTTGGAGAACCATAAGAGAAGGCCAGCCAACCTTTTCAAAACCCATTCAGTTCAAGGTTGCTGTCGTTAACAGAATTAAATTTTGGCATCATGTGTGGTGTTGGGGTTGTACTCTCTGAAAGGCATTTTTAGAGCTTTATAGCATTAGTTATAATAAGGGGTCTTCTACTAAGGATGTTATGTACTTTCCTAACCAAAGGCTGCACTAGGATCTTCAATATTCCAGGGATGCTCAAGATTTGGAAATGGAACATTTTTACACATTTTTGGATCTTACGAACTCTATGCCTCTTAATGGTGAAGGACAGGACAAACTTTGTAGGAAACCAGCAGGGAATAAGAGTTTTAAAGTGAGTGAGAACTATCTCTCCCTTTCCTCCACTCCTGACACTCTTTTCCCTTGGAAACCTGTGTGGCGTTCAAAGATCCCTCCTAGGATTGCTTTCTTTTCATGGACTGCCGCATAAGGTAAAATTTTGACACTTGAAAACTTATGATATAAGGGGGTCGCAGTTGTAGATTGGTGCTATATGTATAAAAAGAGTGGGGAATCAATGAATCATCTTCTTCTTCATTGTCCTATTGGTTATGAGTTATGGTCTATGGTGTGGAATCTATTTGATCTTCTATGGGTTATGCTGTAGTGTTACTAATTTATTTTCGAGTTGGCAAGGTTTCTTCAGTGGACATCGGAGCATTGATTTATGCAGGGTTGTACCACATTGTGTCTTATGGTGTATTTGGTAAGAACAAAACTCAAGACGTTTCAAAGGGAAGGAACGCTCTATTTTGGAACTTAAATCTCTCCTCTTTCACGCCTTGCTGGAGTGGAGTTCGTCCTTTAATCTTTTTTCTTGTTCTAATTTTTTAGAATTTCTTGATCATTGTAATTTAAGTGTTTGATGTTCTGTTATCCATGTACACCCCCGCTGTACCTAGAGTTTTGATTAATACAATTCCATTATTTATCAACAACAAAAAATGCAATGGATCAATTCAAGAAGAATTTAATGATATGGTGGTAAATAAAAATTCATGATTCTTAATCCTTCTGAAGGTGATTGAAAGGTTTGTACAAGTTTCAAGTTCAAGAGTGTTTTTTATATTAATGGATTCTTCATATATGTCATTAACAATCAATAGTGTCATCTGATTGTGGATGCATGCATAATGTGAGCACCTCAAATAAAAATTATGAAGCTCACCAAGAATCTGATTTTCCCTTCTCTTATAGGCAACAGGATACATCTTCAAGAGCAGAAAGTGAAGCATCTGGCAGATGGCAGGAAAGTGAATATACGGATGCCTACAAGTAGGACAAAGAGACTCGCATAGTCCACTCATGGAACCGTGAACACACCAAAAACAAGATATGTGACCACAAGCTGCAAGAAAATGATATAATTTACTGAAGAGTAAAAGCATTTCAAAATTCATGCCATTCAAGACATTAGTAAACCCTTACACAGCACTATTGGCTTGTACAAAAGATCCCTGCAACATAAGAGTGAACTCAATTTGTAAGGTTTCCATTCAAAATAAAACCAATAATAAGCAAATACAAGAATAGAACTGGACTACAACCTCTATAGAGTAATACCTACTAATATAAAACTAGCCAAGTTAATATTATTCATAAATTAGTCAATGTAGACATTTTGGTTCTTTTAAGTCCAAAAATAGCATTATTAAGCCATTTATGAAAAAAAAATGTTTGCATACAGCATGTAAAGATATCATATGTAAAATGCCAAGTACACAAGAGGAGTACAAGAAAGTCTCTACAAAATCACAATATTAAATTTAAATAACCACAATCAAGAAAAATAAATAAATAAATAAAAATAAAGAGGTGGGGGGGGGGGGGGGGGGGGGGACATGCCTAAAGGTCAACATCAAGTGATAAAATAATCTCAAAAAAGGAAGACTCTAATATGAGAGAATTTTTTTCACCACCAAATGTTTCAATATTCCATTCCCTCCAAGTAGACTGTGTAAGGAAATGTGGAATATCATTCCAAATGTCACCACTCCTTTGACAACCAAATCATAATTTCCAAGAAGCCAGCAATTCAACAACACTCTTTGGCATCACCCAATGAACGCCAAATGGAGAAAAAACTAATGACCACATCTCTGCTGCCATCAAACAGTGAATCAGAAGATTGATCAGCCAATTCACTAGAAGGGAATCGTTAATCCTCTAACAGCTGCATGAAAAGAGCGAACCTCAAAATTTCCATTACATTCCAATTTCCAACATAATCTACCCTTTTTATCACCCGAAAGGAAATTAGAGTACAATGAAAATATATAAAAGGCAATCACACCACTTCCCAATCCTAAAGGATTCCAATAATGAACACCACCCTCTTCTGATCTCCCCATATAAGAAGCCACTAAAGAATCTCTCTTTTTTATAAGTTTGTTTTTGGCCCCAAGGAAAGAAGGAAGGAGAGATTCAAACTAGTGACCTCTGCTTTGTGATGCACAGTCCCCAACCGATCATGCTCTCCTAATATATACAGTTGCACAACTAATTACGTTTCACATCATAACACCATAACCACTTCCCAAATAAACCTGTATTAAAGTATTTAATTTCCTAGCACCCAATCCACCAATACTAATAGGGAACCACACAACAGCACAATCAACCAAATGAAATTTAAAATCCTTCCCTATTCCTTCTCACAAAGATTCCCGCTGTAATTTCTCTATCCTATTAGTAACATGTATGGGGACATACGAAAAAGAGAAGGGAAATAAGGTGCTCTTCAAAAGCATGATCCTCTCACCTACCCCCTGTGGCCGGCTCCCCCTTTTATAATTAAGTGAAGTATCAGACTGAAGGGGAAGGGAAAAGGAGATTCAAACTAGTAAAATCAGTTTCATAAGTCATGGTCCCCTGTAGTGGCGGAGCTAGGGGGGACCATGGCCCTCCCTAGCTTTTTGAAATCTCCATTATTTGTCAGTATAATTGATAATAAACTTAGAAATTAAAGAAAATTTTCTTCATTCCCTCCCCCCCCCAACCCCCCCCCCCCCCCCCCCCCCCGCCCTAAAATTATAGAATCTGCTCCTTCAAGCTCATAATTTTGAACTAACACAGTAAGAGTAAAACCCCTTTAAAAAATAAGAATTAAAAGGAATGGGTACAAAAAAGCCCCAAAAAAAAAAGATCCCCCCTTCTGGCCCAATCCTTTGCCCATGATCCTCCAAAGTCCAAATACTAACAAAACCCCAAATCTCGTCTAACAAATCCCAAATCACCAATTTATTTAAAATAAATAGAAGAAGATGAAAAAAAAAAAATGCCTACCCCATTGCAGTCCCTCCTTGCCTTGACATGCAGTCTGCAATCATCTGCTCAACTTTACTACTAAACCAGTCCAACCGGTGGTAAATCTCTCTCACTCTATCTTTGTTTTCTCTCTTGCTCTACTGTTCTGTCTGCTAACACTGCTGTAAAGCAGTTCACAAATCACAAATGACATTTACCTGTTTGGCTGACTAAAAGTAAAAACTTTGGCTGAATGTATTGTAATAAATTGTGATGGTGAACTAGCTGTACTTTTTTTTTTTTTGATGAACCGGTTACTAGCTATACAGCATTTCACACATTATATAAAAGTATATAATAGTTTTTTTTTTGTTTAATATAATAATAATAAATAATAGTTTGTTGAATTTATGATATGTAATAATTTTTACGTACTATGTAATAATAGTTTGTTGAAAAATTTTCTGGCTCCACCACTGGTCCCCTGCTGATTGAACTAACCGTTAGGGTTAGCGTGATCCTTTCACCCTTGGATAGATGATCCCAAAGGCAATCACAAAGAAGTCATAGGCAAGGACCCAACTTTACAACCCAAGAACAGAAGGAAAATCCATAATCCCTGGGACCTCTCTTATGGGCCACTCTTCCTCAAAATCACTTTTATCCCAGCAAAGTTTCGAAACAAAGAAGTACAAATATGATACTCTTGAGATGATCTGGTTCTAATTGATCATATCAAGAGATCTTTTCCACAATTCTAACTCATTCTCTATCTATTAAGCTGCTTTCTTGGAGAAATTAATGCTTTGAGAGCATATCCATTCTTGACCAACCCCCAAACCACCATGGAACTCAAATAGTTCCGAGGGCCCCTCTATTCTCTTGGCAAATAACATGTATAGTTCAATTACCATCACAAAAATGTTAAACGAAATTAGCAAGAGAAAGATGTGAGTGAAACTAATTCCTCCAATAAACCCAAAATCCAACTCAAATCAGTCCTTCCTTCCAAACCCACAAAGGAAATCTGTTGTCAAGAATCACAATAGGTCAAAATCTTCCCTCTACATACCGAAAACCTTCAAATCGACTCCAAGAAAGTTCCCTCTCACCTACCCACAAATATAGTAATAATGGGTTCCTTTTAAATTGATATTTTTTTCATTTAAAAAAAAAAGTAGCAATCAAGATTGATGGACCAATTTGTTTCGCATTTCTGAAAAGTATTGGCGATCACATGTGGGTTGTACAAAAATAAATTTGACAGTCAATTAAAATGAGAAGGGTATAAACAAAACAATACAACAACTTGTATTTTTAAAAATTAAAAAAAAAAAAAAAATCAAAGCAATTCTATAAAGTTGATACTGAGAAATAAATGTCGATGCGATCAAACTTTTAAAAAAAAAAAAAAAATGATTGGTTAAGGACGAGAGTGACCTGCAGACGCAGCAGATAAAAGAGTGGGAGATTTCCTCTGAATCTGATCCGCCGTCGTCTTCATTGAAGGTTGATTTATCCATCACAATTTTCTAAGCTCAAACAATTCAGAAAGAAAAAGATAAGCCGAAGGGGTCGAGAGGAGATATGTCGAGGAATATTTTTGGGGTTGGGGTTTCCGGGTGTGCACGGCAAACAATTCTTTTTTATGGTTGGAGGGGATGGAACCGTAAGAGGATTGGGAATGAAATTGGACAGGACAAATTTTAATTTCTTTTATTTTTGATTGGTGGAAGTGAAAAAGTGAAGAAATGAAAAATGTGAATTTATATATAAATTTATTTATATTCTCTTATTAAAAATTATGTTTAATTAAAACAAAAAAGTGACAAATAAAAAAAGCAATTATCCAATTATGTCCTTGTTAAATAAAACCAAAAAAGTAACATATTTATTTAGCAAAAATATTGTGTAGGTGCAAATAAAAAAAAAGTAATCAAAGCAACTGCAAAAAAAAATAAACAAAGCAAATAGACAAAGAATGGCTGGAACTTGAGTTTGGATGATTGAGTTCTACGTGTATTTTTTCTTCTATATTAGATTACTACCACTTGCAACTCGAGTTTTAGAGGCTGGATTTTCATTTTGAACTCGAGTTGTAGAGACTCAAGATGCTAGTTTGTTAAATAGTTTTTCAAACTTGACAACTTACTAAAATGTTCCAAAAATAATGCTAAATGCCAAAAAGAACCTAAAACCCCCTTCCCCCCTCCCCCCCCCCCCCCCCTCCCCCGGGGCCCACACTGTTAGAGCATAAGCATTGTGGTCAACCACGCCCCCCTCCCAAAATTGCTATTTTACCAACCAACGCACCCAAAATCATGTTTACCTATTTATGTGATAAGGGTGTTCTTGCAAAATATTTAATGTGTGACACACAAGGAGGTCGACGGTTCCTACGGACCAATCAGCTTCATGTGCATATACAGAAGGACAAAAGCAGTGACACCATAAGCTGACGACCCCACCACGATACTTGACGGGTGCCTCTATAAGCCGACGAGGAACCTTTGGACGAAGCAAATGGCCGACGGGGGTGAAGAGGCCGACAGGTCCAGCATGACTTAGCTTGGTCTCCACGAATATCTAGACGTAGAAATATCTTGTATTCTACACCCAACTCTAATCAGAGGAATCTCTATAAGGAAAGGATCCCTTAAAATCCGAATATTAATGAGAATCTTCTCTACAAGGAAATACCTTCTCCACCAAGAAACAAATGTCAACTTTGCACTACTATAAAAACCCCAAACCCTCACAAATCAAGGTACGTGTAATTTTCCCAACTTTGCCATTCTAGAGTTGTAGAAATTCTCTCTAACTTAACCGTAAGAGGATATTTGGCCGGTACCACACCAGTACTCTCTGTAAGGCCTTCTTTGTTTCTGTTTCATAGGTTCTGTCTAGAGCACGTAAGGACCATGCAACTTACTGACGATTTTTGACATCATCAGTTGGCGCCGTCTGTGGGAACGAAAACGATAGCAGCCATATTACCACTTCCCAAACAAAGAGTTGTATGGTACTCACTTGCTCGATGGCAACCAATAACAATCGCGGAGATGAACCACGCACTACTACCCTCGAAAGATAGGTATAAACTCTAGCCACGGCTGTAGAATGCCTTACTAAGCAAAAACCATGACCTGGAGGAGCAGTTGCTCCAAAGGAATACTGGGCCTAACAATCACGGAGGGAAGCAAAAGGGTACCAGTGCCGAAAGGAAGGACCGAGAAGGACCAAAAGGCATCAATGCCCTAAGCAGACAGGAGCGACAAGACACCACTCATCCATCCGTTGCAGATACGACACCACCGCATATGGTTGTAGAGATGCAAATGATGAAGGAAAGGATGGACTTCATAATGAATGCCCTCAAGAGACGGGTGTCAAACTACCTCAACGAGCTGGTCCACCAGACAGACTCGCCATTTACAGCACCCATCACTTTGTTCCCCCTTCCAGCAAAGTTCTGTATGTCGTAGATAGAAGCCTATGACGGGTCAAAGGATCCTTTGGATCACTTAGAGTTATTCAAAACCCTCATGCACTTACAAGGTGTTCCGGATGAGATCATATTCCAAGCTTTCCCAACTACATTGAAAGGTCCCACTAGAATATGATTCAGCAGATTGACACCCAACTCCATCGATACCTTTAAAGAGCTACTTGCATAGTTTGCATCACACTTCATAGGGGGGCACAAGTATAAGAAATCTACTGAATGCCTGATGAGCATCAAGCAATGAGAAGACGAGCTGCTAAGGTCCTACATTGCACGTTTTAACAAAGAAGCCCTTTCGATAGATGAAGCTGATGACAAGATACTTGTTGCTGCATTCACCAATGGCTTACGGAAATGGAAGTTTTTGTTCTCCTTATACAAAAATGACCCAAAAACCATGTAGATGTGCTTTATCGGGCCACTAAGTACATGAATGCAGAAGATGTGCTACTGGCCCGAAAGGAAAAACCCAAGAAGAAGGAAAGGTAAGAAGATGCACGGCAAGACAAGGGACGAAAGATGACTAGAACCGGAGACCAACAGGAGGATAAGTGCTCCAAACCGCCCACTGGAAGGTTTGCAAATTTCACCCCACTAACTACCCTGATCGATCAGGTCCTGATGCAGATCAAGGACGATACGACGTTGACGTGGCCTGGCAAGTTAAAGGGAGATCCCAATAAGAGGTCCAAAGACAAGTATTGTCGTTTTCATCGAGACCACGGTCATAACACATTTGAATGCTATGACTTAAAACAACAGATTGAGGCCCTCATCAGACAGGGGAAGCTACAACGGTTGATCAATAAAGAAAGAACAGACCCACCGCAGGAATAGGCTAGTAAAAGGGATGGCGAGCGCACTAGGCCACCTTTAAGGGACATAAGGATGATTGCAAAGGGCACCACAACATCTGGCTCATCCAAAAAGGCACGCAAAACTTACCTTAGGATAGTTCAGAACGTCTAGCTAACGAGTTTCGTTCCAAAGATGGCACGGGTGGACAACCCCATAGTTGGGTTCACGAAAGAAGATGCTCGACGCCTCCACCACCCTCACAACGATGCTCTTATTGTTAGCATACACGTAGGGGACTACAACACCCACTGGGTCCTAGTCGATGATGGAAGCTCTGCTGATATCCTTTATTACCAGGCGTTCTAGCAGATGAGAATCGAGAAAGAACAACTCGTAATGACCAATGCACCACTCGTCGGGTCCGGAGGAACAAAAGTATACCCTACCGGGGCAATTACATTGCCCGTGACAGTAGGAGATTACCCTCAACATATCACTAAGGATGTTACTTTCCTTATCGTTGACTACTTGTCCACTTACAATGCCATACTGGGCCGACCTACCCTCAATTCGTAGAAGGACGTGACTTCAACCTATCACCTGATGATCATATTCCCCATCGAGTATGGTGTAGGAGAGGTATGTAGGGACTAAATAGTAGCACACCATAGCAACATAGCGATGTTGGAGATGGACAACCACTTATAAACTATGAGCATAGAGGAGCAACTGACGGTTGCAGAGCCCATTAAAGGGTTAGAGGAGATACTTCTCGATAACTCCAGACTTGAGCAGACGACCAGGATCGGCACCTTCGCCAGTCCGCCTATTTGTCAAACGCTCATGACATTCCTAAGAGAGAACCAGGATGTCTTCACCTAGAGCCACGAAGACATGCTCAGGATCGACCCCTCAGTCATGGTCCGCAGGTTGAATGTATCACCCTCTTTTCCCCCTATCCGTCAAAAGAAGAGAGTGTTTGCCCAAGAACGAGATAAGGCTATAGCAGAAAAAGTCCGCAAGTTGTAGGATGTAGAATTCATAAGGGAGGTATACTATCCCAAATAGCTGACTAATGTAGTGATGGTCAAGAAAGCCAACGAAAAGTGGAGGATGTGTGTAGACTTCGCGGAATTAAATAAGGCGTGTCCCAAAGATAGCTGCCCACTCCCACAGGTCGATGTCCTGGTAGACTCAATAGCGAGACACCAGTTGTTAAGCTTCATGGATGCTTTTTCTAGTTATAACCAAATCAAGCTGGACGAGACTAATCAAGAGAAAACTTCATTCGTCACCAGCCAAGGCCTTTTCTGTTACAAAATGATGTCGTTCGGTCTCAAGAATGTGGGAACCACGTATCAAAGGCTCATAAACAAGATGTTTGCACATCAGATTGTGAGGAATGTTCAGGTCTAAACGGATGACATGCTAGTAAAAACTCGATGGGAAGATCATCATCGATAAGACCTCAAGGAGACCTTCGATACCCTCTACTCTTATAACATGAAGCTCAATCCATACAAATGCGCATTTGGAGTAACAGCTAGAAAATTTCTAAGGTTCATGGTGTCCCAAAGAGGCATTGAAGTCAGCCTAGACAAGATTTGGGCCATAATGGAGATGGCACCACCTAGGAACTAAAAGAAATGCAAAACCTCAATGGCAAGGTAGCGGCACTAAACAGGTTCGTGTCAAGGACAATGAACAAATGCCTGCCTAGCCATATCCCTAGCTGCGGTCAATGCAGCCTTAGTTAGAGAAGAAGAAAAGGTGCAAAAGCCTGTGTACTATTCTAGCCGAGCACTTCAAGGCACAGAGGAAAGGTATCCCCTAATGGAGAAACTAGCCTTTGCCCTAATTACCGTAACTCGCAAACTCAAACCCTATTTCCAGGCCTATACAGTGGTCGTCCTAACAGATAAACCCCTATGGAGAGCAATGAGTAATCCTGAAGTTGCTAGACGGATG
The DNA here is from genome assembly GCA_023621385.1 of Quercus gilva. Lineage (NCBI taxonomy): Eukaryota > Viridiplantae > Streptophyta > Magnoliopsida > Fagales > Fagaceae > Quercus > Quercus gilva. Next base: position 67,566,438 of record CM042481.1, read on the forward strand.
ACGCTATGGGCAATCGAGTTGAGCGAATTCGATATACAATACTACCCGCACACTACAATGAAGGGACAGGTGGTTGCTGACTTCATCACGGAATTCACCAATGTGGAAGGCCAGGGGGCAAAAGAGCATCCCCAGTGGAGTATCCATACGAATGGATCATCTAACAAATAGGCTGGCGGAGCAGGAATAGTGATCCACTCTCTAGAAAGTGGCGAGAACGAGTGCATGGTTCGTCTCAACTTCCCTACAACCAACAATGAGGCAGAGTACGAAGCCTTAGTGGCAGGATTGGATCTCGCCAAAGCAGCAGGGGCCACAAGTATGTTTGTTTATTCAATTCTCAGGTGATCACAAGTCAAGTGAACGGTGACTACGAATGCAAAGGTGAACAGATGAAGAAATACCTTGAGCAAGTAAGGAAGCAGGTAGGCGACCTACATGCCAAGTTTGGTCATATCCCAAAGGAAGAGAACAAGCAAGCAGACCATCTTGCCAAAGCCACATCAGTGGAACACATGCTCATCTCCAATAAGGTACTTTCTTTTGTTCAGCTTTCACCTCTGATAGATGGCATGGGTGTGCAAGAAATAGGCTCAGAAGACAACTAGCCCACACCAATAGTTTCATATTTAAGAGACAACACGCTTCCCAACGGTAAAGAGGCCACATGGAAGTTGAAGGTCCAGGCGGCCTGATTCGTCCTAATAAAAGACATCTTGTATAAGAAAGGATTCTTTTTACCGTACCTAAGATGCCTAACCACCAAGGTAACAGATTACGTCATGAGGGAAGTTCACGAAGGAATCTGTGGGAACCATTCGGGATCACAGTCGTTAGTGTATAAGCTAATTCGAGCAAGATATTATTGGCTTACCATGCAAAAAATGCCCAAGCTTATGTCAAAACCTGCAATAAGTGTCAAAAGTTCAGCAACATCATTAGGCAGCCAATAGAAGAGCTCATTCCGATGACGGCCCGCGGCCTTTTGCTCAACGAGGGTTGAACATCATGGGCCTATTCCCAACTGTAGTAAGGCAGCTAAAGTTCCTAGTGGTCGGTATAGATTACTTCACCAAATGGATGGAAGCTGGAGCTATGGCCACCATCACAGAGAAAAACGTACAAAGCTTCGTCTGGAAAAACATTATCTATAGGTACAGAATCCCTAGAGTATTGGTCTTGGACAACAGAAGGTAGTTTGACAATGAGTCATTTAGGGATTTTTGCTCACAATTGGAAATCAGGAATCATTACTCCTCACCTGCCCACCTTCAAGCCAACGGGCAAGTCAAGGTCACGAACTGATCTTTGCCCAAAATCATTAAGACTCGGCTCGAAGGGGTAATGGGTATATGGCAAGATGAGCTCCCAAGTATACTGTGGGCGTACAGGACGACGACCAAAACACCTACAGGAGAAACACCCTTCCAACTAGCATACGTGAGCGAGGCTGTGATCCCCGCTGAGATCGGATTCACAAGCTTCAGAGTGGAGAATCATGATAAGAATAAGAACAATGAAGCCATGCGCCTACAGTTGGACCTAATGGACAAAGTCAAAGCAATAGCCGAACAAAGGTTAGCATGATACCTGAACCTTATGGCCAGGCACTACAATTCCAGAGTCAGACACAGAGACTTTTAAGTTAGAGATATTGTCTTGAGGAAAGTGATAGGCACTACAAGAGATCCCTCCCAACAAAAGCTAGGACCCACTCGACGGACAAAAGTTGCATCATCTATGGAACACCAAGCACCTAAAGAAATATTACCAGTAGACGATGGCATACAAACCACCACTCTTCATTTCTAGTTTATTTCATTCTAGTTATTTTTATTGTCTACAGTACTTCTAGCCCAAAATGATAGCTTTTTATTTTTTTAGAACAATTTTTGGCTTATGCACTTGTTTACCATAATAAGAGGAGTTATTCAGATAAATCATGCGCATACATACATTTTTACAAAAAAACGCATCTACGACCAAGTCCTTGAGTGGACGAATACAAGGAAATCCCAAGGGATACCTTAAAATATATACAAGTCCTTAAGTGGACAAACAAGTTTTTAAGTGGACAGAGATACCCTTAAGCGGACGGACACATCCCAAGGGATATCTTGAAACATATGCATCTCCTTAGGTGGACGGACCATGTACGCCTTAAAAATCTACTAAGTACAATTCGTGAGGTGGACGGACCACGTATCTCAAAAGTCTACTAAGATCAACTTATAAAGTGGACGGACCACGGTCACCCTAGAATATTCTTATTAAAATTGATGGGTTTAAAACAAAAACAAAAAACAAAAAAAAAAAAAAAAAAAAAACCCAACGAATTCCCTAAATTCTACAATACCGACAGGTCCTTGGTCCTCAAAATATTCTAAGTCCTACAGGGTGGACGAATGATCAAAGATATCGACGGGTACCTGGTCTTACAAATTTTACTAAGTCCTACCTTCGGGGTGGACGGATAACCTAGGATACCGATGGGTACCTGGCCTTACAAATTTTATTAAGTCCTATCCTACTTGTGGGGTGGATAGATAACCCAGGATATCGACGAGTACCTAGTCTTACGAATTATATAAGTCCTACCCACGGGGTGGACAGATAGAATAAATATCAACAGTACCAATACAATAAAGGCATACACGATTGCCATAAAGACAAAATATAACAAAGTATAAGCAATGGATAAAAGATAGTAAATGTAGCCCGAACAGGTAATTGTTTTTACATGAAAATCCCAAAAAGAAGGGGCATTAATTACTATCTTACAAATGATTTTATAGAATACTTAAATACAAAAAAAGAAAGAAAAGTCAAGACGGAGGGGCATCAGGAACAGTAGGACTCACTGTGGGTAGATCGTCAACAACAGTAGGGTTCTCAGCGGGCAAACTGTCTAGACCACCAAGAGCAGCTTGGGCAATGACCATGCTGTCACTCTCCACCTCTTGCTCAACCATACGAGTTGTGTCCATGGTCTCATTGCTAACAATGTCCTCTCCTTTAGGAATCGGCTAGATAATGTCGTCTATTGCGATTTGGGACAAGTCAAGGTTAGGATGAGCAGCTCTCACCTGCTTCAAGCAATCCTAGAACCCTTTGCCATAGTAGACGCCACACGCATCGAAGAAGGGTTGGGAAATGTAAAACTCCGCCACGGCGTCGGCTCTGGCCTTCTCCATTTGTTCATGAAGAGTAGCCAATTTCGTCGCCAAATTGGTTTTCGCTTTCTTCGCTTCCTCGAGCTGACGGGTCTCTTCCGCAAGCGCTTTAGTCTTAGCCGTCAAATCCTGGTTAAGGGTATGGATGACCTCCAAATACTGAGCTCGCTCCTTATTTTCAATCTCTTGGCGCTTACAAAACCGACGGATCACCCTATGGCTGGCCATGCACCTATCCTAAAGAGCCTTCATGCGTACCAACGCTTGAAACAAAGCATGATGGTTAAAATCAAAAGAATAATTAAAGTGTAATATAAGTGACAGGAACATACCCTTGACAAGTTGTAGAGGCCGAAAGCCCCCAAGTCCTTCGAAGTGTGCCCCCCACACGGATCCAAGTCCATCTCCTTGATGATCAAAGTGACCATCTCGACGGCGTAATCTTTGTGAGTAACAAGCCTCTGGACGGAGTTAGGAGCAACGGGTCATTTCCTTAATATTAGACCCTTCCCAGCTCCATGATGAAGGGGAAGGGGCGACGGAGCCTTCTACTGTTGCTCTCCAATTAGTGGACCCGTCCCCTTCTTCGATAGATAATCATCTTTGGTGATGGGTTTTCTCTTAAATGTGGCTTTAGGGCCCATCTTGGGAGCTGATCTCAATGCCTGCTCCTACTGCTTACAAGTGGCAACTGCCTTCATCACCAAAGCTCTTTGCCTACCTATGTCCATCTTTGAAAAAGCAATAAGGTGAGTTATGTGGATGGAAGGAGTAAAAAGAGATGTAGACAGACAAAGTGACTTACGGTGACGGGAAGAAGTGTGCAACTGTCAGGCTGTGGGCGTTGGCTCTGGACCACCACAAAAGGCATAAAGAGTGTCAAGGGTGACCAGGTCCTTCCACTTCCTTTCTTCTAGAGGATTGTCCAAACTCTCTTGAGGAAATTCTCTTGCTCATCAGTTTTCTCGGGACATACTTGAGCTGAAAAACAAAAAGAGCAAAAGGTTAGGTACATAATTTAGGCTGGCGAGGCAACAAAAAAGGACATCGACGACTCACCAGACTCCTTAACAACACCCCAAGTATTGTCAAACCCATCAGGCATGTCATCTCACTCTTCAGGCCTGCACACCCATTCCGTTTCCTTAACGAAGAAATATCTATTCTTCCATTTTCTATTAGATTCTGGCATGTCAGACCCTAATCTAAGTGACGACTTCCTAGCCAAAAAATGGTAAATGCCTTTTGATGAGGTGATTTGCTGGGGCTTATAACAATAAAAAAACTCATCTAGTGTAAACCGATAGTTCCCTTCGCTTAATTGACCCCATATCACCTCGGCACCTATAAAGATCTTTTAGGCGTTCGAGGCGATCTGGCTGACGGATAGGCCAAGGTAGTTGGCAAGTTAATGGTGCAGCGCCGTCAGCGGCAATCTCAACCCAGCAGTAAACATGGCGTCATACATTCCCAAGTCTATCGTCCTCCCTGAATAACATTTCTCAAACTTTCCTAGTAGACAGAGGGGAATGTTGTCTAGGATTTTGTGACAATCACCAAGGTGTTAAAAACTTTCCTAGTTATGGTCGGGTGAAAGTCGTTTACCGTCCATATACTTGGTAAAATGAAGGGCCTAGTTCTACTATTGTCAACTTGGCTTACCGACCCTTCATTATATTGTTCACTCCCCCCATCACTCTCATTTCCCTCGCCGTCATCTCCTCCTCCTTCCTCCTTATCCCCTTCCTCTCCTTTGACATCTCCTTCCTCCTCTTCCTCATAGCCCTCTTCCCCCTCAATAAGAGAATGGGCGAATGGTTCCCTTACTGGGGACTAGGTTAAATCCTCATCGGGCTCACGCCTTAACGAATAGACCTTATTGTAGCCAGTGCCTTCAGGGACTTACAACGACTATTCACTCGTCGCTTCTCTACCACCTGACATCGATTCACCTACAAGCAACGGAGGTATCTAAGAACCTATTTAACTAGTCTCTAAACAAGCGACGACAAATAAGAAAGTAAATAAAAATGGATGACAAGGCGAAGAAACTTACTGTATGACGGTTGTACAAAAAGTGACGGTTGTACGAAAATGACAACACGACACGGTAGCTTTGATCTCCCAGGCTCTCAAATAACGAAATGCAAATTCGAAAAGAATGACTGAAGAACAAGGAACTATTTACAGAGAGAAGGAGAAAGGTATATGAAGCGATGCTCATGATTGGAAACGAGGCAAACAACAAGCGCCAAGTGTCACCTTGCATTTTAACCAAGAGCTACCTATGCCATTTAATGACACGGGCTCCTATAGAACCTATTAATGGTCATAAAAGCTCATGTACTCTGCAGCTCATCAGCCAAAGCTGACGGGGCCATGGAGTTGGGGGCAGCTGATAAGGGTGTTCTAGCAAAAGATTTAATGTGTGACACACAAGGGGGCCAACGATTCCTATGGACCTATCAGCTTCATGTGCATATACAGAAGGACAAAAGCAACAACACCATAAGTTGACGACCCCAACATGATACCCGATGGACGCCTCCATAAGACAACGGGGAACCTTTAAACGAAGCCAGTGGCCAACAGGGTTGAAGAGGTCGACGTGTCCAGTATGGCTTAGCTTGGTCTCCACGAATATCTATACACTGAAATATCTTGTATTCTATGCCCAACCCTAATCAGAGGAATCTCTACAAGGAAAGGATCCCATAAAATACGAATATTAATGAGAATCTTCTCTACAAGGAAATACCTTCTCCACCAAGAAACGAAGGTCAGCTCTACACTACTATAAAAATTCCGAAGCCCTTACAAATCAAGGTAGGCGTAATTTTCCTAGCTTTGGCACTCTAGAGTTGTAGAAATTCTCTTTAACTTAACCTTCGGAGGGTATTTGGCCGGTTCTACACCAGTACTTTCTGTAAGGTCTTCTTCGTTACTATTTTGCTGGTTCTGTCTAGAGCCCGTGAGGACCGTAGGACTCACTAACGATTTTTGGCATCATCAGTATGTATTGCTATATTTTTTTACAATGACTAGTGAGTTATCAAATATACAACGTACTATAGCAATGAAATGTAAAACAAAATATATTATTTTATTAAAAAAATCTCATCTTTTTCTCTCTTCAATCATGCCTCCCAGTCCTTTTTTCTCTCCAATGTAGCTCTCTGCTTCTCTCACTCTCAAATGCACTGAGCTCCATGGCCAAAGCTCTCAAAGCAAAGCCTCCTTCATTCACCACCACCAAACACCACCGCTATCATGGTAGTGAGTCTCCCTCTATTCTCACCATCTCTCTCTCTCTCTCTCTCTCTTAGCCATAGGGGTCGAACCCATGACTACCAATACTAGCAATGGTGCATAACAGCAAACCCACCACTAATGGTCATCAATCTTTCTCCTCTCCCTCTCAAATTTTTATTTTTAATTTTTTGTTTGATTCAAAATCTCACCCCCCCCCCCCCCCTTTTTTTTATTTGTGCTTTTAGATTTGCTTAGGTTTAAGGATTAGGGATTTTTGGGTTTAAGGGTTTAAGAAAGAAAAGATTTTTGTTCCAAGTTTTGAGGTTTTTTTTTTTCAAAAATGGATTTTGGGATTTTGTTGTGTGTTCTTGTGGCTATGGTAGGTGATTGGTAGTGGTGGGTGTGATGTGGTGGTGGATATGGATCCTAGAGTGTTTAGTAGTGGTGGCTAGAAGTTTTGTTGATTTTTCGAGGTGTATGGATCAACAATGTTGTGGTGGTGGTGGCTGGTGGTTTGTGAGTTGTTATAGTTCAGTGGTTGGTTCAATTGGGTGGTTCGATGGTGTTTTTTTTGTTTTTCCGATTTGGTGGTATTCCAATGGTGGTGTTGATGGCTTGCTTTTGGTAGTTAGGCTGAGTTTCAATGGTAGGCAGTTGATGGCAATGGTGGGATTGCTGGATTTAGTGGTGATTGCAAGTTGTGTTGGTTTGATGGAGAGAGAAGAAGAAAGATGGGAGAGAAGATAGAGAAGTGAGTTGTTTATATTATTTGATGGTTTAGTTTATATTTTTTTATTGGGTTGTATGTAAAAATAGAATTTGAGATGCTGGGTGAGTTGTGAAATATGATGTTAAAATAAATAAAGTAGGTTTTAAGAGTGTTAAATAGATGTTTTATTACATCCTCGGATGCAAATGCTCTTACTTATTATCTATTCTCTCTCTCTCTCTCTCTCTCTCTCTAAACCTTGGCCACCAGCGAAATTGGCATTAGCAACACCACCATGTAAACTAGTAACGCCATCAACTATATCTTATCCCTCTCTTTATCTCACATCAGAACCCACACGGTGGTGGATTTGGTGCTTAGATTTGAATCTCGCCATCAACAGACTCTCTCATTGTCTTTGTGGCGGCGTCATGGATCGTGGCATGGGCTTTGCATTTCAAATTTGGGCAGTGTTCTTTACTGGATTATGACGCTGATCTCAGGGAGTGACATGGATTTTTCTAGTTTCTCCTTTGAGGTTTACAATGGGCATCTTGGGTTCTATTTATGTTGATTTTTTATGTATTGTTTGTTGGGATTTTTGGGGTCTCTATTGGGTTTTTCAAGAGATTTCAATGGTGGTTTACAAAGGAATTTCCTAGTTTTGAAAGAGATATTTTTTTTGCACTTTTTGTAGCATTTTTAGGGGGTTGGGTATTTTTGGTACTATTTTTATAGATTTAGAGAGGGTTGGGTATTTTTAGGATATTGTTGTGCTGGTTTTTCTGGTACTCTAGGATTGTTTGAGGGTTCTTGGAGGTTTTCTGGGTGTATCAGTGGCCAAGGTTCGATTAGAGAGAGAGAGAGAGAGAGAGAGAGAGAGAGAGGGAGACAAGAGAGAAGAGAGAATTAGGAACGACATTTGGTCCGTTTAGGGACAAGTTGTCTTTTAAGGACCAAATTGGTCAATTTTGAAATGTTTTGGATTTGGTTTGCATTAGCTCGAACCTCAGGGTTAGTTAATAAAATTTAACATTTTTTTTATATTATTTTTGCACTAAACTTTGCATGAAATTCCATTTTGGTCACAAAACTTTTAAAATTGGAAAAAACGCTTTTGGTCCCTATATTTTGGGCCAATTCCCATTTTGGTCTTTACTTTTTAGATGCACCTACTTTAGTCCCTAAAAATTGAAAACCATCTCCACTTTGGTCTCAGTAACGGAGTGACATCCTGTCAAGCTTCTTTTTTAAAATAATAATTAACTAATCCTACATGTCATAAGCCCCACGCCTAGTCAACTTCCCACCTCAAATAAAGTCCAACATGGCCCAATCATCAACTACCCACACATGTGGGAGGTCAGAAATAAAATCACAGTTCCATTCAACCTTAAATCCCTAATCTCACCGCCCCATTTGAGCTCATACTCCTCACTCATTGAACTAAAAACCAAAATTGTTGAATGGAAAAGCCAAAATCATTGAAATAAGATCCCGAAACCCCAGAATCTAAATCGAAATACTAAACTCGTTTAACTAAGAACCCAAAATGAAAGGAAATTTTTATTATTTGAAGTAGCCATCCACTAAATACGAAATACCCAAATCAAAAGGAAGAAATGATTCAAACTCTTGGACCTCATGTGTTTGAGACAATGATTTTAAGAGGCCATCCACTGGGTCTTCCAATTTAAAAGGTACGTTTTATCTACCACGGGATGGAGGTTAGGTGGAGAGAGAGAGAGAGAAAGACAAAGTCTGGCAAGGAGAGAGAGTTTTGAGAATAAAAAAAAAAAACATTTTTTCAGGACTAGCGAGGAAGACTATCTCACTACAAGTGGCAATCACTGTTGATCACTAAAATTTTTTAGTTAGTTTATTGAGTCTGATGTGTGGCTTTTTAGCTCTAATTTTAACCTTAGACCAGTTTGTTGAGATTGATGTAAATTCTCTAACAGGTTATCCAAATATCCAATGATGCAGGAGGAAATTCTTCCAACCGAAGAGGAGATCACACAAGATTTGAAGGAGAAAAAAAAGCGTAAGGACAAAAATGGAAAAAAGACAAAATGTAGGGAGCATTTACGCCAAAAAAAAAAAAAAAGGAATAGGGAAGGTAAGTAGGAAGAAAAAGAGAGCACTCTCAGTTACGGTTGTTATTGGTCAAATTACAAAGCAAAGAGGCCCGAAAAGCTATGGAATTGAACAGATTTAGTAACACAGTCTTTCCAAGGCATGGAATTAGCGAATGAAGAACACACTCTTCCTCCCACCTTATATCAAACAAGTTTGCTATACAGGCTACTCATTTTTCACCTTGAAACATAATTACCCACCAAAATAAAAAAATTTGCATTGCTAATTAGCACAACACTAATAGCCTTGTGGCTCAGTGATACTGTGCAATTCTTTAAATTAGGAGCATTTGAATCCCCCTTCCCCATTTGTTGTTAGCAAGGGGAAAAAAAAAGCACCACATTTGAATTTGTAACACATAATTATTACAAACAGACTCAAAACAACATGCTATTTCTTTTCCCAAGATTAGTGAGGATCGAAAGCAAATGCCAAGAGCTCCAAAAATATTGGACACAACCATAACAAGGCTCTATTTATTTCCATAACTTCACAGAGTTGTCTTGACTTGCAGAGGCAACCATTCCAGTGACAGGTGATTATGCCAAAGCAGAAATTATATTCTCATGTGCTGCAATTGTCATGCTTTTATTCTTAGCCATGTTCCCTAACTCCAGAGACTGCAACCCATGATTTAAAAAAAAACAATTAGCAATTAGTCAGCTCATTAAAATCAACCTTTACAAGACCATAATTTTGAAAGCTAAATTCTATATGCTATGTATGTATTGACACAACGAGAAGGCTAAAATAATGTTCCATTGAAAAAACAAGCAAACAAGATGGCTAACACAACGTTTGAATTCCCACTAACATGAGGTCCATTATAAAATCCATCCTTCAGAGCGGAGTAATTACAAACTAGGAGTAAGCCAGCAAGTGACAATTAAGTGTGTGTGCTAGATAAACTATGATAGGACAATGCCTGATCAAATTTCAACTATAAATAAATATTTCTGACACTAAGATATTATATAGGTTAAGGGGTCTTTAATGTTATAACAAAGTAAAAGATATTTATTAAAGATATTTATTAAAGAGCCTAGAAGACCTTTTATAGTTTCAAGTGAGGGATGAGAGCTTTTCCAAGGTGATGCGGGATTACCTTTGCATGGGTTTCCATCAAAAAGTTTTCTTACATAACTCTGCCAACCCCCACCTACTCAAGTACGCCCGAAGGTTGTGTGCACAGGGTTAAAGGCTTTGTATGCATGTTGTATTCCTACGTAGGCACAACTAGGGTTTCTATAAGATTTTTAAAAAACCAAAACATCCTTCAACCTGAAGAGTTTCCTTAGCTAAGCCCTTGACCAATCATAGGCCCTTTAGTGATATTGTCATTGGGGAACAAGGACTCGAATAGTAAGCAATACAATATGAGGTGTCTACAACTTCTCATTATTTAAAAATAACTTCATCGAATTTGTTGAAAGTTGCCATGGCCATTCGCTAAGTTCTAAAACCAATATTCCCACTGCAATAGAGACATCCATTGGCTCCCCATTCATGCTTCTAGAGACATTAGGAAAATCTTCAACTTGCCTTCCATCGTACCTTTGCCACTTGCCTTCCATCGTAGTCATTCAAAGACTTTATGATCTCATTTGGATCTTTGTCATGCTTCAAAAACTTCTCCTTATAAAACTTCATCGCCACCAATGCCACCATATTGTACTTTATTTCACCCATAACCTTCTTCATCCACGCATAAATTCACAAATTTCTTCCCCAACACACATAAAACCTAGGAAAAAGAAACCCCCCAAACACTAAAAGGGTCATTGGTCTGGGGAGAGAGAAAGGTCGCTAATCTTTGGGTTTGAGTGGAAGACTTGAGCAAGTGTCTGTGGGTTTCAATGGCTTTTCCTTCGAAGATTGCAATGTTTATTTGCAATTTGTTTTCTACAGGTTTTTTGCTTTGGCGAGAGAGACAATTAATCATGTCTCACGCAGGTAGTTGTTTTGACATAGTCCTCACCATCTGAGTTATAATTTGCTTTTTACTAGCCAAAAACCAAGGCAATTTCGGGTGTCCAATAGGAATTGGAATGAGTTAAGGGGAAAAAATAGGGAATTATGATTTATGAGTTATGGGAACTGAGATATGAATTATGAGAGATGGATGAGATGAGAACCAAATAGGGCCTAAATCTTGACTACTTTCCCTTATTCTCTCATTTCTCCCATGTCCCATGGTTCCTATAGTAATTAATAAGGGTCTTTATTGACTCAAGCTCCCCCTCTGGCATTGCATCTAGAGGGGAAAAGAACTTTAAGGGGGCTTAAAAGTCTCTTTAGTAAAATTTGTCATTCATTTGACAATTTTGTTAAAGATCATTTTCTCTCTCCCTAAAATTGGTAACTTGAAGCTTTTAAATTAAAAATTTGTTTAGCTTTATTCTAAATTTTAATATAAATAATTAAGGGAAAATTACACTTTACCACCCTAAACTATACCCTTAGTTACACTTTGCACCCTAAACTTTCAGAATGCATAGTTAGCACCCTAAACTATAATTCACGTTACACTTTGCACTTTGCCATCAATTTTGCAGTTATCTTGGACGAAACCACGTGAAATGACCAAAATGCACTTCTTCTCAATCCCTTAAAAACAAAGGAGGAATTGCAATTTTTCACCCTAAACTATACTCCATCAATTATACTTTGCGCCCTAAATTTTAGTTTTCTATCCAAGATAATAGTATAATTGACAATTGGGTGTAAAGCGTAAATTGGATATAGTTTAGGGTGAATTAAGAAAAATTCCCTTTCTTATATTTCAAATGGCACATATTGTCTATCATTTTCTACAAGAGAAAGAACCTAATATAATAATGATAATAAGAATAATAATAATAATAAGAAGAAGAAGAAGAAGAATAACAACAACAACAACAATATGGTCATTAATTGAATTAATTGGATTTATTTTATAAAAATAAACACACACAAAAAGGTACAAGGAATGAGGTTGGATCACATTGTTAAGTATGAAGAACAAAGCACTTTTGTTCTGTTCTCTCTGGTTTTTTTTTCATTCTTAAAAAAGCTTTTTATCAATTTGGTTTTTAAACAGGTGTAACTACTTCAAAGTATGTTATCATTGTAGATTGTCAAACGTTCTATATGCAATGAGCTTTTCGATTCAAGCATCTTTGTCTTAAAAGCTATACAGCTTAGAGCTCATCTTCCGAAAAGAAATCCACACTTAGTTATGGTGACCAAAAGCAGCTTTCCAACGGTGGTTCAACTTGTTATACCCTGCAAGCTGAGTTGCACTAGAAATGGGTTCAAAAAGTTTTCATATTCCTGGTGGGCTTCAATATGCATGGCAATGAGTAAAGACATCAGTATTATGAGACCAAATACAGGACTTGGGTATGATACAAAGGACGATGAAGTATGAACACTACCTAGGGCCTATGTGAATTCTCTTCCCCAAAATGGAGGAGGCCCTGCTTGGTAGAGAACCTCAAAAAAGAGATGAGACGGATTATCTGGAGCAATCCTTAAATGCATTACAAATTTTATACCCAACGTTGTATGTAGGTCACTGAAGTGATGAGGGTGATCTGACTTATTGGCCTTTACCACGCTAGTTTCATCACTCTTTCTTGAGCACGTCTTCCATAGAATATCACCTGGAGATCATCATCAGGCTTAGTCTCCTTCCAAGTTGGATAATGAAATTTGCGGAATACATTTTAATTTGCCCTTCTATTTTGCTTACACCCATTTCATTGATGTTAAGAACAATCAGATGATCAGTGACAACTATGAAAAAATATGGCACATTTTGGGGAATTGATACCAACCAGTGTAGGAAAAATCCCCCTTCATTTACAAAACAGTTAGTAGTACTGAGAATGAAAACTCCGGTTTACAAATGAAATGTTCCCGAAAATTCTTCCCATTGGACTATTTGCATCTATGTGCACCGGCCAATCTCATGCATGAGTACTAACTGATGCTTATGGGATACCAACAAATTACACACATACAACGACTAGATAAGAGTGTGGAATGCCACAAGGAAGCACACGGATTATAGTAGTACATATGGGCCTAACATGAACACTCACAAGTTGTCTAGGAAGATCTTGTGTTTGGGTTACTATACATAAACGTATTGTCATCATTCATCACCCACAAAACGAACTTATCTTTCACTTCTACATATAATCAATTACACATCACATGAATTTATAAATATCTTATCAACCAAAGATTGATTGAAGCAAATGAGCTGACACTTGGTACAAAAAATTGATGAGAATACCAGGTTGATTGTGCTCACTTACCAAGAGCAGCTTCAATCTGAAACGGCATAAACACCAAAAAGTTATATAAAGATAAAAAGAAGAGTCCAAAGATATTTTATGTAACAATGCAACCAATTCAAGATGCTCCTGGCTTCAGTTGGATCTATATTTTCAAGAGGTAGATTCGGAACCAGTTTGATCATCTCCAGCATCATGGGAGGCCACAGGATCAGCCAAATCATTCTCATCATTCTCCTGAGCATCACTGGACAAATTGGAAGCAGGAGATCCATTTTCTGAATCTTCTGAGGCAATTACAATGGAGTTGTACTGTAAAGTCAGCCTCACATATTACCAGCATTCCTTATAAGCTCAAACTTGTGTTCTGGGGTATGCTGCTGATTGAACCGCCCTGGAAGCTTGGATTGGGTATTATAGCAATCACCACAAAGGTCAAAACCAATTATCTCCTTGCAATCTTTGCATCTGTATCTATCCCCAATTATGCCAAATCTATAGACACAACAACCTGAGATATTACGATATTGCATACAATTTTAACCCCAAAAAAAATATAAATATATATATATATATTGTATAAATTTTTGGTGCCACTTAGAAGTTGAGTCATCCAATGTAAAAAAATTTGAGTCTATCAGTACCTATGAACATTATGTTTGACAATTCCCAATAGGGTCCTAACCCCAACTTTCCGACAAACTGGTATTGATTAACATGTTAACACCCCCTTGGAAAGGGAAAATGATCTTATTATATGATCTCAAGAGACCTCTCTCTCACAGCATAAAGTAAATAATCAATGAATGCAGTGAAAAATCTGTAACTGTTTGATAAATCAAGCAGATCACTTTATTTATCAAGAAAATGAATCATGCAGATCACTTGAAGGATTCCAAACACGGTACAACAGGCAGCTGCTAAAAAAAATTGTAATTAAAAGAGAGACATCTATGTTGTTTGCTCAAAATACAGGCCTTTTTTCTAATAAATGAAAGGACCACATCAATGTGAAACACCAACATCATTGAAAATACATGTTTGCTCGGCCACACTCAAGGAGTTGCAACATATACATGCATATTTTGCACATGATATAAATACAACTATTTAAGTTTTAGCATTTGCATAGTTGACAGTTCCATTAAAAATCTACTCAAGAAATATTAAAAAAGAGTAAGCATCATAACACTGTTTGGAGCATCAATGCATCAAAAACTATCAAATAATCAAGTTGAAACAATATGGTTTCAACTAAAAGAGGGGGCTTACCCCCTTTCTTCACATTATGGACACAAGCAAATGAAGATGGACAACATTGTGAAAGTGCCCAAATGGATAAACAATAATTCCAATATATAATTATTTGAAAAGATAATTTCCATGCCGAGTAGCAACTAACCCAAGATGAATGGATGGAGTAAACAGGTTTTCGCAAGTCTGACACCAAATATGGCATATGCTACCAAAATCTAGGCATCAGTGCATGTGCAGGAAATGGAAGTAGAAAATTTACCCCACAAGAATCACAACCACATCCTGGATGAACTGTTGAGTGAGGGTCAGACCAATTTGGTAAGTTCTCTCCTTGTTTAGCAGGCTTTCCTTGTTTAGCAGTTCCTGTTGAACCTGGAAGCATATACTAGCATTGTAACAGGCAGGTCTAACTTTAAAGTATTCAGGATATGCATCAATAAGTATGCTACTGTCGGTTAATTTTAAACAGTGTAGAAGACACAAAAGCCCCTCTTGTATCACTTCTCAATGTTTAATCTCATTTGTTCATATCCATACATCATTGGTACCTTGATTTCAACTCTAATTACAGTGGGGCTTACTCTCTCTCTCTCTCTCTCTCTCTCTCTCTCTCTCTCTCTCTCTCTCTCTCTCTATATATATATATATATACACACACACACACAGTCAATCTCACACTGTTGCCCATGGTATAATACAATTCTAGTGATGAAGTTTGTAAGGTTCACATAGCAAATTTTTAGTCTAAAGATCCAACAAGTTTGGAGGGCCGATTATACTTTAGTATCTACCCATGAACAAGATTGATGATTTCAACTTACAAAAAAGGGTGAAAAATGTAACAAGAACAGCAAAACAGATTATATTAATTCAGGAAACATGATGTCCCTTATATGGCTACACTAAACTAAAAACAGATAGCACATTCTACAACCCAAGATATTTTTAAGAACCAATTCATACTTATACTTGAACATTAAAAAGAGAAATCAAGTATTCAAACGTACAAATAGTCGGATGCTTGTTCTCAACATCAACTAGTTTGAGCAGAATACCATCTCTTCTCAGCATATATTCTTTAGGAAATTGTTTTTCCAAGAAATGATCAAGCTCCAAACAAACTTTCGGAAATCCTCTTGGATGTGAAGTTTGACAAACTTGACATTTAAGCTTCTCAACAGCTGGGATGATGACACAACTTTCACAATATACTGCATAATAAAATTTATTAAAATAAGCATAATTACAAATAAACTAAAAAAATATTTTCCATAACAGATAACTTGAAACCTGATCATATATAAGAGGAATAGCTTAAGTGAACAGTCTACCATGGCCACAGTTAAGAACCACAGGACGAAATAGCAGCTGCTTGCATTCCAAACAAAGAACATCAGCAACTGAAACCTGCTTGCAATACTTTCCTTCAACAGATGATAAATGTGACTCAAAAACCATGGTAGAGAATGTGTCTTGAGCATTAAGTTGCGGCGAGAATGTGTCTTGTTCCTTTTCCTCTTCTGCACAAAGAAAAGGCAACAACTTAAATTTTCTTGAAATATGAGAAGTGCCAGATTAAAAATAATGATTTGATAACTGTTTGCAAAAAAACAAAAGAGCGCTACAACAGCAGTTACAGCGATGACAAGCTAACAGAATGAGAAACAGATTAAAAACGTCAAAAAATCTTTTCTCCTTTAATTTTTTTTTTTTTTAATTTTCTAAGGCATTGAGAAATAAGGTGGTCATGCTCAACAAACACAAGTCTAGGTCACACTTCCAACAGATAGCCATGCCAGAAAAGGTGATAAAATATAGACATTTACAAACTAAAATTAAGTGAATATTGAAGTTTAAATATTTAAGGATATCATTTTCATCAGTATATACAAAACGTTGAGTAAGGAAATTTTTTCAGTTTACATCCCAAGATGTCAAAAATTCTATTGACATAATAATATCCATCAACATAGCACAAATATCCATGGTTTGTCGCAAGTCAATAGTATGTCAAGCTATGTACTATAGTGGCAAAAATTAAGAGCCTAGATTACAATGATCAATTAAAACAGCAAGGGAAAAAGAAGAACAAGATGGCAGAACTAGACTCCATTCAAGGAGCGTAAGGATAGACAAAGACTTTATCTCAAGAATAGACCATTGACAACCCTATACCGCACAACCCAATGAATACCAAACAAACAAAAAGCCATAGACCACAGCTCACATGCTATAGGACAATGAAGAAGAAGATGATCCACCAATTCCCCACACCTTTTGCACATATAAAACCAATCAAGCACTACAATATGCCTCTTTCAAAGATTATCTGTAGTTAAAATCTTACCTAAAGAGGCAGACCAAGAAAAGAAAGCCACTCTAGGAGGAACCTTCCATTGCCACACCATTTTCCACAGAAATGAAATGAGAGAAGCAAGGGATAAAGAGCGATAAAAAACTTGAACCTCAAAGCCTTTAATCATAGCTAACTTCCAACAAACTTTGTCAGAACGAACACCCCGCACATCTATGGAATAGATCATATCCAAAAACAAGGTCAATGCTTCTAATTCCCGCACATCTGTGGAATAGATCATATCCAAAAACAAGGTCAATGCTTCTAATTGCCAATCATGCACCAGACAACGGAACTAAATGTCCTTAATGTATCCTCCCATCAGAGAAACATATGACCTCAAACACAAAAGACTCGCTCCACTAATACGATAAAATTCAGGAAAAGCCACCTTAAGAGAACAGTCCCAAAACCATACATCCTCCCAAAACTTCACACTAGTTCCATACACCTTTGCCATCGATTTTGTGCACAATCACCATTCACTCCCATATTTCGCCTCTATGACCCTCCTCCAAAGGGCATCCCTCTCTGTTCAATGTCTCCAAAACCATTTACCTAGCAAGGCACTATTAAATCTGCTCAAACACCTAATACCTAACATGCCATTTAGCATTGGCTTACAAACCTTAAACCTTTTTTCCAAAGTTACTTTTGGATCATCACCAATATCACTCCAAAGAAAATCTCTCTATAATTTCTCCATAGGATTCACTACCTTCATTGGATCAGGAATGAGAGAGAAAATAAGTAGACAAGCTAGAAAGAGTACTCTAATAAGAGTTACCTTAACCCCCCTTAGATAAATACAATCTCTTCCAACAAACTAATGTCTGCTCCATCTTTTCCAGAATAGGATTCCAAATCGTCTTATCTTTAAAGGTAGCACCCAATAGTAGACCCAAATATTTCAGAGGAAGTGAAGATTGCCTACAAACAAACATCTCCACTAATTCCAACATATTTTGCACATCACCGATTGGAGCCAATTTTGACTTCCCTAAATTAATATTCAACCCTAACACCACCTCAAATAAGGATCCCACGCAAAACTACTATTTGATTGGAGTTAGTATCACAAAAAATAAGCATGTCATCCACAAATAAGAGATGAGACACCATCATCAATGTACCAGCTGAACTACCCATTGAGAAGCCCAAAAACTGACCCACTGTAACAGTCGCACCCAACATATGACTCAAGACCTGCACATCAATATAAAAAGTAACAGGGATAGAGAATCCCCCTTGAGAAACTTCCCTAGAGCTCCCAAAAAAATCAGATGGGGTACCATTGATCATAATAGAAAATCTGATAGTGGAACTACAACACATTATCCACCTTCTCCATTTTTTCGAGAATCCACATTGCTGGAGCACATACATTGAGAAAACTCCAATTCGCATGATCATAAGCTTTCTCCACATCCAACTTGCATAACACCCCCGACACTCCCGACTTCAACCTACTGTTTATGCATTTAGATGCAATTAAATCAAAATCCAAAATCTGCCTACCTTAAACGAAGGCATTTTGAAAATATAAAATAAGGCCATACGCCACCCTATGCAAATGATTAGCCAACACCTTAGAAATAATTTTATACATCCCTCCCACCAAATTAATAGGTCGAAAATCCTTCACTTCTACAACATCAGTTTTCTTAGGAATGAGAACAATGAAAGAAGCATGAAGACTCTTTTTGAGCACAGCTTGTGCATGGAAATTATGCAGAACATCCATAATATCATTTTTCAAAATACTCTAACAAGACTAAAAAAAAGCCATAGAGAAACCATCTGGACTTGGCAACTTATCACCATTGAAACCATTCACCACCCCAAACACCTCATCCTCCTCAAAAGGTCTTATCTATCCACATAGGATCCTTCCAAACTCCACATCATCCAAAACAGGTCAGTGAACCTCATTTTAAGAAAACAGCTCTCCATAAAATTGAGTAATACACTTTGCTAGTCCCTTGATCCATAGACATCTCCCCCATTCACCATAAGCGTATCAATGGTATTAAATCTTCTATGAGAGTTTGCCATACAATGAAAGAAATTGGTATTCCTATATCCTTCTTTAAAACAAAGAACTCTTGATTTTTGCTTCCAACAAATTTCCTCCAAAAAGTGTCATTTTTTCTAAATCACCTTGAATTTTTTCCATTCCAAATTTTCCTCCACAGTGAGATCACAACTGTCCTCAACACTCCAACTCATGAAGATCAATCCACAACTTTTCCCCCTTTCTTCTATATTACCAAACTCCTCCACATTCCATCTCTTTATATCAAAATCTTCAAAACCTTCAATTCATTTGCTAAAATAAAACTAGGAGCTCCTTGGAATTGATAAGACTCCCATCAGGAGCGTACCTGTTCCACAAAGCCCTCCTCCGTTAGCCACATATTCTCAAATCTAAAAGGCCTCCCTCTATGAAAATTACCTCCCTTTAGAAGAATCGGAAAATAATCCGATAGCAACCTAGACATCCTCCTTTGACAGACAGATGGAAACTTATCCTCCCAATTAGTTGTGAAAAGGAATTTGACCAGCCTAAACCTTGACATCACCTAACAAGAATTAGACCAAGTGAAATTCCCCCCTTCCAAAGGGGGATCAATCAAGCCTTGCTTTAAAATGAAATAAGAGAACTGATACATAGCCTGAGTAAAATAGTCAGAGCCAAAACGTTCAGAGGGAAACCACACCACACCAGGAACATTCCACCAGCTGCACAACCCAAACAGCTTCTCCCATAAAAGCCTTCTGTCTCTAGCGCAATTAGGCCCATAAACTCAAATAAATGCACATTCAAATTGCTCGGCCAGATTTTTGAATTTACACGAAACAGAAAAAATTTCCTATTGCTTCCTCCAACTGTCCCACATCACTAACACTGCTCCATAAGCACCCACAGAGCCTAAGCATACGCATTCCACATGCTGACCTCCCAACAAACTATGAATGACTCCCCTTGTAATCAACTCCAATTTAGTTCCCTGAAGACAAACAATGTCTACTTTCCAAAGTAGTGTTATTTTAAGGGTCTAGTTATAAGGGTAAAACAATTTTTTTTCCCAGTGAACTCTAGTTTTATGTGAGGTCATGGGTTCAAGACACATTGGAAGCATGTGTAACTTACTAATCAAAAAGGGTTAAAACAATTTTTAAGTTGGGTTTTATTTAATAAGTTATGGTCAATTTTGTAAGGAGGGCCAAAATGTGATTTCTACGACCACAACAAATTAAAGGAATTTTGGTAGTTTTCCATCTCTTCTGTTTGTTTGCTGCTGCTTTGTTTCTATTTGCGATGGGTGGTTCCATGTTTTTCCTCATTGAATCCAAAACATTTGAGTTCACTATTGAGAAAGGGGTTCTTTTTTCTTGTTATGGATCTTTGAGAGAGTTCACACCTCGCTACGCTCTGTTTTTATGGGGAAAGAGAGTGCAAACAAATTTTTGTTCCACCTGGAGGAATTGATTTCTAAGCAATCACCTAGCATTATGCAAGAACGATTAGAGAGGGTGATATGGTTTTCATCCTTCAATTGGGGTCCAATACCCATGGCACGTTTTTAATGGTTTCTGAACTTCTTCACGGTCAATGGAAGGGCAACATAAGGATACCTGAGGGAAGGTTGGGTAGTGGCTAGCAAGGCTTTGGCCTCAACTTGAGGAAAGCTTTAAAACCAGCTTCTCTTACCAGTCAAGGAATGTTACATAGAATACAGAGTGCACCGAAGGCTGCAGTGGTGATGGCTAATGGACATCAAAATCATGGTAGTGCAAGGAATAATGGAAAGGAGAAAGTATATTGGCAAGCATGCGGCAGAGTTTGGGGCGCATATTTTGTCAAATATTAATGTCATTGCTAGAAAAGATTTGCCAACTCTAGACATCTTTTTACATGTGGAGCATGGAAAGGAGGGGCAGTGGGCTATTGTTTCTTCAAATATTAAAGATGTGAGAACCAATCAAAATAACAATGGAATGAGGCCCAACATGAAATTCTTCGAGGTCCAAAATGGGAATGACAGAAACTAGGCCCCTAAACCTAAGCCCAAAGCCCAACCCATCTCTTAGCAGCCAGGTACTTCTAAGTCAAACCTCACCCATTTGCACCAAATCACCAATACGCTGCCGGTGAAGCACATGTCTCCCAGCATGCCTCCTCCGAGTATCATCACTATCAACAGCACTTCTTATCCACCGAGAACCACCACCAGTAACGGAACCATTACGCCTTTAACGTTCACCGTCATTAAGGGCACCACTTCTTCACCGATGATTGACATCAACACCTCCCCACCAATGATGAACAGCCCCACTCCTCCATCGATGACCACCAACAAGAGTAGCTCTCCTCTATTTCATATGAGCTCTTCTGCGGTGACCAATTCTATGGCCTCGGATCTCATGAGGTCACGGTTCGATTTTTTAGAGATTGGGTCTATGTCGGGCACCCTCCACTATTGACCAATAGCATCACTCTCCCTTCTCAGTCGAGCATTTCTACGATGAACAGTGCTACAGTCTCGGTTCACATGAGTTCATGACCCGATTTGCCTATGGCTCTGGTGCTACTTAATGATGAAGATGGTCATGTTGAGCCTTGTCCCTCAATTAAGAATTTCGTTAAGGATCTTGAGCACACCTAGGGTAATTCAAAAAAATGGGTTTCGGAGCTTCGCGATGGGAGGCAAATAGCTATCCCTCTCTCACTATACCACTCACCTGGAGCATGTCGGATTTTAATGATCTTGAGGGACCTAAGGGACAAGGTAACAACACTTTCAAGGAAGAAGGGCATATTGTTAGTTGGGCAGATGAATGTGATGGTACTCTGGATAATATTTCTGTAGTATTAGGGTTGGATTATGAGCTGTGGGACTCTAATGGGGTCTTGTAAACTGGAAAAAGATGAAAGAATCTCTGGTTGTGCAACCTTTGGCCATGGCTAACCCAAATGTTCCACTTGTAGAGGTGGTGGGTGCTTCCATACAATTATCACCATGGGTTGAAAAATGAATTAAAGCTTTTAGGAAGTCTATGGGTACCTCCTTAATAGGCTTTGAAGCAGAAATTACTAGGATTTTTTTAGCTTTGGAGGCTAGGAAGAAAACTAAAATGCAGGGAGAATGCTCTCAAAAGAAAGAGGCTAAGACAGGTTCTAAAGGGCGTCGAGAATTGAAAAGTCTGCTAAATTCTTGGAATCTTGAGAAGAAATCTGCTTTTTCAGGAAGTGCAAGTGGGGAACAAGATTCAGTGGTGCATCAATGAATCTGAAAATTATCTCTTGGAATGTTAGGGAGCTGAAAGATCGTGACAAAAGACTTCGGATTCGGAATATAATCAGAAGTTAAGAGTGCTAACATTAGTTGTCTTCAGGAAACAAAAATGGAATTGATAACAAGGAGGAAGATACGAAGCTTGTGGGGTTGTCAACATTTAGATTGGCTATATTTGGGCTCTGCATGAATTTTCAGATTTTATTTCTGAAAGTCTTATAGATTTACCATTGGAAGGGGCTACTTTCACTTGTTCTAATTCTAGAGAAGTGGCTTTGTGGTCTAGGCTTGATATGCTTCTTTTATCTTCTGATTTGGAAGAGCACTTTCCAAACATTCGTCCAAAAAGACTGCATAGGTTACTCTTAGACCACTTTCCACAGACCACTTTCCAATTCTTTTAGAAGGAGGAAAATTTCACAGGGGCAACTGCCCTTTTAGCTTTGAGAATATGTGGTTGAAGGCCAGGGGTTTTGTGGAGACAGTGGGAACCTAGTGGGAGTCCTATCATTTTCAACATTCCCCTAGCTTTTGGATTGCTAGCAAATTGAAAGCTTTGAAGATAGATTTGAAAATATGGAATGAAGAAGGATTTGGCAATGTAGAGGATAAGATGCACAAGTTATGGAAGGATCTTGAAGAGCTATATTTGATGGAAGATAGCCGTCCTCTAACCAATGATGAGAATCTGGAAAAAGAAAAGCTTCGCATTGAGCTTGAAAAGGTAACTCTTATGTTTGAGATCTTTTGGAGACAAAAATCTAGGGCCCTTTGGATCTGAGATGGGGATAGAAACACTAAGTTCTTTCATAGAACAGCAAACTCCCACAGAAGGTTTAATACCATAAACAATCTAATGGTGGATGGTGAGTTGTCAACAGTTCCAAATTCCATATCAGCATGCATCTCCAATTTCTACAAACAATTATACTCAGAGAATGAGGATCAAAGACCTGTGCTAGATGAAGTGAAATTTTCTACGATTTCTGAGGAGGCTGTTTGGTTAGATAGACCCTTTGAGGAAGAGGAGGTATATGGTGTCATCCGAGGTTGTAATGGAGATAAATCTCTAGGACAAGATGGTTTCTCAATGGCTTTTTTTAAGGCATGTTGGGGCTTTTTAAAGTTTGAAATTATGGAGATTCTTGCAAACTTTCATTAACAGGCTGTCTTTGAGAAAAGCCTCAATGCAACTTTCCTTGCTCTCATTCCAAAGAAAGTAGATGTTGTTAATGTGAGAGACTTTAGACCTATTAGTACAGTGTGCAATATTTATAAAGTCATTTCCAAGGAGTTAGCTAACAGGCTAAGAATGGTGATTACTGGGATTATCTCTGAGCCTTAGAATGCCTTTGTTCTGGATAGGCAAATCCTAGATTCTATTTTAATAGCTAATGAGTGTTTGGATAGTAGCCTCAAGGCAAGGATACCAGGTGTTTTATGTAAGTAAGATGTGGAGAAAGCTTTTGATCATGTGGTGGACACATCTATGTAAGTAAGATTCTGGCTGGACACATCTATGGTTTCACCATTGGTACTAGGACTAACACTCCCCATATGGTGTCCCCATCTTCTCTTTATGGATGACACTTTAATTTTTTGTGATGCTTCTACTAGTCAGATTGATAATTTTCGGGAGATTTTATCCTCATTTGAAGCGATGTTTGGGCTGCACATTAACCTGGCTAAGTCAGAATTAGTTCCAATTGGGAAGGTCTAATGGGGCAGCTTGTGGCATTGCTAGGTTGTAGTCAGTCATCTCTGCCAATGACATACTTGGGACTTCCTTTGGGTGCTAAATTCAAGGATAAGGCAATTTGGAACCTATTCAAGAAAAAATGGAGTAAAATTAGCAAGTTGGAAGCGATTATATTTATCAAAGGGAGGTAAGATTACTTTAGTTAAAAGCACTCTCTCAAGTTTGCCAACTTATTTCCCATCACTCTTTCCTATTCCTGTGGATATTGCTAATCTTATTGAGAGGCTTCAGAGAAATTTTTTATGGAGTGGGATAGATGAGTCCCCTAAATTCCGTATAGTTAGGTGGGCCCAAGTTTGTACACCCTTGCAGTCCGGCAGTTTGGGCATTAAAAATTTGAGAACTTCCAATCAAGCTTTGTTGGGGAAATGGTTGTGGAGATATGGAACAGAGACAACCCACCTCTAGAGGCAGGTCATTGAGACTAAATATGGGAATGATCGGGGTGGTTGGTGTACAAAAGGAGCAGTGTTGTTAAAAGCGCGCTTTAAGCGCACTGAAGCTCAAAGCTCGAAGCCCCAAGGCTCCAGCATTTTTTGCCTTAAAAGGTAGGCTCATTCAAAGAAGTGCGCTTTAGGCGCGCTTTTTTGCGCTCTTTCAAAAAGCTCAAAGCGCGCTTTTTGGCGCTTTTTCATATTTTTCAAAAAAATAAATCAAAACTGAAATAAAACTTTAGAATCTTGACATTATTGATATAAACCATTGATTTGACATATTTTTAGTGTAACTTACTTATCAAAAAAAGATATTTTGAGTGTAACTTGTCCTAAAAGGCTAAAACCCAACCCACAACCTCCCAGTTCTTCCCTATTTTTATTTTTATTTTTTCTTGATTTTTCCCCTTGAAACAGTAACCCACCTAGCTTCTTCTTCTTAGTCTATTTTTTCCCTTTTGGATATCTGCTTGGTACCAATTACCATGTTGCTATGTCCTCATATTCTTAGCTCATTCATGGAAAAAAAAAAGTACAATATAACATATTTGTGGTAATTGTTTAGTTACTTTAGTGGTTGATGTTGAACATAGCAGACTAATTCCTATAGAGTTACAAATGATTAAATTATTAACTTATATTACTAATTAGTCATAAGGCATTATGGATATTGGAGATTTAAGAAAGGATATTACATGGAAGTACTCATATCTAGCTTATCCAAAAAAATAAAATGACTTGATTTGCAATTTTTGTGTTAAAATTGCAAAAGTAGGGCTTATCTAAATGTTATATGAATTATATAAAAAATTTTATTTCAATTTCTATGATTTGCATTTCTCATTAATGATTATTTTTAAATTTATTAAATTACATTTTTTAAATGTGCACTTCACTTCAATTAGGCGCGCGCTTGCACTTTGCGCCTAGGCCCCAAGAGGTCTTTGCACTTAAGTGCACCCCTCGCTTTTACCAACACTGAAAAGGAGTCTATAATGCTTATGGTGTTAGTCTTTGGAGAACCATAAGACAAGGCCAGCCAACCTTTTCAAAACCCATTCAGTTCAAGGTTGCTGTCGTTAATAGAATTAAATTTTGGCATCATATGTGGTGTTGGCGTTGTACTCTCCGAAAGGCATTTTTGGAGCTTTATAGCATTAGTTATAATAAGGGGTCTTCTACTGAGGATGTTATGTACTTTCCTAACCAAAGGCTGCACTAGGATCTTCAATATTCTAGGGATGCTCAAGATTTGGAAATGGAACATTTTTACACATTTTTGGATCTTACGAACTCTATGCCTCTTAATGGTGAAGGACAAGACAAACTTTGTAGGAAACCAGCAGGGAATAAGAGTTTTAAAGTGAATGAGAACTATCTCTCCCTTTCCTCCACTCCTGACATTCTTTTCCCTTGGAAACCTGTGTGGCGTTCAAAGATCCCTCCTAGGATTGCTTTCTTTTCATGGACTGCCGCATAAGGTAAAATTTTGACTCTTGAAAACTTATGATATAAGGGTGTCACAGTTGTAGATTGGTGCTACATGTGTAAAAAGAGTGGGGAATCAATGAATCATCTTCTTCTTCATTGTCCTATTGCTTATGAGTTATGGTCTATGGTGTGGACTCTATTTGGTCTTCTATGGGTTATGCTGCAGTGTTACTAATTTATTTTCAAGTTGGCAAGGTTTCTTTGGTGGACATTGGAGCATTGATTTATGGAGGGTTGTACCACATTGTGCTTATGGTGTATTTGGCGAGAACAAAACTCAAGACGTTTCAAAGGGAAGGAACAGTCTATTTTGGAACTTAAATCTCTCCTCTTTCACGCCTTGCTGGAGTGGAGTTTGTCCTTTAATCTTTTTTCTTGTTCTAATTTTTTAGAATTTCTTGATCATTGTAATTTAAGTGTTTGATGTTCTGTTATCCATGTACACCCCCGCTGTACCTAGAGTTTTGATTAATACAATTCCATTATTTATCAACAACAAAAAATGCAATGGATCAATTCAAGAAGAATTTAATGATATGGTGGTAAATAAAAATTCATGATTCTTAATCCTTCTGAAGGTGATTGAAAGGTTTGTACAAGTTTCAAGTTCAAGAGTGTTTTTTATATTAATGCATTCGTCATAGATGTCATTAACAATCAATAGTGTCATCTGACTGTGGATGCATGCATAATGTGAGCACCTCAAATAAAAATTATGAAGCTCACCAAGAATCTGATTTTCCCTTCTCTTATAGGCAACAGGATACATCTTCAAGAGCAGAAAGTGAAGCATCTGGCAGATGGCAGGAAAGTGAATATACGGATGCCTACAAGTAGGACAAAGAGACTCGCATAGTCCACTCATGGAACCGTGAACACACCAAAAACAAGATATGTGACCACAAGCTGCAAGAAAATGATATAATTTACTGAAGAGTAAAAGCATTTCAAAATTCATGCCATTCAAGACATTAGTAAACCCTTACACAGCACTATTGGCTTGTACAAAAGATCCCTGCAACATAAGAGTGAACTCAATTTGTAAGGTTTCCATTCAAAATAAAACCAATAATAAGCAAATACAAGAATAGAACTGGACTACAACCTCTATAGAGTAATACCTACTAATATAAAACTAGCCAAGTTAATATTATTCATAAATTAGTCAATGTCGACATTTTGGTTCTTTTAAGTCCAAAAATAGCATTATTAAGCCATTTATGAAAAAATGTTTGCATACAGCATGTAAAGATATCATATGTAAAATGCCAAGTACACAGGAGGAGTACAAGAAAGTCCCTACAAAATCACAATATTAAATTTAAATAACCACAATCAAGAAAAAAAAAAAGAGGTGGGGTGGGGGGGGGGGGGGGGGGGGGGGACATGCCTAATGGTCAACATCAAGTGCTAAAATAATCTCAAAAAAGGAAGACTCTAATATGAGAGAATTTTTTTCACCACCAAATGTTTCAATATTCCATTCCCTCCAAGTAGACTGTGTAAGAAAATGTGGAATATCATTCCAAATGTCACCACTCCTTTGACAACCAAATCATAATTTCCAAGAAGCCGGCAATTCAACAACACTCTTTGGCATCACCCAATGAACGCCAATTGGAGAAAAAACTAATGACCACATATTTGCTGCCATCAAACAGTGAATCAGAAGATTGATCAGCCAATTCACTAGAATTTTCACACATTGAACCCCAGTACACAATAATTATTCTGCTCTTAAACGAAATTAGCAAGAGAAAGATGTGAGTGAAACTAATTCCTCCAATAAACCCAAAATCCAACTCAAATCAGTCCTTCCTTCCAAACCCACAAAGGAAATCTGTTGTCAAGAATCACAATAGGTCAAAATCTTCCCTCTACATACCGAAAACCTTCAAATCGACTCCAAGAAAGTTCCCTCTCACCTACCCACAAATATAGTAATAATGGGTTCCTTTTAAATTGATATTTTTTTCATTTAAAAAAAAAAGTAGCAATCAAGATTGATGGACCAATTTGTTTCGCATTTCTGAAAAGTATTGGCGATCACATGTGGGTTGTACAAAAATAAATTTGACAGTCAATTAAAATGAGAAGGGTATAAACAAAACAATACAACAACTTGTATTTTTAAAAATTTAAAAAAAAAAAAATCAAAGCAATTCTATAAAGTTGATACTGAGAAATAAATGTCGATGCGATCAAACTTTTAAAAAAAAAAAAAAATGATTGGTTAAGGACGAGAGTAACCTGCAGACGCAGCAGATAAAAGAGTGGGAGATTTCCTCTGAATCTGATCCGCCGTCGTCTTCATTGAAGGTTGATTTATCCATCACAATTTTCTAAGCTCAAACAATTCAGAAAGAAAAAGATAAGCCGAAGGGGTTGAGAGGAGATATGTCGAGGAATATTTTTGGGGTTGAGGTTTGCGGGTGGGAACGGCGAACTATTCTTTTTGTTGGATTGGAGGGATTAAAAAAAAAAAAAAAAAAAAAAAAAAAAAAAAAAAAAGTAAATTTGTATAAATTTATTTATATATTCTTGTTAAAAAATAATGTCTAATTAAATCACAAAATTGACAAACAAAAAATGCAATTACCCAATTATGTCCTCGGTAAATAAAACAAAAAATAACATATTTAAGGTCTATTTGCGATCTGCTTATTTTGTTGAAATTGAAATTTTTTGCTAAAAGTACTATAGATAAAAGTAAAAATTAGTTAAAATAGTAAAGTGAGACTCATGAATAGTACAAAAAAGTGCATTAAGGCCATGAATAGTAATAAAAATAAGCTGAATAGTAAAATAAATTGGTTTTTTAATTTGAAACCAAATGCACACTTAGTGTGAGTTTGGATTGTGTTCCAAACTCATCACATCTAGCGTTTGCATTCAACAGGTGGGTCTCGTACACTGTTCATGGGACCCAGCTATACGGAAAAACACAAATTATTCATCATTTAAAAACTGTTCATGGGACCTACAGGTACTGTTCATTATTTAAAAATTATTTTGCTACAATATTTTCAGTAATAAATTTTCAGTTTAAAAAGTAATAAACAGTATCCAAACAAACCCTTATTTAGCAAAAAAATTGTGTATGTGCAAATAAAAATAAAAACAGGAAGAAAAAGAAGTAAACGAAGCAACTGGACAAAGAATGGCTGGAACTTGAGTTTAGATACTTGAGTTCCACATGTATTTTTTTTTCCATATAAAATTACCACCACATGCAACTCAAGTTTTAGAGGATCAATTTTCATATTGAACTCAGAGTTTCAAATACTCAAAATGCTAGTTTGCTAAATAGTTTTGCAAACTTGACAACTTACTAAAATGTTCCAAAAATAATGCCAAAAAGAACCTAACCCCCCCCCCCCCTGCCCCACATCGTTAGAGCATAAGCATTGGGAGTGTAACCCCCCCCCCCCCCCCCCCAAATTGCTATTTTTCCAACCAATGCACCCAAAATCATGTTTACCTAGGTATGTATTGCTATATTTTTTACAATGAACAGTGAGTTATCAAATATACAACATACAATAGCAATGAATGTAAAACAAAATATATTATTTTCTTAAAAATATCTCATCTTTTTCTCTCTTCAATCATGCCTTCTAGTCCTTTTTTCTCTCCAATGTAGCTCTCTACTTCTCTGACTCTCAAATGAATAAAGCTCCATGTTGGAAAAATAATATGGAGTAAATAAGAAATTAATGTTTATTATGTTCACTTGAAGATGTTATTATAAGTAGTGAAAAATATTGAGTCCCACATTGGAAATGATAAAGAATATGAGTTTGAGCTGAATATTGAGTTGGACTTTAGGCATGTGTGAACTAGACCCACTTATCTAATTAATAATAATATTTTATTATGATTTTATTTTAAGTCAGTAAATCTATATACAGCAGTTATCTCTAAAACAGTGTTTCAATTTTAAGTTACGTATAGTTTAATTGTCCCTTATTCATGAAAAATAAATTTTCAAAGAAAACTTACAGAGTGAGAATTTTTGTGCATTCATTTTGTGTCAAAGAGAGAGAAAGAGGCATTGAATAGTTCGCAGAGCACGTCATTGTGTGCTTTGTTTTCGTGCTGAAGATCATTTTATTTTAAGAGGCAAACGTCCACGAGTCTCAAAGCACCACAGTAATTGTGTGAAGGGTGAAATCTGCTTTAAGAAGATTGTGTAAAGCACAAAACTTGATCTCAATTGTTTATCCTTTCACGCATTTGGTTTGTGAGTCTTCAATTTTTAGCTGATTTCTATTTATATATGATGGGACAACTCTCCAAGTTCATCCATGAAGCTCGTCCACACAACTCTCCAAATTCGTCCATGAAGCTCGTCCACGCAACATAACACGTTCATAGGATTCTCGTCCTTGGGAAGGTCGTCCTGGAAAGCACGTCTTGAGCAATCTCGTCCTGAGAAGGGTCATTATTGTTCATTACCAATCATTGTCAGCAATGGTTAAAGGAATTAAAGCTAAGAAATGTAACTTCCATGGCAGTTATGGAAGTTATCTCCAAACTTCCTAGACTCCGCAACAACGGGAGAAGTTACACCAAAAAAAATAATAATAATAACTGCTTATAAACACTATATAAGCATTCGACACGAGAAGAAAAGGGGATGAAAGTTCTTTCTTCCAATATATTTGGAATTACACAAAATATTGACTTCACCATCGGAGGTTCATTGGCCGGCCTCCACTGATCTCCTCTTAGTTTTTCATTGTTCTTGCAGTTTTCGCCAACGCCCTTTCGATCGTCAGCGCCCGCGAATTTCAGCCCACTGATCTTTTGAGGAAGTATCAGTTGGCGCCGTCTGTGAGAAAGAGATTTGTCACCTTTTGAACTTCATTTGGGGAGTTCCACGATTTCTTTCTCCGACAAAGGGTTGAAATGGTTTGGACAAGATCAAGGGTTACCAGTCCAGGCCCACAAGAAAGTAGAGACGCTTCCAATAACCCCCATCGTAACCAACAATCGGCGCCTGTCATGCAGCCTTCATCTGTCCAACATGTGCAGTCTATGGCCGCTGCCCTGGCAGAGCTAACTCGCCAGAACCAAGAATTGAGAAGAGAAGTTAATCTCAGAGGACAACGGCATGAAGCCTATGGAGAAGAGCATGGTCAGAGCCAAGGAGTTGGGAGGAATGTAGAGCCAGAGAGTCAATCAAGAGTTACTGCACCAAGAAGAGTGCCACACTTGGAGAGGGAGATGGATCAAATGAAGAAAGTTATGGATGAGATGAGGGAGAATATAAGAAGAACTAACCCTGTAGAAGATCTAGTTCACCGAACAGATTCCCCCTTCACTGTGATGACTTGCATAATTTAGCATAATTTATCACTTCTCAACTTTAAACTTTAGTCTAATTTTATTTATTTTTGTTGATTTTAGACTTCATTATTGTTATTTAAATTTTATTGCAGATTTGAAGAAAATGAAGATTTATTCAAATAAAAGAGATGTGAAGCAGCTAGAGAAAATGTTGGGCTGAAAGGAGCAACGTTTTTGGGCTAAATAAAAGAAAATATTAGGCTGAAAAGAGGAACTGCTTTTGGGCTAAAAGGAGGAAGGTTTTGGGCTAAAAAGAGCAAGGTTTTTGGGCTGAATAAAAGAAAATATTGGGCTGAAACAGTGGGCTGAAAAAGACAAACGTTTTGGGCTGAAAAGGGCACCACATCTAAAAGAAAAAAAGGGCACCAAGCTGAAAAGAAAAGGAGGGCTGAAGCAGAAAGTTTGGAGGCGCTGAAACTGAAGAGAGAAAAGCTGAAACAGAAAAGAAAGAGAGGGCTGAAGCAGAAAAGAAGCTGAAGCTGATGCAGAAAGAAAGGGGAGGCTGAAGCAGATTTTTGTGTTCATTTTTTCCTTCAAATCTTCTCAGAAAAATTATGGTGAATTCGTTTATGTTGAATTTAATTTTTAGCATGAACTAAATTTCTTATTTCTAGGAAAACGATGTAATCTAGTTCCGAACTATACTTGCTTTTCTATGTTAATTTGAATTAATTCTTTTCATGTTTGTCTGATTTATTCTGAGTTTATTGCTTCTAATTAACCGGCCATTAATTAGATGATTTTGATCTTGTGATTTGCTGTCGAAAGAGGGAATTATAGGATAGATCTTGAATATTTCGGCATAGGTAAATATAGAGATCGAAAGACTTGTATGAACCTGTGTAGCATTAAAATCATTGGTCTTAATGCTTTCCTACTTTATTAAATTGCATACTCTTGTGTAAATTGATGAACAAGAATGTTTCCAATTGACTGTCGAAAGAGGCTTTTGGATGTTTATTGGAGATTGCTAACAAACAAAGAGAATTAAATTTAATTAGCTAGATGAGTAAAGCATAGTGAGGGATTAGGTAAAATCAATTTCCTAAAAGTTTTCTTCCCATTAATTTGTTCTTTGAACAACATCTTTCTTTTCCTTTGCACATTTTCTTTAAATTGATTTTATTTTAAATTCCAATTACAAAAACCTTAGTGATTTCTCTAGATAAAATCGAGATTAGCATAACTTTGGTATTTGTCAAAAGTAAATGACCAATCCCTGAGGACGATACTCCTCTCATCACTTTACTATAAAACTACGATACTTTGCACTTGCAGTTTTGCACCGATCACACTGCCTCCATCAATGGCCATCCTTTGCCTCCGAAATTCAAGATGCCTTCCCTAGATTCATATGATGGAACGCGTGACCCTTTCAACCATATTGCCACCTTCAAGACTACTATGCACCTTCAAGGGGCCCCAGATGAGATAATGTGTAGAGCCTTCCCCACTACTCTCAAAGGGCCCGCACGAGTCTGGTTCAGCAAAATACCCCCGAATTCAGTAAGTTCTTTCGAGGAATTAAGCAAATTGTTTGTCAACAACTTCATTGGAGGACAGAGACACAAGCGTTCCTCGTCCAGTTTACTAACCATTGAGCAAGGAGAAAATGAAAGCCTGCGTTCCTTCATTACACACTTCAACAGGGAAGCCCTGACCTTGGACGAGGTAGATGACAAGCTATTGTTGGCAGCTTTCCATAACGGGGTCAATTCTGACTTGTTCATACACAAACTTTATGAAAAAGAGCCTCAGTCTATGGCCGAACTCGTCCATTCAGCCCAAAATTTTATGAATGCAGAAGACGCGATCATAGCTAAGAAGAGGAAGAAAGCTGAGAGAATGGAAACAAATCCCGCTCGTCACTCCGAGCAAGGGCCTCGTCCGAAAAAGGGACGAACGGAAGATAAGAGAGACCGAGATAATAAGAGGCAAGGCCCCTCAGCGCGGAATCAACAATATACCCCTCTGAACATACCACTCGAGCAAGTCCTTATGCAGATCAAAGACAAGCCTTCTTTAAAGTGGCCAGAGAAGTTGAAGGGAGATCCCAACAAGCACAATAAGAATAAATATTGTCGCTTTCATAGAGATCACGGGCATGACACGGACGAGTGTTTTGATTTAAAGCAGCAGATTGAAAATCTCATAAGACAAGGGAAGCTGAGGAATTTCATTGGACGAGAGCACAAGGAAGAGAAATTGAAAGGGAAGGTAGAAGAATCGTCGCAACCGCCGCTGGGAGAGATAAGAGTCATCGTTGGGGGAAGTTCAACTAGGCAATCGTCCAAAGCAAAGAAAGCATACCTGAAGGAAGTCCAGAGCGTCCAACTGTCTGGACGACTACCAAGGGTAAATTCCAAGGACGAACGGGCGATAACCTTCACGGACGAAGAAGCTGAGAGAATCCACCATCCTCACGATGACGCTATTGTCATCGCCCTACTTATTGCTGATTACACAACCAGAAGAGTGTTGATAGACAATGGAAGTTCAGCGGACATTCTGTATTATCCAGCCTTCCAACAGATGAGGATCGGACGAGACCAGCTGCGCCCAGTACACTCGCCTCTAGTAGGATTTGAAGGAATAAAGGTACAGCCTGTAGGTACTGTTACATTACCAGTGGTGGTGGGAGCATACCCACAACAGTTGACTACCAACGTGAATTTCTTAGTAGTAGATTGCTCGTCCTCTTACAATGCGATAATTGGAAGGCCGACCCTAAATAGGTGGAAGACAGTTACATCCACCTACCACCTGTCAGTCAAGTTCCCGTCAGAGCATGGGGTAGGCCAAGTACAGGGTGACCAATTAGCAGCAAGAGAGTGCTATCTAGCCATGTTGGCTGCAGACGAGCAAGTTCAAGCAATGAATATTGAGGAAAGGAAAGTTGTGGCAGAACCCATTGAAGCATTGGAAGATATTCTCCTAGATGAAAACAACCCCGAGAGGTGTACTAGGGTTGGAGTAGACCTGAAAGCGAAGGTCAAAAAGGACCTCATTTGTTTTTTAAAGAAGAACAAGGATGTGTTTGCATGGAGTCACGAAGACATGCCAGGAATAGATCCTGGTGTCATTACCCACCATCTGAGTGTATGTCCTTCCTCTAAGCCAGTGCGACAAAAAAAGAGGGTGTTCGCCCCTAAGAGAGATAATGTTGTTAAGGAGGAAGTTCAAAAGTTAATTGCGGCGAAGTTCATTCGAGAGGTATACAATCCTGACTGGTTAGCCAATGTAGTCATGGTCAAGAAGGCGAACGGCAAATGGAGAATGTGCGTCGACTTCACTGATTTAAACAAGGCTTGCCCCAAGGATAGTTACCCGTTGCCACGTATTGATCAGTTGGTAGATTCTACTATAGGCCACAAGTTGCTCAGTTTCCAGGATACTTTCTCTGGTTATAATCAGATTAGAATGGATGAAACAGACCAAGAGAAGACGTCCTTTATCACCAGTCAGGGATTATTTTGTTATGAGGTGATACCTTTTGGTTTGAAAAATGCTGGAGCAACATACCAACGATTGGTCAATCACATGTTTCATCCACAAATCGGGCAGAATATGGAAGTCTATATAGATGACATGTTGGTGAAAACTCAGAACGAGGGAAAGCATCTAAATGATTTACAGGAGACATTTGACACACTGAGGCAGTACCACATGAAGTTGAACCCTAGCAAATGTGCTTTTGGAGTATCGTCAGGGAAATTCCTAGGATTTATGGTTTCCTACAGAGGAATCGAAGTAAACCCTGATAAAATTCAAGCAATATTGACTATAAAGTCTCCTAGCAGTGTTAAAGAAGTCCAGTCCCTCACTGGACGAGTTGTTGCCCTCAACAAGTTTGTTTCTAAAGCTACTGATAAATGTCTGCCATTTTTCAAGGTTCTTAAAAAAACATTTGAATGGACCAACGAGTGTCAGAAAGCTTTCAAAGATTTGAAGACATATCTTACCATGGCTCCTTTATTAAGCCCGTCCGTTCAAGGAGAAGAGCTGTACTTGTATCTAGCAATCACACCACATGCAATGAGTTCAGCGCTAGTAAGAGAAGAAGACAAGGTATAGAGACCTGTGTACTACACGAGCAAAGCACTGAGAGGAGCAGAAGGACGATATCCATTAATGGAGAAATTGGCTTTTGCATTGATAACAGCTTCCAGGAAGTTAAGGCATTATTTCTAAGCTCATATCATTAACGTCATGATGGATCACCCACTCAAGAAGGCCATGAACAAGTTAGAGGCAGCAGGACGTTTGATTCAATGGGCCGTCGAGCTCAGTGAGTTCGACATAAGGTACCAACCAAGGCATGCCATAAAAACTCAAGCTCTAGCAGATTTCATTGCAGAGTTCACCCTGACTTGTGAAGACGTAGACAAAATGGGAGAGAATAAATGGATCGTCCATGTGGATGGCTCATCTACACAGTACGTAGGAGGTATAGGCGTGGTTTTGCAATCTCCAGAGGGAGACAAATTAAAACACAAAGTCCGTTTGCAGTACTAAGCAACGAATAATGAAGTTAAGTACGAAGTTTTTCTCAAAGGGCTGAAATTGGCTAAGTCTATAAAAGCGAAGTCACTCCTTGTCATGGGAGATTCTCAGTTAATCATGGGCCAAGTAAATGGAATGTACGAGGCCAAGGAAGAACGGATGAAGAAGTATCTAAACAGAGTGATGCGCCTCACAAAAAAGTTTCAGGAATCTAGTTTCGTACAAATCCCAAGGGAGGAGAACACGGAAGCTGATGCCTTGGCGAAGGAAGCCTCAGCAAATGAAGCCGCAGACAAGTTTGATGAAATTCAGTATATGCCAAGTATAGACATCCCAAAAGTACAACAAGTGGAAAGTAGTGGAAATTGGATGACTCCAATCGTGTCATACTTAAAAGACAGACAACTACTAGAAGAAAAAGATGAGGCTAGGAAGTTGAGGGTACGAGCAGCCAGGTATATTCTCATGGACGAGATTCTCTACAAAAGAGGCTTTTCCCAGCCTTATTTAAGGTGTTTGGCTCCAGACGAAGCAAACTATGTAATAAGAGAAATTCACAAAGGAGCTTGTGGCAATCACTCAGGAGCCAGATCGCTCGTCCACAAAGTCATTCGTGCAGGATATTACTGGCCAAACATGCAAGCTGATGCTAAGACCTACGTTAAGGTCTGCGATCAATGACAAAGGTTTAGCAACATCCCTAGACAACCATCAGAGTACTTAACTCTAATGACGGCTCCATGGCCCTTTGCACAATGGGGACTAGACATTCTGGGTCCTTTTCCACTAGGTGTAAGGCAAATGAAGTTTCTCGTGGTTGGTATTGATTATTTTACCAAGTGGATAGAAGTAGAATCCTTAGCTAACATCACACAACAAAATGTCAAGAACTTCGTGTGGAAGAACATTGTG
Source organism: Quercus gilva (assembly GCA_023621385.1). Lineage (NCBI taxonomy): Eukaryota > Viridiplantae > Streptophyta > Magnoliopsida > Fagales > Fagaceae > Quercus > Quercus gilva. The sequence continues at coordinate 67,603,358 of CM042481.1, forward strand.
TGCAAATTTGGAGCACCCAGGGTGCTGATATCGGACAACAGACGACAATTTGACAATGCACTCTTCAAAGATTTTTGCCTACATTTTGGAATTCAAAATCACTACTCCTCACCAGCTCACCCACAAGCTAACGGCCAGACAGAAGTTGCAAACTGATCATTGTTAAAAATAATCAAGACTTGGCTTGAGGGGGCAAAGGGAGTGTGGCCAGATGAACTACCAGGTGTTCTATGGGTGTATAGAACGACAGTGAGAACTCCCACAGGAGAAACTCCTTTCAAGCTAGCATATGGTACTGAAGCAGTCATACCTGCAGAAGTGCACATGGCCAATCACAGGGTGACAACCTATCAAGAAGAAGCTAATAAAGAGCAACTCCGTTTGAACCTTGATTTAATAGACGAGGTAAGGATGGACGCTGAGCAAAGGATGGCAAGGTATAAAAACCTTATGGCTAGGCAGTATGATGCAATGGTAAAGCCAAGACGATTCAATATAGGAGACCTCGTCCTAAAAAGAGTTTCCCTAGCAACAAAGAACCTAGCTCATGGGAAGTTGGGACCAAATTGGGAAGGCCCTTACTGAGTTGTCAACTGCAAGAGACAAGGATCCTATTACTTAGAAGCCCTTGATGGGAGGAAGTTGAAGCATCCTTGGAATGTGGAGCATTTGAGGAAGTACTATCAGTAGAACGCCAGCCTAGAGAGCATGATTCTGGACGAGCTCAGAGATGCACTTCTTCATTTAAGTATTTTTATTTTGGCTTTATTATTATGTTAAACTTAAGGACGACGTTATGGTTTGTATTGTTTTAATAAAGGCACAAGCCTCTAAGGTGCATGCCTCGTCTATAAACAATATTTATGTGATAAACAATATGTGTAATGTACATAATGTTGTGTAACTCACAGATTTCCATACTACGTTTGTTCAAATTTACCACTGAAAAGGTTGAAAAACTTAAGACAAATTCTCTGGACACGGAGATGTAATATCAAGTTTTCCAATGAAAAGCAACACAAAGGCATGCTCGTCCAAGCTAAAGGACGAAGTAAAGACCAGGCGTGCTCGTCCAGGACAGAGGACGAAATAAAGCCAATGCTAAGGCTAACTACGATGAAGCCCCAGGCAAACTCATCCATACAACGGACGGAATAAAGAATATATATACCCAGTCCATGGATGAAGTTGTGCATAGACGAATGCATACTAGGCCATGGACGAAGAAAAGTAGAGTATTCTAAACTTAAGGCATTTATTAAAACAGTCTAGCCCAAGGACGAGTAAAATACAAAGCCTTCACTAAACGCAAAAATCAGCCAAGTTCAAGGACAGGTAACGCTAATTTTTACCTATCTTCATTATAGAAATATATATAAAAAGATGGACGAGTCAAACATGAAATTTTGCACATGGAAATTAAAAGTCTCGTCCACGCATATACAAAAAAGATGGAAAACGTAACAAGCATTCATTCATTAAGGGCAGACATCCAACGTCCAAAAACCCTTGTTAAAAGTAAGATTGTTTTAATACCTCGTCCTAAAAGCCATGGATGAGGTAAATGTATTAAAATTACATAGAAAGGTCACAAGACGGACCAAATAAAAATACATGAAAAATTTTCTTAAGCTGAGGGAGCATTGATATTGGAGGCGTCCTGAGGAGGCAGGGTTGTAGCCTCGTCCTCAACATTGATATCCTCTGAGCCAGTCTGAAGGAGGGAACTAGTGGCAGCAGCATTCAAATTAAGCACAATGGAGCTGAAATCTACATTAGGGAACTTCTCCATAGCCTTCATTTTGAAATCTTCAAACCCAGCTGCATAATTAGTGTCCAAAACATCAGTATATTATTTGGACACTTTATATTCGGCCACTGCGTCTTCCTTCGCTTTGGAGAGGAGAGTGCCATATTCATCATTCTTTTTCTGCAGGACCTCAAGACGAGCGTCCTTCTCCGCAGCACTGGTTTTCAACCCCTCAACCAAAGTCTTCAACTCCTTCACCTTGTCCGTAGTTTTGACAGCCACTTCAGCCCATTGCTTAGCCTCGACCTTCAACTCCTGGATCCTCGTCTCTAACAGGATCCTCGTCTTGTCCAACCCTGTGGCCTGTCTAGACGCCGCTATAAACTTTGACATGTCCTACAAAAAAGAAACACAACAACAAATAAAAGTTAAAAAAAAAAAAAAAAAAAAAGACAAAGAAGGAAAATGAAAATCCTTGGTCAAGACGAGATATGAGTGTTACCTTGAAAAGGTCATGAACACCAAAGTGTTCAAAATCCTTAAGGGACATATCATAGCAAACGTTTATATCTTCGTCAGTCACAGCTTTCTTGAAACGTTCCCAGGCCAGGTCCTCATTTTCAATAATATTTGAAGGGACCATTCGAGAAGGCTGAGACGAGGTTGACACAGTCTTGGACGGAGTGGTCTTGGACGGAGTGGTCTCAGTTGGAATGGACGAGTCTACGTCAACTATATGTACAGGTTGCTGGGACGAGGGAAGGGTGGGCTTGACTACCTGGGACGAGCTAGACTTGGCCTTTTTGCCTCTTCGACTGGGGAGATTTCCCAAATCCAAGTTCTTCGACAGCGTCTTCCTCTTCTCCCCAGTCACAGGACGAGCCTGAGATTCAATCTCAGGACGATCCCCCTCAGCAGCCACTTCTTTCTCCTTGTTTCCTTTCATCGTTGTCATTCCTAAAAAAAAAAAGAAAAAAAAAGAAAAAAGAAAAAGAGAAGTGCTCTTAGAATTAAAACAAAGTAAACAATATAAAGGACGTTTGGAACCTAAGACTTACTTCTTCTCATTGTAACTTTGTGTGCAATCGCTTCGTCAGATGGGTTAGGACCCAATCCCCACTTTGCTAGTCGTCTAATCGTGACTAAGGAATGGAAGTCCTTATCCGTGTGTAGACGAGCCCTATGGACGCGGTCACGATGAAGTTTACTTAAAGAAGGTCGTTTAACAGCTGAAATAAAACAAGTAACAAATTAGTCATGAATATATATATATATATATATAAATAAAAAAAATAAAAAAAAATAAAAAAAAAAAAGAGAAAGGAAAGAGAAGAAAAAGGGTAGCAACTTACCCTCAGGACGAAGGTTCCCTAGGTCCCCAGTATAACGACCAAATGTATCCCGGCCAACGTCTACAGGGTTCCCAGCCTAGAAGCCGGAGACGAAGAAAAATTTCGTCTTCCATTTTCTGTCAGACGAGGCCAGGGACTTAATCAATCTACAGTCTCTACCCTTGGCTGTGAATTGATGAAAGCTAGGGAATTGATGTATTTCTAAAGGTTTGTAGCAATAAAGGAACTCGTCCACAGTAAGAGGACGGTCCCTTCCAAAAACTTCCCCCCACAAAACTTGCATAGAGATGATTAATCTCCACGCATTTGGATTGAATTGACATACTCCTAAACCTAATCTAATCAACAACTCTCTAGTAAAGGCATTTAAAGGAAATCTCAAACCCCCTAAGAGGTAAGCTTCATAGACGCCTATCCCGAAGTGAGGGTTACAACACCATTCTCCTCGAACGGGCATCCTAGGGTTAACCTCGTCCGAGATTTGGTACCACTCCCTAAGATTTTTTAGTATTTGCTCGTCTGTCCTAGAAGGGATATCTACTGCACAACTGTAAACAGTGACCTCCTCCTCGTCCAAAGGACCAGAAGGAGGGACAGTGGACGAGGTACCAACTTGAGACCCTGAGGCCTTCCTAAGTTGTTCCTATACAACCTCCATAGGAAGCCCAAGGACGTCAGAGACATACTCCTCGTCCATGGTATTCCCCCCACTACTATCACTACTGCTACTAGAACTGTAGTAGCTACTCTCGTCATTATACTCGTCTATGGCCTTATCTACACTATCGCTAGACGAGGAAAGTACAACCTCAGCCATCTTAAAAGAAAAACTAAGGACGAGGAGAAGAGAAATACCTGGATCTAGGACGAAGGAAAGCTATAAACGCGAGAAGCTTCTAGAAGAAGATCTAGGACGAGGAAGGACGAGGAGGGAAATTTCAAAAATGAAGAGGGTAACGAAGGTATTCCACTATTTATAGGGAACAAACCCCAGCATCTGAAGCGACATGGCCAAATCAAAAGACACATGGCATACTTCTCGGTTAAATCAATCGACGGGATTTTTTCACTAATGAATTCATGACACGTGGCACACCAGCCTAAGGCTAACACACACGTCTTACATCTCTTTGGACGACCCATGGACAAGGGGGCAACTGATGGGACAACTCTCCAAGTTCGTCTATGAAGCTCGTCCACACAACTCTCCAAATTCGTCCATGAAGCTCGTCCACGCAACATAACACGTTCATAGGATTCTCGTCCTTAGGAAGGTCGTCCTGGAGAGCACGTCTTGAGCAATCTCGTCCTGAGAAGGGTCATTATTGTTCATTACCAATCGTTGTCAGCAACGGTTAAAGGAATTAGAGCCAAGAAATGTAACTTCCATGGCAGTTATGGAAGTTATCTTCAAACTTCCTGGACTCTGCAACAACGGGAGAAGTTACACCAAAAAAAAAAAAAACTACTTATAGACACTATATAAGCATTCGACACGAGAAGAAAAGGGGATGAAAGTCCTTTCTTCCAATATATTTGGAATTACACAAAATACTGACTTCACCATCAGAGGTTCATTGGCCGGCCTCCACCGGTCTCCTCTTAGTTTTTCATTGTTCTTGAAGTTTTCGCCAACGCCCTTTCGATCGTTAGCGCCCGCGAATTTCAACCACTGATCTTTTGAGGAAGTATCAATATATATTCAGTATTTGTTAATTGTATTTGCCTTTGATATCTATTTGTGTTATTGCTTATTCTTAGATCTGTGTATCGTTCTTTTTGCTTTATCACAAAAGTAAATTGTTGAAATATATCCAATACTTCATGACCAAAGCTCTCAAAGCAAAGCCTCCTTCATTCGCCACCACTTTCACAGTAATGAGTCTCTCTCTCTCTCTCTCTCTCTCTCTCTCTCTCTCTCTCTCTCTCTCTCTCTCTCTCTCTTAGCCATGGGTTTGAACCCATGACCACCAATACTGGTAATGATGCATAACAGCGAACCCACCACTAGTGGCTGCCAATCTTTCTTCTCTCCCTCTCAATTTTTTATTTTTATTTTTTTGTTTGACTCAAAATCTCCCCCCCCCCCCCCCTTTCTATTATTTGTGCTTTTAGATTTGCTTAGGTTTGAGGATTAGGAATTTTTGGGTTTAAGGGTTTAAGAAAGAAAAGATTTGTGTTCCAAATTTTAGGGTTTGTTTCAAAAATGGATTTTGGGGTTTTGATATGTGTTCTTGTGGCTGTGGTTGGTGATTGGTGGTGGTGGATATGGATCCTGGAGTGTTTAGTAGTGCTAGCTGGAAGTTTTGTTGATTTTTCAAGGTTTATGGAGCAACAATGTCGTGGTGGTGGTGGCTGGTGGTTTGTGGGTTATTGTGGTTTGGTGGTTGGTTCAATTGGGTGGTTCGATGGTGTTTTTTTTTTTTTCCCAATTTGGTGGTGTTTCAATGGTGGTGTTGATGGCTTGCTTTCGGTAGTTAAGCTGGGTTTCAATGGTAGGTGGTTGCTAGCAATGGTGGGATTGCTGGATTTAGTGGTGATTGCAGGCTGTGTTGGTTTGATGGAGAAAGAAAGGAAGAAAGATGGGAGAGAAGATAGAGAAGTGAGTTGTTTATATTATTTGATGGTTTATTTTATATTGTTTTAATGGGTTGTATGTAAAAATAAAATCTGAGATGTTGCATGAGTTGTGAAATATGATGTTAAAATAGATAAAGTAGGTTTTGAGAGTGTAAATTAGATATTTTTTTAACCCCATTTTCAAGTTTTAGGTAGGGATATTTTTGACAGTAAAAAAAAGCAATAATTAACTTTCTTTTGCCAATTTACTATTTTAACCTCATTTTTAAGTTATTGGTTAATTAATTTAGGGGTATTTTTGACAGGAAAAAAAATAATAACTAACTTTTTGAATCCTCTTAATATATACAGATAAGTAGGTTTATTTTATATTGTTTTAATGGTTTGTATATAAAAATAAAATCTGAGATGTTGCGTGAGTTGTGAAATATAATGTTAAAATAGATAAAGTAGGTTTTGAGAGTGTAAATTAGATATTTTTTTTACATCTCCTGATAAAAATGCTCTTAGAGCATTAGCAATGGAAAGGACAAATGCCAAATGAAAGCCCAATTTTACCATTCAGCCTAGAATGCTCGCTCCATTAGAAATTGTAAAAGGTAACTATTACCAAAAAAAATACAATTGTGCTACAATGTGGTTCTACATTTAGAACCGCACTGTAGCTAAATGTTAAAAGGTATATTAATATTTTATTATTTTTACTGTTTACTTTATCATCTCTACACTCTCTCACCAGTCACTCTCATCTCCTCTCTTTTTTTCTTTTTCTTTTTTCCTTCTTCTTTTTCAGTTCTAATTCTCTCATTCCATTCTTCCCCTTCTCTCGTCCTTGTCTTCCCTTTCTTTTTTTCTTTTTTTTTTTTTTTAATTTCTCTATTTTTCCTTGAATCAAGCCTCTATGGGTCTCATAGTTTGGTGGAGCTCATGGTTTGATGTGGTAGATCGGGCTGGTGTCGTGGTGGTGGATCAGGGTGGTGCCATAGTTTGTGAATCGGGGTGCTCACCGTGGATCGAATTGGTGCCTTACTCGTCGTGACTAAGCCGCCGTGGGTTTGCAGTTAAGAATTGCTGGTTGATTGATTTGGGTTTTCTTGATACTGTGCTAGATTTGTTGGGTTTGTTAGGTATTTTAATGGGTTTGTTGGATATGTTTGCTGGGTATGTTTTATTCAGTAGATATGAAGATGGAAGGAGAAGGAGAAAAAGGTGAAAAGCAAAGGAACGGAGGAGTCAGGAAGACCGTGTGGAGGAGATTGGGAAAAAACAAAAAAGAAAAAAAATATTTTATTGTGTAGATATATTATTTTAATGAGTAGAATAGAAAAATAAAAATTGGGATGTTGGAAGTATTAAAAAATGGTTTGGTCTAATTGATAAAGTAGTTTTTTGGGATGGTAAAATAAGATGAGATGGCATTTCTGGCTGTGGATGCTCTTACTTATTATCTATTCTCTCTTTCTCTCTCTCGAACTCTCTATTCTCCCTCTCTCTCTTTCTCTAACCAAACCTTGGACACTAGCGAAACTAACTCTGATCCCTCTCTCTATCTCACATCAAAACCCACATGGTGGTGGTGGTGGTGCTTAGATCTGAATCTTGCCGTCAACGGACTTTCTCGTTGTCTTTGTGGCAGAGTCATGGATCGTGGCATAGGCTTTGCATTTTTGATTTAGGCAATGTTCTTTACGGGATTATAGCGCCAATCTTAGGGTGTGACATGGATTTTTCTAGTTTCTCTTTTGAGGTTTACAATGGGTGTCTTGGGTTCTATTTGTGTTAATTTTCTGTGTATTGTTTGGCTGGGATTTTTGGGGTCTCTATTGGGTTTTTCAACAGATTTCAACGGTGGTTTACAAAGGGATTTCCTAGTTTTGAAAGATATTTTTTTATGCTTTTTTGGAGCATTTTTAGGGGGGCTTTGTGGGATTTTGGTATTGTTTTTATGGATTTAGAGAGGGTTGGGTATTTTTGGGTTATTGTTGTGCTGGTTTTTCTAGTACCCTAGGATTGTTTGAGGGTTCTTGGAGGTTTTTCTGGGTGTATCAGTGGCCAGGGTTTGGTTAGAAAGAGAGAGAGAGAAGGACGAATGAGAGAGAAGAGAAGGCTTGAGAGAGAGAGAGAGAGAGAGAGAGAGAGGGACGAGAGAGAAGAGAGAATTAGGAATGACTTTTGGTCCATTTAGGGACAAGTTGTCTTTTAAGGACCAAAGGTCAATTTTGAAATGTTTTAGATTTGGTTTGCATTAGCCCGAACCTCATGGTTAGTTAATAAAATTTAACATTTTTTTTATATTATTTTTATACTAAACTTTGCATGAAATTCCATTTGGTCAAAAACTTTTAAAATTGGAAAAAAAAACACTTTTGGTCCTTATATTATGGGCCAATTCCTGTTTTGGTCCATACTTTTTAGACGCACCTACTTTAGTCCCTAAAAATTGAAAACCATTTCTACTTTGGCCTCAATAACAGGAAATTTATACGTGGTAAACAGAGTGACATCTTATTAAAATAATGATTAACTAATCCTACGTGTCATAAGCCCCATGCCCAGTCAACTTCCCACCTCAAATTAAGTCCAACGTGACCCAATCATCAACTACCCACACATGTGGGAAGTTAGAAATAAAATCCCAATTCCATTAGAAATAAAATCCCAACTCCATTGAACCTTAAATCCCTAATCTCACTGCCCCATTTGAGCTCGTACTCCTCCCTCGTTGAATTGAAAACCAAAATTGTCGAATGGAAAACCCAAAATAGTTGAAATAAGATCCCGAAACCCCAAAATCCAAATCGAAATACTAAACTCGTTTAACTAAGAACCCAAAATGAAACCCAAAATGAAAGGAAATTTTTTTTATTAATTTGAAGTAGCCATCCACTAGATACGAAAAACCCAAATCAAAAGGAAGAAATGATTCAAACTCTTAGACCTTGTGTTTGAGACATTGATTTGAAGAAGTCATCCACTGGGTCTCCCAATTTAAAAGGTATGTTTTATCTACCACGAGATGGAGGTTAGGTGGAGAGAGAGAGAGAGAGAAAGACAAAGTCTAGCAAGGAGAGAGAGTTTTGAGAATAACAAACATTTTTTTGAACTAGCGAGGAAGACTATCTCACTACAAGTGGCGATCACTATTGATCGCTAAAATTTTTTAGTTAGTTTATTGAGTCTGATGTGTGGCTTTTTTTTGGGGGGGGGGGGGTTTTAGCGATATTTTTAACCTTAGACCAGTTTGTTGAGATTGATGTATATGCTGTAATAGGTTATCCAAATATCCAATGATGCAGGAGACAATACTTCAACCAAAGAGGAGATCACACAAGATTTGAAGGAGGAAAAAAAAAAAAAAAACAAAGAAAAGGGAAGGCAATCAGGAAGAAAAAGAGAGCACTCTCACTTACACTTGTGATTGGTCAAATTACAGAGTAAAGAGGCCCAAAAAGCTATGGAATTGAATAGATTTAGCAACACAGTCTTTCCTAGGCATGGAATTAGCGAATGAAGAACACACTCTTCCTCCCACCTTCCATCAAACAAGTTTGCTATACAGGCTACTCATTTTTCACCTTGAAACATAATTAACCACCAAAAGAAAAAAAATTGCATTGCTAATTAGCACATGACACTAAGAGCCTTGTGGCTCAGTGATACTGCCCAATTCTTTATATTAGGAGCATTTGAATCCCCCTTCCCCATTTGTTGTAAGCAAGGGAAAAAAAAGGGCACCACATTCGAAATTGTAACACACAATTATTACAAACAGAATCCAAACAGCATGCTATTTCTTTTCCCAAGATTAGTGAGGATTGAAAGCAAATGCCAAGAGCTCCAAAAATATTGGACACTGCCATAACAGAGCTCTATTTATTTCCATAACTTCACAGAGTTGTCATGACTTGCAGAGGCAACCATTCCAGTGACAGGTGATTGTGCCAAAGCAGATATTATATTCTCATGTGCTGCAATTGTCATGCTTTTATTCTCAGCCATGTTCCATAACTCCAGAGACTGCAGCCCATGATTTAAAAAACAACAATTAGCAATAAGTCAGCTCATTAAAATCAACCTTTACAAGACCATAATTTTGAAAGCTAAATTCTATATGCTATGTATGTATTGACACAACTAGAAGGCTAAAATAATGTTCCATTAAAAAAACAAGTAAACAAGAAGGCTAACACAACGTTTGAATTCCCACTAACATGAGGTCCATTACAAAATTCATCCTTCAGAGTTAAGTAATTACAGACTAGGAGTAAGCCAGCAAGTGACAATTAAGTGTGTGCGCTAGATAAACTATGATAGGACAATGCCTGATCAAATTTCAACTACAAATAAATATTTCTAACACTAAGATATTATATAGGTTAAGGGTTCTTTAATGTTATAACAAAGTAAAGATATTAATTAAATGATTTTTCTCTATAAAAAAAATAGATGCTCTACTTTTTCCCTTATATGCACCATTAATCACCATCCAAATTAAAAAAATGTATTTATTTGAACAGATTTGGATCTATTAACAATCTCATCAATAAATGAAAAAATGGTGAGGATTAGGTGTGGCCCCATCATAGCTTATCCTACACAGTGGCCCCATCATAGCTTAACCAAAAAAATGTCAACTAATTAGATGACACGCAAAAAATCCAACTAGTTTCATATGATTCTATTTCCAATGGGCGTTCAAACACCCCCCAAATAGCTGCCATAAGGTTGAATAGGAATAAAAATAATTAATCCCACTATTTTACATCACTTTTGCTTGATTTAATGGTTCAAAACTTTAATAGTAAGACTGTCACATAAGGCTGGCTTAGGTCTTACTTTTACCCACACCCCCCCTCCCCCCCCCCCCCCCCCCCTCCCCCCAAAAACAAAAAAAAAAAAAAAACAAAAAAAAAAAAATTTGAAAACAAGTCATCACCAAAGACTTGAAACCCAAGAGTTCATCTTTAGGGATATAAACTAAAACTTTAAGTAGCATCCAACACAAACTATACAACACATATTTCCACCAAATAATTCAACTGACTCCCCATAGCTAGTTGTGTGCAGGTCAAACAGGGATAAAAATATATTTCCACCAAATAATTCAACTATCACTCCCTGTAGGTGGAAAAAGGGTAGAATGGGATTAAGCTAGGTCACTCTTAGAAAAGAAAAAGAAAAAAAGGACTTAGCACTGTCTAAAAACACAACTATGGACAGAACTTTACATTAGACACTAGTCATCAAATATTGTGACAGTTTAATTTCTTATCTAAAAATTTTCCCCATGAAGAGTACAAGGAATTACCGAGATTCCTCCAATGACCAAGAGAGTTGAATAACTTGGGTGAAATACACAAGAATGAAACTGATTCCCATTAGAGCCGAGCTCCTGAATGCATTCCCCTGAGGCTAATGACCAAATCTTCACCAAATTCTGACTCACAGATGCCAAGTAATCTCCATTTGCATCCCAGCAGATATAATTTACCATTTCAGAATGTCCCTATATATGAGGTGGAGGATTTAATTACAAAAACTACTAGAGCAGATGCTAAAAATGGAAGTCAAACACGGATAACATTTCAAGAAAGGGTTATGTCAGTTACTCAACCTCAGCCTAAAATTATTAACAAAATACAATTACCACATTTCATACCTGGAATGAGAGGGTTTTCCTGTCGGTTTCGACATCAAAAATCGACACCACTTTATCAGAAGCTGCTGCCAATAGATGTCCAATTCTTGGTTGAAATCTCACTTGTGCCATACCTCCCTATGCCAAACAAAAGAAGATTAGAATTAATAGTTCATTGCAGCTTTAGTAATTGAAAGACGGACCAAGACTAAAAGCAGAGAGAAAGAACCAACCTTAGATATACGAGTACAGGAAAAAGGATTGATATTCCAATAGCGAATTTCATTGTCATCGTCACAGAAACAGAATAGATCAGTCTTCTTAGGGTGAAAATCAAGGGACATCACTGCTGAATTGTGTGCAGTATATGCTTGCACACAGTAATTTGGCTGCCACAGTATCTTAATTAAGTTAATCTTGGCAGTATAGTAAAACAGGAATATAAAATTTAATGAATGCATCTCATGAAGCACAAGGGAAACAATGCCTCCAAAGTCTAGAATGATGAAAATCATTCTTGGGTAGTCTTAACTTCATAAATTTAACTAACACCCAAGATTTTAGAAAGAGGAAGAATGCACTTACATTGGCTGCATCCCATAATCGCACAGATTTGTCAACTGAAGCTGTTGCCAACTGAGATGAGTTCGGCCTAAAACGAACATCTGTAATCACTGATTTGTGTTCTTCAGGAGTGCTCTCTGTTTGCAAGGTGTCCATGTTCCAGAGGACAACCTAATACATACAAAAAATTACCTTCCATTAATTACTTGGTCTTGATGTGAAAAAAGTAAATGAACTAGATTGGAGAACAAAATATATAAATTTCAGAAGTAAAGCATTATAAAAAATTTCCATCACACTTAATGTCCCAATGTTAGAGAAAAAATTCTAAAACAATAAAATCATTATCATAACACAATCATGTAGCCATCATAACCAAAGCCATGTTGGTTTAATGGCATAAAGTGGTTCTTCCCATGTGACCTCAAAGTCTGAGGTCAGTTGTTCAAGCCACCCCGCTTGAAAAAAGAATGGTTACAGGAGTGATACAATTCATTGCTAAATTGAGTGTGAAAAAAAGTCAGAAGGAAAACATAATTTTTAAACAACTAAATATTGTTATGAATACATATTAGTAAGGAGATATACCACACAAACAAACATGTTCCTCAAAATATGGCATTTTCTCATTACTCCAAGAGGATATATACCTTCCTGTCATGTCCAGCACTAGCTAGCAACTTCCCATCTGATGAAAAATGACAGCAAGTAACTTTGCTGTTTCTTGTCCGTATGCAACCAACTTCACTGAAGGTGAAACCTGAAATGGAGATTGTAGAAATAGTATGTCGAAGAACAAATAAATTGTCGATCTTCATAGATGCAAAATGATGATAGGGTTACCTTTGGAAGACTCCTTTTGGTTCTCAGAAGGACTTTGTTTCAACGCTCCATATAAGTTCCCTCCATCACCTCCATCGTGGGACAGCAACGATTCCACATTATCATCTAATGCACTAACATCTCCAAATCGTTCCATGTCTTCCTGAAAGTTAGAAATGATGTTTCAGAACCATAGTAATATTCCAATCTATTTTGCTTTAACGTTACAGCATCTAAAAGGAAGATATATCCCTACAAGCTCAATACACAAGTCCATATTTTTTAATGAGTGTTTAATACATCCCCCAAACGACTGACTCCATGTGTTGCATACATTTATTGGGAAACAATAAATGATAAGTTACTAATACATTAGCAGGTCAATGTGCAATATCGATCATATTCTTTAACAACAATTGATGAATTAAATTCATGATGTCTCTGCTGATGTTCAACCATAAGCTGACTATTGACATACCAGCAGATTAGAAGATGATGCAAGGCCTCCCATCCCCTCAGGACCATACAACATCAAGCTTTTGGGCACACTGTTAACATGCTGCATACTACTTGCTGTTGTTATTCCATCACCAGGTGTGTGGGTTGATGCTGGAGAACTAGGTGAGGGCCCCACAGTATTTCCTGTACCAGTGCTGTTAGCAGCTCCAGAAGAAGAATGCTGTTTTCTTTTCCTGTTATTCTGCAGATTATTAAAACAAAAAATGTTAATTACCTTAATTGAAAAAAATGACAACATCTAATTGAAATGTGGCAATAGGAAGCATATTTCCATGAATGAATGTTAATTAGCTTAATCCAAAATTGAAAAAACAACATACATCTTCTTATTGCAAATGTGGCAGTAGGAATCCTATGAAATGTAATGGCATATTTCTGTGAGACAGTTTACAGTTTACAGTTCACTAATTAGCCCATATAGGAAGATATTTAGTTATTTGGAAAGCGCAAAACTTAGGTATAATGCCTTAGATGTTGTAGTACGTTCCCCAATTAAATTCAAACACTGGGTTGCATCGATCAATAAAACACAAATTGAGTTATCTTTTCCAAGGACAAGAAATTCAATGCAACCAGGTGTTCGAATTCAATTGAGAAATCTAATTTACTGTACCTAAGTTTTACATCCATTTGGATAACCAAGCACAACCTGTTGCAATTGTTGTTGCTGCAATTGGTCCTGTTGTTGAGATGAAGAGTGTTGCATCTGACCCATTTTCATCTGTTAAAAACCACCAAAGATTTAGAAAGAAGTCACTGGCCTTAAAAAAAAACTATGTTCACTGAATCAGTATCTTATTTTTTATAAAAATAAATAAATCACTATTTGACATTTGCACACCGAGAAAACTAACAATTTCCTACAGAAAACATTGATGATAGGATGTGTGACGTATATGCCATTCCTAAGTGATCTATTAATCTGCTAATAAGTTGTTTAACAAATTTTGAGAATACCACACAATCCACATGAAAGAAAGCTGGCATATTTATGCATACAATGCATACTTATTTTTCTTGGATGGGAAAGTTGAGCACATGCCCTCCATTCTATATTTGCATGATCATCTGAACAAGAAACATGGATGGAAGTGCCTTTTATACACATGCACTCAATTAAATTATTGATCAGCTTGGAAATTTCCTATCTGGTCCCATCCTCCCATACAAAGCTTGCACATATATAAAATGAAAGTAGTTTTAGTTTTGGTTGACCTCATGAAATTTCACATAAACTTTTGATGCCTCACAATTTTTCACTTCATTATTCTAAATTTTATATATATAGAGAGAGAGATTAAATTCTATAAAGATTTCCTCTAAAACCTCCTATATTTACATCGTCCATTAGAATATTCCCAAATCAATAGATAGTTCAATTTAAAAACATAATCATAATAAATACCTATTAATAAGTTAATAACTAAGGAACTACCATAATTATCAAGTGGCATATTTAAAAATAAAAAATTTTAAAAAGAGAGAGAGAGAGAGAAAGAGAGAATATCATAACATGCCAAATTTTAAAAAATATTGAAATTATGCTGAAGAAATATTTTAAATGTAAATAAAAAAACAAGACAAATAAATTACCATGCCTAGATGTAGATTCCAACTTCCAAAAATGATTTTGTCTATTTTAGCCATTCCCAAAGAAAGTAATTTTCTACACTCCTAAGCCTTCAAAAACAATTGATGGGTGACGAGTCTATACAACAAACCTCCCTCTGTTAAAGCCTTAAAGGTCTTTAATTCTTACACATGTTCCTTTTGTTATTATGAATGTTTTAAAAAATTTCTGGAAAGCAAACTGCCCAAAGGATGATATCCCAAAACGAAAAAGATAATAATTATGCCTAGATACACTTTAAAAAGAAAAAATTTTAATGCCAACTGTACAGATATCCTTCTCGTGTGCTTGTGTGTGCGCACGTGCATTGTGAAGGCTAATCTTTGTGAAGTGTCTTCTGATATTGGAAAGGTATTCTAACCTTTGGAGAACTTGATTGCACAGGAGAGCATATAGATCCATCATTTCTGGTGGATTGACCATCTTTTGCACTCAAGCTACCCCTAGGCAGCCCACAAAATCGACGTGGATCCATATCTCCATAGTTAGTTGAATTTCCAAGATTGCTTTGTGCCTGAGCCTGTGCCAATATCTGCTGTTGTTGTGATGCTAAAAGAAACTGATTTTGGGTTGGCAGATTAGGCTTCTGTACTAAACTTGGTCGTAGTTGCTCAATTCCCTGTACAGTTTGGCAACAGTCAAGGAATTGCCTAAATTCATGCCAAATAGAAGAGAAGAATGTACAGAATATAGAAATATTCAACTTACAGTTAAAGGCCAACCCTTTAATGGAAGACCGGTAACGCCTTGATTCAATCCTGAAGGAAGCAGGGAAGAATTACATACAGACTCTTTACGCTAAAAAATGATGATTATTTCAATTAAAATGACAGTAAAGTAAGCCTTCTCTTAAGAAATTCATAAAGTTAATCCAGGTGTAATATTGATGATACTCCCAAAGCAATATGGACAAAGAAAACTTGTTTTACCCAGTAATATTTGCAAGAATTGGCTTTTCTGATGAATGGTTTCTTTCATAGTACCAATACTACTTAGCATCTAATCTTTTTGTATTTGTTTTCTTGTTCAAAGTGTTCACCATCATGAACATGATGTTCAATTTTTTCTCAATAAAAGTCTTATTACCTATCAAAAAAAAAAAAAAAATACTACTTTGCATCTAAGGATTGCAATTCATCATCACAAACTCCTATAAAGCACAGTCTCTTCTTTGTCAAACACTTGTAACAGATGCAATCCCTTCAAAGAACACCTCTTAAACTTCAGGTCAAAATCAAACTGGCTCCTTGATCTTCTAGTTTAAAATTAGAAGCCCCTAATGTTCGAGAAATGACCAATTGCTCCTTCCTTCAAATTTCAGTTGCCTCAGTCGATGGAAAATACTATCGCATGCAGAACACATGATTTATTTTAATAAGAATTTCATTTTAAAATTCAATTTCTTTTTCTTTTTCTTCTTCCTCTTATCTCCTGCTGCCAAACAACCACCAACTCCAACAACCAAGAACCACCACACAAATCCACCCATCCAACAAACTGGACACACGTGGCCAAAGACACCACCACAGAAGTTAAAAAACCACCCAAGGCCAACCTTGACCCAAAATGTTCATATTTCATATCCATTTTGTGTCATATTTGTATCTCATCTCCTTATTTGCGCTTCATTAATACCAGCACAGATAGATGCAATAGTTTATCCACTCAGAGATGTTTCACTCTTTCATTAATAGTTTTCCTTAAATATGAGAAACTTTGAATAGGGCTCTCTAGACCCACTATCTCGGGCTAAAAAAAATTCATTTTAAACAAAAAAAATAGAAGCTACCATACGAACATTCATGCTGAAACAAGATGTTTGCATGCAGCTTTCTCAGTCAAACTATCAAGCTCAAAACATATATATCTGAACAAATATTACCTTAAACGAGGATTACTACAATACGCAAACTACAAATTAGGATGTGGTATACCAATTATCTCAGAATGAACAAAAATCCTCTGTCCCACTCTTAGTATTCCACTTTATGCTCCATCAATTGTAGCTTGCCACACAACCTTTTTTTTTTTTCCCCCTATAAAGTATCCAAAGTTTAAAATGGAAAAATATATTAGACACATGGCATACTACAGTTGGTGGAGCATAAACCGGAACACTATAAGAAGCACTAAAGATTTTTATTTATCTTCAAACGTGTTACAATGGGGCTAGGCTAATATATCTTACATAGATTTTTTAGGTAAAGGCTTCTGCTAGAAGTTAGAATGAAAAAACATCCCATCTAAAATAGTGATATGATTGAAATCCACAAAACATAGTCCATGAATCTTATAAAAACATCCAACAATGGGGACATTAATAGTTTAGCCTAGCCATGTGCAATTTGTTATTACCATGAGTGATGTGATTCCCAAAATTGATCAAGTGTGTGTTGTGTGGGTGTGTGCTAAGTCTTACATCGGGCATGCACTATGCTGATCTGGGCTTTATTAACACTTATAATGAGTCTCAATTGTTACTAGACTAGTCCTTTTAGGATCTGTTTGGTTAAGGAGATGGAAAAGTGAGAGGATAGAAAAAAATTTAGTTTCCCTCATTTGTTTGGTTGGGGATGGAAAAAATGAGTTTATTTTAATTTACTCATAGACCTTTATATAAAAATGATACTCAATTAAAACAAAAAAAGTGGCAAACAACCAACCCCAAAAAAAAGGCAATACCCAAATTTTTTTAAAAAGATAAATCATGCCCAGAAGAAAAAAAAAAAAAAAAAAAAAAAAATCAAATCTAGTTAAACCCAAAAAAGAAAAGAAGAAAAACAAAAAACCTGAAGCTCAAGAAAATATTGCAAAAAAAAAAAAAAAAAAACTGGCAGGTCTAGCATGTAAGAGAGAGAGAAAAAAAGAA
Source organism: Quercus gilva (assembly GCA_023621385.1). Taxonomy (NCBI): domain Eukaryota; kingdom Viridiplantae; phylum Streptophyta; class Magnoliopsida; order Fagales; family Fagaceae; genus Quercus; species Quercus gilva. Next base: position 67,621,082 of record CM042481.1, read on the forward strand.
AAAAAAGAAAAGAAAAGAAAAGAAGAAGAAGACACTCTAGAAAATATTGAAAAAAAAAACTAGTAGGTCTAGCATGTCAGAGGAGGGGTAGTTCAGTCATTGACTGCAACTATTACTCTCCCCTCTATTTTCTCCCCAATTTGAAGAGATAGAATTTTGGTGGGCCAAGGGAGAAAACCCCCGGGCCCCACCAATTTTTCATCCTCCCCTTTTCTTGGTCTCTCCAACCAAATACCCATAAAATCAATTCTCTCCACTTTTCTCTTCTCCATTTTCTATCCTCCCTGTTTCACCCCAATCAAACCAAACGGACCCTTAGGGTATAGCATAGTTATTGCTAGTGTTTTTCCTTGAGATGTTGCAAATGCTATCAAAATCAACCTTGTAATCCCATATGAGCTCAGAGATAATGCCCCATAAAGTGGGCCCTAATGAGAATGTCAAGTACTTAAGTTGAGGAGATTGTGATGTCCCAAATTGATTGGATATTGATTTAGTGTGTAACTATGTATTGTGTGGGTGTGTGCCAAGTCCCATATCAAGCATATATTGGGTTTGATCTAGACTTCATTAACAACTATAAGGAGTCTCAATTGTAACTAAACTAGTCATTTTAGGGCATAACCTAGATGTGGCTAGCACTTTCCCTTAAGTCTTTAATAGTGATATATGTTCTTCTCCAAATATAATTTGGTGTCCTTGAATGAAATAAAAATTTTATTAAGCCTTGGTGACAATATAGCCTTAAGACTCTGTATCTTGTTAAGGTTTATTCATGTTTTATCAATCATTCTTTCAAAGGTGTAATTGGGGTCTTTACATTTACTGTTTTGGAATAGAAAATACAGCAGCCAGGCAATTTTGGTGAGGAATTACCGAATGATGTCATAATCCATGACCCCTATGTTCTTTAGAGAAGAGGGGAAGGGGGCAATGAAAACAACTTTTCATATACCACCCTTACTCTAAAAAAGATGAAATACGGTTATAGGGTAAATTGTTCCAGTTAGGGAAGGTCAGGAAATGCTACCTGCACCACCTAGTCCAGATTTTGACTGAAAAATAGCTTGTCCATAAATTGATGAAGGATCCATAGGCAAACTTTTTTGAGTTGCACCCAAGTTAACCTCGCTTTTGATGTCCTACAAACTCCATATAGAAAACGTTCAGCATGGTCTTGTAGGGAGAAAAAGAAAGAAATGGCAAGTGCAACCAGAGCATATGGTCCAAGTAATTACAGTTGTCAAAGGACTTCGTGCCTGGATTTGTTGCAAAGCTGCAGACATGTTCCCAGAATTCCCTTGTACCAACTGACTGAATCAACAACAACCAAAGACGTAAGATCCAGTCCAACCATGGAAAAGATAGGTAAATAAGAGATCATACTTACATGCATCATTAACCAATGAGACTGGAGAGCAAATTCTAATATTACAGATTGATGTATTTTGTTTAAAAACAAGAAGTAGAAAAGCCTTGGGTCAAAATAAAAATTGACGCGGTTATTGCACTTAAATGGTCTTTATTTTTAAATAAAAATATTTTTTATATGGAACCATATGAATAATGGACAAACTAAATGAAAGAAAAATTAATGATTAGTATAAATCACTTAATGGTAAATGCATATATATATATATATAGAAATTAAAGCCAATTTACCCTGGATGATTGGTTGCTGATTTGAGAAGGGCTATCCTATTTGCATCAATTATAGGTGGGGATGTCTCTGAATCCATTGAATGAGGGTGTTTCATACGTTCTTCATACATTTTCATGGCCAACACACTGGCTGATGACTGCCCCATCATTCCTTCAGAGTTAATAGCATTCATAGAACCACCAAGAGCAGCATGATTAGGATCCCTGCGTTGCAGCTGTGCATTGCGCTGCTGCATGAGTTGTAATTGCTGCATTTGCAGCTGTTGCTCCCTCACTTTAATTTGCTGAGCCTAGTCTCAATGAGAACAAAAAATATAAAAACAAAAATAAAGATTGGACATGTTTTGTTCATTTTGTTATTACAAAAATCACCAAAGCAAATCAATTGACATAATGCAAACACCTCAATGTAAGCAGCAGCAGGCTCGGAATGCTTCTCATTTGTCCTAGCAATGAATATGTCCCAAAAAACAGACCACCATTCAAAGAGAAATCCTCCAGGTGCATCAATTGCTGCACATCCAAACTAAAACTTAACAAACTCATCTCACTCTCTTCCCTAATAAAGCAAACCATAATTTACTTTCTCGAGAAAAGAATGTAAACCCTTAATTATGCAAACCATAAACTGAACTAGAATTTTGTGATTTATTAGCAAGCAACATGGCTAAATACAATAATGTAAATGTAAAGTAAAAACAAAAAAGTGTATAGGAAAAGAATTAAGCTTGCAACATTTACCTACTGGATCTGTGGCGACTTTCCCTTCAGTCATAAAGGCTTTTGCGGAAGCATGCAATTTTCTTTTCAACAAATAATCATGAATGTAAACATCAAGCCTACCACAAGAAAAGGAAACCCAGCAGAAAAAAAAACATAAATTCAGTAAATTTAGCACAGCAAAAATGAGTTGGAACCCACTAAAACAAAATTCAGAGTGTACATACATCTTATCCGCCTCCCAATTACTCTGTGCCATGTTATTTCGAAGTTGGAACACAAAATCCAAAAAATGAAGAATCAATAACTGTTACTGCCTGCAAGTAAGCCATCCTTAGCATCAGATCCCTCAAAAAAACAGCATAATACAAACCTGTTTGGTTCCCAAGAAACCACAATAAAAGAAATTCTAAAACCCTATTATCAGGTCAATTTAGTGTTGAGCCAATTATTTTGCTGAAACCTTTTTTTTTTTTTCTTTTTTTCATTTGTGTGTGTGGTTTTCAGTATGCCACTTTGAACTTCTTTTCTAGTGGTTTCTTGAGAACCAAACGGAGTGAAACCAATTAACTGAATCACATAATTCTTTTAAACTGTTAACGATAAAAATAAATAAATAAATAAAAACTATACCTCATAAAACCCTCACTTGTACTAAATCTTCAAACCAGAAATTCAAACCCAAAAAAAAAAAAAAAAAACCAAAAATATAAGAAATTGTTAATTCCGCAGAGTAAAGAATTTTGCGATCTGAAATCCTTACATGGTGAGGTGATATAAGAGTAATGAATTTGTGTGCACTATTATTATTATAATGATTTCGGCAATTGTTCTCGGGAAAGTGACGAAAGTTCATTGATGAAGTTGAAGTAGAACCGCTACAGCTACAGCTACAACTACAGCTTTCACCATTTTTAATATAATAATAATAATAATAATAATAATAAGAAGAAGAGGTAAAGAAAAGTATCTACTCCTACTACTTTTATAGGAATCAAGTAACATTGCCGAACCTGAGGTTCGGACTTGTAACCAAACCAAACATGTGTTGTTTACTTAGTTATTCCGGTTTTTTTTTTTTTTTTAGATGATTACTTATTTGCACTGTTTGACAAATAAACAATGATATTTAACTCTTGCTTACTAACTTTTTAAATACACTTTTTAATAGACTCTTTATCTCATTCTCTATCTCATTTAAATATTATTTCTTCATTTATTCTTTATTCATTCTTTATTATCATTTATTCTTCTTATATTTATTCCTAACAATTATATTTTTTAATAAAAAGTATTATATTTACAATATTTTTCGCAATACTTTCATAAGAATTATAACAAAATCTTATATGAAAAGTTGTTACTAATTCTAATTTGAACCCACCACTGAAAATATATTTTTACTCACCAATATTAGTTAAGATTTATTGTGAAAATATTATAAAAATATTGTGCTAATATTTTTCAATTAGAATTTTTTATTTTTTATATTATTTTTCTTCCGTTCATTTTCATCCACCGAGCACGTTCCAATTTTTTTTTCTTTTTTCTTTTTCTTTTTTTCCTCCTCCACATAAGTGTCCCCTTCTTTTTATTTTCTTTTCCAGAACCTTCCAGCCTTTCACATTTGCTTCACATCTGAGAGAGAGAGAGAGAGAGAGAGAGAGAGAGAGAGAGAGAGAGAGAGAGAGAGAGAGAGAGAGAGAGAGAGAGAGAGAGAGAGAGAGAAAGAGAGTCATTGTCCACCGCATCTCCAACGTCGTCCAACATGTCATCATCCACCGCATCTCCAGCGTCTCCACCGCCGTTCCAGCATCTCCACCACCGCTCATCGTCCTCCCCACCACTAGGCTAGGTCAAATCAGCTTGTTCTTTCTTTTTTTTTTTTCTTTTTTTTCATATTTGCTTGTTTTGATTCAACTTTATTTTATAAGAATTGGAATTTGTTTTATGTTTTGTGTTTGGATTATGTGAGAAACAGGGTCAGCTTGTTTTTTTTTTTTTTTTTTTTTTTTTTTTTTTTTCATATTTGCTTGTTCTGATTCAACTTTATTTTAAGAATTGGATTTTGTTTTGTGTTTTGTGTTTTGTGTAGAATGAGAGGAAAAAAAAGAAATCCGGAGGTGAGAGAAAGAATTGATATAAAAGTAGCTGGGATAATTTTTTAATCCAAGAAATTTGATTGCTAATGTACAGTAGCCCATCAGACCTGATGGGCTACTGTTCATGCGCCCAAAAAAAATCCATGTTTATCGAATCTGCTGGAGCATGAATAGTGTACAAATTCTCCAAATTTTAGCTAATATACCTGGATGGCTACACTGCTAGAGATGCTCTTAATTATTCTACCCAATAAATTCTCACAACATTGTAACTAACATGTAAGAATTTGACTAGAAGTGCAAAACTCTTAAGTCTTAACAACTACATCTAAATTTAATGTGAAAATATTATGAAATTTTGTTGTGTCTATACAAAAACTCCAGTTACAAGTTACAATGAGAACTGTTCCCTTCCAAAAAAAATAAAAAACTAGAGCTGTAAATCAACCTGTAACTAAAGGATGGTTGCTTGTATTCGTTTATATAAAAAATAAGTTCGGCTTAAACCCAACTTCAAGTTCGACCGTTAAATGAATCAATCTCAAACATAATAGTTGGGTTCTAATTAGCTTATTTGGTATCAAAATTCTAATTAGCTTATTTTGTATTAAAATTATATCTTATCTATATTTTTTTTTAAAGCTCAAATATAAATAGGCTAACTATTTTAGTCTCAAACATTGGCCCTATGTGTCAAAATGTTAACAAATGTTTTAAATGTATTAATTCTGTCTCTAATTTTTGGTATTGGGCAAAAATAGTCATTATCATTAAGTGATTAATGAAAAAAAATTGACATGGTAACTGTGACATTAAAAAAATATTTGTTATATCACCTGGGTTGGGTTTTCACATGTTTTTCATCTAAAAATTAAAATTTATTTTAAGTTTAATTTTTCTCTAGACAAAAAAAAAAGTTTCACAAAATTTTTACAATAAACTAAGTTATCAACCCACCATAGATCAAAATAAAATGAAATAATATTAAAAAATATATATTTTATACCATAATTTATGACAACTCAAACAAATATATCATAAAAATGTTGTGAAATTTTATTGTGCCCTTCTCCTTTAACTTTTATTTATAGAAATTTATCTTTTGAACTTTATCTTTAAAGAGAAGACTAGCACTAATTTGGTTTCACACACACATTATTATTACTAGCTTGTAACCTGTGCATACACACGGACATAATAAAATATTTTTACCTAATAAGTAATAAAATATACACATTTATAGTATTATGTATAAGTATAATAAATTAAAAAATTTTAAATATATTTTTTTCAAGCTAGATGCAAAATATTTCAATTCTCAAGGAGAAAGAAACTATAAAACGTAATTAGTCTTAGATGTTGACATTGTTTTTTTTTTTTTTTAATCCCATGCATTACAATCGCAAAAAATATTAACTCAATGGATCTTTAGTAAATGTCTCGTATCATCCTTAGGAGGTCCACAGAACCACTTGCCTCTTTGAAAATTGAAATTACAAAACACACATCAATTTTCATATGCTTTTTAATTCTGGGACTTATGAAATAAAAAATAGAGGACATTTTGTTAAGGCCAAATTAGTACAAACCTTGGAGTTTGATTGAAATTTTGGATGGGGATTTTTTTTTTTTTTTTTTTGAGAAAGTTTGGATGGGAAATTTCAGTTGAACCAAATAGATGCAAACTATTCATATATAATGAAATGAAATGTAAGCATATGCTATATATCAGAAGGCATACAAACTTGTTCAATGCAACACAGCATCCTGAATGGCAGTTTCAATGTCACTAGCATATTTTATTAAGTATCAATTACCTAGAAGATGCAACCGGAACATATACTGCACTTTTGTACTTTTCGTGCAAAATATTGGAGCCAGATCCTTAGTAAAACCGGGTCAAAAACTCAGAGTGCTTATGTTCATTTTCATCAATGTAATAGTGTCAATCTTCCTAAAAAAAAGGATAGATGATCGAAACAAAAATGCCACAAGAAATGGAAGTCTAAAGTAGTGTATATGACCAAAGTCTAGCCAAAACAGACAAGATTGTGTAGCGCACTTTTGTCATCCAATTTCCAATGACATCACAAGGATAGCATGCCATCTTAAAAGATTAAAAAATTAAATAAAAAAACCCCTAGCAATTCACATAAGGATACCAAGTTCCTGGCTAAAGAGTTTGTAAGCCAACATGATTCCAAATTAGTACATGTGGGAACCTAAGTGTCAACGTGCATGGCCCAATCTACAGCCGGCCCAAGGCCCGCACCAAGGAAAGCACGGGCCGAAAACAGAGGATTGGCCCTGAGTTTCAAGAGGGCCTGTCCGAAGACATCCATGTCCTCGGCCGGGTTACGTGGATAAAGGGAAAATATCATTCCCCCACTGAAAAGTCTCACCAACACCCTGACCTCTTTAAATGATGATTTGACTAATAAACCTGGAGACTTCAAATCACTTCGACTTTTAGAGTATGCCAGAACGTCTGGGAACTGACATAAAAACCTGAAAAAGTAGGCGATAAGACAGGCCCTAATGCACAACGTCCGGATAACTGACAAATGGACGGTTAAGATTAGGAAAAAGGGGGCTATATAACGAAAAACGATCTCCTATCTTAAGGGGAGGAGGGTGGCCAGAGGGGAGGGGTGGAATTCTTCGCACTAAGCCGAAGAGAAGGAAACACCCTAAAACATGGCCAATATCCTCACTGAGACCCGAGAAAGATCACAACGATGATTCCCCAGGGAACCTTTGATCCTTACCAAAATTACATAAGAGGTTTGGACACTGGCTGCGCCACTGTTTCGTGAGTGCCTACCCCCTTTTTTATCCATCCTCTACAAATTCTATTGTCTAAGGTCAGCAACCAATTTTGGCCTTACAGTACATATCAACACAAAAAGTCAGAGATGATATGTACCCCTTTATATATATATATATATATATACAAATTAATATATATTTATATTTATATATAAAAATATTTATATATAAAAATATTTATATTATAGGTGAAAATGTACTTTTGGTCTCTATAGTTTGGGTCAATTTTCGATTTGGTCCATAAATTGATTTGCTACTAATGTAGTCCATAAAAATAGAAAATCGATTCTATTTTGGTTTTTACCATCAACCCACTAACGGAAACCTCCTACGTGGTAGACGGAATGCCTTGCTTGCTAACATGGCGCTGACATGGCACTGATACGGACATTAAAATATTATAAAAAAATTATTTGATATTTTTTAAATGCCACGTCAGCATTCTAATTAATAAAAAATTACCACAAAAAAATTAATTCCTCAATTTTAATTTTAATTAAAAAAATCAAAAACAAACAAAAAAAATTACTTTTTTTAGTTTTAAAGATTGAAGCTCTCTCTTGGTGGTATACTCTACTAAATTAAAAAACCAAACCCCAACCTAGAACCAACCTGTCTGTTAGGACCCTATCACATTGTATACTAAATTAAAAAACCAAACCCCAACCCAACCCAGATCTATTTATTTCTCTTTCTCTCTCTGCCTATTACAATCTGCATCATTGGCGGCAGCACAGCGGCGCTAACTTTGACATCGACATCGACATCGACATCGGCGACTCCTCTGTGGCCATTTCCTCCGCCGCTACTGCTCCTCCAACTCAAACCCATTCTCCACTGCTACCCCTAACCGTTGGATCTTAAAAAATCCCTCATTCTTCTTCCATTTCTGATTCCTTCTCTCTCGGTAGGGTCATGGTGTTTGTTGTTTTGGGAAATGGGTTTGATTGGCGGGGTGGTGGTGGTTTGATTGTGTTGGTCGGTGGTGGTGGTTTTAGGATTTGTTGGTCGGTGGTGGCAGCGGTGGTTTTGGGATCTGGGTTTGATTATAGGTTTATGAGTTTGTTGGAGATTGGTTTGTTTACTAGGTTTGTGGGTTTGATTTGCTGAAGATTTGGGTTTGAGTTCTTGGGTTGCTAGGTTTGATTTGGGAGTTCTTGATTTGTTGGGTTTGAGTTCTTGATTTGCTGGAGATTTAAGTTCTTGGTTTCTTCATTCTTCCTATTAGTATTTAATTTAATTTTTTCTTTTTGTTTTCATTTATGTCCTAGTGATTTGGGATTGAGTTCTTGGGTTGTTGGGTTTGTGTTCTTGTGACGGGTTTGAGTTCTTGGTTGCTGTGTTTGATTTGGGAAGAATATGAAAGAACAAGTTGTAAAATGAAGAACAAGAAGAACATTGAGAAATTTTTTTAATTAAAATTTTTAATTAAATTAAATTTAAGGTTTTTTAAATTTATTTTATTTTTTAAAATTTTCTGACATTGATTTTTAAAAAAAAATTAAAATGCTGACGTGTCATTTAAAAAATGCCAAATAATTTTTTAATAATATTTTAATGGCCACATCAGTGCTATGTCAGCAGGCAGGGCACTCCATCTGTCACGTAGGAGGTTTCCGTTGGTGGGTTGACGGTAGGGACCAAAATAGAATTGATTTTCTTTTTTTAGGGACTACATTAGTAGCAAAATCAATTTAGGGACCAAATCGAGAATCGACCTAAAATGTAAGGATCAAAAGTGCATTTTCACCTATATTATATATATATATATATATTTATATCCGCGTGCGTGCACACACACAAGCTCTACTAAATGGCAAGAAAGTTACTAGTCATGACAGAGCTAATGAGCAGGGAGCGCCTAATCCTGGTCCAAAAAAAAATCAAATGTTTCATCCTTTGCTTTGTTGATCTCGAATGCAAAGACCTCCATAACTTCCCTCTCCTCAAGTGCATTTTCGCCTATATTATATATATATATATATTTACATCCGTGTGCGTGCACACACACAAGCTCTACTAAATGGCAAGAAATTTACTAGTCATGACAAAGCTAATGAGCAGCGAGCGCCTAATCCTGGTCCAAAAAAAAAAATCGAATGTTTCATCCTTTGCTTTGTTGATCTCGAATGCAAAGACCTCCATAACTTCCCTCTCCTCAAGTTTTGCCTCCTCATTCTCACCACCCATCGTCTTCTCTAGCTTCTACACTCCTCCCTCCTCCACATTATTTTTCGCCATGGGTCTCCTTCTCTCGTTACGTAAGTTGTAACCCACATATTAATCTTCAACAAGAAGTCTTCCTCAATCATTTCTACAATTAGGCGAGAATAGGGTTTTAAATAAATCAAACTGTTTATGAATATCTCAAGCTCGACTCTGGGAAAAAAAATTGTTTATATTAATTTGCTTAGCAAACAATCCAAGCTCAAATATAATAATGTGTTTGTGAATAGGATAGTGAACATAAGTCTTGATTTAAATGTATATACTATTATATTTTTATATGCATAATTGTCTAAAAATATACTTACATAGACTTGAGATTGGATTGTGTAAATTTGTAAATATGTTTATAGATATCAAATCATATATTAGAGACAATCCATTTGTAGTAAGAATTCTTAGATTTATGACAAGGTAAAAAAATTTAATCATGATTTTACTATATCAAGTAGTTTATTAAAAGAATTTTCCACAATGGTACCTTTTGGCGTTAGTTTTATTACTTTTACAATTTTACTTAAACTAAGTGATATTTGAATGTTGGTGGAATTTCATAGTGAGGTTTTGTTTGAAATTGTAACTTTCAAATCAGTTTGCTAGATTATGATACTTTTTCGGTTACTAATATTGTTGGGTTCCATAGCATAATAGTTAGAACTTAGAAGCTATATGAGTGTCGTTGTAAGAACATGTTTGCTTTACTCCCTACCCCCCTGAAATACTTCAATATATAACATTAGTTACACATTTTTGGATTGGATATTAGTTTTAGGAAGTTGATTATAATGAGAAGAATTTTGTGTAATAGGTTGCCATTAGTATTGTGGAAATATGTGTTTGAGTATTGTAGAAATACTTGTCAGAAGTGTTATTGTTGTTTAAACATTGAAAAATTGTTGTTTAAACAATAGTGCCAAACAACCCCTAATTATTAAGTTGAGTGATATTGGTCATTTTTCATGGCATTTGAAGAGTTTTTTAAGTTGACCTTGATCCTATTGCTGATTCCAAACTTTATACATATTATTATGCAGTGATCATATATTACTTCTTAAAACTTTTGAAGGATGGACTGATGCAAACCATAATGGAAAGAAAAGACAATAAGATAAATTTTTATCCCCAATCACCTTGCAAATGACAAAGGGTAAGAGAATGCAATTTGTAGCTATATTTAGCATTGGCTTTGTGTCTGTTTAAGAACAGTTTATTTAGCTGAAACTAAAAACTGTTTACAACAAAAAAGTACAATGAGACTCATAAATAGTAGCAAAAATAAATTAAATAGTTAAAAAAAAAAAATGCACACTTTGTAGACAAATTGAGGGGTGCTATTATAAGCTATTTTAGATTTCCAAATTTTAAAACATTTGATTTGTTAAAAGTTTAATGAAATAGCAATATTTATGTTTTCATATTAAAAGTTTGTGTTTTGGTCGATTTATATTTTTGTAGTGGGGAGTTTAATGAAAAGCTTTAAAAATCTCATATTCAATAGTTTTTTCGTGTATTGCACGAGTCAGCAACTAGTTTAGTTTATATATATAAAATTTAAAAAATATTTTATGTAGGGACAGGATTTGTAGCCCAAGCCCAAAAGATATTGGATATGAGTCCAACAAGCCCAATACAATGAATTTGTAGAGAATGGGTGAAAGAACTGGGTTGTTTGTGAAATGAGCAACAGTTAATCAAGGTTTTAAAATGTGAGTCAACATAAAAAACATGCTCGAAAATTACATAAACCGTTGTTCGAAGAGGTGTATTATTGTTTGAAAGGTCAATATCATTCTTAGAGCTACAATAAACTCTCCTTCTCCCTTTTTCTCTGATCTCCTTTTATGAGAGGTCTCTTACAATTATATAATCTTTTATCCTAACATCTTCATCGTACACTTGTTCCTCATTCAAGCATTTACTTGAGTACCTGTCCCATCAGATAGTTTCTTTGTCTCTTTAGGAGGGGTAGCCGCTGAGATCACACTGTTCAGGGGTCTTCTCCACATAAATGCGGCCAGAAGAATTGCTGCAGGGCATTAAATGCGGTGGTAACAGATTTTACTTTAGATATTTCTCTATTCTTATTATTTTTATATGTGCATGAAATTCATCCTTATCGTTAGAACTTCCTGGAAGTTCACCCAAACCGCCCAGGTATTGGCTTGATCGATATTCTTCAAGTCCGAAGAGTATACACTCCTCGGACTATCTTTGTCTATCTTTTCCTTATGCGATTCTCTATTCGGGGGTCTTTCCCAATTGTTTACTCCTCCTCGGAAGTACCCATATCTTTAAATTGGGCCTAAGGCCCAATATCCGAATTTGAGCTTTTATCACCACAATTTATTATATTATATTTTTAATAGGTTTATTTTTTAATAAAGCATATATATGTTTTTTAATCTACAAACTTAAATCTATGATATTTTATGTTATTATATTATTGAATTTATATTTTATGTTTAAGATTTAAATTGTTATACTGTTATGTTTGATTTGTTTTAATATATTTTAATATTTGAATTATTTAATTGTCATGCTTTTAAAATGATTTTTATAATATTAGAATTTGTCTTTAAAAAAAAAAAAAAAATTTTAAACCCACCACTTATCCTCCTCATTGCCACTCCTAAACGTTGGGAACTAAAATAGTAATTACACTCATTTTTAACTAGTTGGTAAGTGGTAACTTCACGCAATGAATGGAAAAGTTTAACATTATAAGATTTTTTTTCTTTCTTTTATATTTTTGTTAGAATATGAAATTCGATAAATAATTTATCCTTGACTTAATTTAAATACAATATATATAAATATATAGTCACGGTGAGTTCATGTATTTTTTCGTTGAGTTGATTTTGGAATGGGTTGTGGATCGGCTTTGCTAGGTAGTGGGTGGTAGTTGCTTGGCTGCTATTAGTTAACGTTTTGTAGCTAGTTGTGCCGTGGGTTCTTCTTATGGGTTTTGTGTTTATTGTGCTGTGGGTTGAGGAAAAGAGACTGAGAGGTGAGGAAGACAGCCAGAGAAAAAGAGAGAGAAAATAGATTTTAGCCATAAATAAATGAATTATGTTTGGCTGTAATGTGAAAAGATGTAAGGTGAGTTGTGAAATAATGAGTTAAAATAAATAAAATAGATTTTTTGGTGCTAAAAGTTAAATTTAATTTTTTTTCTTTCTATTTTTTTAGTATCATTGTTGTGAATGGTCTAAGAATTTAGTTTTTTAGCACACAAAAGTAGAAAAAAAAGGTAATTTTATTTTTTTATTTTTTTATAAGATAGAAATCCCTGTTTAGGGTGAGTTTGGTTCGACTTTTTGTAAAAGTGCATAATGAAAAAGTGGAGTTTTCAAAAAATGCATAATAAAAAAGTGTATTTTCAAAAAGCTGAGTGTTTGGTAAAAACTGTTAAAAAGTGCTTTTTGAAAAAACTGAGTGTTTGGTTAGAACTTATAAAAATAGCGTTTTGAGTTGTAAATTACCAAAAAGGGTAATGTATATATAAGAGCATCTCTACCAGGTTAGGCAAATTTTTGTACTATTTAGACAATTAACGGTGACATTTACTTTTTGCCTACCCATTTTTTTAATCTTTATTTTTTAATAAAATTTATTCTTTTTTAATCTTTATTTTTTATTTTTCTATTCATTCTCAACAATTATATTTTTCAACAAAAAATGTTACATCCACAATATTTTTTGCAATACTTTCACAAGAATCATAACAAAATCTTATATGAAAAGTTGTTTCTAGTTCTAATTTGAACTCATTACTGAAATTATATTTTTACTCACCAATATTAACTAATTACTTAAAATTTATTGTGAAAATATTATTGTATTATTTTTAAATTGTGATCTCTTCTTGTTTGCCTTTTCTTTCAACCATACGTTTCCTTCTTTTCTTTTCTTTTTTTTTTTTCTTTTTTTTTTCTCTTGCATTTTGTCAACCACACACACGTATACCCATGTTAGGACATCCTCTCCTTTTTTTTATTTTCTTTACTTCCCCTTAGTTCCAGAAGCTCCTCATTCTTTCTTTCTCTCAGCTCCAGCTCTCCGAGTCTTTCTTTCTCCAGCTCTCTGAGGTCATTCTACTCTCTCTTTTTTTTTTTTCTTCTATCAGCTTCTATTTTTTTTCTATCGGCTCCTCACTTTTTTTTTTTTCTTCTCTCGGCTTCTATTTTTTTTTTCTTTTCCAGAAGCTCCTCACTCTTTCTATTTTTTTTCACTCTTTCTTTCTCCAACTCTCTTTTCTTCTATTGGCTTCTACCGGGGGTCATATCAGCTTCTATTTTTTTTCCTTGTTCTTGATTAGTTGTTGTTTCTGATTTTAGATTTGTTAGATCGGCTTCTATTTTTTTTTTCTTGATCATTTATTATTGTTGTTCTATTTTTTTTTTCTGTTCTTGATTTGCTGTTGTTGTTGTTTTGATTTTAGATTTGTTGTTTAAATTATATTAGTTTTATGAGAGTAAGAATTTTTTTTGCTTTTATTGTTGTGGTTTGATTAATTTTATTGCGTGAGTGAGCTTCAGGGCAGAGGGAGAGCAGAGAGATGAGATGAGATGAGAGGCGTGAGTTGGCTTGTGCAGAGCAGAGAGATGAGATTTGCTGAGGCTGTGCGTGATCTGAAGAAGACACCTTGCCAGGGCAATTTTGGTAATTCAACTCACCCAACGGATATATCTCAAACGCCCAGTCCAGCTTTTACAAAATGGACCGAAAATGTCCATAACTGAAACGCCGATTTCCTTCACAAATATAAAACGCAACTTTTGTCAAAAAGTTGCGTTTTATAATTACCAAGCGTTGAACTTGGACTAGCTTTTTTAAAAAGCTAACTTTTGGGCTCAAAACGCCCAAACAAACGGGCACTTAAACATAATCTAAATGTATATACATGTAAAACTCTCTTCTGAAAACTTGTATCACACTTATTCCCACACATTTTATAAATACTTACGATGGAGGCGGAAAAAAAAGAAAAAGAAAAAGAAAAAAAAAAGGGGGCAATAGTTAAATAATTAAAAAGAAAAAAGAGTTCAGCGTATAAGAAACGGTTGTTCACCAAACTAATAAAAACGGGGTAATTCTACAGTACCCCCCATTTTTTTTAGGGGGTACGATACCCATTAGTAGGCAACCTGCTATATCAAGTTACCAAAATATCACATTTGATAGTACTATCCTCACATTGTGTAGTACTAACATCATATGTGATTATACTTTTGTCACATTCGGTGGTTCTCTTATTTTTTCTCACATTTGATGGTACCATCCTCACATTATGCAGTCTTAACATCACATGTGACTGTATTTTTTTCACATTCGGTAGTTCCTTTATTTTTTTTCTCACATTTGATGGTATTATCTTCACATTGTGTAGTACTAACATCACATGTGATTATACTTTTGTCACATTCGGTGGTTCCCTTATTTTTTTCTCACATTTAATGGTACCATCCTCACATTATGCAGTACCAACATCACATGTGATTATACTTTTGTCACATTCGGTAGTTCTTTTATTTTTTTTCTCACATTTGATGGTACCATCCTCACATTGCGCAGTACCAACATCACATGTGATTGTACTTTTGTCACATTTGGTGGTTCCTTTATTTTTTTTCTCACATTTGATGGTACCATCCTCACATTGTGCAGTATCAACATCACATGTGATTGTATTTTGCCACATTTGGTGGTTTCTTTATTTTTTTTCTTACATTTGATTGTATCATCCTCACATTGCGCAGTACCAATATCACATGTGACAGTACTTTTGTCACATTTGGTAGTGTACTTATTTTTTTCTCACATTTTATGGTACTATCCTCACATTGCGCAGTACTAACATCACATATGACTATACTTTTATCACATTCGATGGTTCCCTTATTTTTTTCCTCACATTTTATGATACCAGTCTCACATTGTGCAGTACCAACATTACATGTAACTGTACTTTTGTCATATTCAGTGGTTCCCTTATTTTTTTTTCTCATATTTGATGATATCATCCTCACATTGCACAGTACCAACATCGCATGTGACTATACTTTTGTCACATTCTATGGTTCTCTTATTTTTTCTCACATTTAATGGTACCATCCACACATTGGGTAATACCAACACTACATGTGATTGTATTCTTTCACATTCGGTGGTTCCTATATTTTTTTTCTCACATTTGATGGTTCTATTATCACATTCGGTGGTCCTCTATTTTTTTTTCCTCACATTTGACAGTTTCATTATCACATTAGACTATACCAACATCACACATAACTGTACTTTTGTCACATTCAATGGTTTTTTTTTTTACTTGCATTTAACAGTTCCGTCGTCATATTAAGTCGTACCAACATTACATACGAGCATAGCCAACCCAACCTAACCCCACTGAATAATCTAATAATCAACGAATATATATAACAAAAATATTCCTAAAATCTCTAAAATTTCCGAAATACACTTAAATATACTAAAATTACCAAAACACATCCTAACAGTTAAAAATTACTAAAATAACCATGAAACTCTCAAAAATTATTGGGATATCTAAAAAATGACCGAAATGACCCTAAAACCTAAAAATGACCGAAATACCCTCTAAACCTAAAAAATAATCAAAATACCCTTAGATATTAAAAAAAATGACCTAAATGACCATGAAACATAAAAAAATGATCGTATTGCCTCGAAACCTAGACACTTACCAAAATACCTTTGAAACCTTAAAATAACCGAAGGACCCTTGAAATCTAAAAAAGATCAAAATACTCCCCCTGCAACCTCTATTTGCACAAATGACAATAAAAATTTTATACAACCACTCTATTTTTTTCAATTATTATTTTTCTTAAACCTTCTACATTTTAATTTTAGTAACATTTTTTAATAAATACATGAGCTAATAAAAAAGCCATTGATAATCCAATTAATAAGATGATGACTAAAAATCTATCATTATAGCCAACTAAAATTTTTTTTTGCCAACTATTGACAACTAAAAATGTTCTATATCAACATAAAGAGAGAACTTAAATGCATGAATTTTTTCTCAACATTTAAAATCTCAAACTAAAATATTTTTTCTCAAAGTTCTTAATAGCTAAAAAGTTCTATTTCAAAAGAGATGATGAAGTATCCAAAATATGTGTTTTTTTACACAAAATTCAAAACAAAGAAGCCATTGATAGACGAATTGACAAGATAATGACTAAATATCTTCCATCATAGCCAACTAAAAAAATGTCTTGCCAACTCTTGCCAACTAAAATATTTTAGAGAGAGAAAGAGTACAATACATGGGTTTTTTTTAAACAGCATTCAAAATCTCAAACTAAAAAATTGTTTCGAAGTGGATCTTTTCTACTTTTTTTTCTTTGACAAGGCTCAACTGCATAACTTATTGATACCAAATGTTTTGTTATGCAATAGGAGAATTCATCACTTTTCTCCTTCCTCAATCATAACTTCAACTGCATCGTCCATATATTTTGCACCAACTCCAAGAGCTCTATTCCTCCCAAACAAAATCTCAGTGTCTTCCAATTTTCAATAGCTTTGTTTTTATAAGTACGTGCTTTTGTATTTTTTTAATGAGAAAAAAGAAGCAACAATGAGTTAACTTAAATAAAATAAATTGGACAATCAAGCAAAGGAAAGGGGAAAAAATAAAATAAAAAACAGGGCATTATATGATGATTGTATAAGTGATAAACTTATGTAGAAATGAAAGGTTTTATGTATCCGTAGAATTTTCTCTAAGCAATCTTTAAACACATGGACATAACTTGTTATAGCTTGAAAAATGCAATACTAGGAAGTAGTTAGCACATGGCAATATAGTTGAGTTAGCCCTGGGAAGTCCTTCAGTTGAACAAACATCATATATGACCCCTCTCAGCCATTTAATTTAAAATATTTTGAAATTTTAAATTTCATATTTTACACAATTGATACAGAAACTGATTTTTTTTTTTTTTTTTTTTTTTTTGCATTGATTGGGCAAATTTTGGGTGTTATAATATTTTAGCTCTCTTGATCTGAATGCTATATGAAACCATTTTTCCACAAGTTCATACCACCTACTTGCACTTGGAGCTAAATATAGTGTTTTTTACCTCATAATAACGGTAACTTGAAATAATATACAACCCAGTTTCATGTACTACAAATAGGTCTCTTGTTGTAAAGTATCTAAAAGAAGTTGAAAAACTACAAAGAAATCCATTATAAGTATCTCAACTACTACTTTTTCTGCTACTTGCTCATCATAAGAAGGAAAAAAAATTCATTTACAAAGAAATCCACTACAATGTGTTTCTTCACATCTATATTTGAATACCATCATGGCAATAATTGAAAAAGAGATAATCAAAAGCATCTTGCAATTGGTCTACATGCCTGGATTATTCATTCCTAAGTTCTCAACATGACAACTTCTAACTTGTAGGAATTTTTGCAGCTCAATTGGTAACTAAAGTATTTGCATTTACATGGTATAACCATCAACACTTTGAAAAATGAGATGTTCATAAGGGCACACCTCGTTGTATAGAGAATTTTGGTAGTTTTCTGCACATCAAAGGGGAATTTATCAAATAAAGCATATAATAAAGACATTATGACTAAAGTTATAAACACAAAAGGAACACAAGAATTAAAAATAAATTAACATACTTAAAATTTATAACAAAATATTTAAATGCAACCATTTTCTTAGCATTCTGTTTGGATTCTAATAATTTATGCAGAATAATAGAAATGGTTTTGGTTGATAGATTACATAAATCATAAATATTGTATATGACCAAGACTTAAAAAGACATTTTAATTAACATCCACTCTAATAACAAAGTTCTTATGATCTAAAACATATGCCATAATTCATATAGGACATTTAAAAATCCAGCCACGTTTACAGCACCAAAAGACATCCAAACTTTTTATGCAAATTTATACTCTTATAACTCAAGAGGAAGACCACAGACCTACAAAATGTCCACTGCTATGCTGAACTGCATGCAAAATTACAATGTCAATAACAATAACTTCAGGCCCCTGCACCCTAAAAGAAAGGACCTGAGTACCCAATTCGTATATCTAACTTCCAAGTTCGAATTAGTACATTAACTAAGGGTCAAATATCAATATGTGATAGACAAAGGAACTTCCCATATTAAAGAAAAATATAATTTATTTCCATTGTAGCCTTACCACATTTTGCAAAGTACATGGTAATTCCTGGGAGATACAAGAGCCACCCCACTCTGATTGGATGGAATAGGAGTGGCCTTAGAGTTCCTAAGGTTCCAAAACACATCTCAGGAAAATTATTGAACCCGTTCTCCCTAAACTTTATGTGATGCTTGCTGTGTGCATCACCACCTTTACTTAAAAATACAAGGCGACTTGCAAAGTCAACAAAATAAGCACTTGTCATATATAATGGAGAAACTCAAAAATAATATAGCACTAAGGTGTTTTCCTTGAAATCTTAAGCTTGTTCCACCAACCACAGCTTCAGAAGATTTTGACATCTAGACTTGTACAAAATTTTGATGCAAAAAAAAAAAAAAAAAAAAAAAGCTTTTAGACTTTTATCTTTTTCTTATATAGAAAGCACAAAGATGCTGACAATAAATTTGATAAATAATATTCACTCCTTCTCCCTCCTTTCCACATTGTTGTTCAACCATCCAACAATGTGAGTAAAATAATCTAGAATGAAGAATTTACAACAAAATAAAGTTTATGAGACTTAAATTACTCTTCAAGGCTCAAGGGCCACAACATAAAAGGACAAAAGGATCCAGATTGTAAGGCGTAACCCTTTTCAAACTCTGAAATGGTGGCAATGGAAATACAAATTCTTCTTGCCCTATATTCTCAAACCTTATTTATCAACCACAATTAACAGAAACCCTAAAAATAAAAAATCAATCAAATATATTGCCTAAATTTATTTACAAATAAAATTACTTAAAACAAAAGAATTTTTTTATTAAAAAAAAAAAATCAGGAATAGAATAGAATACTTACAACAAATTCAAAAAGCATAGCAAAAATCTAGATGCTCCTCCAGTATTCTTTTTTTGAAACCCTAAAATTCAAATCGAAAAAAAAAAAATTTATCAAAACCAAACAAAAACGAGACATCTGAATCAAATTTAAAATCAAAATGAATCACAGCAAATAAATAAATAAATAAATTATCACCGGTGACAGTGGTAGATTATCTGAAGGTGGTGGATCGTGAGCAATGGCATTCGCACTCTCGTTCATCCTTTTGGCCATTTTCATTCTCTGTTTTTTTTAACCAATCATTCAGTCTTTGTTTCTTTCTTTTCTTTTTGGTTCTGTTTTGCCTTTATACTCTACCCATTCTACCGGTAATAGGTTTACTACTAAACTCAAGTAAACGGTCTAGATTGAAACAATAAAAATAAGTGGCTAAGATTTGGGTGGGTACGGTACCCACTTAAAAAATGGGTGGGTACCATAGAACGACCCATAAAAACGTGGTGAGTATTGACGCGGAGTACGATCTTGAGTTTTGAGTTCTTTTCTCACATCTTACAAAAAAAAAAAAAGAAAAAAGAAAAGAGAAAAGAAAAGAAAAGAAAAAGACTTTAAGTTTTTTTTTTTTTTTAAAAGGTCAAAGAATGAGTGCTTACGCCACGTGTCGGGAATTGAGTGGAGAGTAGTAGATTCTAGAAGAGAATAGGAAATGCGAATCCAAAGCGCAAGCGGGAAAGAGAATCTGGAGCCCTCGCCTTCCCTTCCCCTTCCTATATCGCTATAAATATGGATCCCCTTTACTTTTCCAACCCCCACCCACCGCTATTAACAAATTGTTTTCACGCCAACGCTCTCATCTCGCTCTTTATTTCCTCCTTTTTATTCTCTCTCTCTCTCTCCCTCTCTCTCTCTCTCTCTCTCTCAGCTCAGGTACATTCTTCTCTCTCTCTCTTTCGATTCACTTGTCTCTCTCTTTTTTTTTTTTGTTAAATTTGTATGGATTTTGTGTATTTTTAGTTGTTTATTTCGTCAATGTAAGTTAATTTATATTTGAAATTTGATGATATATATTTCTCTCGTCTCCTTTCTCAAATGTAATTACAAATAAATTAAATTGTGGTGGATCTGTAAGATTATTCTTGCAGCCTGCAAATTCAAAAACTAACCGAGGCACCGCTTCTCCGCAAAAATTGAGATAGCCCGCCCGCCCATTCTAATTATTGTTATTCAATTGTATTTTGTGTAGGTCGCTCATCTTCATTCATTATTTGATTTGACATATATATATACACACTCACACATATATTATTGGATTCTGGGGATGGCCGAGGTATGCTATAAATATAATCCTGTTTGGCAAAGTAAAGTTGTTTATGAAGTGATTATTAATTGATTGATTGATTTTTGATGCAGGAGGGTTACAAGGTTAATTTGAATGTGTACGACCTAAGCCAAGGACTAGCCAGGCAGCTTTCCACCTCTTTTTTGGGGAAGCCTATTGAGGGTATATGGTAAGTTTGCTTCACCTTATATCATATCATCATTACATTATATGGAAGCCTATTTAACTTTTGCTTTTACACAATCAACCAAATCTTAGTCCCAATTTTTATTTTTATTTTTATTTTTTTGGGTTCTAGGTTGATCACATTCATACATGTCTTCTTTTTGGTCATTCTACTTTAATCTCTAATTTAAAAAAAAAAAAAAAAACCCTTTAATCTCTAATGTAGCGCGTTCCTTCTACTTACTATTAGGGGACACCAATGTGTATCTATAGCGGATCCATTCACAATAAAGTCACTAAATTTTATGATGACTGTTAACCTAACTTAACCCTTCTCCTCTTTTTGAGCTTGGTCTAGTTACGAACACTAAGACAGAGGTGGAGTTGAATAAAATAACCAAAATAAGATAATGAAAGTATGCTCATCTAAATGCACACTAAGCCAAGGATGCAATAGTAGGATATTTTTTGTTGGTTAATTTACACACCCAACCAGAGGGTTTTGAATCTATTACCTCATTCTTCACTTATAGCATGTGCCATCTGAGTTAGAGCTCGTTAATGTAGTCATGGGATATGGATGAATAACATACCTTTTTGAACTAGATGATTAGAATCAAGTGCAAATCTTATTCAGTTGAAGAGTGCATATCTTTCATTGAATGATTGGGTTTTTACCACTCCTATCTTAAATCTAAAATTTTGGTTGGTCTCTACATGCGCTAGCAGCAATCAACCTGATTTACCAATTACATATGAAGCGTTTACTATTTGTTGACTGGATTCAAAGCGTTTAGGGCTTGATTACTTAACCCTAACACATTAAATATTATTTATATATAAAGGAGTATGTAATTATATTACTATTTTACCCCTAACTGATAACCATAACACTATTTAACAACAGTCAATTGACTTCCCTTTTCATTTGTTAGATAAAACTGTTGGAGTATGTCATTTTCTTTTTCTTCTCTCGCAATTAACATCTATAAAATACTTACCATGTATGACATTGATGAATTATTGGAGCATGGAGTGTGGGAAACAAATTGTTGCCTGGAAAAATGGAATTTAACCAAGCGTGATGAAGTTTGCATCTTTGCGAAGAATTGTATTATTTATTGTGACGTTGATTTTGTTTGCTTCTCATTGAAGGTGCTGCATGCTACCTGGTGGTGTTATGTATTATGTTTTATTCACGTACAATGTGTGCCAAGCGTTTCATTGGGATTACTTGAGCATTCTCTTTTACATGTGACCCTTTTTTGGGAGCCTAGTTTGTTGCAACTTGAGTTTTAGTTGGGTTTATGATTGTGTATATGCAAAGTATGTGGAATTGATGTTTGTGTTACATTTGTATTTTGGATGATTTGCTTCTTAGTGTACCTATTCAAAAAAAAAAAAAAAAAAAAAAGGCTTTTCCAGTGTGTGCATACTGATTTTTTGTCATAGTATTTATATGTCATCTCGTTGATAAGCTTGAGATATGTTTTATGTTGGTTTGTAAACTCTTATGTAGTATGTGATTGTTATGCAGAATCGCAGATAAGCTGATGGGTGTTAACTAGGTCTTGAAATATTTCTCTTTTGGTCGAAGTCATATTGTTTGTCTTTAGAAATTAATTGTTTTTACTTACAAGGAAAAATGTGCGATCATATTGATTTGGTTTCTGTGTGTGCATGTTGATTTATTTTTCCATGAATGTTTTCTTGGGAGGGCATGATTTACTACGGTCATGTTGAAGAATGATTTTCATTTATTCTTTGCACAACAGGCACACAGGAGTCGTCGTTTATGGTAATGAATATTACTTTGGAGGAGGCATTCAACATGCTCCTGCTGGATCAACACCATATGGTACACCTATTCGGGTGGTAGATTTGGGAGTCACGCATGTCCCAAAGGATGTCTTTGAACTGTATCTGCAGGAAATTAGCCCTCGGTATACAGCTGAAACATATAGCTTGCTCACACACAATTGCAACAACTTCAGCAACGAGGTTGCTCAGTTTTTGGTGGGTACAACCATTCCAGACTACATTCTGCAGCTTCCTAATGAAGTTATGAGTAGTCCAATGGGTGCTCTTATATGTAAGTTGTTATCTACCTCATTTGTTAATATCTTTTCCTGTGAGATGTTGAAACCACATTAATTCTATTTTTTTGTTTTCTTTATCGTTCTTATTTTCATTAATTAATTTTTTGAAAAGAAATCTGTTATGATTTTCACTATTCCCAAGTAACTTAGGTGGTGGGATCTGACTATTCCCTTGTCATTAAGGCCCTGTCTTGTAGAGTGTCAGGCACCCTAATAAAGCTCTTTAGGAAAGAATTTGGGGGGAGGGGGTCTGGTAATTTTCTTAAAGTGCTTTATGTGCTCCACAAAATCCAAAAATCTGCTCTTGTTAAAGGCCAAAATCTGATTTAAAAAAAAATGCAAAATCTGAACTTCATGCTCGAGCTCTTTTTAGGCATTGTTTCAGCTTTTAGGAGATTTAAGTGAGACAAAAGAGCTGGCTGATTTTACATTAAGACACCCTGATACTTCCTTCCTATTTCCTAAATCTGAAACAAAAAAGGATCTATTATCTCTCGAGCCGATCACTGTATTTCAAGCCCCCCTGTTGGTGAGTTTTCTTTCTCAACTGTTGTGTTCACTGCTCTTACTGTCCGGGTAGAAGGAGATGAGCCCTTGGGTAGCAAGTACCCATTGGTCTTGAACTTGTGGGTCCTATTCATTGTGTCAGTGCATGATGTCAATGCGAAATAAGACACTGGTGATGGGGACTTCAGGGTTTTGATAGGGAGGGCTCCATAATTTTATCTTTTAGCTGGTAGAGAATTTTGGAATCCCAATTTCTAATGATTATTTTTTTGCTCCGTTAGAATTGGATCCTAATCTAAGGTGGGAAATTGAAATTTTCAGTAGGTTTGGAAATGAAAAGGGTTTTGGTTGGGATAGTTTGTGATGAGTTTGGTAGCAAGTGGTGTGTTGTCGTAGGGCAAGGGGGAACAAACAAAACCTGATTTAGAGCTCTTGGAGATCTGGTATAGCTTCAGTTTTGAGGAATTAGGGTTAGGTTTTGGTGGGGAATAGGCTAGAAAATGAAAGAGATTATAGGGTTTCCAAAGGGGAAAGGGAATAGTAGGGTTTGGGGATGAAACAAAGTGAAAACCAAGATTTGGGTTGTTGTGAACAGTGTTGTGAACAGTGTTATAAACAGTAACCGTGAATACTAAAATTAAAAAAAAGAAAGGTAAATTGTAGCCATCGCACCTAGACTTCCTAAGCCGCACCACACAAACCATAAAGAAAGCATCATAGCTCTTTAAATTCTGAAAATATTAATCCTCTCAATAGAAAAAGCATTACAACCCTTTAAATATTAGTCTAATACTTATCAAAAAAAAAGAAAAAAAAGTCTAATACCTATTCCTAGTTGAACGGATTTCTTAAAACTCTAACAAGACTTGGACTTGGACTCCTTAGGCTTTTACTACTAAGCCCAACTAAACAACCAAATTTAGATAAAACCCAAAAGAAGATCTAATGGATTGTTAGTACAACCCATTCCAGAATATTGTGAATTACAAAATTTCCCTTGATACATAAAATCAAATATAAAATATAATAAATCTTTCTTCCTGTTGCCTCCTGCATCATGTGTGGTCCATGAAGAAGTGAGGGGGGCTGGGTAGTGGAGAACAAAACTAGAGAAGAAGAAACAAAAGCAAAAAAAGGGAAGAAAGAGAGTAGACAAAATGATAATATTTCACAGAAAAGAAAAAAGGAGAAAAAGAAAAGAACAGAACCGGGAAAGAAAAGGAATAAATGTAAAGGAAAAAGAGGAGAAATAATAAGTAAATCGCATGAAAATGACAAGGACATGCTAAAATATAAAAGGAATTATTATAATATAATAAAAATTGGCTATAAATAGAATTCTTTGGATTTTAAATATGAAAATAAGAATTTATAAAATAAATTATGCCAAACAATTATAAATTGTACAATGTCTTCTTTTGTCATTTCTCACTTTAAAACCTCTTTATCAATTTGGTTACCAAACAAGTATCTTTAAAGCACTTTATTATCAAACACTAATGTTAAGGAGTTTTTCAGTTAAAACTCTTTATTGCAAAAGCTCTAAATCTAATCAACCATATAGTGGTTTTGTTTCTTTCTGGGTGGATAACTTCTAAATTCCATAAAAGAGATTTTGAATATTAAAAAAAATGTCCATCTGCCTTCCTCTTCTGCATGCAGGGTAGATGGAGTTTTAGCTTTGAGTCCTTCTAAAGATACAAAAAAAATTCACTACAATTTTACAACATTCTCAAATTAGCCAACCACCTCACACATGGGTCCATCTCAATCAGCATCCAATATGTGAGGTGCTAGGCAGATTTGGGAATGGGAAATATCAGTGAATTTTTGTTGTGTCCCTGACTTCATTGTTTATCTTGGTTGGTTTGCTGTGTGTATAATAGGCATTGATAATTTAGGGAATGATATTGTGGAACATGAGCGGATCTCAAAATCTAAGTTTGCAGATAAAGAGATATATATTGCATTTCCAGAATTTGAGGACAATAAGTTATTGTATAATTGGTCAGTTATTGGGACTCTCTGTTGTCTGAAATTTGTGTTGCAGTGCCCATGATACAAAATCTGGAGACAACATTGAAAGCTGGTGCTGTCCCACAAGTTCCACAGTTTAGACCTGCAATGGCCCAGCCTTTGAAATCTGAAGCACCAACCAAGTCTGAGGATCCAAAGACAACGAAAAATGCAGTCCCAGCTGCTGTCCATCCTGCAGGAGAACAGAAATTAGTAGTCAATGGGGTTGTAGGAGACCCTCTTGGGAATGCTCGGAGCAAGGTGCAGGAGGAGATCTGCAATGAATTTGCTGCAATCATGGCTACAGGGTCATTGCGTGCAAGTGAGGCTGCAGCTCTTGCAACAAGAAGAGTTATGCAAAGATATGGGAATACAAGTTCCGCAGTGCCACAGAGTTAAAAAGTTTAGAATAATGAGAGGTGATTCTTTTCAGGGTGGACTTTTAACTGTTATTTGTCGAGTGTGGGTCTTTTAAGGAAGACCCATCATCTGGATTGATGATTTATAATGTAACTGTGGGGCTCTAATTTAAGCTTTGCTTTTACTGACCCACTGGGCACTGGCATACGACACTAGTAAGCTTGAGGGGATATTGATTTTTTATTTATTAAAATTGTAGATTGCACCCCTCAACAATGGACCATATTGATTTGCTCTTTAAAATAAATTTAGTTATGGATTCTGATGTCATATGGTGTTTTGATTCCATTAAATGTCACTTTTTTTTTTTTTGGCTGGGTAATTGCGGGGGATAGAACCCCAAGCTAAAGGACACACCTGATCTTTGGTGCCACTAGGCTACATGGTTCAGTGGCTCCATTAAATGTCACTTAAAAGCTTAAAATAATGTAATTTTCATACGAACCGCGTTTCATTGTCTTGAGCATGTTAGAATTCCCTTTTTCCATTTTTCTATGTTTAATTGCTGTGGTAGGTACAACCAAACCAATATAGTTGTGGTTTAGATTTAATTCATTAGTAAAGTCTTTGATGGTTAAATAAAAGATTTGAGATTTAATTTTGCCTACACCAAAATTGATAGATGTATTGATATATGATGATAAAGAGTAGAATTATTAAAAACGAATGTTATAAGTTGAAATTTTATTCAAATAAAAAAACCAATATAATTTTTTTTTTTTTTTTTAGTAATCAAAACAATATAGTTAATATCCCAAAACCATTGTCACTGTTTTGTCTCAAACCCAACCGAACAACCGGTCAAGCTTCGAAGAAATCCAATCTTAGTAATTCTAAATTCAATCAAGGTGAAAATACCATTTTGGAATTACTGGATTTTGATAACAATTAATTTGGTTTTTATTATTCTTAACTTACATTCAATTTGGTATTTACAGTTTATTCTATGTTATTTTCAACTTGCATCTCAGCGGAAATAATAAATAATAGAGGGTTGACCGTTGATAGCAAAGCCCATCACTCTTTGCTATCAGTCACGTTACCCAGCATTGAACTCAACAACATGGTAAGCGAGTCGTTAGCCATTTCGTCTAACCCATGACCATCGGTCCACCCAACCAATGACCATCAGCCTCAAACTTAAGGTTGTCAAAATCGGGATCCTACATAGGATCGTGAGAGGTAGGTAGGATCGTAGATCGTAGGATTGAATCGTGGATCATAAGATCCTACCTATTTTTAGATTTTAAGCAAAAAACATATTGATAGTGACTTTGTATGTTATATAATCACTTAAAATATGAATCCATCCATTAAAAAAAAAATTGTATCATAAAATGTAATTTGCACACACTACATCGTTCTTATGTTATTCTAACAAAACAAAATATATTTAACTTTTGACATAATGTATCTAAAAAGTTCAGTACATGTTTAATCAGTAACTAAGTACCAAAATATTATCTACACATGAAAAATGTTTTCCAAATTCTAAGTTCCAAATCTAAAATAAGGTAGGTTAATTAGCATATAAAAACTAACTAACTACAAATTTACAATATGTAATCCAAAAGAGAATTCTCACTCTAAGGTAAACTAGCTAATTACAAATTTGAAATCCAAAAAAGAATTTTCAATCTAATATTCTTCTAATCTAATCACTGTCATTGTCATCCCATTTCATCATCTAAATATTTTAGGTTTTGTTTTTGAAAACGTTAAACTTAAGTACTATAGGTTTTTTTGAGATTTTATGTTGACATAGGGGTAAATTTGGGACTTCAATTCATTATTAGGCTTCTGATAACTTATTGGACTTGTGGGTTTAGGTGGATTATCTTTACCCAAATGAATCTCACTTAAAAAAAAAAAAAAAAATTCAATCCAAATGGTAGGATCGGTAGAATCCAGTATGATTCTACGATCCTATGCGATCTTACACAATCCTACATACGATCTTATCATTTTTGCGATCCTATTACGATTTTAAACTTTTTGGTGAGGTGGGATCGTAAAATTGTGCGATTTTACGATGTGGATCGCGATTTTGACAACCATGCTCAAACCTAACCACACATCCAATAGACACATGCTGTATAAAGAAAAGAAAAGAAAAGAAAAGAGGTGCATGAGGAGCAAGCAGTAGGCATGGAGAATTTTTGCTTTTGCTAAGGTTTATGGGAAAACTAAGTTAGTCCTATTGTTAGATGAAGGGAAAATTGTCTAATGAGATGGTTTCATGAGATCTCTCACTTCCACTATGTACGTATCTCATATTTTGTGAGAGAAGACTCATAAAACTGTCTTATTTTGAAGAAGAGAGTATGAGATCAATAAGATGAGAACTGGTCACTTTTAGTGAGGTTAGCAATTCTAGCTGATGAGGTCAATTATTAGCTTGTTTGTTTAATATCCTGTGAAAGTAAACAAACATGTGCATTTCCTTTTACAAGGAAACTATCTATTGTGTAATTTGATGAAACATTGATCTAACCTTCAAAGAATCTTAGTCGAGCACATGGGTAAGTCAAATAATCATATTTGAAAGTCAAGATTCACAACCATATTATTTCTAACAAAAAAAGAAAAAAGTTCAATAAATATAAAACAGAAAGAAGATATAGTTAACTGTGGGAAAAAGTTTAAACCTTCCAAACGTTTTTTATTTTTTATCTATTCATTAGATGTAAATTTTGAAAATCTAACAATCGAATTACATATTTTTATTATATTCTTTATGCTTGCAAAACTTCAAGAAGATTAAAAATCAAATAACTAATGTTTAAATATCAAGTTTTTGTGATAAAAAATAATGTACAAAAATAAGTTTATTGATTGAATAGTAAATAAAATCCGATTTGAACGAAAGTTAACATGCATGTTAAGAACATAAAAAAAAAAATGTAATTCAATGATTAGATTTTAAAATTCACATTCGATAAAAAGATAAATGACAAGTTTAGAAGGCTTTTCTCCAAACTAATTTAGAGAAAAACCTTGTAAGTTGTCTAGTAACTAGCCATGGCACACAAAATATTCAACTTGTGGTTTGGGGACATGTTCAACTTGTATGCACACTTGTGCTTATAATCTTATGGGCAAAGTTTGGCTATAAAGTTGGTTGCAGCCAATGACTACAATTCCACTTAATATTTTTTTATTTGATATAAATTTTGACAAAACCACTATTGGATTAAATTTTTTTCTTATATCAAAATTCTAGAAGATCAAAGATCAATTATTATGTTATTGTTAAAATTTCAAGTTTCTGTAGCTAGAAACATAAAAAATAAGTTTACGAATCAAATAATATGTAACATATAAATTATCATAATTGTTAAAAAACATAAAAAAAACATAAAATCTAGCCATTAGATTTTCAAAATATATAGTCACATTAATTTTTTCAGGGGGAGTTATAGTTCGTGTACGCATTTATCATTGATATGGATTGCGTTGCCAACAGGCACAGATACATACATTTTTATGCCAAAACCCAAGGGCTCAGATTTTTAGACTAGATGAGAGCGATCAATACTAGCGATTACCTCTAAGAATAACATGAAAAATAAAATGGAGTGATATAAATTTTCACCTGATACTACTGCTCGTTATTCTATATTTTCACCCTCAAAAAATGTTACAGTATAGGCTTGTGTTAAATGGTACAATATATTGTATTAGCACTTACAAGATTACCTTCAATACCTTCAATCTACACCGGTGTAAAAACCAAAGAGAAGCAGCAACGACGTGCTATGAAATGGTGGCTGCAGATTGACTGATTGATGACACCTGACCTGGATCACTGGATGGAATGAGAGTGTCGTTTTCTAACTCAACACTGGCTTCTTTTGATCTGCTAAAAGCATCTGAAGGAATGTTGATGCCAGCAAATCCAATCAAGACGGCCAGAGCTCCAAGGTAATCCATGAGACGAGGGGCATTGCCCATTACTGAATCAACTATAGCTGCTAATGGGACCTGAATTGTAAGACCAGCTGTTGCTACCGTCGTGGTTGTCAAAAGAATGGCCTTGGCCCATAAATAATCACTCAGCACATTATCTAACAAACCTATAAATGAAGTAAAAATATACATTTTCAGTATGCACTAAATATGCTACAGAAAACTTTGTGCAGCTAATATTAGTTAAAAAAAAAAAAATCATTAATCACATATTCTACAATTCTACAAGACAAGGAACCTTTTCCAAAACCTCTTTACTGTGAGGGTAAAAGTGCCATTTAGCTCTAAGGCCATTGGCAAAAAAAGGCCTCCGTTCTTTAGCTCTCCATACAATGGAAATTATTTTCCTAGTACAAGTGATCAATACAATAGTGGACTCAAAATGACAAATACAATGTGGCCTCCCAATCTCACATCATGCCTACACCATACCACTTCTTAAGAGATAAAATGCGTTTCTCAAAAAAGAAAAAGAAAAAAGAGATAAGAATGCAATTACGGTTTAATATCTTGGTTTTCACTCATTAGTACAAGATTTAGGTTCTCCAAATGCATTTATTTTTACTATTTAATTTTATATCTAGCAAAGCATTATGGCTAATAGACAATAAAGCGCATTACACTGGAGATGCTTCTTACCATGAAGTTCTGTCATTTAACCATGAAGATACTATGGCTCATTAATAAAACTACCTCCCTTATATATGATCCTCATATATCATGATCATACATCAAGTCTAAACTACAGCAAAATTAATAGTGATAAACATGCAATGATGGGTGCTTTAACATCAGGACTTGGGAGTAGCTTTAAAAATTGATACCCTACAGCAACTTAGGAAAGACAAGAGACAAGCTGACTCTGCCAATCCATCCTAGAAAAACTAGAAGTGTATAGAAAAACCCAAGCATATAAGCCCAAGAAAACAACCTCAGGGTTTGTTTGGATTGAGGGGGAGGGAGAGGGAGTAGAGTAGAATTGGCAAAAAATAGGCTGATTTTGGGCCAATTCCACTCTACTCCCCCTTTGTCCCCCTCAATCCAAGCAGACCAAAAGCTTTAGGATTCAGAAAACAAGAATTAATAGAGGATGGCAAGAGCCAGGTTGTAGTAACCATCCATCATCTTGGCTTAATGCAGCATGAATAGTAGAGAATTGTTTTCTTTTGTATAAAGTCAGCTTCTAGTTTCCCTGTTTACAGCAATAGTGGTATCAAGCTGACTTTATACAAAAGAAAACAGGGACTGGTTGCAATTGTGCTTCACAAAGGTAAGATATAAGATCATATTGAAGGATAGATTTCAAGACCTTGCAACATCTGTTTGGTACAGGATTTTTATTTTTTTGGCAAGTTACATAGCTTTGCCAAGGGAAATATCCTATACTAATATACCTCTAGGCATATCATGCTTCCGGCATTCAACAGAAAATCCATAAAGATGAAGAGAAATGTGGTTCCCTAAGTGGACGCTTGAAGCAATGAACTCGCTGCAACTTTGAAAAATTATATTTAGTACTACAGAAGTCCAAAACATTCACATCCCCAATAATGTATAAAATTCTCCTATCACATCATCATTTTCCAAAAGTAATATACACCACAAAGTATAAGGACAGGAACTGGAGATTAAACTAATGGTAAAATAACATGATAGCAGCAGAGAGATATCCTGTGTTAACGTGCAATTATGTGCATATAAACATGGACAAAATTTGGATACAACTCCCACAAAAAAATTAACATGACTACAGATTTTGAAAATCTAACTGTTGGATTGCATGTTCTTTATATTTTTAACACACATGTCAAATTTTGTGCTAATCAAATGTTATTTACTATTCGATCCATAAACTTATTTTTATGCATAATTTTAGACTGCAAAAACTAGAAATTTAAGCATTTGATTGATGACATAACAATGGATCTTTGATCTTTTGGAAAATTTTTAAGTATGGAAGATATAAGAAGAAAATATAATCCAATGATGGATTTGTCAAATTTCTCATCCAATAAAAAGATATTAAGTGAAGTTGCAACCTGTGGCTACAACTAAGTTTGTACCCAGACTTTGTCTTATAAATAATATGTAACAAGGAGCCCAGGATATGGTTGATAGAAATGTTTTGTTGTACACACACACACATACACACACAAAGGTATCAACCTCTTGTTCAAGACAACTCGTTTAAAGAAAGTACCTGAAAGCCAAGAATAATAGCAATAATAACATCCAAACCCACCCACACACACACACGTGTAAACACACAAAGATATCACCTACTAGAAAATAAAAATAATAATAAAAATGAAAACTTAGATACAAACCTTTACCAATAATTAGACCAAATTGCTCCCAGGTAAGCAGATTAAAAGGTTCTAGCTTTGTGAAATTGAGTATCAGGGCAACAGGAAGGAAAATGAAGAGGTTGAAAAGCCCTAGAAATCCAAGGAACTGTGCCATACTGGCTTGTCCACTCTTTCCATCATCATCAGGTAGCTTCTTGCGAATAAGTGTAATATACACAGCATATAATGCCGCTGAGGCAAGCGCAAGAATGTCTCCAAGAAGGGGGTTTGAAGCCACAGTTAAACCAGTTTGAGAGTCCCCTAAGCTGACAATTATTGTTCCAACCATACAAAGAAGAACACTAATGAGCTTCAACCAAGTAAACTTCTCAGACAAGAATGCTAGAGAGACCAAAAATGTAAAAAGGCTGGATGCACTGCTTAAGATGGTATTTGACTGCACGCAACAAGAAGAGAGTAATCAATTAGACCAGAATGGGGAAACATCTGCACAAATCCGATGTGAGATGTGCAATACAAATTGCAAAATGCTTACCGTGACTGTAGTATATTTCAATGAGAGATTAAATGTGAGTTGCGCCAAAAACCAAAATGGGCATATGAGTAAGCTAACTTTTGCCACTCTAGTGCGAGTCCAACGCCCTTTGGCATCAACTTGTTTATTAACATTGCCAATGGCTTTATCCTGATCTGGTAAAATCCCTTGAAGCTCATGTGATCCAAATTTTGCTTCATGACTAATACCTTCTACATGCTGGCTGACTTGCCCTTCTTCCACAAGCACAGATGAAGTCGAAGCATTGCCTTTTGCACCTAAATCACTCTCCCCAAGAAGAACAACCTGCTCTGACTCTCCCAAGCCTTGAGAAACGCTGCTCTTTTTGTTTTTCCAAAACCATAAACCCCCATAAGTATCCTCCAAAAAACGCCCGATTTCAACTAAGGGAATGTAAACCACAAACAATGAATTGCAAATGTAGGTGATAAGAAACGGTGAAACACCCGCATCTACAACAGACTGAACCACGAAACTAGCAGCTATCCAGATAGAGGCAACAGCAACAATGTATATCAAACCCAAACTCCATCTCCAAACTTGACTTTTCATGCTTTCCAAACCCAATATCCAATCAAAAACTAAAATTCTACAACACCCACCAATCAGTAGGGTAAATTCATAATACCCATGTCATAATTCACACCAAATATACCTTGAAAAAAATAAATATAAATAATTATTCTGGCAATGCAACATCAAACCCAGAAACTCAAATTGCGATACATAGGATTGAAACAAGATCCGAGTTCAATATTATACATGAAATTAAACAGAATAAGAAACCAATAAATGGAAGATTACAATGACTTACATGTCATTTAAGAGAGAGACAGGAAGCGGGTTTCCTTTCCTGCTCCGACACACCACTTGATTCCGATCTTCTCACTTCTTTTTTTTCTTCCTCGTTTCTAATATATATATATATATATATTTTTTTTTTATTGGTCTTCATTTTTGTTTTTTATAAAATTGTGTTTTTTCCGACAAAAATGCAAAACTTATCATTTAAGTTTTACTTTAATTAATTTCAGTACTTTAATTTTCCAAGTCTATTTAATTTAAGCCATGTAACACTTCCCGTTAAATATTGCCGTTTGTTTTGACTATTCCTTAAAAAAAAGTAATAATTACAAAAACGATTTGAATATTCCTTTCAAATTAATGGAAGAGCACCCAAAAAAAAAAAAATCAGCAAACTTTCCTGGTAAATAAACAGGAAAAAAAAAAAAAAAATAGAGAAGATTTTTTTATTTTTTTTGGTGGTTGACTATCTAATCATGGGTGAGTAGAGTAACTCACTTCACCCCCTCTATCTATTCTTTTCATTAAAAAAAAAAGAAAAAAAGACACAACTCATGAAATGCAGAATCTCCAATACTTATTCATTCTACATTACGTAAAGTGCAGAAATTCATAGGCTCATTTGAATATCCACAAAAAATTTTCAAACAAGAGAAATTCCCAAAATTGACTTTTCCCTCAAAAACTAAAATGTTGAAGAAGGAATTTTGCAAGTGCTGCTGATGCAGAAACTAATGTTGCTGTTGAAGAGTTATAAGTAGCGTGTTGTGCTACATGTAGTTTAATGTTAGGCAGATATGCTGCAAGTAGTTTTTAGTCTATTAAGTGAGCATGTGATTTACACGTGACTTTGAAATTAGTTTGTTAGTAGAGTTGATTATTTTTCAATTAGTTTGTTAAGCACTGTGTTGATATATATAATTTGATGGCAATGATCAATAATATCCAGATAAGCATTTTGCATCATTCTGTTTTGTAATGATCAATGATCAATCCCATGCTTTGGGCTCACAACATCCTACTCTAGAGCCATCTCTTGGGATTCATCAAGCAGCCACTCTCATCACTCAGCTTAAAGCATCTCAACTTTCTAGTTCCATCAACACAACATGTATTGTTTCTGTGACTAAGGATAAAGATTTAAATAAAGTTGATTCTTTATGTTTACAAGCATCAATCACTCTAGACCATTCATTTTTCTCATCCAATCTTATTATCCCTTCTGATATTTCCTCACATGATTGGATCATTCATAGTGGTGCTACAGATCACATGGTCCATTCAATTTCCTTAATCACAATAATTACCTCAGTTGCTCATATATCAGTTAAACTTCCTAATGGTGAATCTGTCTTATTTACTCACATTGGTCAAGTCCAACTTTCCACTAATTTAGTTCTTGAAAATGTGTTATGTGTACCCTCATTCTCTTTCAATCCCATTTCCATTGGAAAATTGACACATCATTTAAGGTGTAGTTGCATATTCCTATTTAGTTTATGTTTTGTCTAGGACTTAGTGCAATGGAAGACGATTGAATTGGGAAAAAGCATGGGGGTCTATACATCCTGCAACAATCCAATTCTGATTTCAATCCCATTTCAGCTTTCCACTTTCCTGCCTACTGTTTTATCTCATCTTGGTGTTTACTCTTCTCAAGCTTCTTTAGCTAATTGTTTGCCTTTTGCATCTTGTAATAATGTTGATGTCACTAATAAGTTAGTTTTTTGGCATAATAGATTAGGTCATCCTTCTTTGTCAAGAATGCATAGTATTGCTAGACTAGTGCATCTGATGTATCTTTTTCTATTTCAGATTTCCCAATGTCTGTTTGTCCTATTGCAAAACAAAAGAGACTTCCTTTTCCTAATGAAAATCATGTTTGTTCCTCAGTGTTTGATCTTATTTACTGTGATATCTGGGGTCTCTTCTCTATACCTTCTTTGAATGGTTTCAAGTACTTTCTCACTATTGTTGATGATTGCAATAGGTGTACTTGGGTTTACTTGATGAAGTTTAAATCTGATACATAAAGGATCTTACAATCCTTTTTTACCTTTGTTGAAAATCAATTTCAAACAAAAATCAAATCCCTAAGATCAGATAAGGGTCCTGAGTTCTCCATGTCTAAATTTTTCACTAACAAAGGTGTCCTACATTGATACTCCTCAACTGAGCTGTGTTGATACTCCTCAACAAAACTTTGTGGTTGAGAGAAAGCATCATCACATACTCAGTGTTGCTAGAGCATTACATTTTCAAGCCAATCTTCCCTTAAAATTCTGGGTTGATTGTGTCCTCACTGCAGTCTACTTGATTAATAGATTGCCTAGTCGCCTTCTGCATAATAAGTCTCCTTATGAAGTGTTACTTGGTTCAACTCCATCCTATTCTCATCTCAAGGTTCTAGGTTGTCTATGCCATGCTTCTACATTGTCTAGGAATAGGTCTAAGTTTGATTCTAGAGCTAAACCAAGCATATTTCTTGGCTATCCTTATGGTGTAAAAGGTTACAAGCTTTTTGACTTAGAATCCCAAACTGTGTTCCTTTCAAAAGATGTTGTCTTTCATGAATCTATTTTCACTTTTCATTCCATGAATCATCACTTAACCTCTCATAATCCTTGTTCATCCTCATCATCTGGTTCTCTCTTTCCATCCCCTCTTTCTTTTGATTTTGTTTTTGATTCAGATTCACCTGCTCCATCTTTTGCTTCTAATTCCATTCTTGATGCTGTTTTAGACACAAACCCCACTACTGATACTGTTCTTGTCACTGATTCCTCTCCCATAATCCCATCTTCTTCATCCCACATTGACATCCAACCCACAAATTCTCAACCTAGTGCCATTGTCCCATCTGTTCCTGTTACTCACTCTCAGATTCAACCACCTAGACATTCCACTGGGCAACATAAAGCTCCTGCATATTTGAAAGACTTTCACTACAAACTTGCTATCACTAATCCCTCACCTTCATCTGCTCAGTTGTTTCCTATTGAATCAACTCTATGCTATGATCATTTATCTTTACCTCGCAGAGCCTTTACTATTGCTTTGTCTCTTGCTATTGAGCCTACTTCCTACTTTGAGGCTTATAGAGATCTAAGATGGTAGGTTGCTATGGATGTTGAAATCCAAGCTCTTGAAGCCAATCACACTTGGGTGCTCACTGATTTACCTGTTCCAATAGGATGTAAATGGGAGTATAAGATAAAACATAGAGCTAATGGTAGCATTGAAAGATTTAAGGCCAGATTGGTGGCCAAAGGCTATACCCAGCAGGAAAGGCTTGACTATTATGAGACTTTCAGCCCTGTGGTAAAATTTGTCACTGTCAGAACCCTGTTGGCTGTTGCTGCTGCCCTTAATTGGCACTTGGTGCAGCTTAATGTCAATAATGCTTTTCTCCATGGTGACTTGGATGAAGAGGTATAAATGCTACCACCACTTGGTTTTGGTAGCAAGGGGGAGAAGGTTTACAAACTCACTAAGTCTTTTATATGGACTCAAGCAAGCCAGTAGGCAGTGGTTCTCTAAATTGTCCAGTACCATTATCAATCATGGCTTTAACAAGTCAAAATCATATTATTCTATGTTCACTAGGGTTCAAGATGGAGTGATTATCATACTCTTGATCTATGTTGATGACATTTGGTGGCCAATAACAATTTGGAGGTTGTTCCAGAATTCAAAACTTTCCTTCATGATCAGTTCAAATTAAAAGATCTTGGATCTTTGAAATACTTCCTGGGGTTCAAAGTGGCAAGGTCCAGCAAAGCTATTAGCTTATGCCGGAGGAAATATGTTCTAGAACTTCTTGCAGAAGCAGGTTAATTGGCATCAAGACCAGTTAGCTCTCCTATGGAACAACATGCCAAGCTCTCAAATAATCATGGAGAGCTGTTACCAGATCTTGCTCAGTACAAAAGACTGATTGGCAAACTGTTATACTTAACCTTAACAAGGCCTAATATAGCCTTCAGTGTACACCAGCTCAGCCAATTTCTTTCGTAACCAAGGCAACCACATTTGCAGGCAGCATACAGGGTGCTGAAATACTTGAAAGGATCACCAAGACAAGGCCTGCTGTTCTCCACTAACTCAAATCTACATCTAAAGGGTTACTGTGACTCTGATTGGGCAACATACAGTCTTTAGATCTTCTACTGAGTCTGAATACAGAGCCATGGCAACTTTAGTCAGTGAATTTGTGTGGTTAATTGGTTTGCTGAAAGATTTAACCATTAATGATGATCAACCTGCCCTTCTCTATTGTGACAGCCAAGCTGCAATTCACATAGCAGTTAACCCTGTGTATCATGAGAAGACAAAACACATCGAATTAGACTGCCATTTTGTGAGGGAGAAGATCCGAGATAGCACAGTGAAAACATTTCATGTTTCAACTAGACATCAGCTGGTAGACATTTTGACAAAACCTCTTGGACATCAGCAGTTCAATAACCTTCTTTCCAAGATGGGCATAAACAACATTTATGCTCCACCTTGAGAGGGTAGTGTTGAAGAAGGAATTTTGCAGGTGCTGCCGATGCAGAGACCAATGTTGCTGTTGAAGAGTTATAAGCAAGGTGCTGTGCTACATATAGTTTAATGTTAGGCAGAGATGCTGCAAGTAGTTTTTAGTCTATTAAGTGAGCATGTGATGTACATGTGACTTTGAAATTAGTTAGTTAGGGTGAGTTTGGTTCAGCTTTTTGTAAAAGTGCATAATGAAAAAGTTGAGTTTTTAAAAAGTGCATAATGAAAAAGTGGAGTTTCAAAAAGCTGAGTGTTTGGTAAAAACTGTTAAAAGTGTTTTTTGAAAAAGCTGAGTGTTTGGTTAGTATTTATAAAAGTGGCAGTTTGAGGAATAAATTACCAAAAAGGACAATGTATATATAAGAGCATCTTCAACAAGTTAGACAAATTTTTGTATTGTTTAGACAATCAACAGTGACATTTACCTTTTGATTATCCACTTTTTTAATCTTTATTTTTTAATATTTGTTTTTTCTTTTTCTATTCATTCTCAACAATTATATTTTTCAACAAAAAATGTTACATCTACAATATTTTTTGCAATACTTTCACAAGAATCATAACAAAATTTTATATGGAAAGTTGTTACTAGTTCTAATTGAAACCCACCACTGAAATTATATTTTTACTTATCAATATTAGCTAATTATTTAAAATTTATTGTGAAAATATTGTGAAAATATTATAGTAGTATTTTTAAATTGTGATTTCTAATTGTTTGACTTTCTTTCATCCATATGTTTACTCTTTTTTTTTTTTTTTTTTTTTTTTTTTTTTTTTTTTTTTTTTTTTTTTTTTTTTTTTTTTTTCTCTTGCATTTTGTCCACCACACGTATAACATTGGATTCCTTCATCTCACTTTTTCCTTTATATTCCAGAGCCTTCTTTCTCTTCATTTCCCCCACTTGATTCCAGAGCCTTCCTTTCTCGGCTCTCTCATTCTCTGCTCTCTTTTTTTTTTTTTTTTTTTTTTTACTTGATTCCATAAATTCTCTAGCTCTCTCTGTGATACTTGATTCCATAATCTTGCTTGCCTTTTGTTGATCAAAACTCTCCCTTCAAAACATATTTCTCAGATCAGATTACAAAATTAAATTAAAAAAAAAAAAAAAAATTACAGAAGAAGCCCGCTGAAGAAGACGAAGAAAGAAGAAGAAGAGGAAGAAGATTTTCAAGACAAAAGAAAAGAGAGACTTACGCAGAGAGATGAGATGAGCTGCGCACAGAGATGAGGAGCCGATCTCAGAGATGAGGAGCCGATCTCTTTATGAGGGAGCTGCGCACAGAGAGATGAGATGAGCTTCGCAGATGAGATGAGGGAGATGCGTATTCTGAAGTGTTAACCCTTGCCCTTTAGTCAAGGGCAGTTTTGTAACTCCACTCTCCCAACGGATATAAATAAAAGCTGGGACTCAACTTTTCAATTATGGAGCTACCCTCATCCATTTTGGAAACGCGCAAATCCTGAAGAAATATAAAAGCCAACTTTTCAGAAAAAGTTGGCTTTTATTTTCACCAAACGCAAATATGGAGCCAGTGTTTTTGAAAAGCCAACTTTTAAGCTTGAAAAGTTGAACCAAACGGGTACTTAGTAGAGTTGGTTATTTTTCAGTTAGTTTGTTAAGCACTGTGTTGATGTATATAATTTGATGGCAATGATAAATAATATCCGGATAAGCATTTTGCATCATTCTGTTTTCTGATTCCAAATCTTCAACGAGAACCGATTGTGGAGTTGTTGTCTTCGGCTGAAGCGACAGAGGAAGGAAATCAGTTTTGATGTGTAGCTAGCGGTGGATTATTAGTGAGATTGAGTTGCGAGAGAGAGGTAATGTTTGGAGTTACTATCTCTGGTATAGCCGGAGAAACCTACGTAACAAAAGTAATACAGTGGCTGCTTGCTGCTCATCATGCCGATTTTCTTCGGAATCTCCCGGCCAACTCTTTCACCTCCGTGAACCTGCTGCTATAAGTCAGCCACTCAATTAAAATTTATTAACTTAACTCAACTCAACTCATCAAAATAACAGGTTAACGTTGGTTTACATAATTATAAAGAAAAAGAAACGTTGACATTCTGGTTTTTTCTCTGAAAGCTATTGGGTATGGTATGGTGGTGGACTTGCGGCTGCGATGGTCTCTTCCTCTGAAAGCTAACCTCATATACCCGCAAGAGAAAGACTAACAAGTGTGGTGTTCCCCCAACAAAGGACGATCAAGTTTTGCTCCAGAAACCAAAAATTGACAAATCTTTTCAAGGAATGAATGAAAGTCCACTTTTCTTTTCTTTTTATCTTTGAAGATAAAATTTTCAAATATTTTGGCCCATTGAATTTCGGTCATGTGATATTTTTCCCACTCTTTTTTTTTATTTTTTAGTTCCTTCGATACTTATGTGATGTGGATTTCTGTGATGATTTTTGTTAGATTTTGATTGAATGATTAGATTAAGTGACTTTTGTATTGGGTCTTCAGGATTGATGCTCAATTGTGTTCGCAACTTAGGTTCATTATTTTTGCATTCCATATGTTTCATATATTGTCCCAATGAATAAAATTTGTGATATCTTAAGAATTTGGGTATAGACCCTTCATGAGACTCGCTTCTCTTCATGAGAAAATTGCTTTCTTTATTTAAAAAAAAAGTGATGAATGTGCTTGTACTATATACGTGACATTTGAAAAATATTACTAAGTAAATGTAAACTTGAACCTTGAATGGCTTCATGTTGGGAATATTTTGCCACTTTTGTGTAAGTGATAGTGATTCTTACGTATGTTATGAACCGGGTGTGTATTGAATTAAGTTAATGGGATTCAAAGTGGCTAACCTCCAAGAACAAGAGAATGAAAAGAGAATTTGGGATTTTATCTGCTTGCTTTTGCTATTCAAGTCTCACTGCTTAAATACAGTGCAGTTTACAAGTTGATACAACCGAGTACAATAAAATACTATAACTTTAGCAAATAATAGATAACCGAAACAATCTAAATAACTTAATAACTGTTCTGAAAAGTACGAATCTAAACTCCAATGCTGCTCTACCATCACTAACGGTCGCTTCAGCTCATCCAAATTAGCATCCTTTGTTGCTGCAAGTCAAAAACATTGATGCTGCGTTGATGTCTATTCATACCCTCACTCTCTCCACAAGACTTGGGTTCCCTTGCTCCAAGCCTTTGTTTGTTGGAAAGCGCATATTGTTTTGGCTGCACTGAAAAAGTAGTTTCTTGAAAGCAAAGTGCAAAATGCAAAATACAAAATGCAAAAAAAAAAAAAAAGGAAGTATACGGAAGGAAATGCTTGAAAAGCAAAACTTCTACTACCAAAATCTCAATACAAACCCCAAGTTTTCACTTCATTAATCTACCTCCAAAAACCAGCGCCTGTATCATTTTTTTCAACATAAGATTTCCAAATTGTTTAGTACTAACACTAATTTTTTTGACTAGAAGAAACACAATATTTCGATTCCATGTCATACCTAAACCCAGCTACACAACCATAAATATATAACGAGTTCTTAAATTTATAATGAATGTTGCACGGGTTTTAAATTCATGTCTTGGTAAAGACATGTAAAAATTCATAATAACATGTCTAAGAATGAATCTTGATGATAGAGTTAAAATTTTCTCATGAAAAGAAGCAAGTTTCATGAAGGGTCTATACCCAAATTCTAAGATATCACAAATTTTTATTCCTTGGAACAATTTATCGAACAAATGGAATGCAAAAATAATGAAACTAACTGTATGCATATGACGTGGGTTTCAGTTAGCTCTGGTAAAATTTCTGATGGTTGAATAAGAGAGTTGGGGTTCAATCCCCGTTTACACTAAAAACTACTTGATGTCTTAGTCTAATGATAAAGAGCATCATTAGGAGCAGATGTCATAGGTTGAAACTCTCTAAAAAAATAAACTATATGCATATAATTTGAAAATTGTGTCTTCCTAGCCACATTGCTACCATTGCCAGACCATCAAAACCAAGGAGATGAAGAGTTCCACCACCGCCACAGCAACCAGCTCCAGCGGCCACACCTTACTAGACCCGTCTCCATCAGGTCATCTACTCTTCACCCCGTCGGACGTCCCTCACATCCACAAGCCCATATTCCATGACTGCAATGACTGCAACTGCCAGCCTTCACTGATCATGATGCCTTTGTCGGCAGAGGGCATTCCTTTTCTTTCTTTCCTTCTCCTCTGTGAAGAATTTTATTACACAGTAATCAAAGAAAAACACAGAGAAAAACTCAACGAAGAAGAAGAACAAAGAGAAAGATAGAGGAAGAGAGAGAGAATGAGATTGAGAGATCTTCTTGATTGAAAGAAATGTCAAAATACAAAAGCTTAATTACATCAGAGATACACCTTCATATATATAGTTACAATTACAGCTATAACAGAATAGATTAGATGCAAACTATGCGCCTAAATTCACGGAAGCCCCAGCTCAGCCATAACTGCTCTTCGCGCCACAATAATGAACATTTGAATAGCCCAAGATGACATCATTTAACACATGAAGAAGAAACATAAGTCACAAAACCAAAACGGTGCGCATCACTTATACCTTTAATGAAACGGTGCGCATCATCTGCAACTTTAATGAAATAGTGCGCATTACTTATAACCACAACAGTTATAACCTCAAACGGTGCGTTTGCTGTTGAATTTGAGTTGAACCTGAACCTTTACCTTAAGTAGCTTGAGCTTCATCTTCAACTCTGGCAGAAAACTCTCACAGTTATTTTTTTTTTCAAACTTACTAATGTTAACCTTTTGCTCGTTTTACCATAGTTATATTTCCGGATTCAATTTTGATAGAGCAATTTTTAAAGAGAAAGGTATGGTAGGTATTGGGGTAGTTATTCAGAAGGAGCAAGGTTTGGTCATTGCCTCAATAACTAAAAAGTTTATCCTTCCCCACTTTGTTGATGAAGTTGGAGTCTTAGCAGCAATAAAAGCACTGGGTTTTGCTCAAGATATTGGCATATCTTCCATCATACTTGAAGGTGATTTAGAAGTTATTATCAAAGCTTTGGTTAGTGACGAAATGAATCTTTTGCTTCTTATTGTCATTTGGTTGAGGAGGAAAAATCTTTATTGTGTTTTAGCTTCTCTTGCTTTATAAAGGTTACAACTTGTTTTTGAAAAAAAAAAAAAAAAATAGAAACACAAACTAAAACACAACAATTGGCCACAACCCTAACTGGATTTGTAAAAGAATATTAAAATAAATAAAAAAGTTTTTTTTTTAATTTTTTTTTAATTTTTTATTTTTATAGATAATTTTCACTCTCTTACCATCATTGAGTGGTTGAGGAGGTCTTCAACATGTAGCATAATCCTCCATCGGAAAGGCTGTGAAAGGTTGTCAGATCTCTACAATAAGAACAACTCCATGTGTTTGGTTTGTATTTTGAGGATTTCACTTTAATCCAATCTCCCTTGGTATCTTTGTTCTTCTGTTTGTGTTTGAAACTCTCTAAAAGAAAAGATCATAAATGGGCTTGGACTTGAAGACGAAGTGATAGAGAGATGAAATTAAAAGTCAAATCATGTTCCTTGCCTTCTTCTTCTTCTATTTTTTTCTATTTATTTAATATTTTAGCAATCTAAATGAAAAATTGGATACAGGTTTTCTCTTAGCTCGTGAATTATTCTTGTAATATGTAGTGGGCCCAAATATGGTTCGGTTGATTTTTCTATAATGAGTTTGATATTGAAGGAGAATATATTGAAGCTAGGTATTACATGAGCTCTCAAGAGAGTGTCGTTGAAAGAGTCAAAGAGTGTCCTTGAAAGGGTCAGCGAGAGTGCTAGGGAGAGTCGGAGAGTGTTCTTAAAAGTTCAGAGAGAGTGCTTGGGAAAGTTACCTTAGGCCGTCGGGAGAGTCTCCTCAGGTGAGT
Organism: Quercus gilva; assembly: GCA_023621385.1. NCBI lineage: Eukaryota > Viridiplantae > Streptophyta > Magnoliopsida > Fagales > Fagaceae > Quercus > Quercus gilva. The sequence continues at coordinate 67,665,303 of CM042481.1, forward strand.
CAAAGAGTGTCTCTGAGAAGGTTAGATAGAATCTTTGGAAAAGTGTCTTTGGGTGAGTCAGAGAGTGTCCTTGAGAGGGTTAGAGAGAGATCTTGGAAAAGTGTCCTTGAGCAAGTAAGAGATAGTCACTGAGAGGGTCAAAGCCCTAGGAGAATCAAGTGAGTCAGAGAGTTTCCTTGAGAAGGTCAAAGAGAGTTTCCTTGGGAGGGTCAAAGAGAGTTCTTGGGAAAGTGTTCTCGAACAAGTAAGAGATATTCCCTAAGAGGGTCAGAGCCCTAGGAGAATTAGAGACAGAGGGAGAGAGAACCCCATTTGCCAAAAAAACCTTCCTTCTTTTTATTTAGAGATGTGTGATCATAGATTCATAGGTGCTTAAGAGAATATGCATTATTGGGTGAATATAAAATGTGTGGTTGTATTTGTTTTTTGAGCAGGAACCCCCACATAATCAAAGCTAAAGAATTCATAAAAGCCAGTTAGGGTTGTGGTCAAATATGAGTTCAAAATCTGGGTTGTGTTTTAGTTTGTATTTGGTTGCCAAGAAAATGGGATGGGAATGTTCCTACATTTTTTTTTCTATCTTAAAATTAAGAAATTAGTTTCTTTAAAAAAATTAAATGATGATGTGGTATTTTAAATAGCAATTAAAATATTTTATTAGCCATGTAAGCTTAAGAGTGCCAATTGTGCAATTCATTAGTCACAGAAGTATTTTTTGTTAGTGAATTAATGGTAGTGACCAAATTAATTGTAAATTAAAAGTAACAAGGATTAAATTGACTATTACCAAAATCTAAGGACTAAATTAACTATAACCCCAAAAAAATGAAGCAAAATAGTATTTTTCGCCTTTTTTTTTAAGCACAATGTTTGTTGAATCTAATCGGACATCTAACTGGTATTTGCAACGTGATGTTGATTTTTTTTTTTTTTTTTTTTTTTTGGGATAAGAGTATATTAAGAAAAAAAAAATTTCATTGGTGAACTTACAAAGCACATTACAATTGATAGGCCAAGAATGTATTGACCTATCGTGATAAATTAATCAATTAATTAGCCAAGTGAATTAATTAAGTTAATTGACATGCAATACACGTGGTAACACAAACAAATCATCAACTAAGTTAATATGCAGCGAAAAATAAAGTTAACACGGTGATTTGTTTATGAATGGGGAAAACCTCCAAGGCAAAAACCTCATCGGGTGATTTTAAGGTCACCACTCTTAAGAATCCACTATTATCACAACAAGCGGTTACAAGTAAAGGAATCCCAGTACTTTATACCAACCTACAGTTGAACCTTTACCTCAATACTCAATTGGATTTGTTCTGTAGTGATAATCTCTCATTTTAATGCACGGCTCCCAGTACGTGACTAACCAATCGATGCGCGGATCCTAGTACGCAGCTTACACACCAACTTGAGAAAGATGTTGGCTGGAAAGTTCTTCAATTCATTTACATGATGAAGATCACGAAACTCCTTGGTTACAAAACCCTACAGCGTACAAATGCAGTTGCTTCTTGAAGAGAAAGATGAACTAGGGCATAAGTCTCCGGTTCACAATATGCTTATGAAAAACCTTTGCATCTACTTGCATCACCTATAACGGCCTTTAAAATAATCCTTATATATGTTTAGGGGTGTGAGAAAAGAAAGCCTAAACAATTATTCACAGATTGGAATGAAATCAGAGGTGAAAAACTGATTTTCTTAAATCTCGATAGATAGGTTATCTGTCGAGAGCTGTTGAGCATCGGGTTGAAACAGCTTTTTAACCTCGATAGATATTGGTTGTCGAGCTTTAAAAACTAGTAGTTCTTTACTTGAATCTTGGACAGATTTGCATGGTTTTAACACTTGAACTTGAAACCTTGTTCTTTGAAGTATTAAACACATCATAGGTTTACTCAATTACAAGTGAAGTGCATTTCGTCAAAAGATTAGCCAATTCTAAATTTGACATATGTTCCTAACATGATTTATATATATCCTAACAACAATATTGGGCTTAGATTAGATTGGGTACATCAAACTTAAAGTCTATGAGACAGTGGTAATAAAAATAATGATAATAATTGCACAAATTTACCCTAAACTATAGGAAATTTGTGTTGGGTGTACATGTGGGAGTAAAGTTCCATATTGAATAATAATGAGAAGAATGAGTGGTTAATTGAAAATAATTGAGCACATATCTATTAGGCTTAGGCCTTTGGAGTTAAAGTGTATTTCTATATGTTATATTAATTATTCAAGGAAGTTCCCCAATGTGTTTATCTCCCCATCAAGTTGTATAAGAGCTCATGGTGTTGTGGGGCAAAGGTAGCAAGGTTATCAATGGTGGTGTGGTGCAAAGGTGGCTTGGCTATCAAGATTCCTTTCACAGTTGGAGTGGGAATGAGTGGTCGGAACGAGTGGATGTACTTGGAGCCTTTCGCAAATGGAGTAGGGATGGTTCCCTTTTGCTATTGGAGTGAGGACGTAATATTTAATCAAGCAAGCTTATAAAGCTCACACAAATGAGCTTGGAAAAAGGCCCAACAAAGGAGTATTGCTGCCAATGGTGCTAAACAATGGTGAGGTGTGAGGTTCTCATGGAGGAAAAAAGACATGCTAGATTGACATGTGGAGGCCCATGGATGATGCATTAGCGAAGGAAAAAGCCCATTAGGCAAGGAAAAGCAAGTAGGACTTGTTCATGACCCACAGATTGGTCTTGAATCCCACAGAGGAATAGACTCACACATGAGGGGGAGATTGTTGAGTATACATGTGTGAGTAAAGTTCTACATTGAATAATGATGAAAAGAATGAGTGGTTAATATAACATAATTGAATACATATCCATTGGGCTTACGCTTTTTGAGTTAAACTATGTCTCTATATGTTATATTAATTATTCAAGTAAGCTCCCCAATGTGTTTATCTCCCCCAACAATTTGTACTTTACATCCCAAACTAGGAAAGCTTGTAATCATCACCTATATTGCACCAAATCTTGCACATTAAACTCCATAGTTTAATCATATATTGATATATATATATATGTGTGTATGTGTGTGTCCACACGCATATGCAGGGAGTATAAGTTAGTTGACTGTTAAAATTAATAGTCATGTGCAAATCACATGACTATAAAAAAAAAAAAAAGAATTCCACGTTCCCTTTGGAATTCTGTTTTAAAAACTGTATGCCACACTTTTTTTATTATTCATTTTCCCTTTGTCTTCTAGAGAGAAACTTGTAAAGGCTCGATTGATTTGTTTCAGGCTTCATACGTAGCAATTAGCTAATATATGCTATCATCAATATTGTTAGGAAACTTATTTTGCGCCCATCACTTTTGAAGTTGCCGTATGGAATATGAAATGTCTTGCTGCTGCTTGATAGCTGAGAGATTTTGAAAATGGTCCTTGATGTTCAGGTGGTGTAAGTTTAGCTAAAAGGCGGGAAAACAGTATGATTATCTGAATTCTTCATAATGTTCCATTCATTATATGATAATAGCGTAGGTGTTGATATTATCAAGCTTGGGGATTCCACTAAAACATACATGCTTGCTTGATTTGAATTTGTAATAAGAGCCTAGGAAGATAATAGACAATGTTCAATATACACAGTTGTAAACAACTTTTATGGTCACTTGGCTCAGTATATTGCTAGGAAATGATTAAATGAAGTTTATTAGTCTAAAACAAAATTGTCCTTCAAACAAGAAATCAAAATTGAGCAAGGAAAATACAACCAATCTGGGCTGCCAGCTGGTTGCTACACATTCATAGACAAAAGGTTCATGCAAACTGCAAAGAAACAATATGACCAAAACCATGAGAAATCTATAATAGCAAGGAACCTGTGATTCTGAAACTAGGTAAAAGTACATAATAGCAGCAATTCTTCACATAAATGTATATGGCGGAAATAGAGAGAGATAAAGATTGTAGAAGGCCCATAATTTTAATAATCTTACTTGTAATCTTCTCATTTAGAAAATTTTTCCATTTTCTATAGAACTCAGTGCTAAGTCACAATCCAATGTCATTGTTGCAGTTTGAATAAAAAGTTAGAAAGCATTCAAAGAAAGCCATGAGAAACCACATAGAGAATCGTCTTAGTATAGAGATATATATATATATATATATATTTGGAAATTAACAACACCATGTGCCTCAAGTTTTACAAAGAAGATGCACTGCCACAGCGTGATGCAGTATGCCTTGAATTTGAACCCCATTCTATGGCTTCTGCCACAGCTCGTTGCCGTTCCCTTATGGATTCTTCATCACGAAGATTCTGATTTTCAGACATCATATTATGATCAGATGGTGGAGAAGGATCATCAAAAGATGTGGTATTTGCACTAGGACTGGTCCCAAGGAAACTGAGAGCAGTCACAACATCACTGATCAGGGGGCGAACTGATGGTTCCTCTTGGAGACACATTGCTGCAACTGCTACTGCTTGATGTAATGCTCTGAGGGGAAAATCTCCATGAAGAAGTGGATCAGCTAATTCTGGGAACCTCTGAGGATCCTTAAATATTGGTTGTGCCTATTAATTAGATTAGAGAGGAAAAAAAATCAGCACGATCTTTTAGCCTCAATAAAAGTATATGGTTAACCCTCAATTGACAAGATAACAAAATCTAACAAAGACTTACCCATGTAACTAGATTTTGCTCCTCAGTATATCTTGTGGTGTCAATGGCTCTCCTTCCAGTGATTAACTCCAACAAAACAACTCCAAAACTATACACATCCGACTTTACTGTGAGTTGACCTGTTCTTTGATACTCAGGAGCACAATATCCATATGTTCCCATTACCCTCGAAGATACATGTGTCTTGTCCCCAACAGGTCCAAGCTTGGCTAATCCGAAATCAGAAAGTTTGGCATTGAAATCCTTGTCTAGCAAGATGTTCGAGGATTTCAAATCACGATATATGACCGGGGGATTGGCCTTGTCATGCAAATATTCTAGACCTTTGGCAGCTTCTAAAGCTATTTTCATTCTTGTGAACCAATCTAATGGCTTTTGCTCTTGTGGCACATCTGAAAATCAAATTTTTAGTTCATGAGAAAATCAATTAGTGGTTTAATTTTCTGAGAATATCATCGCAGATACAGGGTACATATGGTTATAATGACTTGCTGGTTATTAATTTTCTTACTTGTGTGATCAAATACTACAACCGCATTATCTCTTTTCTGTGTGGTTTGCTACCTAATAATTTATCATCCATTCAAAAGGAAGGCAATAAATAAATATAGTACCAAGTAGATGGTCTTCCAAAGAACCCAGTTGCATGTACTCGTACACTAAAAGTCTTTGCTCTCCATCGGCACAATAACCAATCAAATTTACTAGATTTTCATGGTGTAAAAGGCTCAACATCAACACTTCAACAAGAAACTCTCTGTTTCCTTGCAATCCATTCCTGTCAAGTTGCTTGATAGCCACAACCTGGATAAAAACTAACACGATATCACTACTCAAATCCTTTCAAAAGTTTCATATGAACTATGGAAGGTATCAACTATCAAGGCTAGAGTAGATGTCCGACAACAATTTGGTGCTTTACCTGGCTGGTTTTCTCAATTCTCCCCTTGTAAACTCTTCCAAATCCACCCTCACCTATAAGACATTCTTGTCGGAAATTCTTTGTTGCCATGGCCAATTCACGGAAAGTGAAAGTTTGTGCAGCAATGTTTTTGTTGGCGGTCTCTTTAATGGCATCCTTGTTTGTAGTTTCAACTGGTATGACCTTTGGCTTAGGATTTTCTGTACAAGATAAGCATCATGTGCCCCTCAACAATAAAAATCAACATACACACACATATATAATTCTTCTTATGAATATGGCAAGGTCCAATTTTGGTTCGATCTTCCTTCTTGCTTAAAAAAAAAAAAAGAGTATGAAAAATTCTATCCAGCATTTATTGGGAATTATTGGAACCCATCTGTATAAATAGAAGATTATGTTTGGTAATTAGAAAACCTATAGCTTAAGCAATAATTATATTATGCATCCGTTATACCACATATGAGATTACTTGTTTTAGAAGTCATTTTCGATCTAATCAAAATTACATAGGTTTCTAAATGGGTTGGCATACCTGGCCGAGGCTGTGATGAAATGGGTAGTTCTTTGGGAGCGGCAGCCAACTCTCTCCTCCTGCCACTATTTGTCCCCTTAGCTTTGTTCCCATGGGATGAAAAACACGAAAAACAACTCATTTCTTGTACAAATTAAATTCCTCTGTTATGAATTATGATCCCTTTATTTCTAAATTTACCACTTTAAAAATTCACTGAAAAATCATATACAAATGAATAAAAAAAGAATTCCAAAATTTTCTTTCAATTACTTTACGATGACAAAATAAATTTCTGTGTATAAATTAGAATTTTAATATAAAAACTCTTGATCAAGAGAAAAAAAGGAAAAAAAATCAAGAAAGAACAAGTTTGTAGTGTATATATTTACAAAATAACATATAATAAAAAAAGTGAAGTGGGTTATAAACCCCACAAAACAATATTTCATAAAAATATGAAATCAATAATGAAAGCCCTACAAAATCCTAATGCCAAATTCGCCATGAAACTTAAAAGACTCAACAAATTCACCGAACACCCCGAACCCGGCAAAGGGAAAGGTGTAGGTATGCAAGCAACAAAAATGGGTTGCTATTTTTTTGTTGTTCCCACAAAAGATGGAGGGAAAGAAGGTGGTTTCGAAGGTTCCTAAGAGAGAGAGCAAAACGTGGAAACCAAATTGTCTAAAGTTTGTGGAGATCATATATTATTCCGTTAAAACTGATAAATATATATATATATATATACATATATATTTTTTTCTTTTTGAAGTTTATACGAGATAAATATAGATGTTAGAGATCTAACAATATTATCAAACAAGAGAGAGATTAAGTCATGGTGGCCACCATGTTTCTAGCACTTTGGTGGGCAACAACAACAACAACAACAACGTCAATGTTTATGTATTCAGTGGAAGACTGGTTTTGCATTCCATATTTAAATGTGCACCAAACTTACACCGTTTTTGTGCCAAATGCAGGACTATAACTAAAAGCACAAACAAAAAATAATCTTTAAAAAAAAAAAAAAGCCTTCTCATATCGAGCGCAAATAGCAATTCCAAAAAGATCAGGAAATTGTCTTGCACAAAAACTTGATTCAGCAATAACTGACAAGACTTTGGCCCATTTGGGTAGCTCATGCTATTACTGATAATTAATGTCTTGAACCAACAGCTGAATTTCCTAACTTTCCAGCATAGCTAGATGGCTCTTGAAAAAACTTTAATGACACACACATATTAAGGGAGTCAATATTTGAACCAAGGTTGTTTTTATTTGAACAGGAGAAGGAAATATTTTGGTATCTATTGATACTAGTATATCATTTTAGAATTATTGCTATTTATGTGTGTGTGTTTATTTAAGTAATTCTTGTAAAAAAAACGTATAAATTTAAGTTGTGTTTGGTTCAACTGAAATTGATTTTCGGAAAATATTTTATGCATTTATGGATGTTTGGAGCAACTGAAAATATTGGTCACAACCAGAAATTGTTTTCATGTTGACTGTAAAATAAAGGCATTTATGGTGAAAATTGGACTATGTTTTCATCTTTCGTAAACCATTTTTCGCTTCACCCGAAATTCATCAACCTAACCTCCACCCCCTACCCTTCACTGTTCGATACCTAACCACCACCCTCGACTAACGTCCTCGATCTCCGATAGCTAACCAGCACCGTCGGCCATTTGTGGCTGTCAGTCCTCTATCACAAAGTTTTTTTTTTATTTTAAATTTTGTATATTATATCTGTGCTTGGGAGATGAAAAAACATCTCTCTCTCTCTCTCTCTCTCTCTCTCTCTCTCTCTATATATATATATATATATATAAAGAGAGTCATTTGGTTTGCATAACGTAAAAAAAGACAGTCGATGTTATAGTAATATGAAATGGAGTACATTGATGTCAAAATTTTGTGGAACTTAGCACTTAGGGTACCAAATTCTTTGTCTTCTCAATCGCTTAAAAATATATATATATATATATATATTTTTTTTTTTTGACAAATAACCATATAAACTCAAATTTTAATAATATTTAGTTAAAAGAATCATAAAATTCAAAGAAAAATAACCAAAACTTTGAGTTTCTTATTTAAAAACCCAAATTAGATCAAATGCCTCCAAAGTCCTACCCATAATGGGGTTGCTATGCTGCCACCATTATAATCAAAATCAAAATACAAAATGATAATTCTAAACTTGTAATTGTTCAAATAATGATAAGTTAATTAATATTCCCTTTTTTTTTTGTTTTGAAAATTACAAATTTATAATCCAAAGACTTTGAACCTCTAAAGTCTTAAAAGAGAGTTTAGAGACTTTGTTTTTCTTTTCCGAAGTCTTTGAAGTCTTCTTTATGCTGAGCAGAACTTTTCAATTTATAAAATTTTTTCTTATATTACCTAATTTTCCACACCAAACTTTTTCTTTTTGATGGAATTCCACAAAAATTTTCTTATAGTACCTATTTTCTACACCAAACTTTTTCTTTTTGATGGAATTCCACACTACATGTTGAATACACTCAATAACATTTTTCTCCATCTAGTTTTTCCAAGAAAGTGTTGTTCAAGAAAAGTAAAGATTGTGGGGGCCTTAGAATCTTGACAAACAATAATTGTGCAAAGAATTCCACATTCATTTGAGGGAATAGAAGATATTGAAATCTAATACCCTCTAATACCAACATCAAACATTTAATCTTGCTTTTACTTACTAATTGAAAAGTATTTGAAAAAAAATAAATTTCTTTGGAGATTAAGAAAATAACTCTCAAGATATTCACCATACACATTGAGAAGCTTTAGCAACCAACTCTTCTATGGCCTGGGCTTCTTTCTTACATACTAGTTGCAAGTAATTCATCAAATATCCTCATATTTTGTTACAAAGAGCCATTTAGTTTGCACAATTACGTAGAATCTTATCGTTTTTTGCTTGATACTTTACAAATTGATCACTAATCACTAAGAGACTCCAAATAGAGCTACCACGATTGCTAGATGAACACTAACATCACCTATTAGAATGTATCAATTTTTCTTTTTAAATAGCTGCAGTAACGAAGGTGGTGTTATGGCAAGGTATGATAAACTACCTTTACTAGATCACTGCTTGTTTGAGCTGAAAATTGATTTTAGACTATCGTATTGGATTGCCTTTGACATTTATTGGAAGAAACATCATATTCATTAGTATATAGTTTGTCATCAATGTAGAGGATCTTTTCAGGAACTAGGCAAAGCAGATCTAGAAAAAAGTCCTCGGATTCTGATACTTGTCCCAATATGTCTACCACACTATGAATTGTTAATATAGTAAAATTGATCAAGAACGTAGCTAAACACCTAATTTTGTTTAGGTAGTAAAAAATATATCTAATTTTTTATTTATTTAAGTAGTAAAAAATATGTTTTTCATATCATTTTCTGGAACGCAGCTAAACATCTGAAAATATTTTCTAGAGTATTTTCAGGAAAGCAACCAAACACTTGAATTTTTTTTTTTTTTTGGGAAAAATTTTTCATCTAAAATATTTTACTGTTAGAAAATATTTTTTGTCTATCCTAACATGGTCATTAATTTTATAATTATCAACATATTAAAATCCACGTATTTTATAAGTCTAAATATTAGCCTATGCAATTAACCCAATATATTAGCTTAAATAACATTTTTCCCAATTTTTTAACATTATTTTATTTTATTTTTGTAATGGGGGTTAGAATTAAGGGGTTAGCAATTTTGGGGTTAGAGATTTAGGAGTTAGTGATTTTGGTGTTAGGTTTACAATTTATTGGATAGCGATTTAGGGGTTAGCAATTTTGCAGTTAGGGTTTAGGGGTTACAATTTAGGGGCTAGTGATTTAGGGGTTGGGGTTTAGGGGTTACAATTCAAGGGTTATGGATTTAGAGGTTTGAGATTTAGGGGTTAGCAATTTATGGGTTAGGGTTTACAGGTTACAGTTTAGTGGTTAGTGAATTAGGCATTAGCGATTTCGGGGTTAGAAATTAGGTGTTAGCAATTTAGGGTTTATGGATTTACGGTTAGTGATTAGAGGTTAGAGATTTAGTGGTTAGCAATTCAGGGGTTTGAGATTTAGGGGTTAGCAATTTAGGGGTTAGGGTTTATAGGTTACCATTTTGGGGGTAGGGTTTACAGGTTACAATTAAGGACTTAGGAATTTAGGGGTTAGAGATTTAGGGGATAGCAATTTAGGGGTTGGGGTTTAGGGTTTACATTGGTTAGCAATTTCGGGGTTAGAGATTTAGGGGATAGGGCTTAGGGGTTACAATTCAAACATTAAGGATTTAGGGGTTAGCGATTTATTGTTTAGAGATATACTGGTTAGCAATTTTTTGGTTAGAGATTTAAGGGCTAGTGATGTAGGGGTTACAATTTAGGGGTTATTGATTTTGGGGTTACAGATTTATGGGTTAACAATTTAAAGACTTGGATATTTAAATTTAAACTAATTTGATATCTAAGGCAATAAAAGTTAATTGATTGAAGAACATTCTAAAAGGGAACAACACATTTAAAGAGCAAAAGCACATTTAATAATTGGTGTTGAGTTTAATAAAGGAAAGACATTCAAAACTTAATAAAGACTCCGCTCCAATTAAATGTCACTCCTTCATAAGACTTAATCATTAATTTTCATTAAGTAGCAAGCCTTTATTTGTATCCATATGTGCACACATTTGGATGATTATTTCTATATGTCTGGATACTCATGTGCTCATACAATTAGATGTTTGTGTGCACATTTTTGATGATTGTGCTTAAATGCTCAGGTGATTGGATGGTAAGATGTATGTGTACTTGGATGTTTAAACGCTCACACGTATTAATGCTCCCATGTTCACAGGTATTGATGTTCACATGCCTATATATTCTTACATGCTTGTTTCCCCATATGCTTGTATGCTTAAATATCCACGTCCACATGCTTCAATGTCTACATGCTTAAATGTCCACATGTCCACATGCTTTAATGATCATATGCTCACATGTCTACTTGCTTTGATTTTCACATCCTCCCACACTCGCATGTTCATATGCTTGATTGCTTACATGCCTGGATACTCACACACTCGCAAGATTTTATGCTCGTATATGCCCACATGTTCTCATGTCCACATACTCACATGCTCACATGTCTACATGCTTTGATGATCACACGCTCACATGCTTTGATGATCACACGCTTACATGCTTTGATGATTATTTGCTCCCATGCTCACATGCTTGCATGTTCACTTGCTTTGACTATCAAATGCTCACATGCACACAAACCTGAATGATGATATGTCTATATGCTTCGAGGCTTAAGTGATCATGCAGTTGGAAGTTTATATGCTCATATGCATTGATGTATGCTGAGGTGATTGAGCAGTAAGAGGTACGTGTTAGATGCTTAAATGTTCATGTGCTTGTATACTCACATGCTGGTATGCTCTTATGTTCAAATGCTTGTATGCTCACATGTTCACATGCTTGGATGTTCATATCCTCACATGCTTGCATGCTCATATCTTCACATGCTTGCATGCTCATATCTTCACATGCTTAGATGTTCACATATTTTCATGTTTGCATGATTAGATGTTCATATGTTTATACATCCCTTTAACTCTCACATAATTGATTGCCTTTTGCATGTCTATTCTACTTTCCATATCTATCTCACATGACACGTAGACGAACGTTAGGGCTTAGATGCATGTGTGCATTCACATAGGCTCATTAGATAGGCACCATTTATCCACTATCTAGTAAAGATATATGAAGGCCAGCTACTACTAGGTAGGTTTGGGGTACCTAATCTATTCCCATCCTGTACCCTAACTTCGGACCTCGCCAGGTAGGAAGACCTCCATGAAGTCATTTTTGGTTCCAGGACTTATAACCAGGTGGTGACTCCTTCGCCTCTTTTTACGAGGCACATCGTACTCCCAAGCTCGCGCTCACTTTGGGTCTAAATTGTTTTCAGGGAGGTTAAGTACTGTGCAACTCGCCTTCGCAAAAAGGAACTGACATGCCAATGTGTCGTCTAAAGGGGGCATGAATCACGAAATTTACATAGGGAGTTTTTATTTTAAAACATTCTTTAGTAAAATTTTTCTTGATTAGGACCTTTTCTAGTCTAGACCTTCTAGTTAAAGTTTGCTAACCTTCTGCTTTTTGGTGTCTTTTAGATTGACCGAGGTGAACGATCAAAATCAAAACTTCAAGAGCTCTATTGTTTGAGATAAAGGTATAACCTTGTCTCCTTCATTTTGTTGTTTACTTGTTGTTTTACTTGCTTTAATAACTCTTGCTTAGTTTAGGTTTATTTGCTTAATAGAATAGAAGCATACTAGGTTAGATTATGTTTTGTTTTGTCTATCTTCTTGTTTGTTGTGTTTCTGGGTAGGGATGTGCGTGCATGTTTGTGCATGCGTTTGCATCCCTATGAACATGCGTACCCATGTTTAGGGTAGGCGCGTGCATGTTTAAACCTAGAAACCCAAGTTTCAATGTTCTTATGTGTTCTTCCTACTTTGCTTAGTTTTAATGTTTATTTAGAATCTGTTTATCTTAATTTTCACATGTTTTAATTAGGGAGTAGTAGCATAACATGTCTCACATGCTTGATTTGTTAGATTGGTAATTATTGTTTATGTGTGATGAATAACATAAACTTGCATAAGAACATGAACATGCATTTATGCATAAGTGTTGTGATGTTGTGATGCAGTGAGGTAAGTAGGGTAAGTACATGCATATTTAACATGATGAATTTTGTTTGCTTGATGAATATAGTGATTGTTATGAACATGATGTGATGCCCCAATTTGATTGATTGTGTGATGTGTATGGGTGTGTGATGAGTCCTACATCGGGTATTTACTAGGTTGAACTGGGCTTTATGTAACAACCCAAGGAAAAGCGCTAGTCACATCTGCGCTATACTTCAAAAGGACTAGTCACAATTGAGGTTACTTGTAGTTGTTAATAAAGCCCAATTCAACCCAGTAAATACCCGATGTGGGACTCATCATACACCCACACACATCACACAATTAATCAAATTGGGGCATCACAATCTCTTCCACTTAAATCCCTAACGCCCTCGTTAGGGCCCATTTTGTGGGGTAGTGTCTTTGAGCCTACACGGGATTACCGGGTCGGCTCTGATACCATATGTAACGACCTAAGGAAAAGCACTAGTCACATCTGCGCTATACCTTAGCAGGGGTTAGATATTGTGGTGCCCCAATTTGATTGATTGTATGATGTGTGTGGGTGTGTGATGAGTCCCACATCGAGTATTTACTGAGTTGAACTAGGCTTTATTAACAACTACAAGGAACCTCAATTGTGACTAGTCCTTTTGAGGTATAGTGCAGATGTGGCTAGCGCTGTTCCTTGAGTTGTTACATATGGTATCAGAGCTGGCCCGGTAATCCCGTGTGGGCTTAGAGACACTACCCCACAAAGTGGGCCCTAACAAAGACATTAGGGATTTAAGTGGGGGAGATTGTGATGCCCGAATTTGATTGATTGTGTGATGTGTGTGGGTGTGTGATGAGTCCCACATCGAGTATTTACTGGGTTGAACTGGGCTTTATTAACAACTACAAGGAACCTCAATTGTGACTAGTCATTTTGAGGTATAGTGCAAATGTGACTAGTGCTTTTCCTTGGGTCGTCACATAATAAGTCAACAATGCTACCACCGTTTTCCTTGCTGTTGGGATTATGCTATTAAACCATGAATAAGGCTGCATAGTGTTCACACTAGGTTGCTCACATTTTGTCAAAGTCCAAGTTCTCTTATGGATAAAGTGATGGCCTTGGTAGTCTTTGCCTAGACTTTGACTACAATGAACCATTAGAGATCAACACGTTTACAATTCTTTCAAAGGTTAATGGCAGACTTATTTCTCTTACCCAGATTTTATTTTCATCTCAAAATAATGCTTAGATATTTAATTCATTAGGCCAATGATATTAAGTTCATGAACAAGTCATATTAGTTTGGCCCACGGCTTTTATTGGGGTTATATATTAAATCCTAGGTTTGCCCATAATGTGTATTTTAGAACAAAGTTTCAGTTATAGAGCCTAAATTCATGTTTCAAGTTTTACTTTTGTTTAGGACATATATTAAATCCTAAAGTATTAGCTGCTGGCTCTGAGTTTGATAAGGAAACATATTCTTGGGTAGAAATGTTTTGCAATAGTGTTATCATTTAGTTCAGCAAGTATAATTTTAGTGAGTCAATTTGTATAAGTCAATAAGATTTATATTTTGTGGAGGATATTAAGTAATTTTCATGATTGATTATAGGTTCTATTTAATAGTATTTTGAGACTATTTGGAGGGTGTTTCAGCTGGACTTTTAGAGTGATTCAAGTGCTGTAAGTAGTTATGCATAATATGCACAAGTTTTGTCATTTAGGTTCTTGGATGTCAAAGGTTTTCAAAAGTTTGGTATTTCAAACTTATATTTTCTAAAGTTTGTCAAAAGTATTTTTGTATCATTGAAAGAGAAATTTCAACTATTAAATAATGTTTTAAAGAGATATTTCGAATTTTAAATAAGTTTTGAAAGTCCAAATCTCATTTAAAAGATGAGTTCTAAACTAAACTATTTTCCGTAAATAATTGAGTTTCAATGTAAGTTTTCTAAAAAGGTTCTTGTTCTTTAAATTTGTTAAAACCAAGTGATTTCAAAGTCATATTCCTATTCTCCAAATGGTATTTAAAATGTTTCTTTCATCAAATTTAATTTTCAGATTTACTCAAGAATTGTAATATATTTACATAAACTCCCCAGTCTCTATTCGTTCCCCAAGAGAGTCAAGCATCCTTTGATTTATGTTCTATTGTATAGTATGATCTTCGATATGCCTCTGTATTTGAAAAGAAATCGTTAATACCAAGTAAATTATCATATTTTGTATAAACTTTGCTTTGTGATATGTGACTCAAAATAAATGTTTTTAGAATTGATCAGATATATCAGATATATGTGTAAATCCGCTCACAGGATTGTATGTGAGAATATGTATTGATCCCTCATCGACAGGGGTTAGATGTTGGTATCCGCTCATAAGATTATATGTGAGAATATGTGATGTGTATATGTGACACTGTGTTGTGATCAATTATGTGTATGTGATTTCTAATGATTTTAAGATGTGATTACATATGTATTAAGTGATTCATTATATGTTTTGGAATAATTATTTTTGATATCATTGAATGAGTTTGTGAAAAATAAAAATACTTGTGCTTTGCTTGACTCTATTCCGTTGTGTATTCTGTATAATTACTTATTGGATGTGTGGCTCACCCCATCAATTACAATTTTTCAGATTAAAGTTTAGTTGGGGAACAGAACCTTTGGATTGCTTCGTTAGGTGCAAGGTAGAGCGTGGGAGTTTTAGGTGAAGTGAATAATACTTGGAAGTCCTAAAAGATTATTAGTTTTTTTTTTTTAATTTTTTTTTTATTTTGCTTTAGATTTCACAGTATTTTGGAGATCATTCTAAATTGTGGATTTTAGTATTGTAAAAGATTGATTATGAGCATTGTCTATTTGGGGTTTTATTGAATTATGTTTAAATTAATTATGTTTATTGAGTATATGTAAGATCAGCAAGTTAGTCATGCATCTAAATTCATGTTCCATGGATTTGGGTCGTGACAGTGTTGGTATTAGAGTCGGCCTAGTAATCTCGTGTGGGCTCAGAGACACTACCCCACAAAGTGGGCCCTAACGAGGACGTTAGGGATTTAAGTGGGGGAAATTGTGATGCCCCAATTTGATTGATTGTGTGATGTGTGTGGGTGTGTGATGAGTCCCACATTGGGTATTTATTGGGTTGAACTGGGCTTTATTAACAACTACAAGAAACCTTAATTGTGACTAGTCCTTTTGAGGTATAGCGCAGATGTGGCTAGCACTTTTCCTTGGGTCATTACACATGATGTGTTTAGTTATTTTCCATATGATTGTTTACTACCTTTGGATGATGTTGGTGTATGTGCTACCTTGATGCCATGTCTGCTTGTTGTCCTTTTGCCTAATGTTGTGTTATGTCATGAGATAAAGTATGAAATGCCTAGATGTGTGTTAGGACATGTGCGAATGCCATGTTTAGATGTATGTTAGGGTATGATAGGCGTATATGTGATATGAGATGCTATGATGAGATGATGATATGCCATGTCTAGATGCAAGTTAGGATGTGATGATATGATGCTATGCTATGATAGATGAATGCTAGGTTGAATGTTAGATGTATGTTAGGATAGACCTAAAGTGTGTGTATAAGATAGCTTATTACTTTGATGGAATTAGGATGTGGAACATAATGAGTAGAGGTCGACTCACAGGTCGGGTGCAGTTGGGTGCCTAACACCTTATCATCTTCATACCTAAACTTCAGACATGTGCCTTGGTAAGATCAATCCTTCCGCGAGAGGCACTTAATAAATATGGTTCTTATACCTAATTTAGGTGGAGGTTCCATTATCACCCTCTGTCCCAATCCATTCAGGTGAGGCGTACTCCCAAAGCGGCGATAGATGGCCGTCACGGGTGCTTGTGCCCACAATTACATTTAATACAACAGCTCTCAAAGGCTGAGATTGAGAGTTGAAAAATACAACTTTAATCTCAACAATTATATAAAAAAGTGACGAAAAGTTAAAAAGTGAGAGTTGTAAAAATTTGTTATGAGAGAGGAAGGGGGTAATTGCACCGAATCCTAATCCCTTCAACGCATTCCTTTAATTGCCTTATCAAGCAATCAAATAATGGACATGTGGGACAAAAACAGAAGAATATAACGTCTTTTTTCCATTTAACCTAGGGATTAGGTCTCCCGTTTACACTGGAAATATATATAAATAAATGGGCTTAGGTCTTTGAATCCAGGGCATTGGCAATGATTTTTTTTTTTTTTTTGATGGCTGGGCATTGGCAATGATGATCAAGTAAAAGCTGATCAGATAATGCCTTTATCTTTACTTAATTTTCTTTTTAGTATTGATTCTTCTTTTTTGGTTCACTTTTAGACTTTTAATTTGGCATCTTTACTTGTTTGGCTAGCAATGTCTCTATGATCCATCTTAGTCAAGCTGAATTAGATCCGCCAACTAAAAGTAAAAATGCTAACATCAATACCTCAAAAAGCAATTTAATGAAGGTTTCTGGCATGGAAGAAAGTAAGAATATCAATCCAAATAAATATTCGATAGGAACTATCTTGTTCTTTTTCTTTTTTAGAAAATAGTCACAAAAGAACCAG
This sequence comes from Quercus gilva, assembly GCA_023621385.1. NCBI lineage: Eukaryota > Viridiplantae > Streptophyta > Magnoliopsida > Fagales > Fagaceae > Quercus > Quercus gilva. The sequence continues at coordinate 67,682,729 of CM042481.1, forward strand.
TAAATTATGCTTACATATACATCTGAAATAAAGTTTGGTGGTCTTTCTTTTCCTTGTTAAGAATAATAATTACATTCTCATTATCAGAAAATCTGCTGAGAAACCAAGCACTCTCATTTACACATATATAATATGCCCAAGTAAACTGAAAAAATAATCTACAAGTTTTTTTAAAAAAAAAAAAAAATACTATTAGAAAAAGAAGAAATAAAACAAGTAAACTAAAGATATATTTATACATCTAGTCATAAGGCATATATGTCTTATATATAATATAATGTTTGAATTTGTTGCAATTTAATTATCACGGTGATAATATTGAATTTGTTGCAGTGGTGATGTCTCAGTGAGAGTGAGAGGACATTTTGTTTTGCCTGAAAAAAATTGGTTATTAGTGATAAATAAGTTTGTAAAGTTTATAAAGTAAAATTTGTAATGTCTCTTGCATCACTCTTCCTTAAAAAAAAAAAAAAAAAAAAAAAAAAAAAATCAAACACAAATACAAAATACTGTAATTTCCCCATGACTGTAAGCTCCATTATGGTTTTATCTTATCTTATTTTACGGATATTATCTTAGAGCATTTGCATAAGACAATGCAAAAAAAAAAAAAAAAAAAAAAAAAAAAAATAATAATAATAATAATTTTACACATTTAAGTTCCAAAATCACTACATTAGTCAAGTTAAAGATGTATAAAATTTTAAAATTGTTATAATAATTGTTAAATTTTACACCGTTGGCATTATATTGTATTAATTTTTTATTCTTTTTGTATTTGAGAAAAAAAAGGAAGAAAATGGGTGGTAACTATTGTATGTGAAAAAAGAAAAACATTTTTAAAAATCAAACAAAATTCATATTTTAAAGAAATAGAGTTTAAAATAAAAAAATTTATTAATGTGTGCTCTTAGGGCATATTTTAGGAAACTTTTTATAGAAAAATAAAAAAGTAATTAATTATTTAGATAATTTTTTCAAATTTTCACAATTTTTTTTTTCAAAATAAATGGTTAATATGTGCCTTAAAATTAAAAACACAGTAACTGAATTCTAAAATAAATAATGCAATGTAAGTTTTTTGGAATAATTATATAAAATAGAAAAATTAGTCCCTGTATCCAAAAAAAATAGAAGATTTTATGTGAATGCTCTTTCATACATCCACACTCGAATGCAGATAAATATGACATGCCAACGTCAGTCCCTGACACAAGTCAAAACCATATACTTTGAACCGGTTTGAATAGATAATTTATATTTTTCAACAAAAGCGCCATCATAAAGCATATGATTGGTTGCCGAATTTTGAACACCAAAAATTTACAGGAGACAACTTAGACCACAAACTTTTGCTATAACTGTTAAAATTTTTTTTTTCTATAATTGTGGTGAATAATATAAAAAAGGGTCATGCTAAACTTCAAGTGCAATACTTAATCAATAACTGTGATTGAAAATTGAAAAAACAATTTTCAATCTCAATCATTAGATAAAATATATTAAAAATAAGTTAAAAAATTAAAGTTAAAAAAGTTAAAAAATTTATGAGGAAAATAGAAGTATTGCACTAGGTGCAATACCATTTTTATAGAAAATTAAAAAAAGTTATTAAAATATTAATTTTTTTTTTTCATAAAAGATTTCTTTAAATAGATTATTAACCAGTGTTCTAAGAGCACTCGTTAGCATTTTTTATAAAATATATGAGAGGTTTTAAGTAGTTATGATATTATATTATTATATACAGTACACTAGAAAATCATACAGCTATTATTATCAAATCATAGGGTTGCCTCATGAGTCACGATCCTAGTTGGTTGGTGTCACTTAGCTTTTCTTGGTTCTTGGATGGTGTGTTTGACAAGACAAAAGCAAAGTCCAAAGGCCGCTGAAATTATTTCTCTTTTTTTGGCTGAATTATTTCTCAGGCAAAACAAAATGTCCTCTCACTCTCACTGAGACATCACCACTGCTACCTTAGAGAACCCTTTAATTTGCCTCAGATTCCGTTCTTGTCCGTCCCCCTTTTCCAGTCCTGATGAGCTCTGGAAACCTAACCAAGGTCTATATGGAAGTACTAACTAATCTTTATCAGGAAACCTTTTTTTTTTTCTTAAAAAAAAAATTTATAGGTAAGTTTCATTCATTCATCAAGGAGAAAAGTAGAGAAGAGCATGAAACTCAAAAATTACACAACGTAATCTTCTCATAAAATTTTTTCAAGAATTGTACTAAAAAAAAATAACCAGAAGAAATATCAACCTAGTATGAAAAGTACATGTACCTAGCAAATCACACCACACACCGGACTTTGACAACAATTAAGAGAAAGATTAGTCATAAGTTTTGTAGTTTTTTAATATTTTCGACAGAAAAATTAAGAGTTCAAATCTTCATTCTCAATTATCTGGTAAAAAAAATAAGGTAACGGAAAAGGAATCCATTTACAGAAACACTAATTTAAACCAAACAAATCATAAAATATTATGTCTTGAATTCTCGCCTGTTAAATAAATAATACAAACCATAACCATGGCATCAATATATGGCGATCGACATACATGCACATAGTAAAATAGATTATATATATGATCTTTTGCTATACAATAATATCTAGCAAAAAAGATAGGCAATGCTAACAATTATATATGAGGAAGACAACATAGGAAACAAACCTCTCACAGAGTTCAAGCAGTATTAAATGTGGACTCAAACAGTAGCCATAATTTAAGATGACAATAATTATAACTCTGCCGTTACATACTCGATGGATCGATAGTCCTTTTGCACAGTAGTGGATTTCACGATGCTTTAATACAAACTTTAGTTTGATATGGGATTTGGACCACTGGGAACTTCATGAGCTGCAGCTCCAAACTCCCTTTTAGTACTGGAACTTGATGATGATGATGATGAGGAAGTAGTATGCTTGTTCCTGGTTTGCTTTGGGTGCAAGTTTGTGGTAGATGTAGCAGACGATGCTGAGGGATCCAAGAGAAGCCTTTTGATGGACACCGAGGACGACACCATGGATGATGGTGGGTTTATTGAGTAGGAAAAATTAATGAGCAGGAAGAAAATGAAGACGATGGCAAGAAAGAAAAGAAAAGGGTGGGATTTAGTGTGGATTTCAGAGATGGAAGATGATGTTTTAGGCACTGCCATGCAATTTGGAAGAAGAAACCACCCCCCAAGATCCCACAAGGGTTCAAAATCCATGAACCAGCACCAAGGCTAAAGAAGAAGGCGACAAACTGACAAAGAGAAAAGAGGGAGACAGGGTACCGATGGAGAGAGAAGAGATAGAAGTAGAAGCTTCAGCAAAAGTAAATGGAAAGGAAGTTTTGAAATTCGATACAAATTTGTTCCACTACCTAAGAATCAAGTATATATCAAGGGTAATGGAATGGGTATGGCAATTTACAAAAAAGACCATGCATGCAGGGTTATGAAAGTATTTAAGGATTTCAAAACAATTAATAAAGTTTTTCAATTATTATTTGGTCAAAAATACGATTCTGATGTTTATTTATGTCATTCTGATTTCTGAGCAAGTTCATTAATTTTTGCATGGAGCATTTTAATTTTTCATAACACTTTGTAAAATAACATAGCATATATTAAAATAAATTGTTAAAGGGTCTTATAGCTGAATTGACATCTCTATATATATAAATGGTTTGTGGCATAAATGGAGCTATATATGGACTAGGGGGCAATGACCCCCCCCCTTTTTTATTATAAAAATTATTAGTATATTAATATGTACTAATTTTAGCAAATTTGTTCAGTAAAATTACACTTTGTCACCCCTTAACAATGCCATCAATTCTTTTAAGAGTAATGTTATAGTCACAAACTCTTTTACAATATTTTTACAAACTATTGAGGTAACAGATTCTTATTAGTTTTCACACTTGCATCACTTTTTACTTATCAATAATCATTCACCACATTAGTAATTTATAAAAAATTTGTAGTTTTAATATTTTCACCTTTTAAAGGCTATAAAAAATTAATAGATTAAATCAAAAACAAAATATTCAAGCCCAAAAAAATTTGACTCTTTAAAAAAGTTTTAAACAAAAATTCTTAGTGGTAAAGTAATAGAATCAAAAGCTAGAGTTGCCGCACACAGTGACCAGTAGAGTCACCGCTCTTAACTCTAAATCTTGGCTCTACCCTGGTTTGAGGTCTAAGGGAGAAATGATTTGAACTGCAAGTTAGAAGCATCTTGTAATTATCTTTTAAAAAAACAAAGATTTTAAAATAAACTCTCTTGAGAGGCGCATATGAGCGATTTTCGTTCAGTCACATTCTAAGGAAAATAATTGAAATATACTTCCATTAGTGCAGGAAAGAAATGCTAGTTCTTTCACTTGATAGTTTCATGGATAAGTACATAATTATATATGTGTACAGAATTATATTATTGTATAATTTATATCTTTCCTATTGAAAACTATTTCAAAGTCCTATTTAGATTTGTTTATTTACTTGAGTTTTCTAGGATTAAAATAAAATATTGCTATGCCAATTGCCAAAACATTTCTTCGTACTCTTTGTCCCAAAAAAACGGAGTTTATAAATAAGTATTACTCTTAAAGGATTCTGCCACTTTGACCCAATTACGGATTTCAGCATTAAGAAGATCTCTTCCGAGTACATAGCATGTATAATTTCTTTTGAGTCTAAGAGCATTAGCATTTTTGTGTGGAAAAAAAAAAACTTATTTTAGCACACTATTAAAAAGCTATTTTTGCTACTTTAGCATATTATGTGCACTAGTAGTGTTAAATGCTAAATTTTTTTAGCACTCTAAACATAAAAAAAACACCCTTACATTAGATCTCTCAAATGCCAAAAGAATTTGGTATTTGTTATTATACCAAATACCATTTTAACACACCAAAACTTACTTTATCAATTTTAGCACATTTTTATTACAATACACTCTACATCATATCTTCTATGTTAACATTACACTACATTAAAATAATCTAAAAAAGCTCAATTGTATTAAAAAATTAACAAAAAACAAAAACAAATGTGGGCGCCACCGGTTTTTCCCTCCTTGGGGGAGGAATGGGGAGTATGCCTTGGTTGAGTGGACTGGGGCGAAGAAAAGATGAAGTTGTCACTTAGATTAGATTTGAGAACCATTTACATAGTGCCCTTACGTGGAAGGACTGATCTTACTACATGAATATGAGTTTAGAGTTTAGGTACGATTTTGGGAAGGTATTAGGCACCCAAAACTGCCCAACCTATGGGGTCGACTTTCACTTATTATGTCTTACGTCTTAATCTCATTAAAGACATATTCAATATTGCACTCTATACTCACACACACACACACACGCTAGCATACATCTAAGCATACAACATGACGTTTCATCCTAAACCCTAACATACTTCTATCATGCTTCTCACCCTAGCATACATCTATCATGGCAATCATTCAATGCAGCAAACGAATCATGGTAGAATCAAAGAATATAGGAGAGCATCAAGAATACGAACACATTCCAAGTTCACATGTCACATTCATCAAATCTAAACAAGATTATATCCCTATAAAATGCATGTACATGTGAATGCATGCCTTACTTCATCTACATTACTGCATCACAACACTATACATCAATGCATGGACATTTGAATGCATGTTCATGGCATATCAAAGCAAGAAATAGAAAGAAACCTTAATCTAGCATGTTAAAGGCAAACAAACAATCAAACAGAGAAACCAAGACTCAAAAACATATAAGGAGGTCAAAACAAAAGCATGTTATGTGAAAGAAAAGAAACAAAAATTGAAAACTCAAATTAGGGTTTCTGGGCATGAGTATGCATGCGCATACATAGGCCTGTGAAAGGAACTCTATCATCTAGGACTAGAACCACCGTTGTTCTTTTTTCTAGCAAGCCATTTGTAACAGTTGGGACGAGTGTGTCTAGTCATGCCACAGTGTTGACATAAGTGAGCTCTCTTGGGTTGAAATTTTTGATTTAAGGAGTGGTGATTATCCTTCTTAACTTCTTTCTTCAGAGGTGTACCTCGAGGAGGTGCTCCTAGTATAGATCTACCGTTAACATTTTTATCCTCTAAATTAATGTCACATTTTGGTGCAATATTCTCAGTTTGATCATTATCATGTGTAGGAATAAAAATTACATTATGGCAAACATCTTTAGGAATAAATTGAGAATAAGTAGAAGGAACATAACCAAACCTATTTTATCTGATAAAGACTTCTGAAAGCTCAGCATTTCATCCAATTTTGCACATGAAATTCTCTTAAGTTGAGCATGCACTTGAAAGAGCTCAGAGTCTAACTTCTTGGCATTCTCAGTTAAAAAGTTATTCTAGAATCTAAGAACTCCTATGGTTTGATTGCCTCATTTACCTTAGTTAAAATCTCAATATTACTTTGCTTCCTTTAATGCCAACCTATAAAGCTTTTCATATTTCTCAGAATTTTTGAAAAGGTTTTCATAGGCTTTCGGTACATCTATGGGTGTAATTGCCTAGCATCGCAAATGCAGTGAGAAGTGATTCCTTATAGGAAGTACGCCTCGACTTAGAGTGGATCAGGTGAAGGGTGTAAATGGAGTTACCACTTAGATTTGGTCTAAAAAACCATATGTGTAGTGCCATTGTGGAAGGATTAGTCTTTACTAGAACACGTGTTTGAAATTTAGATATGGGGATGGAAAGGTGTTAGGCACCTAACCCCACCCGACCAGTGGGTTGGCCTCCACTCATTGTGTTTCTAATCCTAGTCCTATTAAAGGGTCTCTTAATAGGCTACTCTAAACCCACGCACACACTAACACGCATATAAACAAACAACATGGCATATTATCCCCAAAACTTAGCATTCATCTATCATGGCATTTACTCATTTTATTAAAGGGCAGAAAATATATCAGAGGTAGTAACATCAACACATTCATATTCAATCATCAAAGCATCAAGACATTTGGACAAGCATGTTTAAACACTTAACCATGGCATCACAATATTTAATCATACTCACCATTCAAATAGATGCATGTCCATATTGATATGCATAACTTATCTCACTTACCTCATTGCATCTATGCATTAATACATGTTTATGTTCATATGCATGTTCATAGTGTTCATCCAACCATAAACCCTAATCATGTAATCTAAGCAAAGGAAGATTAAAACATGTTATACTACTAACCTAGGACCTAAACATGTGAAGTATATTTAAAAAAAGCCAACATATGCATTTAAACAAAATAAAACAAGAAGGAAATTAATTCTGGATTTTTGGACAAAACCTGCGTACACATGTAGAAGCCTAGGGTCATGAAGGTGCGTACGCATGCACGAGCCAGTGTATGCAGCCCTGCCTTGAAACACAGCATGCAACACCATTCAAAACCTAATCCAAACAACTTAGCATGCTTTCTAAACAATCAAATAACAAACCTAAACTACACAAGAAGATATTAAAAAAAAAAAAAAAAAACAGAGATAAAAACAAACAAATATGAAGATAAAAGCAAGAACAAGTATTTCACACAAGAAACTTTTTAGAGCTTGATTTTGACCGTTTCTCTCGGTCAATCTACAAAATAAAATACCCAGAGGTTTAGTAAGTTTAACTAGAAGGCTTTGGACTAAAATAAGTCCCAGCCAAGAAACTTTAGTTTAGGATGCTTTTCAAACTAAAAAGCTTCTCTTGAATCACTTTTTTGGAGTAGAATCTATGTATCTTTGGGAAAAGGGTCATGGAGCCTTTTATAGTGTTCAAAGAGAAGGGGTAGAGGCTTGTCCAAGCGATGTGGGATTGCCTTGGCTGCATATTTGAGTAAAAACTTGCCTTACAGAGAATCTAGAACCCTAGCTACGTATGTAGGCTCGTGGTTGTATGCAAGCTCAAGTTGGTGTACACACCCTGAAGGTTTCTGTAAGGTTTTTCTTTCTTCCAAAAGTATCTTTCAACTAAAGAGTTTCCATAGCTAGGGCTTAGATCATCCCTCGACCTCCTAGTGTTATCGTCATTAGGGAACAAAGGCTCGGGTCATAGGGGGTAGAAAATGAGGTGTCTACAATATCATCTTGTTCATCCAATTCCTCCAGATTTGTCTCATCCAACTCTTCCTCATCTTCACTAACTTCTTCACCTTGATTTCTTCAACAATGGTAGTGAAAGCTATGTGTTAGGTTCTAAAGATTTAGGATTAAATGTTTATATTCTTATTTTGTTTATGTTGGCAAATCGAGAACAAAAACATGTCTAGATTAGGTGTTAGACATTGCTCAAGATTGTACAAATCAAGTTTCAAGAACATTCAAATTGTAGAAAAGAGAGTTCAAGTTCAGTGAAGCTCGACTGATCGAAAATTACATTCGATTGATTAAAAATTGCAATAAAACAGATTTTGCAGAATTTAAATGAGGCCAAGCCTGCGAAAATGTTTAGGTTTTTAGTCCAAAACTCTTAAGGATAAAAGGAAATCCTTAACTATGTTTTGCAGATTCTTGGAAGACTTGTGAGTTACTCTTATAAGATCTAAGAGGTTCTATAATCTTTTAACTCTACAATTTTCTATCGGAACAAGATTTAAAATCAAGTGCTGGTAGAATCTAGTTGCTGTGACAAGATCAACAATTGTTGATCTAAACCTTTGAGTGGGATTTCAAAGTCGTAAGCGTCGGAGCTTGTGTCCTACAAATCCAAGAGAGAAGAGTCTGTGGAGTCAGAGCTTGCACGTGGTTGTGACAGTAAGTTCTACTAGTGGTAGCAATAGATTTATGATTAAATCTTTTGTAAACTTCAATTCTTTCTAGTGGATTTGTTTACCTTGAAGATAGTTAGGTCAAATCTTCCTTAGGTTTTTACCTTGAGACAGTTCATTTCATTGGTTTTCTTGGGTGATTATCTCTATGTGTTATTTACTTTTCTGCTGTGCATGATATGATATTTTTCTGTTTAACCTAGATCTCATAATTAACCTAGGTAAACACTTGGCTAATTCATTAGGTTAAACAATCTGTTTTAAGGGGTATAAACAAACAAACACTATAAACTTCTCCTATTGACCATTGTTCGAATTAGTGTTTGGTTTGGTGCCACTCAAGGTTGTAGCTAAAGATTTGATTTTACTTATGGACATGAGATAGGTAGGACATTCTGGCTTTATATGACCACAACCTTGGAAACCAAAATATTTAGGTCTAGATGGAATGGTAGTGCTTTGACCAGCTTTCTTGTATTCCTTGTTCGACTTGTCTTGAATTTTGTTGGAGTTGAAACTAGATTTTTTACGATCTTTATCCTTCAATTGCACATTTTTGTTTATGATGAACTTTTTGAATTTCCTTGTGATGTATGCTTTGAGTCTAGTATGTTCATCATCAGATGGCTTTTCCTCTTCATCATCTTTGACTTTAAGAGCAATATTTTTGCTCTTTCCGCCCTTCCAAATTTTGACAAATCCCAGCTCATAGGTTTGGAGATTTCCTACAAGTTCTGTCAATGGAATCTTTTCAATGTCTTTTGACTCTTTAATAGTAGTGTTCTTGGTGTGAAACCTCCCTGGAAGAGATCAAAGAATCTTTCTCACAACCTTAGGTTCAGGAATGTTTTTACCTAGATTGAAGGAGGAGTTCACAATATCCTTGAGTTTTGCATAAAACTCATCAAATGTTTCATCTTCCCCCATTCAAATTTCCTCGATGTTGCTTGTTAATCTTTAAAGCTTCGTAGCCTTCACTGCCTTGGTTCCTTCATAGGTGGTCTTCAAGATCGTCCAAGATACTTTATCACTTTTTGTTGAAGATATTTTCTTAAATTCTTCATTTATAACGGCACTATATAGTGCATTCAGTGCTTTCTTGTTAAAGTCAGCAGTCTTGATCTTTTCGTCATCCCAACTAGTAGGAGCCTTAGTGAGTTTTGTCCACCCAACGTACAAAGCAAGACAAACTTTCTCATCTAGGGACTACAAAAATGCTTCCATAATACTTTCTAGTATGCATAATTAGTTCCATCATACAAATGACATATAGTCAATGATTGACCATGATCCATGATAACAGGAGTCAAATGATCACACAGCAAAAATTAAATCCTAATCAGAGTGTGACCACTCTGATACCACTTGTTGGGTTATAAATTATCCCTAGTTAATTAATTCAATTACCCTAATTGATTAATTATTCAAATTACATGCAACATGAAGGCAAAAATAAATCACTAATCTAAAGTAGAGGGCAACAAAAATTAAATTTGATACTGTGATTTGTAAATAAATGGAGAAAACCTTCACAAGGCAAAAACTCCACCAGGTGAATTTCAGGTCACCACTCCTAAAAATCCATTAATAAAAAACAAGCGGTTATAAGTATAAGGAATCTTACCACTACTCGGCCTATCCTAAAATACCAACCTACAGTTGAACCTTTGCTTCCATTCTCAATTGGAATTGGTACTAAAGAAGACTTCTTCCTTTGCACAGATCCGAGTACGTGACTAACACATTTCATGAATCCCAGTACGTGACTAACTCTAGCAACTTGAGAGTTGTTTTGGGTGCAAATTTCATTAATCCACGCTTGTAGATCTGAAAGCAACACAGTACAAAATCCTAAGGCGCACAAGAGTCACAGTAGCTTTAAAGGAGTGCGTAGCATAATATATGTCCCTGAGTTTGTCTTCTCTTTTGATAACAGCTATAAAATATGTCTTTTATATCTCTGGAAACCTTAGGCACAAAACCATAGAAGGCTTTGGTTATCATGGGCCAAAAACAGATCTGAACAGTCGAAATCTACATGGCTAAATAAATTGAGAGGTATCGAGGCAGGTATCGCGATTCATTAAATCTCGATAGATCAAAAGATGTCAAGCTAGGTATCGAGATCTTTTGTTTTGCCTTTTCTACACTGTACCTTGAATAGTCTTCATGTATTCAAAATACCACTTGATGATTCAACCTTGAAATCACTTAGATACTACCCAATTATAAGCAAAGTATGTTAAGATATGCTAATTAGATAAATATATGACCCTTACACGTATTATGTAATACTTATAAGAATTTAGTACCAACTGTGGACACAACGGATGGGAGTTGCCACCTAGTTTTTGTAATGGTTTAGGAACCATATATATAGCGTCTTCTCGAGGAAGGACTATTAATCTTACTACCAAAAATATGGGTTTAGAGTTAAGGTACGGTCTTGAGAATGTGTTAAGTAGCCAAAACCGTCCAATCCTAAATTTGGCTTTCTCTCATTGTGTCTTATGTCTTAATCCTATTAAAGGCATACGCAATATTGTATCTATATTCACACACACACACACACACACACACACACACACACACACACACACACACTAACATACATCTAAGCACATAACATGGCATCAATCATCCCAAAGGGACCTAATCATACATCTATCATGGCAATCAACTAAAGCCTAACATTCATCTATCATGGCATACACTAACGTACATCTAACATACATGTCACATCATCCTATCATTCATCTAATGCCATGTCATAAACCCTAGCATATATCATATCATATCCAAGGTAGAAGCACTAGCATAAAAGATTCATGCAAACATGTGATTAAGCATAACTCTTCCAAACAAACATGTTCAAATCTATCATTAAACAAAATCATATTCAAAGATGCATGGACATGTGAATTCGTGTTCATGGCAATAAAACAAGGAAAACATAAGATAAACCCTAATTCTAACATGTGAAAGGCAAACAAACAATTAAACATGTGAAATAGAAGCTCAAAAGCATGAATATATGAAAAAGGATCTAAAATAGAAGCATTACATGTGAAAATAGAAACAAAATCAGAAAAAAAAGAAAAAGAAAAAAAGATTAGGGTTTTTGGGCAGAATCATGTGCACGCATAAACAAGTCTGAGTGTGCATAATCCAACCTATGCATGCGGCCAAGATTTTGTGCACGTGGGACTTAGCCCAGAAACCCTAGCAACACAACTCAAAACACTAAATCTAACATTCTAACATGCTTTTAAAACATAAAACTATATAAACCTGAACTATATAAACATATTAAAGTATATAATAACAGAGAAACTAAATCAAATAGAAAGATTAAAGTGCAAAAAGAAGAAAAGAAAGCAAAAGAAAGTTTAGACTAATACCTCAAACAAAAAGCTCTTCAAGCTTGATTTTTGACCATTCCCCTCAGTCAAATCTATTCACAATTAAGAATAATAGTGATTAGTAATCTTAAACTAGAATAACAAGGCCAGAAAAGACCCTAATCAAAAGATAATTGACTTGAGGATATTTTGTGAAAAACTCCCTCTTTGATTCACTATTTCTAGTGAATCTTAGTGTTTTCCCATGAGATTTCTGTGTTTTTGAAAAGGTACCATGTATGACTATTTATATTAAGAAAATAGGAGTTTGGAACGACTTCCAGATGATGTGGGATTTGTTCCAGACCTTAGCATTAATGCAGAAAACTTGCTTTATTTATGTTTCTGGAGGATCGGGCCTGTGTATGCATGTAGCATGGCTGTGCATGCAGGCTAATTCTTGCGTGCGCATGCCAAGAGTTTCCTTGGTTTACTTTTTCAAAAATAGATTTATTTGCTTATTAAAAGTTATATTTTTCATTTTAATATTATTCAAGTTAATTTAACATCTGATTAGGCCTTAAACCAACTTTGGGTTTCTGAATTTCAACATTATTGAAGAACAAGGGCCTGAGTCGTAAGGGGTACGAAATGTAGTGTTTACACCAACCCAAAGTGGCTATCTTTTCATATAAAAAATGGCATGGTAGTTCTTTTATGGCTAAAAGATAGTTTGATTAAAATATACAAATAGTGTAGTTGTATTTGAAGGTCAAAAGATGCTTGCTGATTTTTTATTTATTTATTAAGGCTAAAAGATCCATTCATTTTTCAGTTGAATACGATTTGAGCGTGAAATTTTATGAGGATTAATGAATGTGATTTTGAGTGGGTGCGGAACATCTATAACTCATATTACCGATAGTAAAGTTTAGTCTACATTATTAATAATTTAATATAGACAGTTCATTTTTTTTTTTTAAAGAAGAAAGATATAACATATTATTAATGTAAGCCGATTATATCAGACTGAAGTATAGAATGAAACTGTGAAGAAACATCCTCTATTTACACAATAAAATCTGTTACAATTTTTGAAAAATCTAGCCAAATTATAAGTAACTTTGTTACCTTCTCTCCTAGTATGAGAGTAAAGTAATTGAGAAAAATGTTTAGCAAAAAGAACTTGCATCTTGAATCAAAGGAGCAAGGAAGCCAGAGAAACATCCTCCGAAGCCAAAGCTTTAATAATCAATTCAGAATCTCCCTCTAAAACAGCCTTTTCTAGCCCAAGTTCTAAACCCAACTCTAGAGCCCGAGTGGCAGCCAGAGTTTTGATCTCTTCTGCTCTATATGCTTGGGGAAGTTGCTGAGATAAAGAGGCTATAAGCCTATAACTGAACCTTGATTATTCCGGATTATCACATCTATACTTGATTTAGAGTTGGCTAAACTATGTTGAACTTTACTGTTTTACCATATGCAATATTGCTATCCCATATACTTCTATTTCTTGTAGTTTTTTTTTTTTTTTTTTTTTTTTTAAAGAGAGTTTTAACCTATGATGTCCATTTCTAATAATAACTTTTTATCATCAGACTAAGATATCAATCGGTTTCTATTGTAGGTGGGGATTGAATTTCAAATCTTTTATTCAACCATCAGAGATTTTACTAATTGAACTAACTGAAACCCACAAATTTCTTGTAGTAAAACATCCACAGAACGGTTAACTGAGTCAAAAAATTAATTAAGTTAATATGATTCTTCTGAAAAGAAAAAGTTATTATAATATGAGATGTAACGAGGACAATTCAGTCATAATGTTAAACACTAATGTAATGCGCCGTTTAAAGATGGGTCATCTTGTAAATGTAATAATAAAGAATCTAGAAAGGAAAAGGCAATAGCATCATATAAGAAAAGGGATATAGGACGTGGTGGAATAAGATCTGGTGTGGCATTTTCTTGCTTGGCCGGTTGCCCAAGAAATCTTTCTTTGACTTTAGAACCCTAAATAAAGAAAAAATTAGTCTTTGTTTACTTTTTATTTACAAAGATAGAAATGGGTTTCACTTTCACACCCTTCTTTTTAGGCGTGATTTATACACTCGGAACATTCAGATTGAATTCTACGATAATTCACTATAAAGCCACTAAATTTATTTACAAATCAATAATATTAAAATTTATTAAAACTAGTCGACTTCTAACACAATATACGTATAAGTTTATTTTGAATTTTTTTTTAAATAAAAAAAAAACGATTTATATTTTTTCATGTATAATACTCATGATGAGGTATAATATTGAGGATTAGTTTCAATTATATTATATGTCATTGAAAAGTAAGGAAATGTAAAATGTTAAAACTAATATAATTAAGAATAACCAAAAAACTTGTACCTTGAATATAGTTACAACAATGGAGTGGTTTTAAATAATAAAAAAAAGGGATGAGGAGATTTGTACCTTGAATATCTTTATAAAAAATATTAAAAGACACTGGTTGATAAATGTCTCTATTAAAAATATTGAAAGTTATCAGTTGAATTACCAAACTCTTGAAAATTGCACAATTATTCTTAATAATATTGTAAATACTTCATTTTGTACCCCTTATGACTCGAGCCTTTGTTCCCCAATGATGATAACATTAGGTAGGTCTAGGACTGGTCTAGGGCCTAGCCAAAGAAACTCTTTAGTTGGATGTTTTTGGATGAAAGAAAAACCTTACATAAATCCTAAGGGTGCGTACGCAGCCTTGAGCATGCATACACATCCTTAACTTATGCGTACGCAACCAGGAGCATGTGTATACATCTAGGGTTTTAGAAAGCTATGTAAGACAATTTTTAACGGAAAATGTTGTAGAACTAATCCCACATATCTTGGAAAGAGTTCTCCCCTTCTCTTTGAACACTACAAAATGGCCCCATGGCCAATTGCCCAAAAACAGACAAAATTAACTCAAAATAGTGATTCAAGAGAAGCTTTTTATTTTGAAAAGCATCCTAAAACTAAAGTTTCTTGGCTAGAAGCTTTTGTGTAAGGTACTTGTTCTTATCTTTTCCTGCTTTGTTAATCTTCTATGTAGTTTAGGTTTACTGTTTTGATAATTAGAACACATGTTAGGTTGATTAGAAGTATTTTTTATTGGTGTTGACTGTTGTGTTTTCTGGGCAGGGATGCGTACACAGGCTCGTTGTAGACACCACATTTTGTACCCCTAACGACTCGTGTCCCTGTTCCCCAATGATGCCCAAACTCTAAGGCCCAAGGCCAGTTTAAGCCTAATCAGATATCAAATTGACTTGAGGAGTGTTAAAATGAAAAATATAATTTTTTAAATGAGCAAAAATCTATTTTTTGGAAAGAAATGACCAAATAGGCCCTCGGCCCATGTATGTGGGCAGTAGCCTGCGTACACGGGCCAAAGTATGCGTACGCAGGCACACTCTTGCGTACGTAGCTAGGGTTTCAAAGACAAAAAAAGACAAGTTTTCTGCAATAATAGTTGAGATTTAGAACGAATCCCACATCGTCTGGGAGTCGTTCCAAACCCCATTTTTTTTTCCCCACTATATAAAGCCTTACATGGTACATTTTCAAAATATATAGAAATCCCATGGGAAAAATACAAGATTCACTAGAAAATAGTGAATCAAAAGGGAATTTTTCACAAAACACTCTCAAGTCAATTTTGTTTGAATGAGACATTTTCTGGCCCCAATCCTTTTAGTTTAACTTTGCTAATCACTTTCTTATTGGTTTGTGAATAGAATTGACTTAGGGGAACAGTAAAAAATCAAGCTTCGAAAGCTTTTTATGAGGCATATAGTCAAAACTTTTATTTTTCCTTTCTTTCATTTTCTGCTTTTAAATCTTTTTGTTTGCTTTATTTGCTTGTTATAATATGTTTTAATATGCTTTCTAGATTAGGTTTATGTTTTTGTATGCTTAAAATGCATGTTAGGGTGTCAAATTTAGTGTTTTAGGCTTGGTTGTGTCTTTAGGGTTTCTGGGTAAGAACTTGCGTATGCATAATCTTGCCTGCGCACGCAGGCTTGTTCTTGAGTTCGCAAACCGCTGCCCAGAAACCCTAATTTTTTTTTTTTTTGGTTTTGTTTTACTTCTGCTTTCACATGCTTGTTTTGTTTAGCTTCTTTTCCATGTTTTTATGCTTCCAAAGTCTCTGTTTCACACGTTTGTTTGCTATCACATGTTTGAATTATGGTCCATCTTGTGTTCGCTTTGTTTCAATGCCATGATCATGCATTCGTATGCTCATGCATAATACCATAAGTACTGAGTTACTATAAGGTAAGTAAAAGGTAAGTCATGCACTAGAAATGCCCACGCATCCGTGATATGGTTTTGCTTTGATGATGGAAATGAATATGCTTGTTTGATGTGTGATTTCATGTCTAAGAGTTTGGAATACATGTATGATCTATGTTTGCTAGCCATGTCTACTTTGCTGCCTTGTTTTGTTGCTGTCTTGGTATGATATGATGGAGTTTGTGATGGAGCATGCATAGATGTATGATTAGGGTTTGTAATGTGATGAATGCCTTGATGCCATGATTAGATGAATGCTAGGGTTGCATATGTGTGGTTGGGTTCCTTATACTTTATGGATGGATATGTATGTGTTTTGGGATGAATGATGCCATGTTGTATGCTTAGATGTATGCTAGTGTGTGTGTGAGAGTTTAGAATACAAGTATTGAACATGATTTTATCAAGGTTAAGACGTAGGACACAATGATGGGAGGCCAACCTTAGGGTTGGGCAGTCTTGGGTGCCTAACACCTTCCTAAGAATGTACCTAAACTCTGAACTCATATCTCTGGTAGTAAGAATAATGGTCCTTTCTCGAAAGGACGCTATATATATGGTTTCTAGACTATTGCAAAAACTAGGTGGCAATTCCACGATTCCATTGTGTTCACACTCGTGCATGCGTATGCATCTCTATGACCCTGTATACGCATGCTTAGACATGCGCATACATGGTTAACCTAGAAACCCAAAATTGTTTGTTCTTGGTTTTATTCTTTTTAAATGCATGTGTTTAGCTTCTGTTTAAGTTATTCTTCACATGAATATGTGTTAGATTAGTAGAATAACGTGTTTTACATGTTTTTTTTATTTGAATTGAATGATTAGGGTTTATGATTGGATGAACACTATGAATATGCATTGATGCATAGGTGTTGTAATGTAGTGAGGTAAGTCATGCATAATTACATGACCAGGCATTTGATTTGATTGTTGAGCATGATATGATTGATAAACATGATGAATATGCTTGATTGGTGTCATGATGCTATGCTTGAACATGTTGAATATGCCTAGTTAAAATGGCTTTTGATGCTATTGCCCGATGATATACTTGCTGGCCTTAGATAAATATGAATGCCAATGCCATGCTAGATGAATGTTAGGGTATATTCCATGAATGTAATATTGATAAAGGTGTCATGTTATGTGTTAGATGCATGTTAGTATGTGTGTGTGTAGAATAACCTATTAGAGGATCCTTTAATGGGAATAGGATTTGGAACACAATGAGTGAGACTAACCTACAAGTCGGGTGGGGTTAGGTGCCTAACTTCTTTCCATCTCCATACCTAAACTCCGAACACGTGCTTTGGTAAGATCAATCTTTTACATAATGGCGCTCTATATATGGTTCCTAGATCTAATTTAGGTGGCACCTCCATTTACACCCTCCACCTGGTCCACTCCAGGCCAAAGTGTACTTCCCACAAGGAAACTACTCGCTCGCAGGTGCTTGCACCCATAAATGTTGATTGTGTTTGTTACTCAATTTGCTTTTGTCATCTATAGATAATTAAAGACACAACTTAGATACAATTCCTTAGATGTAGTCCATTAGGGTCTTTAATTAAATTTGAACACTGATTTCATTGACAATTAGAATACAAACAATTTTACCTTTTAGAGGATAATTAATTTTAATGCAACTGTATGCTTGTATTTAATTGGAAAATATAATGTATTGCACCTAAAGAATTTGTATCTATATTTTACCCAATAATTAATATATTGAAATTGATGAACTTACATCCTTAATAATGTTTTCACAAATTTAGGTTAATCCATGTTTTATTTATATAACATGTCAGTGGCGGCTTTAGGAATTCTCTTTAGGATAGTCATTAAGAAATTTAAATTTTAAAAAAAAAATTTTGAATATATTGACATCGCTAAATAAAAAAAAAAAATGCAAATATATAAAATTTATAATTTTCCTTCTATGTGTTTTCATATTTTGAAATCATTGTATGATATCTTCATTATCAATGCTATCAATTACATTAGTTTCAATGTACACAATCAATCGTTCATCTACTAATCTCCCATTCAATTACCAACATCTTGCCTAATTAGGTATTTGGAGTGCAAAGGCCCCATGGAGAGTGTTTTTTTTTTTTTTTTTAGACGGTTGCATAGGGGAATTTTTTTTTATTGTGATAACCTTAGGAGGAGAAGCTATACTATGTGGATTGGTGTTGCATGTGTCAGTGTAGTGGGAGGGGATGGATCACCTTTTGATTCATTGCAAGGAAGCTTATCAATTGTGGTGTTTTGTATTTAGATCTTTGGTATCTCATGGGTCTTACCAGAGAGTGTGAAAGATCTTTTGTTTGGTTGGTGGAATTGGATGAGAAAACATTTTGTTGGATATTTGGAATTTGGTTCCATTATGTTTGATGTGGATTATTTGGCAAGATTGAAATAGGTGAACTTTTGAGGATATGGAGAGTACAAGGTACCTGCTTCTAGCTTATTTTGTTGGGGACTCACAAATAGAGATTCCATTCCAGTGCTATTGAGTCTCTATCTTTTTGTACATAATCTTTTGTATTTGTTTTGTAATTCTTTAGGCTACTTCTTGCCTTTCTTTGCATGACATAGTCTCTTTTCAATAAAATTTTTTTACTTATCAAAAAAATTTTTTATTTATTTTTGCTAGTAGTTTGCTATTGGTTTGAAACAGCCCTGAATGAAAAGAAAGATCAAATAGCTCTAAATTCATACAAAAGAACAAAAAATTTTTTGTACATAATCTTTTGTATTTGTTTTGTAATTCTTTAGGCTACTTCTTGCCTTTCTTTGCATGACATAGTCTCTTTTCAATAATTTTTTTTTACTTATCAAAAAACAATTGTGAAGCATGCATTTATTTATTTTTGCTAGTGGTTTGCTATTGGTTTAAAACACCCCTGAATGAGAAGAAAGATCAAATAGCTCTTAATTCATAAAAAAGAACAAAAAAAAATATGATAGTTAGTCATGATTTCTTTTGGCAAAATTGCTGCAAAAAGGCTCATTTGCCACTTGAAAGTAATATTTTCTGCCCTATGGTTATGTAAATGAGTATCTCCTTCATTTTGCTCTCTGGTTCTACAAGGAGAAATAGTTCAAAATAGGAAAAAAGAAAAAGAAAAATCCCAGTCTCTAGTATGACTTTTTTTAATTTATTTTTGGCTTAATAGTCTCTATTATAACTTCTCAATTTTATTTAAGCAAGAAGGGTGCACTTCTGGTTTTGTAATTTATACTACAAGAGCCATGTATATGTTTGATCTAGAAACATGGTTTGATTTAGTTTGAATATTTTTTCGCTTAATATTTAAGTATAGTTACATGTGCCACTACCACAGAAATTGACTGGATTTTAATACAGGACCAGTGTTTTGGGAGGAACAGGCAAAGTGATAATTGGTAAAGGGTCAGCCAAATTCGGGATAAGTTTGAATTTGACAGGGAGAAAAGAATGAGAAATAAAGGTAGGCTCAATGTGTTTGAGCTTTATTTTTCTTGCTTGCAATCTTTTTTGTGTTTTGGTCTTACTGATTTCTTGGACTGGGTGACGGTTAACTGCTGAAGGCAAAGTAATGCTCCCGGTAGCACCTTGAGCTAGGTTTGTTAATCAGCTTTTTGGCTTGTCATCAGCAGGCTAAATTATCTTGAGCTCAAATCTCATTCATCACTTTATGGGTGGCCTTGCAAAATATATTTTCATGCAACTGAGGTTAATATAAGTTTGGCCACTTGACTGTTTTGGAAGAGGTAAGAACTTGCCACATTTTACCAAATAGTTTTAAATTAGTTTGGTGAATTTTTTTCCCCAAAATTAGCAACGAGTTATGTCAAAGTCCATTGTGTAAGCCTCCTAGTAAAACATAGATGAGATAATTAGATGGATTCCTGGAATTCCATGCATATGTTTTCTAGCATCAAAATTTGGTACAATCACTAATGAGGAAAGGGGAAAAGAGGAAAAGAGCAATTTATCAGGGAGAAAACCCCACCCTTGTGCCTGTTTTTTTTTTTTTTTTTTTGAGACTGTTTTGATATCTTGTGTGGTTGAGGTAACGTTATTTCTTCCTAGAATAACCATGCCAAGTTGAATGGCTTAATGCTTGTTTCTCCTATAAATCTTTGCTAGTTGTAATTTTACTGCAAGAGCATTTGACCATCAAGTTTTATCAAGCTATGTTTCACTGTTTATTTGAAAGTGATTAATTGGCCACACTTGGGAGGTTTTGCCTCTATAATTACATATCCCTGGAGAGTTGCATATTATGGTAGTAGGGTTGGAATATCCTTCATATTAGTCAACTTCTCTTGGGTAACTGTAGCAAAGAAATTTTTTTTCACTGCACAGTTTTTTGTTTTCTCTTCATAGTTGAAATAGAGGAGGGGCAATTTGAATCTTGGACATTTTCATTGAAAATATCAGGAAATGCAAGTTGAACTACAAGGCTCTTAGACTCATTGCACACCTTCACATAGTAACTATATCATATCATATACTATATATAATAGTAGAAATCTTTTAAGGAGGTGTTGCCACATTTACAATTTAAAGAGCGATAAATTACAATCTTTCATCATGTAAAACACTGTTTGGAGCCTCTGTGTATAAAAAGAAATTAATCGCTTAAAACAAAATAAAAAAGAAATAGAGGGTGGAACACGGAGAAAGGAGAGAGAGATGAGGTGTGTCGAAGACCCTAAAACAAACAGAGAGACAGAGAGCGAGAGATCCCAACAATGGCGACACATTTCAAGGAGAAAGGAGAGAAACCCGTAATTCCTCTCTCTTCTCAGAAACCTAAAAATCAAAACCAAATCCTTCACCCAAAATCAAAATCCAAAACTCAGATGAGAAAGAAGTAAGTGATCAGAGGTGCCATTCTCACACAATCTCCGATTCTCTCATACAATAGCCATCGATTCATCAGACCAACTCAACTTCAACCCTACCACTTCTACAGAAGAAAACCCTAAACAAACCCTAGACGACGACACCACTCTAACTTTTGTTTCTTCTCTGCAACTCCATGTAAACACAGGTCAGAATAGCGGGTTCAATTCTCCTCTCTCGGATTCTCTCTGTTCCCTCTTATTGCTTGCATGTTTCGTTCCAAATCAACAAATGGAGGAAAAAAGAAAATCCAAAAGGTAGTGCAAAAAAAAAAAAAAAAAAAAAAAAAACCGTGAAAACTTAAAACTTTGTTTGTACTCTGCAACAACAGATGATTCAGATGCTATCCCATTCCTTCTCTGCAACAACTGACAATTCAGAAGGTAGGCTCTAATTCAAGGAATTGAAATTGCCCTCGAATTATTAAGTTCTTCTTCGGAAAGTGTTCGATGATTGAACTAAGATATTGCTCTCTCTCTCTCTCTCTCTCTGTGTTTGTTTTTTGTTTGGGTGCTGAGAAAGTGTGTGAAAATTAAAAGTTTCAAGTTTTTAGATATGGTTTTTGATTGGTTGTGATGGGGTTTTCTTTTATTATGAAATAAATACGGCCCTGTGATGGGGTTTTCGTTATTAGGTTTTGAGAAAATGAGGGAAAGAAAATAAATTTTAATTTAGAAATCTTAGATTTTATTTTAATTAATTTAGAGGGGAATAAAATTATTTGGTTTTGTTGTGATGAAGTTTTGGTACCTCCTTGATATGGTTCTCTGGCTTATTTCCTTTTTGGATTATTCATATTTTATGATTTTCTTGATATTGATTTGTTTCTAATGGATTTGTTGAAAAATTGGCTTTATGCAGAGAGTTTGGCTACATAAAAGAACGGGTGGTGTTGGTTTGTCCATTTCTTCAAAAGGGTTAGCCATCATATATAATATATTAAGGTTTTTTTCTTTTTCTTTTTCTTTTTTATAACTTACAGAAATTACAAATATATATATATATATATATTTTTTTTATTTTGGCTTTTCATCTTGGTTTTGATTCCTTTTTGTAGCCGTTGCCTGTAGCAGGGGATGTTGTTGATGTGGATCCGGCTTCCAATATTCAGAAGAAGATCCGTTGTGCCGAGCGATTCAGTGTTTCTTTGCAACTGACCGAGTAGGAGAAGCGTAATTTACAAAAGAGAGGTCTTTTTCTATTTGTGTTTTCTTTTTAATTATTGCATTGGTGTTTAGTTTATGTTTGTTATTTAGATTTGGTTATTTTGATCAGATTGATATTGATTTAGGTGTTTGAATTAAATTTGATTTTGATGAAGGAATCTGGGTAAAAATGCTTTAGTTTGGGGTATTCGATTTAAATTAGGGATTGGTTTTTTATGTTTTTTTTTTTTTTTTTTTCTCTTTTCTTTGCTTAAGTCTAAAAGTTGGGAATCGGAGTGTATTTTTTGGGTGGGAGTGTTTCTTTTTTTATCTAAATGTGGGAGTGTAGAATTGTGGCAGTGTGGGAGTGCTTTTAAAAAAAAAAAAAAAACTCGATCAAGGTTTAAGGTTTGGCTACCTATTACCCTAATTTCCCATTTATTTTTTTTTTCAATTTCTTGAGTTCTATTTGTCGATTATTGCATTGGTTAGATTTTGTTTTTGTTTGAAGGATTTTTGTTAGATTTGTACTTTTTTGCTTGCCCCTGAAATTTGAATTGATTTATGTTTTGTTGATTTTTGTATTTAGGTTACATTTGGTTTTTATTTGGCAACTTTTTTGTTAGATTAGTATTTTTTTTTTTTTTTTTCGTTTTCCCCTGAATTTTGACTACAATTAAGGATGTTGTGACACATAGGAAAAAACACGAATCTTAAAATTTGCCATGTTTGCAGTTAGAAAGCGAAACATTATACTGTTTCAACAACACTAGAATACCGTTTAATATGAATCCAAAAAAGAAAAGAAAAAAGAACACGGTATAATAGCCTCTCAATATAAAAAGAAAACTAACCGATTAAATCTTAAAATACGTTCGGAAGGCTTGATACGGTGATAGAGAAAGACACAAAGTTCGTCAAAACTAAATACAAACCAATCAAGAAAATAAGTTTCACTCCATCATTGCAATATTCGTTCTAACTGCAACAATGCCCATCCCTTCTCTACAGTTATAGGAAGGTAAGTATGGTTTACTCTTTTCCAATTCAACTACTGTGTAACCTTTTTTTTTTTTCTCTAATGGTTTCAATTGCCTGATGGTGGTGGTAGTCAGGTGGTATTTCTTTCTGTTCTCTCTGCGCCTTAAGGAATATGGAATCTTTGGTTTTCCTTTTTTCTTTTTTTTCGTTTTACCCCTGCCCTTCGATCTGACTTTTTGTTTGTTCATGCTGTTTTGTTTGTGTTTTATTAGTGTTGAAATGGTTTAAAACCAAACGGTAGACCCTTTTGTTAAAACGGTATTTTAACCATGTGTTTTAATTGTTTTATGGGTATTTTTGTTGGATTTTTTTTATAAGATATTGTGGTTGGATTGTTTTAAAGGTTTGGCGGTTAGATTTTGGTTTGCATTTGGGTTAGACTTGGTTTTATTTTGGTCACCACACTTTCAATTCCATTGTTAGGGACAGCGAAGTGGTTCAATAGTACTTGGTGGTTAGTCAGCTAACTTTTTTTTGACCTGTCTATATTTGATAGATGATGGTAACTTGGCAAAGAAGTGGTCTACTAAAGAACATCTCTACCCAATCCGCAAGCTTGATCAGTCTAAACTAGGTATTGATAGTGTATGTTTATTTATTTATTTATTTATTTATTATTATTATTATTATTACTATTATGAGAAAGGGACTACTCTTTATTGTTTGAAATTTCCCCTTCTCTAAAATCTTCCTCCTGTGATTTTTTAGCTCACTTTAAAAGAAAAGAACTATGACAAGGTTTTAGTGGTTATAAGTAATGAAGATTCAAGTACTTGGATGAACTGGTCTAAAAAGTGATGTGGGTTTTGAAAGATTGGATCTTGAGGGCAAAGAGTAGCTGGAATCAGATCTTTAAATGCAGGACTAAATCAAATGGTTGGTGTTTGATGGTTATTTGGAGTGTGGTTTAATTATGTTTTGGAGGGTTTAATGTGAGAGATTATATAAGTTTACCACAATATTTATGTTTATTGTTCGTGAGTTCATATTAGTTGGCTTCTAAAATTTTGCTCAAGTTTTATTTTCAAAAAACAGTTCTGAATTCAAAGTTATTGTTATGATCTATGCAAAGTATTAAAACTATTTATTTTCATATACATATTTTGTGGTCTTTGATGAACTTGAATTGGGTTAGTGATGTGGAATTAAGTTAATTAAGACCATTTGGTGTCAAAGCATATGAGAAAGTGGATTATTGATATATGGATGCATTTACAATTTCTTATAGCATTATTCTTGAGAAATCAAAAGGCATATATTACACCTTTATGCAAAGGTTTTTTGTGCAATTGGCCTTCATTGTTGATACATAGTTAATTTTTTTTTTTAATTTAAAAAAAGTGTGCTAATATCTGCTTTTTTAAGTTATAAATAACAAAACAACACATAAAAACATAACTCATAATCCATGTTTGACATTTGTAGAGATTTGGAATATTGAAGTTCTTCTAAGCCACAAGATCCCATCTTTTACATTTAAACCCCCCCCCCCCCCCTCCCTCTTCACAGCAGTTAGAATTTTATGAAAAAAAAATAAGTGCATGGGTGTTTGCAATGTGTCCTAATTAATATATAATTAAGCCCCTTTTTTGGGTAAGAATTCAATTTATTACTCCCAAACATATACTTGCTATAGCCATGTCATATCTATGCCACGTTACACTGTGTTTGTGTTGTATGATACCATATTTATGCTGTATCCATGAAATAAAAGAGTAATTAAAATTCTTCTATATATAGGCCAAAAATAAACTAGAAGCTGGACATCATTATGAAAAAGTTATAAGTCATAAAAGATTTTTTTGGATTAAAAAATGAAGTATAAAATAAAAAAGAAATGAGTGTGAAAAAAGATTTCATGAGAAGAAGTATTGATATGTTTGACTGAAGTTGAACTTTAATAGAATTTTCTCTTTTCTATTTTTTTTTTCTCACTACAGTCTATATACCCAACCAAATATTTTAATATCTTGCAAGATTTAGGGTATTTTTTCTTTAATGGCATCATTTTTTTGGGTTCCTACTACCTTAATTATATGTTTAAATTTGATGCTATATTTTATGAAAATGAATAAAATGTTGTACTTTTCACGTTTAATTTGTGGGTATTTGTTGTATACACCCTATGTACATTAGATTCTTTTGTCCTGTTGTATATTTATATATTTAAGTCAAAAACTTAGTGCTTAGAGTTGAGTATGGTGCCTGCATGTCTCATAATCCATGGTTTAGGTTTAGGAGAAGAACCATCTTCAGATTGCAATCTTAAAGATTGAGAAGTGGGTTCTGCTATTTTATATTGTGTTCTGTTGTCAGTTGGTCTCAATACTTAAGGTAGTAATAGATTTACAAGCTAGCAAAAGAAAATCTTTGTTTGGTTGTAGAAGATAGACCAACTTTAGGATGGTTGATGACTTCCTTAACAAAGGAGCCCTTACCAATATCGGAATATTTTGTTATTAGGGGGCTTTCCGCTTTGATTACATTATATTCCATATATGATGCAATATCATTATGAATTTACTTTATTTACATGTTTGATGTAATTTGGGATCCTATTCAAAGGGCCCAAAATTCACTATTGTAGGCTGTTGATGCTTAATGTTATTTTTCTCTTTAGTTTAACATACTCTTACAAGCAAGATAAACAAATGGACGTACTAGATTACCTTATGAATTTTAATGAATTTCATTGTATTGTTAAGGTTTTTTGTTTTTTGTTTTTTTTTTTTTTTGTTTTTTGTTTTTTGTTTTTTGTTTTAATTTTATAGAAGAATAAACTAAATGTATTATTAAGTTATTGTATGTCATTTTCTTTGTACATATTGCCATGAATTTTAGTGAAGGGTTATGAATTGGTTTAGTTTTAGAATTTGAGCTTCCCATCTACTATTGATAATGCATTTTATATGTGATAGGTGGAATTTTGTATTGATTATATATTGTGGGTTGAGGGTTGTTGTTTTGTTTTTAGATTTTATGTGTATCATTGCAGCTTTTTTGGAATTGTGGATTTGGGATGCACTACAGCTTTTTCTTTTTTCTTTTATGATTAAGAAGTTGGATTCAATGTCCATTTTAAGGGTTATGTATTGTTATGACTTTAGAATTTGAAATTCCCATGTACTATTAATTATGCATTATTATTTGACTAATATTTTCCTGACTTGCTATTTGAAATTGTAATGTAAGTTTTAATTGTTTAAAGTCAAATTCACAATGGGTTCATGTCTCGCCACAATTGGCATAGTGCTAAGTTACACACCTTTATTCTCCATTGGCGTTTTGAACTACTGCTTGCAGATAAGGCAAACAGAGTTGACACTAGTTATGCTTAATGCACTAGCCCCACAATCTTATACATCAGATTTGAATGTTAGTAGACTAGAAAGGGAATCATTTTGTTCTGCTGTCTGTTGCAATTGGGGGCTACACCTGTGCTTATATTGGAGTAATTAGAGAAATTGGGATCACTGCTACTGAAAAAAGCTAGTGAATTACTAAATACATACTACATGAAATCTTGACATTGATTTAACACATTCCTAACTTTCAGGATTTAGGCCCATAATAGCTGCCATTAAAGACAATATGGATTCAAATCATTTGTAAAATGAAAAGGAACGAATTTGTTAAAATGTGACTATTAAAAGCATCCGAGATGAATGGGCCTTTGCTCATTTTGCTCATTTTCCTTTTGAATTAATCTTTAGAAATTGTGATGCTTTTGGTGTGATGTTCATGATCTTTTTATGTTCTTTTTATCGCAGCAGTTGCACCTATGAACGGAGGAACTGCTTCTGAGTTACCTGATACAAACTCCTGTAAGCAACAATTTGATGCTCAGGTATACTTTTCGCATAGGGAAAGTGATTGACAGGACTGTGTATACCTAAATAAAGAAAAGGAGCAAGCTAGGACAATTTTCCTTCAGTTTTTCTCTCACTCTATTACTGCTGGTGTCATTGCTTCAGCCAAGACAGCAGCTGGAGCCTGCCCCGTTACTGTAGCAGAATAGCCATAGCTCTTCTTCTTTTCTTTGTTGGATTGAATGTATGTAGACTTTTTTTTTGGGTAGCGGGTTGTGGGGAATCTAGGGAGTCTTTGAGGTGGAAATCTAATGAAAACAAAATGTTTCTCAGCAAAAAAGAGAGTATTATGACATGTAAATATTTGTATCCATAACATGATGAAAAGTTCTTATTAGACAGTTTTCATTTGTTATTAAAATGTTTGCTTAGATGGGAGGATGGAAAAGTTGAAGAATAGAAAAGATTTAATTTTTCAAATTATATGTTTATTATTGGGTATGGAAAAGTGGAAGAATGAAAAATTATTATTTCTTTATTTAATTGAGAAGAAAAATGAGCGGATTTAATATAATAATGTGTGAATTTATTGTTTTGCCTCTTTTACATAAAATTAATTTTTTAAATAGCATATAAGAAGTAATTAATTAATTTTTTTTCAATTATTACATAAGAAGTGATATTTATTAAAAACAATGTTGTGATTTTTTATTTTTTGGTGAGAATTGCCTTGTGTCTTCAAAACACAAAATTATGGATTGATTTTTGAAAGTACGATTTAACTTAAGATTTTGGTGATGTGGTAGGAGATAACAAGACATTATGTACACTTGGAAATCAATTTCAGTAATATCATATTTTATGCTAAAATTGTATTCTGAAAACATAATTTTAGTGTAAATACAATCACTTTAAAGTTGTGTTTTGAAAATATATGTTTAGTACAAAATTTTGAAAATTTGTATTTTACATTTTTCAGAATTTTAGTGTAAATACAATCATTCTAAAGTTGTGTTTTGAAAATATATGTTTAGTACAAAATTTTGAAAATTTGTATTTTACATTGAAATCATGTTTTGATAAATTAGCATAAAACAAAGTTTGATTTTTAAGCTCACTTTATAAAGAGATGCAAGTGAGATGGTAATGTGGAGAGTTAAGTAGAGAGGGGAGTGGATAAAATCATGTGTTTTACGGTGCTTAGTAGAGGAGCTAACTAATTTAGGTGGGGGTATGTAATTAATAAAATTTTGCATTGATTGCAAAATTTTAAAAATTATACTTCAGTATTACTTTCAAAACACTACATAAAAGTTTGGAAGATCCTTAAATAATAGTATAGATACAAATTAATCAGAGACAATATCCTAATTGTTAGCAATATTAGAGTTCATGGCTTGAAAGCCAACTTGGAGTCCACAGCTTAAAAACCCTTTAAATAATAGTATAGGTAAGTCATGGACTCTATCTAAGCCATGGGCTTTAAGATGTGGAGTCTAAATAGAACTCCTAAATTTTAGGTAAATTAAAAAAAAGAAGAGCCCAAAACTTTTTTTTTTTTTTTGAGATTTTGGGAAAGGTAGGGTCAATAAGTGAGTTTGCATTTCCAATATTTGAGCCCAAAACTAAAACCATTTCCAACCTTTAAGCTCAAACCTCTTGCATTTAGGCCCAAACCCTTGCCTCAATCAAGCCCAAATATAAAACAAGCCCAACCTGAAAATCAAGCTAAATTCACCTAAGCCCAACCTGTGGACCCATCAGCACAAAAATTTGTGAAATTAAACATTGACCCAAAACTTTTCCAAAATTATAATTTGACTCCACAATTTTCTTGAAATCACATTTTGAGCTCTACAATTTTATAAATTACAAGTTGGCCCCTAAAATTTCCAAAATTTTAATTTGACCCACTAACTTTCATGAAATTACAAAGTGACCTTTATAAATTCAAAAATTTCACAAGGGCCCTTGAGGTCACAAAAATAATTAAATTGTCAAAATGACAATGTTTTCACATTCTATAGGAACTTACTCATTTGTATTCCTTGTTATTTCTTTGTCTTTTGCATGAGGTAAAGTATTTGGGAAAAATAATTGCACTTGGTATGCTATGCTATGCAGTGAGGTAAGTCTCATTAAATTTATCAAGTCATTTACCTTTAGGTTAATGCCATGCAATCACATGTTTAGCAATGACTTTCAATTTTTCCTTCCAAAATAAATTGCTTACATGCCATGTATTCACTTTTAAGAGTTGCCACCAACAACACAAATCTTTTCTACAAATTACCTATCAACCCCAAAACATTTCCAATATTGTCTTTCAACAGCAAAAGTTTAAAAATTATCTTTTGACCCTAAAAATTTTAAAAATCACATTTTGATTCTCAAATTTTCTCAAAATTATTTTTTGACCCTAAAATATTAAAAAAAAAATTTGCACTAAGGCCTTTGAGGTCACAAAAATACTTTTTCTTGATTTGCCAAAACAGAAAGGTTTTCTTCAAAGATAATAAAATTGTAAAATGACATTGTTTTCTCATTTTAAAAAACTTAACCCTTTGTGTTCTTGTTATTCTTCTGTGTCCTTTTGCATGAGATAAAATAACATGGAAAAAGGAGTTGCACACTTGCACTTAGTGTTGATATTGTATTTTGTCTGATTCTAAATTTTGATAGAAGTTTTTGCCTAAAAATGAAGGATGTAATGATTTTACTAGTTAGACCCAATTTTTATGTTGATTTTCATCAATTTTTATGTGATTTACTAAACTTAATTAAGGTTTGATTAGCCAAAATCAAAATTTTGAAGTTCAGCAACATGAGCTAGAGAGTGAAAGACACTTGACTAGAGTGCAAGATAAAGGAGAATTTAGAGGTTTAGTGAACCACGAATTGCCGTTGGCTTGAAAGAGAGAGAAAAGTAGAGAGAGAGGCGATGGCCGTGGAAAAGTGAGAGAGAAATAAAGAATGACAGGGTAGGAAAGTGGGTGGATAGAGAGATTGGAAGATAGAGGGGAGTGAAGAAAGAGAGAGCATACCGACGATTGGCGGCCAAGGATTGGCAACGGTGCCATTATTGCAATGTGATGGGTGGTGGTGATGAAGGGACTTGAGAGAGAGAGAGAGAGAGAGAGAGAGAGAGAGAGAGAGAGAGAGAGAGAGAGAGAGGGATTCACACAATTCGAAATATTTTATTTTAGAGTAAATTACATAATTGGTTCTTACCTTGTGTCAATTTGGTCCTTAAACTTTTGTGCTATGTCAATTTGGTCATTTCGGTAAACTATTAAGTGTGGGATAGATTGAAATTGCTTAACGTTTCTAACAGACTGAATAAAAATGTGCTACTTTTGGTAAAATTTACAAAATAGTATTTTATGTATTATTACATGTTTTTTAATGACAATTTGGTTAAATAGATAATAAATGGCTAAATGGGTGTTTAGTACCGAATTATGTGCATAATTGTACATTTAAAAAAAAAATGTTTACATTGACTTTGTGGTGGAATTGGGTGAGTTTGGATGGGTCGGTGTATTTTCAATGCATACAATTTTTAAAAATGTACACAATTGTGTATTCAACATACACATTTTTTTAAAAAATACATCGACCCATCCTAACCCACCCAATTGCTACCAAAAATACAATGTACACATTATTCAAAAAAATGTACATGATTTTGCACATAATTACCCAATTAACCAAATTGTCATTACCCATACAATTGCGTGTTTACAACAAACATAATTTTCAAAGAATGTTCACAATTATGTACTCTCAACATACACAACTTTCAAAGATTGTACACCATTATGTACATTCAACATACACTCTTTTCAACATACATTTTTTGTGTGCGTTTTTAAAAGAATGTACACACTTATCTATACTTAACCTAGACATTTTTAAAACATAAATTTAATTGTTCAACGTACAAAATTTATCAATGTACGTAAATTTTCAATTATTACATTCAATGTACAGAATTTTTAAAGAATGCACAATTGCATAGATTCAATGCACACATTTTTAGGGTTTAGGGCTATATAGGCGCAAAAATAACATAAATGTATAAATAAGATAGACAACATTGTTGCGCTTATACAATTCTATTCCAACTCAGAAGAACAAAATAAAGGCTAATCTAAACCAAGAAAGAGCAAGAAAAACCCACCAAGCTCGAACCCATATACAGTTTAATCATCATTCACTGTTTTTCATTAACAAGAAATTAAATTTTACCACAACATGAAATAACTACGTGCTATTTCATCAATCACATCTAAAAACTTAAAAATCGAACTCTAAAAAACAGAAACTTTTATTAAAAAGCAAATCTTAAGATTGATTTAAATATTTTATTTACCAATCATGCTATCTCATTTTTAAAATTTGATTTGCTTCTCAAGAAGAAAAAAGAATTGATTTGGAAAATGACAAAATGAAAGTGTCATTGACATTAGTTAAAGCATCAAGTTTTTCAAGAATGTGTACAGCATGGAACAATTTAGAATAGGGAGGAACCCATTAACAATCACATTTTCCATCTACTAATTGGTAAAGGACAAGGTTCTATCACCTAGTTGATACCAACTGGCCCATAAGAACAAGAAAGTATAGATACAAAGATGATACTATTTGTGTTCTTGCATGTTCATGCCCATGAGTCAGTCTCCACACAAGGATATGGGGGACTATAAATCTCAACAGTCAACACCCATAACAGGCAGAGACAGTATGATTGGCAAAGACCATTGAAAAAATAACTTAATCTAATGATAGTATTATTTTTATTTTTCAATGTAAACTTGGCAACATAGCCAACTTATCAACCTGATCCTTCGTAAATGCTAACTCTTGAATTGTGAAGTTGTACAACTATGTTCCCATAAATAGGTCAATAATAGAACATGATGAATTTTAAGCTAATTTATCTTTACATTTGAGTGAAACTACAATAAGATGATCTAGTTTTTCATGCTTGTGCTTGAGCTTTGCTAATAGTTAGTATATAGGATGTATGCTCAAATGGTGCAATGATCTTTCAAGACTTGCCTAGCAAGATCTAGTGCTCCACTTTTTTTGTAAATTAGATGCAGATTGTAAGCTGCTTCTCTGCGGAGGTCACAATACCCTGGTTTATATCCTGGTTTTTGATTTCCAACAATGTTTGGATTCTCACAAGGAAGCTTTGGAATGGGGTAATCTTTCTCCCGAATTGCAAGCGCCTTTTCATAATATGATGCTGCAAGAGTTACGAGGCCAACATGATGATATGCTCGGGCTATGTTATATAATGCTTCCTGCATGAAGTTTTTAACAGCACAGTTATAACATACTATTGTATGAGTGTGTACGTGTGGGTGTGGGTTAATATTCCTGAAGGCAAGAGTGTGTTTTAACAAAAGCATGCATATAAACTAGAAACAAAACAAAAGCACAAAGTGATAACCAAATTGAACCTGACTGTTTTCACAAAGCCGTAAATTGTTGTAGAGGAAAGCCAAGCCTTGTGCAAGACACTGATGTTTGTTTTGAAGTCTGAATCCAAGTGCTAAATTAATCAAGGCAGTTCCTGTAGAAAAAAACAATAAGTCATGCTTCATGTACAGGTAGACTAAAAGCATAAAAATTCATTTATATGTAGCACTCAAGAAATTAAATAGAAATAAAGGGTCTCACCGACACAGAGATTAATCAAGGGATTCTCTGGCAACTGTTTATATGCTTCAAGGTATTTTGTTGCGGCATGTTGATGATTGCTGGCCATGGTAAATTGATGTGCATAAATGATAATGGGTGGAACACAATCTATGAGTTTGCTTAGCATACCACGAAGAAACTTAAAATGCCTTGAATCTCGATTGTCCACTCTACAATACAATAAGAAAGTCCATCAAAGATGACATAGATTTGAAGAATTTATGAAGAATAAATAAAACCACCATGGTTATAGCATTTTAGTTACATCTGACCTACTTTAGCATACTAACAATATCACATGCATTAACGAATCAAACAAATGAAGTAACGAGACGCCATAATAACAATTAGTAAGAGTTAACTAAAGTAGTCATGGCATGTAGTAAACAAAATATGCTTGCTAAGAAAATGAGTTTAGAGCAAGAATTTGTGTTTTATGAGCTTATGTGGTTGAATACTTTCCTAAATGAGCTGAAAATGGAGGTTCAGTCGCTTTCGAATTGGCATTGTGATTGTAAGGTAGCATTTGCTACAACTTATAATCCGACTCTGCATATAAAATATAACAAATAGAATGAGCATCATTAAGGCCCAAAGCCTGAGACCGTTCAAACAATGTTCTAGTATATGATGGCTTTAATTTCACCAAGTTTTTTCATCTTCAAAACTAACAAAAAAGTGTTTCCAAACCAAACAAATGATCCATAATCCATTGTACCCCAATGCCAAGAAGATGAAATTTTACAAGGCATGTGCAATATTGGAATGCAATAACAAATGATCCATAATCTCACCACTTCTACTACACATGCAACATCAGTCTACCATAGCCATTGCTCTCTTTACTTTATTTGGAGTATCTTGGGTTATGCCAAAGATAATAGCTTAGAAGCTAAAGCTGTTGGGAAGGGAGAGTTCAATGTCACAGATCTAGCTCTAAAGAGTGGAGTGAGAAAATTATGGATTCCAGATTGGTGTTACATGTGTAAATGCGGTGGGGAATCAGTAGATAATCTTTTATTGCATTGTCCTATTGCATTCCAGCTTTGGTCTATGGTATTCACATTGTTTAGTCTCTATTGGGTAATGCCGAAGTGTTTGGTTTTCCTTCTAGCATGTTGGCAAGGGAAGTTTGGTTGTTATTGCAACAATATTCCCTGGATGGCTGTCACTCCTTGTTTAATGTGGTGCATTTGGCGGGAGCAGAACAACTGGTGTTTTGAGGATTCTGAAAGGACAGTAATTGAATCTAAAACCCTCATTAATTTCAGCTTTGACTTATGTTGTGATAGCCTTCCTAGCTGTAACTATTAGTTAGTTTATTTCTTGGTAGTTAAAGATTATAAATAGGCTTGTTATGTAAGAGTAGAATTAGGTTTTTAGATAACTTAGCTTAGTTTCAGACCTGGACAGAAACTTCGTTTCTCCAGTTTTTCTATGTAATTCCAGCTTTGATTCTTAATTCTAAGGCAATTCTAGTTCAAGTTCTCAGTAATTTGATCTTGATTTCCATCATTTCCATCCTAGATTTCCTTGTGTTTCTTTTTTTCTCTCTCCATTCAAGATCCTAGAATTCAGATCTAGGTTCCTTGTACCAATCAAATCTGTGTTGCTGCTGCAAAATATCACAGATTCAATCACTTGTGTTGCAGCTGCTGCTGCTATTTACAATTTTTCAAAGATTGTGAAGCTTCTAATGGCCCAAAGGAGGAGTGGCAGAAGAGGAGGAATAAGGGGGAATCAAGTAAATGTTGGGAAAGGAGTTGAAGCCAATCCTCCAGTGGGGAGGAATGGTGGACAAAATCAAAATATAGAGAGAGATGAGATTGCTGAATTAAGGAGACAAGTTGCGTCACTTGCGGAGGTGCTGCAGTGTATGCAGCCACCTCATGAGGCTACTAGCTCTCATTCTCATTTTGAGAATCCTTTTGGAGTTCCTCCAAGGGGTAGGCCTTATGTAGAAAGAAATGAGCCAAGGCTTGACTACAACTTCAAGATTGAAACATGGTTCTCGGAGGATGTGTGGATAGTAGAGCTATTAAGAAGATCACAATCAAGTATCGTTTTCCAATTCCTAGATTGGATGACATGCTAGATTGCTTGGCAGGTTCGTAGGTGTTTTCCAGGATTGATTTGCAAAGTGGGTATCATCAAATTAGAATTCGCCCAGGAGATGAATGGAAGATGGCATTCAAGACGCATTGTGGATTGTTTGATTGGCTTGTTATGCCATTTGGTTTGACAAATGCACCTAGCACTTTCACAAGGGTGATGACACATATTGCAACCGTTACAGCTTGTGCTCGACATCTTGAGGAGAGAGGTTCTATGGTAACATGAAGAAATATAGCTTTGGGATGGATTGAGTGGTGTTCTTGGGGGCATGTTGTGTCTTCCAAAGGAGTGTTTATGGATGAGAACAAGAATAAGGCAATTGTTAATTGGCCTACACTTTCTAGTGTGCATGAGGTCAGGAGTTTCTGTGGCCTTGCTACCTTTTATAGAAGGTTTATTAGCAAGTTCACCATTGCAGCGCCTCTCACCAATTGTCTGAAACAAAAGTCCTTTGTTTGGACTGATGAAGCCCAAGAAAGTTTCCAACTTCTGAAGAGAAAGTTAACCAAAGCTCCTATCCTTGCTTTGCCCAATTCTAATAAAATTTCTTACTTACCTATCAAAAAAGAGGTCATAGCTCCGTATTAATTTAGCAGTGAAATTAGATCCAAAATTTTAAGGTCAGATATAGATCCTCACCAAAGTAATGAGGGTTGACCAAATGTATTCTTCTTCATCATTCTATCATCTATCTAAAAAATCATACTGAGTTCACTTTGGCATAACCCCTCTCATTCCAAAAACCACAAAATAGCAAGTCATCACTCCATATAAATTTGGCAGTAAAGTAACAAATGATTTACAATCTCACCATTTTTAGTACACATACAACACCAATCCACAATACATTGAAACTTTTCTTTTTTCCCTGTCAAAGCCCAACAAAATATCCTTTTTCTAGGTCAATAAAATTCATATAAAGATCTTTTACTCATTTCCTCTATATTTTTCTAGTCAGTATCTAAGAAAATAGTTTCCATAACTGAATGTAATAGCATGTAATAAAATTGATTATCTGATGTGTTATTTCATGCTACTCTATATACAAACACTCTCCCAAAGTTTCATGACATGATTCCATAAAATAAAACACAAGAAAATAACATAATAATAGGGTACCTAAATGGAAAACGAAGCTATTCCTGAGGAAAAATTATTATAGACGTATATTGCACATATATAAAGGTGAAGTACCTTGAAATTACTTTGTAATAGCAATTCCAGGCAGCAAGGCTGTAAGGATGCTGCTGAACAATGTATCTTACACAGTCAAATCCATGCTTAGGATCTGTGGTGTTGTAAGCTATCTCTGTAAAACATCAACAAAGGTACTGCACCTTAGCTAGAGTAAAAACAATCACAAATCTCACTTCTTCAAAGAACAAATGAATCAAAGTATGTTTCAATGAAGGAATCCTTCTAAATGGGAATATATATTTTGGACTAATAACGAAATTATCAATTTAAAGGAGAAGAGGGGAGACCAAGAAAGAAATGAGAATGTGGGGAGTTCCAAAAAAGAACAAGTTCTTTGGAGTTGAGGACTTACGAGCTCCAAGAGATCTAAGCTCTTCCTCCTTCTCCACAGACAGCATGCTATGAGCTAATCTTAGAGTGAGATTAATAATCTCCAATGCCTCCCAATACCTTTGCAAAGAAGCCAGCGATTTACACAACTATAAACAACGCAACGAAGAAGTCAGAGCAGTAATAAGGTACACAAAAGAACAGGGGATGAAACATGACTAACATCTATTATAAGGCGATGATGCTCTTCGTCTTTAAGAAGATTAGGAAGGGGAGGTTCTCGGTGTACTTCCTGCTGAATGCATCACATATAAGATTCTATCACTCAAGATGTTGAGTCCTTGAGCAAGTCACAACATAACTAAATACAATTCACAATTTACCGGAGGGTCATCATCTGAGTCATCACTTTGCCAATCAACACCAGAAGCCAGTGCCTCAGCTTTTTTCTTCTCCCTTATTGTTGCCTTCTTCTGAAGTAACCGCTTTGCTCTGGCAGCTTTTGACCTAATTCAGATCATTGAACAAAAAGTAGTTGAAAGCAGGGCAGAGTAGATTAATAAAGGAGAAAATGGTCTACATATATAGCATGTACAAGCATGAACACATAATAAAAAAAATACGAATTAAAAAAGCCAAAACAACTCAAACTATAGTGGATTAAACAAACACATGAAAGCTATGTAAAATAAATATATTTCGTAGACAATAGTATTCAATGGTTCA
Organism: Quercus gilva; assembly: GCA_023621385.1. NCBI lineage: Eukaryota > Viridiplantae > Streptophyta > Magnoliopsida > Fagales > Fagaceae > Quercus > Quercus gilva. The sequence goes on from CM042481.1 coordinate 67,720,176, forward strand.
GGAAAAGAACTCAACGCTAAAATATTGTGAGTCCAATGGAAAAGATATAGCACCAATCAGACTAACTGGATTTGGGGGAAAACTCAGCCTCAAGTATTATGGGTCTTTGTAAGCCAAAGAAAACCACGCATGATTGGTTTAAAAAATTATGTCTATGTAAACTTCAGCCAAACATACTAAAAGCTACATTCCAGCATGCACGGGTCACCTGTTCTAGTGCCATGTGAATGTAACTTTCACTACAGACCCAGAAAAGGGCTTTTCTTTAACTAGATAACACAGGCAAAGCTTATATTCCATTTCTCACAAAATGAAGCCCACCAACAGGCTTCTCAAAACTACAAAAACAATTATGAAACATTTATATTCTTACCCAACCCAATGCCAGATACGCACTCAGAATTCCATTCAAAATTTTTAAGTAATAAGAATTCTATAATAAAATGCAAAAAGCTGCTACCCTTGTACACGGATTTAGACAACAGTAGAACTCCTTTCCAAATTCAATAAAACTACATGGCAATACTTTATATTCTCCCCGAAAATCGAAATACTTTCTTGCCTAGTGCCAAAGTAACAAGACACTCTTCTTAGTGGGAAGATTTTAGCAATGGAAAATCTTAGAAAAAGGAGGATTATAGTGGCTGATTGGTGTTGGAAGTGTAAAGCTAAAAGAAGGCCACGTATCATCTTCTTATTCATTTAGTATAGCAAAGATCTTTAGAAATTCGTGTTCTTCTTGTTCAATATTATTGGGAAGATGCCAAGAATGGTGATCAACTAGTTGGCTTGCTGAAAGGGACAGTTAGGAAGACACCATGACGCAGGACAAACCAAAATGATGCAACAATACAATAGAAAATAGAAAATAAAGGATAAATAACCTAGGAGATAAGAATTAGGCTTGCTTGGAGTTAGTACCAGACAAGGGAGAACATCTAGGAGTCAACACTTGGGGTTAGTTGGAGTCAGCAAACTCAGCGTCAAACCATTGGAAAAATTCCAATAGAAATTTCATTATCCAATCAAACTTTTATATACTTCTCCATAGGAGAACAATGTTGTTAGAGGTCATACCAGAAAAACTGGGCTCTACTTATTAGCTTCATCTTTGAAACCAAACTTAAAAAAAATAAAAATGTAACAATATTTTATTAATAGAAAAATTTACTTCATATTCATGATGATGAACTCAACCTAACCTAAAAGAATTACAAATAAATTATGCATAAGAGTTAAACTGATTCTGTGAAATCTAAAAAGGAAATTTCTACTTATCAAAAAAAAAAATCTAAAAGGAAATTTCTACTTGGAAGACCCCACACACGATACCAATCCAAAAGATTTCGATTCAACAATGATTTAAACTGAAACTTTGATGTTTATGTATCAAAAATACGACTATTCTGTTCTCTCCACAATAGCCACATCAAACATAATGGGACAAAGTTCTAACTATCCGATAAGTGCTTTCCAAGCTTGAAACAATTCCTACATCCAAACAAGAGATCAACTAATCTCCTTGGTAACACCTATTGAATCCCAAAACCTCCAAATACTACATTCCATAAAGAATATGCAACCTCACAATGGATCAAATACTCCACCGTCTCCCCATTACATTGGCACATGCAACACCAACCAACTAAAGAGAAACCTTGCTTGGAAGAGAACTTGGTGTGTTAAGGCCACAAAAATATTCTTATTAACTGAGCATGCATATAAATCAAGGTGTATCTCTTTTAGAGAATGATTCCCACACCCAATATCATGCTAAAACCTTACCAGGTGCCATCCCCGCCTCAAAACACACAAATTGAAGAACATGGTTCCATCCCTCCCTAATACTTCTCCATAGACTACACCCATGTCTTTGACCAGTTTCAAACTCCAACCTTCCCATTCCTCCCATACTTTGTAGCAATAGCTCGTCTCAATAAATGTGTGATCTCATTCCCAAATTGCCAAAACCTAACTTTCTTGTTATTTGATAAACCTACTTGAGCAAAGAATTAGTTCATCCCACTTAAACAATTAGTGAAAATCCTTGCGTCTTGATGACCAACAAAAGTAGGTGCCTCAAATATTACCATGGTTCACTAGAATAAATTAAAGAAAATAACTATAACAAGAATCTGAGCTTGCTGACTTAGAGAGCTGATTAAACCATCACTAGGCAAGGGCCTGGACTTCACAAGTTACGAGCTTTATATTGTTTAAATACCAAAAGAGAGACTACCATATGACCTTCGTGTGTTGGATCACATGTTGATTGAGCCTAGTGCTGTAGGTGCCGATTGGAGCTGCAGTGGCAATTGGCGACACATGGTGACTAGTCTAGTGGATTCATTGATGTGAGCAGGGATGAGGGACAAGATAGTCAACTGGAGTTGTTGAAAGTCGATGATTTTGTGGATGGGGTTGTGGGCATTGTTTGGTCGATGGGCAATGTTTGGATTGTGTGGCCTTTCAAATCAGGTCATGTTGTGCTGGGAGGTGGCTTTGGGGACTTGGCTGGGATTTATTGATGGTTTGGCTTTTGTCAGTGATGGTCTTGTCATTTTTTGGTAGCTACGGCTTTGTCAGCGATTCCATATCCCATTGCTAGGATATGGAATTTGATGCATGACAGAGTCGAAATGATGCAACAATAAAAAAGAACAAGAAATAAAGGATAGAGAACCTATGAGTTAGCACCAACAAAGAGAGAAAACCTCTGCATAGAGGTGTGTGAAAAACTGAAAAAACCGGCCGAAACCGACCAAACTGGGTCCAATTTTTCAGTTTGGTTTCGGTATGGCTTGGTTTTGGCTTGAATTTCTTGAAACCGAAATATTTTGGTTTCGGTTTCGGTGTACCACACATAATACCGACCCAACTGAAACCGAACTGAAATATATTAAATATTAATATATACAAGTTATGTCAAGGTAGTTCCTAGTAGCATAGTGGCAAGGACACACATTTTCACGTTTTTAACTTAGGTTCGATCCATAGTAAATGCAGTTTTATTTATTCTCTCCTTACTATAACAAAACTACGTCGTTTTGGGTTTGTATATAACCCTACTAACCCTAAGTTTTATCTCTTCTCTCTCACTCCAAGCTGCAACTGTTCTCCCCACAACCTTCTTTCTTCTCCATTTCCTTTAGTCTCTCAGAAACAAAGTTCAAGAATCCCAAAAATGTTTAACCAAAAAAAATGAAAATACAATCTTCTTGATTTTGAATATATGTTTCTTGTGTTTGCTAAGTGCTTGGAGTTTGGGTGCTGAGAAAATGTAGGAAAGCAAAGGGAAATAGGTTTTTTCTTATTTTGGTACGTTCTCTAAATATATACATGATTTTGAGTATATTTTTTTGTATTTGCTTGGTGTTTGGGTGCTGAGAAAATGTGGGAAAACAAAGGGAAATAAGTTTTTTTTTTCTTTGATTTGTTTGGTTTCTAAGAAAACACGGCGTGATGTTTGCTTAATCTTAGTTTGTGTTTTATGTTTTCTTTCTTGTGTTGCTCTGTATTTTGTGTTGAAAACAGAGTCTGTGTTGGTCTTGCTTTTCTTGTTAGTTGTTGTATTGATTTTGTCTTCCAATAATGTCTTTGTTTGATGCAAAAAAAATCTTCTTTTCTATTTTTTTTTTCTTGCTTTTGTTTCTCACGTACCAAACACCGAAACCCGACTGAACGGAACCGAAACCGAATGCAATTGGTCGGTTCGGCGTTCCTTCCTTACAAGTTAGTTTCAGTACTCAATATGTTAAAACCGAAATTCTTGGTTCGGTACAAAAACTGCCTTCAACACCGACCGACCCAAACCGATTACACCCCTACGTCTACGTCATGCCAAAAGGATGCAACACTAAAAAAGAACAGGAAAAAAAGGATAGAGAACCTATGTGTTAGCACCAACCAAGAGTGAAAACCTCTATGAGACAGCATCTAATGTTGGTTGGAGTCATCACCAAACCATTGAAAATAATCCATGAAAATTGTGTGTAGGTTGTGTTTGGGTAAATCTCCTCTCAAGGTATGAATATTGGGAGAGGGAAGAGAAGAGACTATAAGGAATTCTCTCTTAAGAGATGAGTAGCTCTCTCTTAAAAGTGGGTGTTTCTAATCTGTAAAACCCTCAATTGCTAGGTTAAAATTAGTGGAAAATAGATGTATATATATTAGAGGAAAAAGTGGCACAACTTCCAATAAAATGAGCTATCAGCGTAACTTGTGGGTAACTTGTGGGCAGTGTTGGTAAAAGCGAGGGGCGCACTTAAGCGAAAAGGCCTCTTGGAGCCTAGACGCAAAGCGCAAAGCTCAAAGTGCAAGTGCGCGCCTGATTGAAGTGAAGCACACATTTTTAAAAAATAATTTAAAATTTTTAAAATTTATTATTAATGAGAAATGCAACAATCAAATGATCAAATTATGATATAAATTGAAATAAAATTTTATATATAATTCATATAACATTTAGATATGCCCTACTTTTGCAATTTTAACACAAATTGCAAGTCAAGTCATTTTATTTTTTTAGATAAGCTAGATATGAGTACTTCCGTGTAACATCCTTTCTTAAATCTCCTATATCCATAATGCCCTATAACTAATTAGTAATATTAGTTAACAATTTAATCACTTAATGACTATAACTCTATAAGAATTAGTCCGCTATGTTCAACATCAACCACTAAAGTAACTAAACAATTACCACATATATTATATCATATGTTTTGTTTTTCATGAATGAGCTAAGAATATGAGGACACTGCAACATGGTAATTGGTACCAAGGAGCTAGGTGGGTGACTGTTTCAAGGAGAAAAAATAAAAATAGAGAAGAATTGGGAGGTTGCGGTTAACGTTTTAGGACAAGTTATACTCAAAAAATAATTTCTTTTGATAAGTAAGTTACACTAAAAATATGCAAAATCAATGGTTTATATTAATAATGTCAAGATCCTATAGTTTTAATTCAGTTTTGGTTTATTTTTTTGAAATATATAAAAAGCTCCAAAAAGCACACTTGAAGCATGCTTCTTTGAATGAGCCTAGCTTTGGAGGCAAAAAGTGTAGGAGCCTTGGGGCTTCGAGCTTTGAGCTTAATCATGCTTTTAACAAAACTGCTCATGGGTTGGCCTACTCGCGAGTTACTTGTGAGTTACCACAATTGTAACTGACTTTTAAAATTCCTCACGTGCTCCTCACATGTCAACTTGCGGGTGTTGCAGTCCTGACCTACTCATGAGTCAGTTGCGAGTTCCACTGAATGTGCAATTCTTCACCAACTCTAGACTAAACCCATATACATTAAATTCCACAAAGATACAAGAAAATAGATGCATGGATTACAATCAAATTGACACACAATAAAGCCAACTAAAAGAACATATAAAAAAAAAAAAAAACACTTAACATAATCAAACTGTGTAATATACTTCTCCATAGGAAAACAAAATTATGCTAATATAGAGTACTAAAAGTAAACCCTAATACTAATTGACTTAGAAAACCCTAATTCTAATTGAATGGGGAAATCCTAATAATTGAGTTATACAAATAACCTTGACTCTAAGGATAAAAATACTAATACCTAATAAAATTGTAATTGACCAATAAAAAATACAGTTGACTTACAAAACTAAAATTAAACTAAATATTTCTTTGCACTTCCCATATAACTCCAACTGGTGATATATGAAGACTCAGCATTTGTATGACAGTATTTGGGAAGTAATTTTAAGATTGAGTGGTATCTACCAATTCTTTCCTTCTCAATTTGTTGGTGTTCATTGAACTCCTAAACTCTAAGATCTAGAATGAGTTTTTTTTATTCTATATCAGGTACGTACTACCATGTTCTATACTTCTATTAAATATTACTTATACAAAATAGTCCTAGGAGTCTGAAGCGTAATTTGTTCAGTAAACTTTTAAAAGGCTATCAATCTGAGGCTGGACTGCGCTTAGCCTGACACTCATCCAAAAGGCAACAATTAAAGCTGGTATAATGGCACTCCTACATTAAAGGCTATTCAAGCACAACAAATGGTACCTGAGATTCATAGATGATAAATAATTTGTAAGATGATCAAATAGTCAAAGGGTTAAGTTATGATGCATGCTTAGCGGGTCAACTTAGCAAATTTCAAACAGTGCACCTGAAATCACAAGACATACTATAGCAAAAGCAGCTAGAGAATACGTAAAATCTGCAATATCAGACAATATTTATTCCTAAACTGACTACAAGCCATTTGTGTGTACTGGATTTTTTTATTTTTTTGGTATAAAAGTTCGAAGAATTTTATTCAAAGGAGAAGAATTCATCAGCACATTGAGTATGTCCAAAAGTTATCCCACGTAAGACTAAGTGGTGTGATTCCCCCCTTGGATGGTTTTGGATTGATCAAATTGGAGGGGAGAGATTCAAGGATGAGTGCCTATTATGCCAAATATGTATACAGTATATTATATAATATTGACAAATAACAAATCAGAAACAACCAAATGCCATAGTCCTAGTACTACAAATGCCCGCACACACATATGTAGACAAGACTGAACATGATGAAATTCATAACTCACAGATCTGATGAAGGAGCTACTGGTCTAAATCCACGAAATACATTCTCAGTTTCACGATCGTTCAGTACTTTAACCCTTTCAAACAGAACTCTTCTTGAGAGCCTCTTTTTTACTTTAACCTAAAAAATCACCAATTATGAGCAACTGACAACAACAATAAAGCCAATTATGAGCATCTGACAGTAAAAATCAATAATGAGCTTTTCCAAATAATAGTCAATTATAATTAATGAGTTTGGATAATTCTCCCAGTGTCAAATTTCAGAAATCCAGCAAACACCTCATATATTAAGCCCAAAAATCACATAAATGATAATATATTGCATGTTTTACCTGGAAAAATTGCTTGTAAAAACATGCTAATAACACAAGATGCTTTTCATTTCTAAATGACTGGGATAAATCATTTTTAAGATGCACAATACACACACACACACACACACACACACACACACACACAAAATAAAATTTCATTGAAAACAAAAGAATACATGAAAAAAATAAAAAAGTGCATATGAACACTAGATGATTCTCAACAAGTGAATACATGAAGCCTCTGCCCAACTCAATCTGCAATGAATTGGGTCTCCTACTGTTGTGTGATTTTAAGTCCATTAAAATGTGATTCAAAGAAGTTAAAATCGCCTAGAGTTGGATCCCGGCAAGTACTTCCAATATTATCCAGCATGGTCTGAAAGCCCTTTTTATCTAAAAAGTCTTATATTTGAATATTGTGAAAAACCCCAAGGTTAGGGACCCCGCCTCATAAAGCAGAGGTTGCTAGTTCGAAATTTCCCTTTCTCCCCTTGAGGACAAAGTCTCATATCTGTATATTGTGAACCCTAACTTGTTTAAGTTTCTGTTTCTGTTTCCCTTCCAGAATCTATATGCAAATTCAAGCATGCATGTCAAGGTTTGAGATTGACATACATTGTTGGTGAACATCTTGGCAGTCTAATCTTTTAGGAGAATCATTTCTCCAACATGGCAACAGTGATTTGGGTAACTCTTTATTTTTTTACACCAATAATATACGTCTTGGTGGGTCTGTGTGTGTGTGTGAGAGAGAGAGAGAGAGAGAGAGAGAGCATGTGTGTGTGCTTTGAATGGTTTCTCATAATTACCTTAGGATGAAGAGTTTCAACATATAATGACTCACGGACCAGAGGGAAGATAGCATCCACAAAGTCCTCAACCATCGCTTTAGCTCTATATATGGTACAAAGCTTCAGTTTTACCTTTTCATTTAGCCACCAGGGTTTAGATTTTTCAGGGGGTAGTTCAATAGAGTCTGCACATATAAGCCAAAAGACATTATAAGGAAGGAAGAATGTGTAGTCGTAACAAATATTATAATAGAACATTTCAAAATTAAATACCAAAATTTTTTGGCGGAGCAAGTAATGAAATTGCGTCTTCTTCTTTAGCTTCTTCTAGAAGGAGGGAAGCCAGAGTTAATCGGGCATCAATATTGTCCTCAAGCATTTGTAGAGCTGAGTTGGATTGGAAAATTAGTTAGTTGAAAACAGATTATAATTTTTTAAAAAGAAATATTTCTAAATAATACAATGACACATAACATCTCGCAGAAGATAGAACAATTCTAAATTATCAGTAAGATCATGTCAGATTCCGCTAATCAACACATAAACTCCACCATCAAGAAAGAAAAATATTTTCGCACTGCTCTTGCAACTTTATCACGTTAATCCAAGCTTTCTAACGAAGCAAACAGCAGACCTTATGTAGGCATTTTCCCGGTATAGCCACACTAATGATCAGTGTACTGTAGCAATTAATTTTGCAAAGTATTACAGCATCAACAGTCATCTTCCTGCAGCTTAGGTTGTTAAGTGTCTTTTTTTGGTACCTATGGTCAATCACAACTTTTGTAATGAAAGAGAAATGTTCCTACAGCTTGTTAGAATTCTACTACACAATATAAAGTATGCTAGCCAACAATTCAAGTTCAAAGAACACAGTTGTAATTTTTTAAGTTACTTTTTGTAAAGTTCAACATCATGAAAATAAAGTAATATTCATCTTCAATAAAACTATTACTACTTATATAAAAAAAAAAGTTCAAAGAACACAGTTTACTTGACTCAATCCCAATGAAGAGATTATAGTTCAAATAAAATTTATTAGATATTAGTTTTCAGACATGATATAGAAACAAAATTAACACAACTTTTCTCCAAGAAACTCTTTTTTTGGTTTCCATTACCACCTCCTAGGCTTCCACTACAGGAAGTGGAACGACTTTAGTTCAATGAACAGAAATGTCCGGTATTAAAATAATAGGCATAATGTATGAAGCAAATTAAAATGACTCTCTCTCCAATTCAATACTTTCAATTTCTCTTTCCTCTCGTTCCTTTCCTCACTTTTAGTTAAGTGAACAGAATTTACTACTTATAATTATTACACACAAGTCTTCTCTATTTTAAAGCAAATTAACATGAGTCTTCTTTGTTTTTTCTTCCCTTTTTTACACCGCCTATAAGTACTATCTTTGTCCCTCTCATATATTCTATCTCATGATGGCGTAACCATAGCATGATTAGAGAAACTATATCCTCTTTGGATATTGGGCCATGCCAAGTTCGGTGGCAGGATTGTTATTTTTATTGCATCAATGGCTTGGGAATCATACTTTGGATATTTGGAATTTGATTCTAGGTTGTTTGATGTGCATTGTTTGGTTGGAATGAAATCGTTGTTTCTTTGAGGAAACTGAGAAGACATTGGAAGAGTTGAAAGTTCTATGCAAGCGCAGTCTTTTTGATTGGTCTTGTTGTTGGGGTTTTACTGATTGATCCTCTCTCTTTGAGTTTATATTTTCTCTTAGATTAGCTTCTTGATTTCCTTCTTTTTTTGTTGTTTGATTTTTCCTTATCCTGATGTTCATCATCATAAACAACTTGTTTTATTTTCTTTACTATTTTCATTAATAATATTTCTTTGATTAAAAAAAAAAAAAAAAAAAAAAAATCCTCTTTGGAAGTCTAAGGTTAAAGCAAAGCCTAAGAATAAGAATAGAAGTCCATGGAAATAGGCGTTCTATTGAAGACATGGAAAAATCCGACGAAATAGGCGTTCTTTTGAAGACATGGAAAAATCCGACGATCAGCTGCTAGCTTTCTTTTGTGGCTCTCTTTTTGATTGGTCTAGGGCTTGGGGACTCACCTCTAGTGATTCTCTCCCTTTGTTCCTTAGCTCTCTTCTTTGATCTTTGTTCTGTGTTGGTTGTTGTTTGTTTTGTGTTTTCTTGTTTGTTTCCCTCCCTGTAGCCCTTTTCTGCCTTATGTTTTTTTCATGAGGTAGTTTCTTGAATATACATCTTTCTTACTTATCAAAAAAAAAGAGGTCATTCTAGAGTCAAGGGTATTTTAGTAACTCTATGGTTGTTGGGTATGAGGTATAGTTATGAGCCTTGGGCTTTCTTTTATTAATAACTAAGTCTTATTTAGTTTATGGGAAATGTTCACACATTTTTTATTAAAAAAAAAAAAAACAGAGTCTATTTATGATTATTTTCTCTCTTTTCAACCATAACCCAAGTATTTTGGGCCTGTTTGGTAGCAGTGTTTAAGTATAGGTGTTAAAAATGATGTAAAAACTGTGGTTTAAAAAGTGTTGTTGAAAAACATGTTTAAAGTATTCATAATGCCAAAAAAAAAAAAAAATGTGTTTGATACCATATTTCAAATAACATATTTTAAAATATGAAAAAACATAATTGTGTGTTTAGAATTTGTTATTTTAAAAAAGTGATGATTGTATAGTAAAAGAATACTATTACTTAAGGAGAGAGAAAAAGAAAGAAAAAAAAGAAGAGAGAAGGACAAAAAGGTGGGCCCATGGGAGGAAAAAAAAAGAGTTTGGCCTTGTCAATGGGTCCCACGATTTTCAACTTATTTACAAAACGACCATTCAACAACGTTACTTGAAAAGTAAAAACTGGTTTGGATGGGTTTTTAAAATACATGTTTTAAACACCCTAATTTGAGAATTGTAACTCAAACACCCATTATAAAACATCGCTACCAAACACTTTTTTTTTTTGAGCTACCAAACAGGCCCTTTCTCTCTTAAACCCTAATCCTTTTTCTAATAAGGTTCTAAACCCAAAAATCCTACTAAACCTTACCCAACCACAACCACAACCACACATAGACAAGTTCTCTAATTTTTCCTATGTCATCTAACCTCTTTTATTGTGCTTAAAGACTTGGAACAATGCTCATCCTACCTTACTTTTCTCTTTATACTTTTTTTTATTCAAAATTTGATTGAAACACCCATACACATGCTCATATAATCCAATCCTGCAGCTCGTTATCAGGTCAAATACCCATCAAGCTATCATAATCATCACTTTGGTGACAAATCCATTTCCTTCATAACTTCAATTGGAAAGTTTTACATAAGTTCATCACCTTACCTTTGTACAAGAAGAAAATTGCTTGCACTCTTTCTTTCAAGAATAAGTAACACCGAGCAATTTTCAGATATAAAAAACCCTACTCGAAAAGAAATACAACACAAATATATCAGCAGCTAATAACAAGTCAATGTGCAAAATAGATCAATAATATAAACATACAAGGAAACTGACTAAAGAAACTACCAAGACAACCAATACCAGTGTAAGAATAGTTTAAGCCTTCTCATTAATCTTGTAACCAAAAGTTTACGAGCCATAAATCTTCTGTAATGTATATGAACTTATTCAAAATAGACCCAGAGGGTAAGCAACTGATATCCCGAATTATTTATGATTTGCCAAAACAAGGAGGCAAGTGTGGCTGATCTTATGAAGTTTACCAATGGAGTCCTTCATTGGGATTTACATTTTTTTGGGTTGTGCATGACTGGGAATTGGAAGCTTTGTCGAGCTTCATGGATACCATTTATGACATTCCTATAAGGAGGATTGGGGTGGATAAGAGGTGCTAGTTACTTGATACGACTAGAGGGTTTATGATTTGTGCGTATTACCATCTTCTAGCAGGCCATAGTGATCAATTCTACCCTTGGAAGAGAGCATTTGGAAATAAAAGGTTCATTCTAGAGTGGCTTGCTTTTTATGGACTTCTGGCTTGGGGAAAAGTCTGAGAATTGACAATTTAAGGAAAAGAAAGGTATGTGTTTTGGATTGGTGTTTTACGTGCAAGTGTAATAGTGAAATTGTTGACCATCTCTTCCTTAGTTGTCTGGTTGCTATGGATTTGTGGGCTATGAGTTCTTGGTTTATTTAGAGAATGCTGGTTTATGCCAAAGTCTATTGTTGAGCTTCTTACTTGATGGCAAGGTTGGCCTGGTCATCATTGTAATGGATAAATATGGATCGTTGTTCCTCATTGGTTGATGTGGTGTATTTGGAAGGAAAGAATATAGGTGCTTTGAAGATAGTGAGTGTTCTCTGCCTGATCTCAAGTTATTATTTTTTAGAACCTTATTGGACTGGCTATTAGTGTGGAAGAACCAGTCCTTTTCTTCAATTTTGGATTTACTTGATTTATGTAATTTGTATTTGATCTATACACTCATGTATACTCCCTGCGTACGTGGGTGTCTCTTTTTTGATATTAATAAATCTATATTACTATAAAAAATATATATATATATATATATATACACAAAAGACTGAAAGACATTGAAAGTCCAACGAAAGGTGATCGCTTATAAGTCAATATCAAAACAGAACTCATGAATTTAGAGTATAAGCTCATTTATCAGTTTATGCAATTGCAAAGCAATGCTTTCAAGGCCCATCAAGCAAAGCTTGTCAGCAAACTCCCATACGGGATAGCAGAATTCCCTAATTATGACCAATAAAAAGACAGAAATTAGACACCAGACAAAGAGCCTAGAACCTTTTCACGTAAAACCACTTTGTATTAAAACCTCTTCCCCTTAAGAAAGTAACCAATCAACACAATATGTCAAGAGTAGTTGGATACAAAAAATGCACTATTTCAATGGGGCACATGGCATGAGAAAGCCCTTGCCTCAAAAGTTTTCCCCTCCTATGTTTGTCAAAGCCTCATGTTACAGCCACTCACTAAACCTCCCTCCCTCCACCAAAAATAGCCAAAAGAAAAAGGTGATGAAATGTCACTTTAGCCTTTTGTTTATATGTGAGACACCAGCCAAAACATTGTATCTTGTGCCTTTAACCCTAAAGAACAAAACAAGCAAGAGCCAGCTCAGCTCCCTAATCCCATTAAGCATGAAAAAACTTAAACTACGGGACCGGCAGAAGTAGCTCACCACCTACTATTCCTCAGCAAGATTCATACAACCATCAAAGGTACCTCACTGGACAATATACCAAATAAAGTAACCACATCCTGTCCCCTAAGACAATTATCTAAAGCGAAGTCATCACCAGCCCATTCTAATGCTTTTCCACAGCCAACAACATCCTAACTACAAATAGTGTCCAATACACTTTAGGCCTTGGAGACTAATCAGACCATTCAGATCCATAATAACCTCCACATGAGCAGATAGCGAGAGTGTAGGAAGAGAAATCACTGTGGCTCCTAATGATAGCACGTGGCACTTTCCATGTTAATAGATTTTCTCCCATGGTGCAAATGGACTTGATAAAAGCCAATGAAATAAAGTACTGAAAAATATTGATTTATTCCTCCCAAATGACAGCTCCTTCCCTCAAATGTTCTTTGATTTCTTTAACTCTACAGGTTACACATCAGACATGATGGTACTGACTTCCAAGCTCTATGCTGGAAGGAGTATGGTTTCCTTCTTCAAGCTTGAGGGATCATATGGCACTGATTCCAAATATGACCAATGAAGTAGCTAATCATCAGGATTCTCATCATTACTTTCACGCATATAACGCTATTCAACCATCAGAATCCCCATATAATTGAATTGTCTATGGTGAGAATCTTATAGAACTTTGTTCCTTTATTTTATTATTATTTTTTTAATGCAAGTATTTATTACCTATCTAAAAAAGAGTCATCTGCTCTACAAGGAAAAAGGCAAAGATGATGAACAGCTTTGATCAAGCCCCTCATGCAAAATGTCAAGAATCATGTGACTAACCACTCACGAAAAGCTAAATGCCTGTTTGTGTAGCAGCAAATAAAAATAAAAGAGAACTTCCACGGACTTCTCCTGTGCGGTTTTTTTTGTTTTTGTTTTTGTTTTTAGGGCTATTTGCTTATGTATAGCTTTTTAAAACTTGCTTTTGCTAGATAAAACTTTCAGCAAATCAGTAAAAAGCTCTTCCAAACGCACACTTCATATTAGCAATTCTTCATACTAGCAATTCAAAGAGATGACGACCCAATATATTTCAGTAATATAGCTCAGTCAAATGAACAACTCCGTCTGCTTTTATTTGTGGACATTATCAGCAGCAGACAACCTAAGATGCAGCAATAAAAATGCATGTGTCTTATATCAAGCATTGTTTTACTTACGTTGTCACCTTTAGCACTTCCTTCCAACATCATATAGTACTTCAATGCAGAGTCATAATGCTCAAGACTCATTAATGAGTCTGCAGCTTCGACAATCAAATGAGCATGATCATTTACACTTCCCCGCTGCAAAATACTGAAGAGAACCTATAAATGCAAAAGATCTTCAGTGAAAAACATTATTATCTTTTAATCCCTTTGAAGATGTCCTTAGAGTATGCCGTGTAAGAGTATAAGTGATCACCTATGAACTAAGACCAAAAAAAGTAAAGAAAAGAAAGAAAAATACACATGCAACCAACCTCAGCCTTCTCTATATTTTTAAGGTTAACATGACAGATTCCTTCTTTTATTGTCAAATTCAAGGGCAGCTCTTTTCCTGGATAGTAGACCAGCTTTGCATGCTCAATAAGTTGGAGAGCTTTGTCATAAGAATTACTTTCCATGAATATGGAAGCTAGCAGATCAATCACACTTGTATCAGCTTCACTTGGATGACCTTTAACATAATCCTCAAGAATGCGGATAGAATGTTCAAGCTGACCACCTTTCTGGTACAACTGAATGAAAAGAAAGAAAAAAACTAATATCAACAGAACAGAAAACTTATGTCAGACTAATTAATGCCCTAAAAAAGGCATGAGATATGAGCAAAACTACCAAATCACAGTCACCTTCAAAAAAATGCTCGAAAAAACTCACTACTGCAAGGAAAAGCAGAAAAACATATTCAACTTTGTGAAACTCCAGAACCAAGGGCCATACATGCTTACAAATTTAATCAGTTCAATTATGAAAACATGAAATCCAAAATCTCACTAATGCTAAATTTAGAAGGGAACATGTAAGCAACTGTTTCATTGATTATGTCTGTAAAGAAAACACAGAAGATGCACTTTTCCTATCTTGATTATGCAACATATTAGCCATGAATTTTTCCTTGGGTTTGAAATTCTGTTAAGTTTGAGAAAAATCAATTTAATACTTCCAATTGACTTCTCTTCATCTTCAAATGGCCTACTCAATGAAGCTGCCCTCGTCACCTTGAAAATTGTAATAATAATATCCAACACTACCAACATAGAAAGATAGCAACCTTCTGTGTCACCAAGCCCCCTAGAGAAGGCCTCCTTCTCACCCAATCTATAAACTGAGGAAAAATGTAATATATTGTCACACTGAGCCAATACCTAAATTGTTTAATATATATATATATATATAAAAGTAAAAATAGAATGAGGGACAACAATCTAGATAACACCATTACGATGGTGACCAAATTTTCCGTGCCAACATGCTAGGAGCTCAACCAGGCGTTGGCATTGCCCAGTATGTACCAATCAAAGTGAACACCATAGACCACAACTCAAAAACAATAGGACAATGTAATACAAGATGATCTACTGACTCCATTTCTTTTGCACATATAACACCAATCCAAAATCAACACCTTCCTCTATTGTAAATTATCAATAGTAAAAGTAGTTCCCAAAGCTGTAGTCCAAACAAAAAACGCAACTCTAGAAGGAGCCTTTTGCTTCCAAATACTTATCAAAGGAAATGACTGAATACATACACCCAACAAAGCCTAATAATAATTGCTCGCTTCAAAGCCCCTACTCTTAACAAGTGTCCAACACATCTTATCTTCACCAATACCCCTCAACGAGACTCCATATATAGCATCCAAGAAAATAGACAAAGCTTCCAATTCCCAATCTTGAATTGCTCACAAGAACTCCAAGTCCCAATAAAGAACCCCATTAGGGAATTGAATAAATTCAGCCACATAAGCCTTCACTACTTTTGAATAATTTTGGAAAACACATGCTCAAAGGATTATCCCCACACCAGACATCATGCTAGAATTTCATTAGTCCCATCTCCGTTCTCAAACTGAATGTAGTTGAGAAAAAGTAGACCAGCCACTACTAAGTTATAATGCGTACTACACCATGACTATACTACTAAGTTATAAAAGTAGACCAGGGAGTTTCATTGAAGTAATACGTACTCCACCATGACTATACTTTATCCACAAACCCTTTTGTCTTCAGCCACATATTCTTAAATAAAAAACGGCTCCTCTCCCGAAATGCCCCCAACCTCCACCAAAATTGGACTATGATTAGATGGTGGACGTGGAAAAATCTGTATTGTAACATATGAGAAATGTTCCTCCCAGTCCGACAATATTAGGACCCTATCAATCCTAGACATTACTGGCAAATCTGTACCACTACCACGTAAACAAGCCCCCTTCAAATGACAAGTCAACAAACCCAACTTCTCAATAAAGTCAGCGAACCCCATCACTGGGGAGTAAATCTGCTACAACCCAATCTCTCACTAGGGAATCAAACAACATTAAAATTCCCCAACAAGCACTAGGGTACATCCCACCTTTGCCTCACTCCAATTAAATCATCCCAAAGTGAATGTCAAACGCTGTCATCAATTGGGCCATAAAGCCCAGATCAAGCCCAATCCTACATTCCTACCCGTACTCCACCCCCTTTCAACTTACATGATATCGAGAAGCTACTTATAAAATAATCACTCTTCTCCAATACCTATTCATCCCACATTAGTAACACCCATCCTGTTGTATTAGTAGCATCAAGAGCCACCCAATCAACAAAAGGGCTACTCCATAAATTTCTTACCAGCTGGATATCCACGCTATCCACTTCAAATACCTTAACAAATTTTTCATCATTAATTGTTTTTGTGGATTATTCAAACACCTTGCATTCCATGTAATCATTCTTAACTATTATTAAAAAAAAGTAAACCACCCAAACGCTTATCGCCTCCTTGATTCTTAACAAATGGGATAGTCTCCCATCTGAAATTAAAGAGGAAATCAAATTCCATAATTCTCTAATCCCTTTAATGCTTAGTAGAGCACAACCTCCATTTTATTCTTCTCTACTAGGACGCCCCATCCTCCTCTTCTGGAATCACATACTCCTCACTAACCAACCACTCACTACCAAGTTGCCTACAATCCTCCATGGCCTCCAAATCTGTTGTAAAAACATCCACGAAATCCAAGCCAACCACCTCATCCAATACATAAACACTTAGGGGTAAAAAGAAAATTACAAAAAAAAAAAAAAAAATGTAAATAGATATGAAAAATAGCATTGGGAATATCCAAAGATAGTATTTAAAGAAAAAAAAGAGCCATTAATATCTATCAAAAAGCGAAAAAAAAAAAAAAAAAAATAAGACCACTGCAATTTATGGCATACAAGTGCATATTCAAATCAAATTCAAGAGGCCTTTTAATCGCAAGGAAAAAGTTAAAACCTTTGCCCCTGTTTTTAATGCTTCAATGTTCTCAGGACTAAGTTGATATATTTGATCAAATGACTCTGCAGCTTTTTGATAATCTCCAAGCTCAACATGGAGTGATGCACGATGAAGTTTTAGAGTAACATCTTTAGGATCTGCCATTATTGCTTTAGAAAGGCAATAACTGGCTTGACCAATGTTTCCTTGTTCACTGCATTTGACAGAATGTCTATAATTAATAATCAATCCATTCCTTTCATGCATATAAAAATAATGAGGTGAATAAACAGACACCAAAAAAAAAAAAAAAAAAAAAAAAAAAAAAAAAAAGAAAATGTCAAAAACTATGCTATCATTTGAAAAAAGAACAGAGTATCCTCACTACATTATTTGCTAAAAAGAATACTTATCAAAAAAATTATTTGCTAAAAAGAAATTTCTTACTGGGTAACTTACCATGTCCTAGAGTTACAACTCCTTAACTTAATGACAAACCAAGAAAAAAAAAAAAAACCCGCTTAATTGAAGGAGGTTTTTTTGGATAAGATATTTTTAACTCCGCCTATATTTGTGCTTAGTATCATATATTTAGTTCACAGCCAATCCCAAGCTTAATAAAAGAGGTTATGAATATAACTGCTATAAATAAAAGCTGACACATTGCATTGGACCTTGGATGTAGTGAAAAGTTGGCAAGAGTTAGCTAAGGTAAAATAAATAAATTGGACTAAGACTTGTTAAATAAGATAATATTAATGGATATGGGATAATGATGCTGTTCATTTTTAAAGTTAGCTGTTTACTAGTGCTTATGTTGTATGATATGTAGTTCCTTTTACTTGTAACAGAAAGTTTGTTAGTTGATAAGATTGTTAGTGATAAGTGCAACAACCTATCGGTTAGTTAGAGAAAATTGTTAGGCTTTGGCCAATCACATGGTAGCCACATGGTGGGCTCTTGTACCTTACTCAGCAACTTGCCTATGTAACTATAAATAAGCAAGGTTGCCCTCATTGTAACTAGTTGAATTTGAATCCAAAAGAAATCTCTACCTATGAGGTATTATTCCAAAAGTGTCTCTCTTGAAGAGGTAGTTCATTATTTCTTTTCACTAAGCAACTTGGCTTTCTAAAGTAGCTTTCCTTTTCACCATTTTCCTCCATTAGATAATGCCTTGAGGAAGCCCATTTTAGCATTGTTATGGATACGTTCCATTTCAGCCAGAATGGCTGGAAAATTTCGTACCAGCCTCTAAATCAGAATGAACCACCCCCTCGTTTCACCTTGGACTAAATTCCAGTTCCTCGTTCATTCCGGTTTGTTACGGCCATTCCGGCCTATTTCGGTGAATTTTAGCTAGTATTGAACTATTGATAAATGCATAATTTTTTTTTTTTTTTACTATTTTCAAGTTGGTTCTTCTCTATGTTTCGTCCCTCCCTCTTGGGCCTCCTCCTTCATTTTTTTTTTTTTTTATTTATTTTTTTTTTTATTTATTTTTTTTTTATTGTTCGCCCATTTGTATTCCATTTTTTTCATTGTCCTTTATTATTTTGAGTTTTTGACTTTTGTATTTCATTTTTTTTTTTTTTTTGGGTTCTGTGAGCCACTCCACGTGACTAGCTTGGGAAATAAAATTTTCAGCCTTTTGTATCTTCTTATTAGCCCCTCCACATTATAATACTCATTAGTCTTTCTTCCTTTTTTTTTTTTTTTTTTTTTTTATAAGTAATAAAGATGTATATTCAAAAAACTACCTCATGCATAACGGCATAAGGCATATCAAATATTACAGAAAGAGAAAAGAAAAAACAAAGAGAATACTATTACAAAAGAGAAAACTAAGAAACATAGGGAGAGAATCACTAGAGGTGAGTCCCCAAGCCATAGGCCAGTTGAAAAGGGAGCCACTGAAAGAAGCAAGCAGCTGGTCGTTAGTGCTTTCCATGCCCTCAAACGTTCGCCAATTTCACTCCCTTCAAATACACCACATTAAGCTCAACGGAACCAAATTCCAAATGCTAGACGAATGCTTTCACAACCAATTCCACCAACCAAAAAGAGTATCTGCAATTAATCTTGGCAAGACCCATGAAATCCCAAAAGATCTAAAAACTAAACTTCACAACTGATAAGCCTTTCCACAAAGAAGTAGCAAATGATCCATCGTCTCCCCATTACAATGACATATAATGCACTAGTCAACAAAATCAAACCCTCTACCTCGTAGAGTGTCACCTGTAAGAATCTTGTCCCAAACGGCAGTCCAAACAAAGAAAGAAACACGCCGAAGAGCCTTAATCTTCCAAATACCTTTCCAAGGAAAGATAATGGGCAAGGGACTCAAAAATACGAGTAGATATCAAAATCCCTATTTTTCGTCAACTTCAATCTCATACGGTCTCCATTCTTAGTTAGAGGTAAATTAGAACCCAAAGTACAAAGAAATTCATCCACAACACCCATCTCCCAATCATTTGGTCTTCGAATGAAACGAACATCCCAACTTCTCTGTTCCTCTATCCCCAACCGTTCAAGACAAGAGGCCACAGAGGCTGCTTTGTTGGAAGCAATCCCAAACACAGCCAGAAAGGTCAATTGGAGTGGTGAATCCCCACACCACTGATCTGTCCAAAACTTCACTTTATCCCCCACCCCTACCTCAAACTGAATATTTTTTCTGAAAACCTCTCAACCTATCCAGATACTTCTCCAC
The DNA here is from genome assembly GCA_023621385.1 of Quercus gilva. Lineage (NCBI taxonomy): Eukaryota > Viridiplantae > Streptophyta > Magnoliopsida > Fagales > Fagaceae > Quercus > Quercus gilva. The sequence goes on from CM042481.1 coordinate 67,740,236, forward strand.
AATGATATTCCATGGTGTTACATAGGGAATTTTAACATCATTCGCTTCCCAAGTGAACGGTTGGGTGGATCGCATCTTACTCCAGCCATGGAGAATTTTTCTGAATTCATTGAGGAGCTTAATTTGATAGAATTACCATTTGAGAGAGGGAGTTATACTTGGTCTAGTGGTTCAGATTAGCCTTCAATGTCTAGGATAGATAGAGCTTTGGTATCTCATGATTGGGAGGACCACTACCTGGATGTGATCTAGCGGGTTTTACCTTGCCCTGTTTCAGACCACTTTCCTATTCTAGTGGACGCAGGGGGGATAGTGAAGGAGAGTCCTTTTAAGTTTGAGAATATGTGGTTAGAGATGAATGGATTCATAGATAGGGTTCATTCTTGGTGAAATCAATATTCTTTCTTAGGTACTCCAAGTTATGTGCTTGCCAAGAAGTTGAAGGCTCTAAAAGGACACATTATTCAGTGGAACCATAGCGAGTTTGGAAATGTAGGTCATCAAAAGAAAGAATTATTGGAGGCCTTGAAATTATTATATGCTAAGGATGGAGAGTTTGGCCATTCTGAAGTGGAGATAAGAGGGTTGTGGTGAGATCTCAAATAGAGAACCTTCTTTCTTTGGAAGAAATCTCATGAAGACAAAAATCGAGGATGCTTTGCATTAAGGAAGGAGACAACAATACTAAATTCTTCCACAAGGTAGCTAATTCTCGGAGAAGGTATAATCATCTCAGTATGTTGGAGGTGGATGGGGTTATTTATGAGGAATAATCAAAGGTGGCAGACCAAGTAGTACAGTTTTATAAAAAATTGTATAAGGAGACAGAGAAGTGAAGGCCTTTTGTGGAAGGCTTGGAGTTTGATCAGATTGAGGGGTTGGAGAGGGAATGGCTTGAACGGAGGTTTGAAAAGGAGGAAATTCTTCGATTTGTCAAAGAGCTAAAAGGAGATAAAGCTCCATGTCCTAATAGTTTCTCTATGGCCTTCTACCACCATTGTTGGAGAGTTGTGGAAAGTGATGTTTTAGCTGTGTTTGAAGAGTTTTATCAACTTAGTAAGTTTGAAAAATCTCTTAATGCAACATTCATAGCTTTAATCCCCAAGAAGAATGGTGCCTCCAATATCCGAGATTTCAGACTTATTAGTTTGGTGGGAAGTGTGTATAAGATCTTGGCTAAGGTTTTGGCAAATCGCTTGAAAGAGGTTTTGGATTAGCTGATATCTGAGTCTTAGAATAGTTTTGTGGGTGGTAGACAAATACTTGATTCAGTTCTTATTGTTAATGCGTGTTGATAGTCAGGTGAAGAGTAAGATTCTAGGGGTTATTTGTAAGCTAGATATTGAGAAAGCCTATGATCATGTGAATTGAGAGGCTCTTATAGATTTGTTAAAGAGAATGGGAATTGGGGTGAAGTGGTGTAGGTAGATCAGTACTTGTATATATACAATTTAGTTCTCTGTCTTGGTTAATGCGTCTTTAGTTGACTTTTTTGGAAGCTCGAGGGGACTGAGACAAGGGAACCTGCTATCTCCTATGTTGTTTTTGGTTATGATGGAGGTTTTCAGTAGGATGATGAAAAGAGTTGAAGGGGCTGGTTTACTTCATGGTTTTAGGGCTGATGGTAGGCAGGGTGGAGGGGAATGTGTATTGCATCTTTTGTTTGTGGATGATATGATTCTGTTTTGTAATGCAGATGTGGAGCAGATTTTACATGTTTGGATGCTACTACTTTGTTTCTAGGCTGTGACAAGATTAAAGGTTAATGTTTTGAAGAGTGAGATGGTTTCCGTTGGGGAGTTTCATAATGTCCATGCCTTGGTGGAGATTTTGGGTTGTAGTGTTGGGTCTTTGCCTATGTCCTATCTTGGTATGCCATTGGGGGCTTCCCACAAGTCCCTTACTATTTGGAATCCTATCTTGGAGAAAATAGAGTGTAAGTTGGCTGGATGGAAGAAGCTATATTTTTCAAAAGGTGGACGACAGGCGTTGCTTAAGAGTACGTTATCTAACCTTAAGGTGACAAGGCCTTGAATCACCCAAGGTTAGAGGTGCCAAAAAGGCACTAGCCAAAGTGAAGCGAGGCACTAGCTTAATGTGTTTTTTTTTTTTTTTTTTTTTGAGAAGGAAATTAAACAACTCAATGTGTGGGGATCTTTTAATTTATAATTGTGTAATTAGAAACTGTTAGTGACTTTTATATCTGTAAGTAATATAATAAAAAAATTACAATGTTTTATGCTGTAGGTGCCTGGTAGTAAATTTATACAAACTACATTTCTTATCCCCTATTTTTTTTTCTCAACCAAACAAAATATTTTTCCACTCTTCCAACAAAACACAAATGCGGAGAACTAAGAACTCTTATATCCCCCACTTTTCCATCCCCTCCCCATTTTCCATACCCCCACTTTTCTATCCCCCCAATGAAATGAAGCCTTAGTCATGTAGTGTTGTCCTGCAGTTTTTTTTTTTTTTACTTTACTTTTCATCAACTTTGACTTTGTTGACTAGTGGTGGCCACTACTAACTTAAACTAGCCCTAGCCTGCACTGATTTTTCTTTGTCTAATTGAGAGGATAGAAAAGTGAGACGATAGAAAATATTTGATTTTTCAACCATGTATGTGTTTGGTAGAGAAGATGGAAAAGTGGAAGGATGGAGAGTTAATTACCATCATGCACTCATTAAAAAAAGTAAAAGGATGGAAAAGTGGGTATAATCTCTCCATTTTGGAGAGGAAAAAGTGTTGTGGGCCAAAGCAAAAAACTCCCCCAACCCCATTTTACTTCCATCCTCTCTCCCCTACCAAACAGAAGAAAATGACATTTTCTTCTCTTTTCCTTCCTCCCTAAACCTTTAACCAAACACACTGTTAAAGAAAAAACCTGAAATGCGTGTTAATTCACAAAAATGCCATATAACAAAAATGTTTTGACCCATTTCGCCAGGTGCCAAAGGCAAGTGCCATGTTATAGGCCCATTGCCTTGAGGCCTTTGAGGTACCTTAGCAAGGCCTCGCCTCTCAGGGGCCACTTAGGCAAGCGTCCACTCACCCTTAACTACATTGCCTCAGTGTTATTGTTTTATATGTAACAAAAAACCCCGTGGTACCGTTTTATGTGAAAATGCAGTTCTACATAAAGGCACATCTCATCAAATGAGCAACTCACTATTTATTTCCATCGATGTTTAATGGTTTACATATAAAACAATATCACAAGAGGGTTAAATGTTACATTCAAAACTTCCAGAGTTTCCATATTTTATAGGGAAACCACCTGAGCATTTTGTGTACTTTTCCTTAAGTTATTTTAATACAAGAACATCTATCATCATAAAGAAAAGCTGTTGCATTCTCATCATCAACAAAGATCAGGTAATGAATAATGAATGGACAAACATGGGGAAACTTACATAGACTTTGTAAAAAGCAACCTCCAAAGAGATGAATCTTTTAGTGTTAAATGCGCAGCGATCATGTAAAAATTTGAGGCTTTCTTATCCTCACCAAGTCGATTATGGACAAGTCCAAGTGTATGATACGGATCAGGCAAATTTGGTGCTAGCCTAATAACTTCATGCAACGTTGATATGGCCTGCAACAATATATTTTAGAAGTTTTAGCAGTCAAAAGCTACTGAAGAATAAAGGTTGAGATAGAACAACCTTAGATGAAGAACCTTTACTAAAGTTTTGAATTCCGTTCTGGAAGCCGTTCCGGATTGGCCATGGGAATAGAATATTCCGGTGCCGGTGTGTGCCGGTGCACCGTTTTGGGGTTACGCACCAAATCTAGCTTTTATATATATAAAGATAGTAAGTATAGTTATACTTATATACAACAGCTTCTCAAAATATAAATAAAATTCTCAGTCTTAGACTTTTAGTTTGTTTGACCATTATATGTATAATAATAATAAAATAACTATCTTTGTTGGGCTATATTTTAATTTGGGTTGATTGAGATGGACTAAATGATAAGTTTAAGCCCAAACCCAAAACAAAATATTTCCTATTCTTTTTATTTCCTCCGTATTTCCTCTCCCCTCACCTGCCAACTATCACTTCAACATCTCATGAAAGTCAAACAATTTTATTTTATTTACATTTCCTCCTCTCTCCAACCTCCCACTGCGAATTCACTCTTCTTCCTTTTAGTCTCTACTTTTTCTTCCTTTTGTTTTTTTGTTTTTTCCTTCTGCAGTCTGCACCTTTACTTGCACCCACCATCTTTATCACCTTCAGATAAGTTCTTCTAAGTTCTCACGCCTGTGTTTTCTTATTGCAGATTCAGGTTCATACTTCATAGTTTCCTTTTGTCAATTTTTTTTCTTTTATATTTTTTCTCCCACCTCCTTTCTTCCCCAAGATTTCACTCTCACTGTCTGAAAATTTTCCTGTATTCATATTTTGGCCTGGAAGGCTCATTTCTCCTGGAATACCGAAATTTTGCCCATAACGCCAGATCAGGCCAGCACTAGCCGGAATTTAGGATGGTGCAGAACAAGGGGGTCACTTGCACCGAACTACCCACCGGAATGAAAAATTCCAGCCATTCTGGCCAGAACGGAACGGAATTCAAAACATTGACCTTTACTAAATTGAAAGCAACTAAAGCTGCCATGCCAAAGAGCCCACTCCTAAAATAGAATTTTCCATTTAGACTTTAGGAAACTCTAATAGGTGATCACTGCGATAAAATAATATTATAACCAAGGACACAATGCAATGGTTCACAATAAAAGGCTTTCAAAATGATGGCAAATCACTCAACTAACCCCACCAAGATCTTCAAGATATATACATACATACATACATACATACATATGTGTGTGTGTGTGAAAAAAAAAAATATGACAGCACTACCCAGTACACAGGAAATGTAGAAGTAGTGCAGCAGAGTAAAAGAAAATTACGGCAATAAATAAAGTCTAAAATACTAATTAAAGAATGGCTTCTCAAAGCCTCCAGCCAATCATATAATGTATTCAAGAAAGCTATCTTCCCCACCATCACGAGGATTGAAAAGGGGAGAGGGCTAATAACATAGTCTTTTCTTCTTTTTTCAGAGGTGGGGGGAAGATTGAGTTGAGGAGCGTTGAGCCACAAATACATTCAAAATGTAACGCTAAATTTTGGCATATGAGGAAAATCAAAGTCAGATGTAGAGGGCACAATAGAGACGAAAAATAACATTGTAATCATGTCCACAAAATAACTACGCAAACACTGGTCCCAGCATCATATTATGGGGTAAAAATCTGTAAGAGTGCTAAGCAGAAGAAATGGATAGTGAATGAGAAAGAATCTAAAAGCTTACATATTAACTAAAACATATGGCTATCGTTAGACTGCAGGGACCATATCTTAGTATGCTGGAGGAACCCATCATAGAACCCACTAACGATTTCAGTGAGTGACCAAAAATTAATGCTTAAAAATAAAATTCATCAGGCATCTTACCTCTTCATAATGACCATGTGCATAATGAAGGGTAGCATCACCAAGCATCCGTGTAATTTCAGGGCTGAGTTTATTCTTTGATCCTTTCCGCCTACCTCTTTTCTTAGGCTGCAGGAGGTACACATAAAAAATAGACAAGTAACACACATAAAATCACCATTTTCCATTTATTTGTGAAGGAAGCAGGGCGAACATAAAAAATTAGACTACTAACACACATAAAATCACCATTAGCAATTTTTTTTATAAGCAATTCATTAAAAAGAAAAGCACAACATAAGGGCACAACTCTAGTGTAAGCTTTCATAAGTCCCGTGAACTAAATTATGTTCTCGTGTGACTAAATCTTTTTTGATAAGTAAAGTAGATGATAACATTGAGGTCCTACCGAGAGTCGAACCCAGGTGGCTGGATTCAAAGTCCAGAGTGCTAAATCAAACTAAAGCTAACGCTTTGAACCAGCATTTTATTGTAGTTTACTCATGAAATTTCCTAAATCATCTTTTGAGATAAAGGCATATTTCTAGTCCTAATTCTTTCAAAATTATTAGCTTTTGATGATAACAAACAATAATAGAGTTATAAAGTTATTAAGTTAAAAAGAAAAGTTCAAGAAGACAGCAGTGTATAAGAAGCTCTCCTTGACATCAAAAAATAACATGAGGCACAATTTGCATGTCTAATAATGTGAATTTTGTGACCATTTATCATTATGAGATTGGTGAAATAGGAATAACAGTGGTTAAAAAAAAAAAATAATAAAAAATAAAAAAAACCCACCTTCCTTGATTTCCTTCGAACACCAAAATTCATGGCTTCCATTATTTCATCCATGCTTGCTCCAGATGTATCTTCTTGCCTGGCCTTCTTCATTGATCCTTCACTATTTAGAAGAGCTTGATATAATAAATGTAAATAACACAAATTCTTACCTCATAGTCACATGAAAAAACTAAAGAAATGGAGTTTCTACCAATGACTATCAGCAAGTAACTTTCGCTTTTTCTCAGCAAGAGCTTCATACTCAAGTCGCTCAAACTGCTCATAAGGTTGGACACCAGAATCAACATTATCTTCCACAAAATCAAAAGGGTTTATCCCGTCCTTAAATCTGAACATATACTCCCCTTCACCTTCATTCTCATCTTCGTTGCCATCATCATCGTCCTCGTCATCTTCTTCTTGTTGTTCTCCTTCTTGTTCCTCTTCTTCTTCTTCTTCTTCTTCTTCCTTTTCAACATCTACTTTCTTGTTGTCTTTAGTGCTAACGGCAAGCAAACCATCTTCAAGTTCACTAATTCCATTTTCCACTTCCTCCATTTAAATGTAATATTAAATTTGCCTCCTGAAAACAGTGAAGAAAATCCAAACAAGATTAGCAATCTATACCAACCACATTCAGATTCATCAAAAATAGTCAATGTGAACTGGCAACATAAGAAGTCCCGTTCATCTTATGCACAGTCTGACTTTTGAGGCATCTAGAATGCTCTAGGTATAGAGGCATACAGCTCATGCCTATGCGCCTTGTGGAAATTGGCCGGGACAAATGTATTATGTGTTAAAGTCTAGATGCTCTCAACATCAAGGGGAGGAGGTTTTATAAAAATCAAATAACATTGGTCCACGTTTTGGCTCACAGGCTCATTGATTTTCCTTCGCCAGTTTGTAAACAAAATGAAATTAGTGCCAAGTATCAATGGCAGTAGAAGCAAGAAAAAATGAAACTAAATGAGAATTCTACAAGATGTAGAAACTTCTACTCCCCTCGTCTCTCTTCCTCAAATGCTTACAGAGAAAAATTTATGGGACATTAATCAAGGGCTACCAAGAGAAGATGAAAGCAATCCTATTGAATTCAAACTAGATAATATCCCACGTGATGCGCGGACACTTTGCAAATTCATTTAAAATAATTTTTATGTTTTTAAAGACCTATTTATTATACTCATTTTGTTGTATAATATTTATGTTTTCCCACAATATTTTAAATTCTTTGAAATTCAATCTTCTTAATTCATATTTTATTTATTCATTTAGTTTTTGGTCATAGAATTAGTTTCCAAATATTGAGTGGAATTGTTTTACTAATCTAGATTTATGATGTTGAAACAATCAAGTTTTCAACATTTCTAGGAGACTAACGTATTATAATATTTGTAGACTTGGCTTGAGAGTATTTCAATTATGTGCATTTATATAAACCAGGCATATTTCCTCCCAAAAACACAAATGGGATTGTGGAACTAAAGATGGTTTTGAGCAAACATAACTGAAAATTATGTATTTTCAGTCAGGCAAATCAACAAATAGGTGGTGTGCGATAGTTCATACCCAAAAAGAAGGCTAAAAATAGAACACAGGCATCAACAAATTAAACCCTGTTGATTTTATTGTACTAAAAGTCTAAAACATTTTTTGCTAGGCATCTGTTAAGTGAAACACATCAATTGGAAAGTTCATGGAGCAATGAATATGTATGAAGGTAAAATCTCACACACCCACTAAAACAAACAAGACTTTACACACAATATATCTATAATTTAAAAGAAAAACAAGTTATTGGTGGCGATTCAGGCAGTCAGACAGTGGCGAAAGATTCCCCCTCTCTCTAATTCAATCTTCATTAACCCATCATCCATCCACTGTTGCCATTAAATCCTCAAAGCGAGGGAGAGCGATAGGGAGAGACAAATTGAGAGAAAATCCAAAAATTTTGTGAACTTACCCAACCAAGTTTTGGCCGGAGTGGCCCAGTACTGGCCAGAGCCGCTTGGAAATACCTCCCTTGAGCCGTTAAGAACAAATTATTTTTTGAGTTCTCCCTCCCTCTCGATTTCAATCTCCTTCTCCCTCTCAATCTCAGTGTCCTTCTCCCTCTTTCTATCTCTCAGCTTTTGTTTTGTTCTTTTGTTTTTGTTTTAAGTCTTCTCATTTCTGGACTTTGTTTAATAAAATAAAAATTTAAAAGACGGAAAAAAAAATGCAAACAAAAAGCTGAAACAAAAACCATGGTTTTAAAAATCGCTACGGTGAAATAACCGAAAAATGAACTAATTACCGATTTTTTGATCGGACCGAGATCCGACCGATGGTCGAACCGATGACATCATAAATAATTTAATTATTATTTATTTAAATTATAAATAATTAATAATTTTTTAATATATAAGCTCATTATATCCAAATAGCAAATAAGTTTCAAATAGAGAACTAAATAAACAAGTTCATTACATTCAAATAACAAAAAAAGTTTCAAACAAACAACTACTAAGTTTTAAGGTTCATTTGATAACACAAGTCCCATTTGTCATGAAGAAAATTGAAATCAATATCATCATGTGAACCAAATGCTCCACTTTCAACTCTTTAGTTACATGATCCCGAATTAACATTAAACCCAGTTGTAGAAGCATGTTCATTAGATGGTACACAATCGGACTCCATTTCACTCAATAATTTCAGACCGGCAGCAACCATTTTATCAACAAATAAATCCATCAACACAACATACACAAATAATACTCTATAAACTATATTTGACAGACAATAATGCTACTCTGTAAATATTTCACAAACAATAATGCTACTCTGTAAACTATATTTCACAAACAATAAAGCTCTGTAAATCAAATCCACAACATAATCCTCAACATACACAAAACCACAAATAAACTAAAATGCTATGCTAAACTAATAATTGAAAGAAGAAACTGAATAATTAAGTTAACGAGAGAAGTTACCAATGAAGTCACTGAACTGATTGGAAATTTGAAGGCAAAGAACATGAACGGAGGACCTGAGATGAAACAGAAGCCGAGAGAATGATCAAGAAGTTACAATCAAAAGCTGAGAGAATGATCAAATGAAAGAAAGAGAATCAACAACTTACAATCAAAAGCAAAGGAAAAAAGGAAAATAATCAAAATAGCAGAGCACAGAGGGCGAGACCGATATCGAGACGGCGAGACCGAGAACAAAGAAGAAGAAAAAACCCAGACTTCAGAAGCCGAGACGGCGAGACAGAGACCGAGACCGAAGAAGAAAAAAAAAACCGAAACTTCAGAGGCCGAGATGGCGAGAGGCGTGACCCGTGAGGATGAGAAGCAGATCAGATGAGAGGCCGTAAGCTTGAGTGAGGTGAGAGTGAGAGGGAGACGGGCGAGAGGCGTGAGAGCGAGAGACAGAGAGGTGAGAGGGGTGACAGAGAGGCGTGAGTGAGAGTGATGAATTAGTTTTAGGTTCCAAAACGACGTAGTTTAGGATGGGAAAAAGTTAAAAAAAAAAAAAAAAAGAGGGTAGTTTAGGGGCTGCTTGGTTTTTTTTTTTTTAAATCACTCGTCACTCTTCGCTCAATTTTCGTCATTCGTTCTTCATTACTTAAAATACCTCAATTCCCTAAACCCCACACGTTTGACACCCATCGCTCAGTTATGTTTTCAACCAAAAAATTAGGATACACACATTGACCCAATGTCATAAAACTTTTCTCTCTCCTTTTTTTTTTCTTTTTCTTTCTTTTTCCCCTTACTTTCATCTTTCTCAGCCCTTTCATTTTGCCAAAACCCTCGACAAACCCAGCCAACCCAACCGTCGTTAGCAAATCAAGGACGTTGATCTCCACCATCACCCAGCACCGTCGTACCTCGTGCACATCGTAACCCAGTCTGCCGATCTCTTCCACCATCACCCAACGCGCCATTGATCTCTGCCGTACCTTGCGCGCATCGTCATTTCCTTCTTCTTTCAATCCGTAGTGATTTGCATGGATATTGGATATTGGATTTTTTATTATTATTTTTTTATCATGAATTTTGGATTTCCTTAAGGGGATTATGAATTTTGATGTAAATTGAAGGTTGATATTGATTGAATTGAAGTGGGTCTGACTTGATATGAATTGGATGGTGTTAATGTTAAATTAAATGTCAAAATTTGTTCCAATGCATGAAGATCATGTTGCATTTTCAGATAAAGGTATGATGTTGGTTTTGGATATGAAGTTGTGTGAAAAGGAAAGAAAAGAAGAAGAATGAACTTAGATGTGAAAGGCGAAAAGGAAGAAAAAAAAAAGAAAAAAAGAACGAACTGAGATGAGAAAGGCGAAAAGGAAGAGAAAAAAAAAATGAACTGAAGAACAGAGAAAGAAGAAAGAAAAGTGGAGAAGAAAAAAAAAGACAGGACACAGAAAATGGGGGCCACCATGTGAATATATTTATGAAAATGCCATGGAAACTAAGTTTTGGAAACTGAAAACACCTAAAATATGTTTTCAGTTTCCATAACTCATCACTCAAAAATAAAAGAATTGGGTGATGGAAACAAAAACTGGAAACAATGCCAAACATACTTCTCAGCGTGGGTCCTACGATTTTTGAGTTATGGGTGATGAAAACAGAGTTATGAGTGATGGAAACACAAAAACCAAACAGCCCCTTAGGTTTTCAACCCAACCAGGCATTAACTGGTTCGACCTTGTCGGTTCCCAATTTTTCGTTGAATCAGTCGATTTTTAAGTAATTTTCGATTTTTACCCATAACCGAACCAAATTGAAGGCCGATTCAGTTTGGTTTAGTTCGTTTTTAAAACCATGATGAAAACTAATAAAAGAGATTTAAAAATAGAAAACAAAAATATGAAATCTAAAACTTGTTTTTGATAATATAAAGAAAAAACAATTTTCTTGTTATTTTGAAATAAAAAATATGTTGGGTTAATTGAAATTAAAAAGATAGTTTTTTGAAGAAAAAAATAAAAAATACTAAAATATGTTGTCACTAGGATTTGAACTTTAATGCTAACTCATTAAATAAAACTAATTCATTAAATTAAATACGTGTTTTCATTGATTTTTGAAAATTAGAAATTGAAAATAGTCTTTTGCATGTTTTTAGTTTCCTTCACAAATTGAGTTTTGAGAACATTTAAAAAAAAAAAACATATTTTGAGTTGCCAAACAAGTTTTTTAGTCACAAAAATAGAAAATTGTTTTTGAAAATAGAAAATAAGAGCAAAAAGCAGTTGCCAAATAGTGAGATTGCATGGTGCTCCTGTGTCCATTGTGTCTAATAGAGATTGAACATTTGTGTCTCAATTATGGGAGAGCGTGCATAAGGCAATGGGTACTAACTTGAAGTTCAGCACAGCCTTTCACCCACAAATAGATAGTCTTTCAAAAAGGACTATACAAACATTGGAAGATTTTGATGACCTATTTAATAAATATGATTGATTTCATATTTATTAAACTTTAATTTTATTGAAAATTTTGCAAGTATAGAGGATATAAAAAGAAAATGTAATTTAATGGTAGATTTGTCAAAATTACCATTAATAAAAAGATATTGAGTGGAATTGTAGTATTAGGTTATAACTAAGTTTGTTGCCAAATTTTGTCCTTCAAATATTGTGAAAATTGTTATATTTATAACATTACTCATGCAATTATTATCTTTTAAAAAAGAAAGAATTTTTTAAATCCTGACCATCGATTCCCTCCTATTAGCACCAATCATTGCCTTGATCAACCTAATGAGCCCCTTGTTGTCACACTGGATCCCACCCCCATTGCAATCTGTCTCCAAGTCAAAAATCAGATGGTTGAGATCTTCCACCATTTTGTTCCTAGCGAGAGCGGTGGCCACGTCAGCGTAGAGGGACAAGTCCAGGTTGTTGTATTCAGATCGGATGGCGGAGAGCGAGGGCGCAGTGGTCTTGGCGTAGGAGCTCGCGTAGGGTAGTGAGGAGGTCGGCTTTGAGGAGGCGAGAGAGGATGGGGGAGTAATCGGATGTGGAGGAGGAGGACTTATGAGCTCGCTTGAGGGTTTGGATGGCGTTGATGGCTTCGATGCTTAGGATGCGGCCTTTCTTGAGGTGCCTAAGAAGTGAACTTTCTTAGGCAGCATTACATACTAAATTGTTTATTGTTTTGGCCTTTAATATAATTGCATGCCTTCAAAGATATGGCCTCAAGCCAAATATAAATTGGAATCCAGTTTCTGGTTTCATTGTATCATTAGCATTTTGAGTACTCTCATTATTACACGGGAAGCAAATTTGCGTGGAGTGTTCTTTGAGTGCTAATTAAGATTTAATACACACGGTACCTTTATTCTTTATTTCCACACGCTACTATGTACACCAAAGGAGAAACAATAATCTTTATGCATATAGACTTATTTGAGGAAAATTAGAATTACCATGCAATGAAAAAAATCTTGCTTTCCTGGCAATCCTCATCAGTGATGAAATCAAACTCATAGGCAGCATAGCAGCACTCATTAGTAGGCAAAGATTTAGTAAAGTCTTCATAGGTCTCATCTGGGCTTTTCAGGTTCTCCACCACCACTTCTTGATTCTCAATCTTGAAAATAATAAACCGGTAATTCCTCTTTGCTTTTAACTCCACGAACTTCAGTTTACATTCTTCATTCACAGCCATTCCAGATATCGCATTCGCCTAACCCAAAGATTTTATTTTGGAAGAAGGAAAGAAAGTTATTTATCAATGACAGAAGGCCTAACAGAAATCATCATGCATATTATACAATAAAGATAATAGGATTTATTTGTTTCAAATGAAAACAATATCAAGAAATGCATAACAGCACTTGGTTTAGTATACTGTGTTGTAATTTATTGGACAAAGCATATTGTTATTACTAGATTGCATCACAAACAAGTGGACTTGTTTTGATTGTGGGATTAAGTATAAGAGATGATAGAAATAGCTACCTTCTGTCCATTTTGTAAAAATGTTGGCATCATGGAATGCAAATAATTTTATTCTCCCATGCAGTTTGTGCAGGATGCAATCAATAAAGTTTTTATGTCTAGAATATTTCGAAAATTAAAATAACAGGAAGCAGCAAGCAATGTTCATTTTGGAGAATTAAAGTACATTACAATAATAATAAACAGTATGCACTATGCAGGCATATATATTGGCACAAGTGGCACATTCTTAGGACTAGTTTCTAGATCTGCTTTGCCTAATTTCTAAAAGTAACCTCTACAATGATGCAGGCATATATATACACACATGATAATAGAGAGAATGTTTTTGGATTTGATAAATTATAGAGAAAAATACATGTAATCCATCCTTATAAATTAACGAGGATTTATTCCGACTCCAAAGTTTTTGGACTAAAAATTTGTTGCTGTTGCATGTATTTTGAAGAAAAAATAATAGTATTGAAATTAAAGAGAAATTAAAAAAAATATATAATATAAACCTGGCATCTATCTTTAACAAATAGAAAAAGACAAACATTATTCATCTATTTGAAACAAATATTAAGTTGTAAGTGATACAATATTATGGGGAAAAAAAACTGCAAAAAAAAGGGCAAGTTTTGAAGATAATGATAGTGGAAAAATTTTAGAATCTGATTCAAAAGTTCGAGATATCTTACTGTCAATGAAATGAGATGTAACCATTCATATGTAACCAACTCATTTCTAAGAAGGAAGTCTAGGCTACAAAAGAGTGGGTCTCTAAAGTCTACTTCTCCCCTGCCAAAATTTTCCTTCAATGTTTGAGGAGAATATTCTCAAAGTTATTTTCTTTAATCTCAAAGAATTAAATAAAAATACCTTGGATCTTGAGTTTAAAGTTTTTAATCTTTTTTTTTTCTTTCTTTCTTGAAATGTTCATTAAATGTACCCAATATTTTAATACAGTAGTAAGTTTACCACTATGCGTATAGACTTACTTGAGGAAAATTAGAATTACCATGCAATGAAGAAAAATAAAGGTTCTTTTCTAGCAATTCTCATATCAATGATGAAATCAAATTATAGACAGCATAGCTGCACTCATAGTGGGACAGAACCTTGGTAAAGTCTTCATATTTGGTTTCATCTGGGCTTCCAAGTTTCTCCACCGCCACTTCTTGATGACTTGGCAGCCATGTCAGCAAATTCTATTGTAGTTATGAAATATAATACCGACATGTGTCCATGCATTTCTTTATTGGGCTTACCAAGTTGGACTACTTAAAAGCATGAGTCTCTTTGGGTTCAAGGATTTTTTCTAAAGCCCAATATTGGCCCATTTACTAAGTCCTCAGACTCAAAGCCTCACTGTAGTCAAACTCTCAACCATGGGGGAATTGAGCCAAGCCGACACCAATGGAGCTGAGGAACCAGAAGAAGAAGAAGACTACATGGGGGATCTCTATCTTTTTATTCCACAGGTTAACTCACTCCCTTCAAAATCTTCTTCCAAAAGGGTCAGCAGTCTATGCCTTGTTTGGTTCCCCAGAAAATTTTGGAACAAGCATAGTCAATATATATAGTCTATAGGGTTCTTTTCTTTTTTTTTTTAATCTTAATTCATATATATATTTAAAATATTGTCTTGTTCCAGTGAAAATTTAACCTTGTTGAATGGAACCTGATAGTGTAGGATATAACACAAACCCTATGTTAGGTTGCCGAGAAAAATGAGGAAAGGAAAAGATGAATAAATGTTTGATGTTGTGTTGTATGTATTTTGATGGGAGTTTAATCATTATTATTGGTTTTCAATATTTTAAGCTAAATAGATTGTATGAAGCAATGTTAACATTAGATTCATACTTTTTCTTGGGGTCATCATTAACAAGCATGCTAGGTTTTATCTGGGCTTCAATACATGACTATCATTATCTAGACATTTCCAAGTCAAGATTTATATAAGGACCAATCCATGTTTTGATCGACTTAAGTATCATTGAATTGACGTCTAATCACTCCATTGGCTACCATGTATATCAAACCATTGCCCATGTTGAATACTACCACCAACTCTTTTTCAAGACCTATTTCCCTTTCACTTGTTTTATGATAAATATAGAATACAAATTAGAGGTCATGGATTTGTCACATTAAAATTTTGTCTAGGGACCTTCTTAACTGCTGGATACATTGGCAATCTTTACTTCACCTAAACTTGGGGAAGTAATTTGCTGTCTAGTGAAATCTCAGACTTAATGGGCTCTTTATTGTTTAGGTTCCAATCATTGTATTTGCACAACAATTTGCTTGTTTGAGGACATACCTCAACCATTGCAGAACTACAAAGACTTGAAGCTAATTGATTTAACAGTAAACAAATTTTTAGGAAATATAACGAATTGCATGGTATAATGGCAATGGGTATTCAATTAAGATCTAATGAATATATATATATATATATTAAATGAAGATCTAATGAATTGGGTGGCAACATCCCACCAAAAATATGCCAACTTGAACAAAACCAATGAAATTCAGTCAACATACAACCTCAAGTCTAGCCAACCCATTAACCTAGGCCTAATCTGAGACTCAAGCCCACACACCAAAACTTTACACCAGCCTATCTTCATTTAGCAAAAGGCTGAAATCAGATAAATACCAACCCAGTGAGTTTTTCTCCTACGATGAGAAGCACCATCACAAAAGTAGGTATAAAAGCCCCCCTCGCAAAGGCCTTAGAAATGACGCTATGAGCAAAGCGTTGAACCAAATTTCCAGGTCACCCTTCACTCGTAGGATTGAAGGAGCAAGACTTCCTTAGTGATTCAATCAGCCAACGTTCACCATCTACAATGGTCAAACAGATCCTGTGAAGCATGTGAGCCATTTCAACCAGAGAATAGCTGTCCATTCCAAGGACGAAGCTTTGATGTGCAAGGTGTTCCCTTCTAGTCTAGGACCCGTGGCAATGAGATTGTTTGATGGCTTAAGGGCGGGTTCCATAGGTTCCTTCAAGGAGCTCACCCAAACTTTTGGATCTCGTTTTATTACTTGTAGCAGAGTTCCTCGGCCCTTAGATTCCTTATTGTCATTGTCCATGCGAGAATGGGAGACCTTAAAAACGTACTCAGACAGATACTGGGAGGTGTACAATAAGATAGATGGTGACTTTGATGACGTCACCATTAGTACTTTTAAGGTCGGCCTCCCAACCGAGCACGGATTAAGTCTTTGACAGGAAAACCTATCACTAGCGTGTGCTAACTCATGGACCGGATTGACAAGTATAAGAGGGTTGAGGAAGACCAGCAGCAGGGGAAAGGTAAGGCTAAGGTTATCCCTCAAGAGAGGAGGGATTTCAGATCAAACCAATACAATAACAATCGACCTCGGAGGGACTTTGTCGATCAACAAGGGTCTGCTAGCACTCAGGCGGTTAACGCGGTGTTCTGGGAGCTGGTACATCAAGTTTTGGAGAAGATTAAGAATGAGTTATTCTTCAAATGGCCAAATAAGATGGCAGGAAACCCTATGAGGTGCAATCAGAACCTTTACTGCCAATACCATCAGGATCAAGGACACACTACGAAGGACTATAGGAACTTGTGAGATCATCTAGACCAACTAGTCTGAAAAGGAAACTAAAGCAATTTTTGCATCATTCCAATGGTTTGTAGGGACAAGCAAAGCGGAAGACCAGCAGCAGGGGAAAGGTAAGGCTAAGGTTATCCCTCAAGAGAGGAGGGATTTCAGATCAAACCAATACAATAACAATCGACCTCGGAGGGACTTTGTCGATCAACAAGGGTCTGCTAGCACTCAGGCGGTTAACGCGGTGTTCTGGGAGCTGGTACATCAAGTTTTGGAGAAGATTAAGAATGAGTTATTCTTCAAATGGCCAAATAAGATGGTAGGAAACCCTATGAGGTGCAATCAGAACCTTTACTGCCAATACCATCAGGATCAAGGACACACTACGAAGGACTATAGGAACTTGTGAGATCATCTAGACCAACTAGTCCGAAAAGGAAACTAAAGCAATTTTTGCATCATTCCAATGGTTTGTAGGGACAAGCAAAT
The DNA here is from genome assembly GCA_023621385.1 of Quercus gilva. Taxonomy (NCBI): domain Eukaryota; kingdom Viridiplantae; phylum Streptophyta; class Magnoliopsida; order Fagales; family Fagaceae; genus Quercus; species Quercus gilva. Next base: position 67,757,508 of record CM042481.1, read on the forward strand.
CCGGAATCCCAGAGAGATGCCTCTTCAAAGCCTCCCTTGGGTACGACAAATGTTATCTTTGCCACTCTAGGAAAGACCAGTTCCTGTCCTTCCAGAGTGATGTTTGTTGCTCAGTTGTTCGCCAAATACACCAATCCAGAGTCGAAAAAGGCTAGAGTAGATATCCAGCCGATACTAAGTTTCTCGGACAAGGATAAGATTGGAACAATACAGCCCCATGATTACGCTTTGGTGGTCATGCTTAGGATTAGGGGATATGACGTGAAGAGGGTGATGGTGGACCAAGGCAGTGGTGCTGAGATAATGTACCCCGACCTATACAAGAGGCTGAACTTGAGACCCGTGAACTTAACAACCTACAATTCACCCTTGGTGAGTTTTGATGGGAAAGTTGTCATTTCGAGGGGCCAAATTAGACAACCCGTGCAGGCCGGTTTTGAAGTGGTGGAGGTGGACTTCATTGTGGTGGATGCTTATTCCCCCTACACGGCCATCATGGCCAGGCCTTGGCTTCATGTGTTGGGAGCCGTCTTTTCCACCTTGCACCAGAAGGTGAAATAACCGTTGAGCAACCAAATTAAAGAAATTGTTGGGAGTCAATCCACGACGAGGTAGTGCCTGCTGGCTGCCATCTTACATCAGCCCGAAGTTGAGTCCTCTACCTTTGCTGAAAGAGGCTTGTAGCAATTAAAAGCTCCGGATTTTCCTGTCAATGGATCAGTCGAGGAGGTGGAATGTGAAGATTTAGAAATGATTATTGTTGGTGATGATCCGAAGAAGTTCTTTCAGATCGGAGCTCAGCTGCTTCCTCTAGAGAAGGAAGAGTTGATAGAGTTCCTTAAGAGAAATGCTGATGTGTTCGCATGGAGTGCCTACAAAGCCCCGAGGGTAGATCCGAGCTCCATCTGCCATTACTTAAATGTTAACCCATCTGTCATCACTTAAATGTTAACCCATCTGTCATCCCCAAGAAACAATCACCTCAGCGCTCGTCCAAAGATCACTCTGATGTTGTTAAAGATGAGGTGAAGAAGCTCAAGCAGGCAGGGGTTATCAAGGAGGTTTTCTACCCTGAGTGGCTGGCCAATACTGTGGTAGTAAAGAAAAAGAGTGGGAAATGGCGAGTGTGTGTGAACTTCACATATCTAAATAAAGTTTGCCTAAAGGATCCTTTCCCTATGCCTAGGATAGACCAGCTGGTGGACACAACCATAGGCCATCATCGAATAAGCTTCTTAGATGCCTTTCAGGAATACCACCAGATACCACTAGCCCTGGATGATCAGGAAAAGATAGTTTTTGTAACTCCCACTGGAAACTACCATTACAAAGTGATGCCCTTTGGTTTGAAGAATGCTGGGTCTACCTATCAAAGAATGATGACTAGGATGTTTGAACCACAGTTAGGCAAGAGCATTGAGGTATATATAAACAACATGGTAGTGAAGAGTAAGGTAGTGTTCGAGCATGTGGGAGATCTCGGAAACATTTTTGAAATTCTAAGCAAATACAAGTTGCGCCTTAACGCTTCCAAATGCTCTTTTGGTGTGGGATCAGGCAAATTTCTGGGCTACATGGTAACTTACTGGGGAATTGAGGCTAACCCTGACCAGATTAAGGCAATTAACAGTTTACAACTATCTCAAAATTCTAAGGAAGTCCAGAAACTGACCGGAATGATTGCTGCCTTGAATTGGTTTATCTCTCGGTCAACGGATAGATGCAGACTCTTCTTCCTGTTGATGAATAAGTGAAAGGGATTTGAGTGGATGGAGGAATATGCCTTTGATTTGAAGAATGCAAGGTCTACCTATCAAAGAATGATGACTAGGATATTTGAACCACAATTGGGCAAGAGCATTGAGTTCTATATAGACGACATGGTGGTGAAGAGTAAGGTAGTGTCCGAGCATGTGGGAGATCTCGGGAACATTTTTGAAATTCTAAGGAAACACAAGTTGCGCCTTAACGCTTTTGAATGCTCTTTTGGTGTGGGATCAAGCAAATTTCTGGGCTACATGGTAATCACTAGGGAATTGAGGTTAACCCCGACCAGATTAAGGCAATTAACAATTTACAACTATCTTAGAATCCTAAGGAAGTCCAAAAACTAACCGGAATGACTACTGCCTTGAATCGATTTATCTCTCGGTCAGCGGATAGATGCAGACCATTTTTCCTGTTGATGAATAAGTGGAAAGGATTGGAGTGGACGGAGGAATGTGCCCTAGCCTTCAAGCAGCTTAAGGAATATCTCTCTCGGCCACCTATCATGTCCAGTCCTGATATGGATGAGGTCCTGATTGCCTATATTGCTGTGGCCCCCCATGCTATAAGCCTAGTATTGATATGAGTTGATAGCGGTATCCAAAGGCCAGTGTATTATTTAAGCAAATCACTGCATGAGGCCGAGATCTGTTATCTACCTTTGGAAAAGGCCATTTTGGCGGTAGTGCATGCTACACGTAAGCTCCCCTACTACTTCCAAGCACACACTGTTGTTGTTCTAACTCAGCTTCTGCTCTGAGCTTTGCTCCGAAGCGCTGATTACACGGGGAGGGTTGCTAAATGGGGCATAATCCTAGGAGCTTTTGACATCAAATACATGCCCTGTACCTCTGTGAAGGGCCAGGTCCTCACAGATTTGGTGGTAGAGTTCACCAAATCCCCTTTTGAGAAAGAGGTAGAAACACAACACATGGATGGAAAATCGGTTGGCACAATCACCCTGCAAGAACCTTTAATCCGGAGGGTATATGTCAATGACGCAGCCAATCAAAGGGGGTCCGGAGTGGGGCTAGTTCTGGTCTCACCCAAGAAAATCACCATTGAGAAATCGTTAAGATTGAGATTCTCGGCCACAAATAATGAAGCTGAATATGAGGCTCTGCTGATGGGAATGGCCGTGGTTCAAAAAATGGGCAGAAAGGCTATTGAGATGTTCTCGAACTCAAGATTGGTCGTCGGTCAAGTAAAAGGAGAGTTTGAAGCCAAAGATGAAAGGATGCGAGGGTACATGAGTCAGGTGAGACGTTTGTAGTCAGGCTTTGAACCTTTCAACCTATTGCATATCCCTAGGAGTGGAAACACATATGCTGATTCCCTAGCCACACTTGCAACCTCCTCGACGCAAAGCTAACTCCGGGTCATCCTTGTAGAAGACTTATGCAAACCCATTGCGGTGAACAAAGAGGTGGTTTATGTTCACCAAGTTAGAGTGGGGTCTAACTAGATGGACTCCATAATACTATTCTTGAAGGAGGATATCCTGCCTTAGGAGAAGTCAGAAGTTGACAAAGTACGTAGAAAGGCTCCTCGATTCTAACTGTCCGAGGATTAGAAACTGTACAAACACTCCTATTCTAGACCATACCTGCTATGCATACACCTCGAGGCAACAAAATTACTCCTTAAGGAGTTACATGAGGGGATTTGTGGTAGCCACAATGGAGGAAGATCCTTATCGCATAGAGCCATCACTCAAGGCTATTGGTGGCCAAACATGCAAAAGAAAGCACAAAAGTATGTAAGGAAGTGCGACCAGTGTCAAAGATTTGCCCCAAACTTACACCAACCGGGAGGAGTCCTTAACCCTCTATCCAGCCCTTGGCCATTCGCCCAATGCAGCTTGGATATTGTTGGCCCTTTTCCCAAGGCAACGGGGAACAAAAGGTATTTGCTAGTCGGCACAGACTATTTCACTAAATGGGTCGAGGTTGAACCCTTGGTGAATATCAGAGATGTGAATGCCAAGAAGTTTGTTTAGAGGAACATCATTACTCGGTTTGGGGTTCCTCGTACCCTCATATCAGATAATGGCCTTCAGTTCGATAGCAAAGCCTTCATGCGATATTGTTGTGATCTTGGAATTACAAATCGATACTCCACCCCAGCCTACCCCCAAGGGAATGAATAAGCCAAGACTGTTAACAAGGTCATAGTGAATGGACTCAAGAAGAGGTTGGATGATCTGAAGGAAAAGTGGGTGGAGGAACTATCACATGTTTTGTGGACGTACCAAACCACACCTCCCAAGTCAACAGGGGAGACTCCTTTCTTAATAACTTATGGAGCTGAAGCTGTTATCCCTTAGAGACTGGCTTCCCGACACTGAGGTCAAGTTCTTTTAATCCGAGCAATAACAACAGATTGTTAGAAAAGAGCTTAGATCTTATTGAAGAAAGGAGAGAAAATGTAATGGTCCAATTAGCATGCTACCAGCACAAGCTCAAGTAAGGCTATGATGCCAATGTGAAGTTGAGACCATTAGCGCTTGGAGACTTAGTGTTGAGAAAGGTTCTAGGTACTGCAAAGAACCCAGCATGGGGAAAGCTAGGGCCCAACTGGGAGGGGCCATGCCGCATCACTTCGGTGGCTAGTATAGGAGCTTATTTCCTCGAAGACCTAGATGAACGTGTAATACCACGACCTTGGAATGTAAACAACCTGAAAATGTATAATTATTAATGAAAGTTTCCTTGTCATATGCTCGTTTACTGTGTAAATACACCGTTCTTCCCATTATTATCTTTATAAGTAATTAAACAGAACCTTAGTCATGCTTGCATCCTCGAACCAAATGCTTTGGGGATATTAACACTATGTCATCTTTATAAGTGATTAAACAAAACCTTAGTCATGCCTGGGTCTTCGGACCAGATGCTTTGGAGAAATTAACACTCTATGACATCTTTATAAGTGATTAAACAGAACCTTAGTCATGCCTGGGTCCTTGGACCAGATGCTTTGGGGAAATTAACACTCTGTGACATATTTATAAGTGATTAAACAGAACCTTAGTCATACCTACATCCTCGGACCAGATGCTTTGGGAAAATTAACACTTTGTCATCTTTATAAGTGATTAAACAGAACCTTAGTCATGCTTGGGTCTTCGGATCAGATGCTTTGGAGAAACTAACACTCTATGACATCTTTCTAAGTGTTAAACAGAATCCTAGTCATGATTAATCCCCCGAATCACATACTTGGGAAAAATTAACACTGTAATATCTATTGGTCTGTTACTGAGTGTCAAAACAAATCAAGGATTATGCCCAACTCCTCGGATTTATGGCTTTGAGTAAGTTAAAGTCCTTAGTTATTTATCTTAGTAATAAGTAGGATGGCAGTTATCTGTCCCTTTTATTTTTCACATAGTATATTATGTATCTCCATTATGTTCAACCTTCATTACCAAGGGGTTTTATTCTCAATGCAAATATATGGTAAACCTCTTTATTGCTGGTACTTGATTAAATTTCTTAAATTGTTAGCAGTGTACTATTGTTGGTTGTTATTAAAGACATAGTGACAACTGTTCAAGGCTATTTAGGGTAATAAGTGTCAAAGCACATAAAGTAAAGTTATGGGAGGTAAAAAGAAAAACATTTTCATTAAACAAAAAGGGGAACACATTATGTTTGGTGGCAAAATGCCATTACAAGAAAGACATACACATAGAAAACTACAAAAGAAAATCCTATATCTAGGCCTTTGCTTGGGGAGGACTCTTCTTAGGATCAGTAGCCTTGGAGTGAGCGCCACCAGCGTTGGACTTAGCCTCCGCATCCTTGGCCTTGGAAACCACGTCCTTGATAGTGAGGTAGTCCTCGGATTGATTGGTCTTAACCGTTGGCTGAACCTTCTTACCCTTTTCAACCCTCGTTGAGACCTCAGCATCAAGGGTAGGGGCTTGGATAGGAAGGAGAGGATCAGCAACAGGAGGAGGGAGCATTGCTGGGATTTCTTGAATGTCCTTAGGGAAGAAAACATTCTTGATCCTCCTCAGCTCAAAGTCTGTAGGGACTCCTACCCGATTGAGCACTTTTGGCCATGATTCGGCGCAGTAGTCCTTGTAAACCCCTACCACCTCCTCAGCCAATCAGGTCTCCGTCTCCCACACCCCACATTCGTGGGATGCTGTCTTTGTGGCCTTGGATGCTTCCCTGGCTATCCGTGCTGCATCCTTGGCCTTTTGCAGCTTCGTCTTAAGGTCCCAGACCATCTGTCATTCGGTGGCTAGGTTTATCTCAATTAAGTGCAATTTTTGGCGCTAGTCCTCAGCCTGCCTCTCAACTGTTTTTAAACTGGCCTTGGCACTTGTACGGGCCCTATCCACTTCGATCAGCTTATTAAACAGCTCCACATGTTCTTACTTAAGGGCCCCTAGGGATTTTTCAACCTCAGCACGGGAGTGGACCTCAGCCTTGGCCTTATTGCTAGCGTCCCGGACCCACTTCTCGGCCACAAAAACCTATTGGGTGACCTACATAAAAATCACGAAGGAAGATTTGTCAGATCTATTAGCATAAAAATCGGCATTTAATTCGAAGATTTGTTAGACTACTTATCATGGTAAGGTCCCTCTTTAAGGACAAGAAGAGTTCAGGCTATTTGAAGCACTTGAGAGCGTCCATATCCCTGGGGAGGAGAAAAGGTTGCTCTAGGGCCTCAACAGTGTATCCTGGGTGCCCTCCCTGAAAGCTTTGAACTGTAGCATCCCATGGGATGGCCGCACCATCAAGCACCAACCGAAGAGCCCATGTGTGCTGTTGTTGGCGCACTTCAGCCCCAAGAGGGTCCTTCATGCTGTCTACGAAGTAAGCACGTTTGTCTCTGGCATTTTTAGGCTACTTTGCCCTCTTCGGAGGAACCATCTCGCCCTCTCTTCCTCGTCCTCATCAAAGTGGAATTTGTCTATCTCCTTATCGAGTGATAGGCGTGAAGAGGCAACTTCCTCCTTTGGTGCTACCGTTGCTTCAGGCAGAACTCGTTGAAGTGGCAGTACGACTGGTGGAAGATGTTCTTGGGCCAGGAAATTTGGGCATGACACGTCAATTCGAGCCAGCCGCAGGTCACCTGCTCTTATGGCGTGGCCTGTTTCTTGATATATCTCCAAAATAAGCTCGAAGTCCAAAATTAAATGGACTACTCTCAACTGCCTATCCTTACTTACAAAGATCTCAGACCTCAACAAGTAGTTAAGAGCTTCAACGTGGGTTAGACTGAGCTTGGGCGCTACGTGCCTTTTGTCTACAATAATAGCTAAGAAGCAAAACATGGTTAGAAAGTTAAAATCCATCATCAAAAGAAATCAAAACGAAAGGGAAATAATGACATGGTCAGGGTTAAAAAAAATATAAATCTCTTGCTAAGGGACCTAATTCTAAGGTATCTCAGCTGGCTCTCCCTTTCGGATGGGGTAATAAAGGCTATCATGCCACGCTCCCGAATCTATCAGATAGTTGTCTTTCATACTTTTGTTAGATTTAGGTAAGCATGATACTAGTCTGACAACGTCAAATCGGGACTTGAGATAAAATCCAACGTTTTTAAGGGAGTAACACTTGTACATGTGGACCACATCATGCCAAGTGAGCCCCAAACCCAGATGCTCATTGAGAGCATCAACACTACCTAAGACCCTAAATAGGTTAGGCGCGTACTGGTGGGGGCATATGCTATGGTTGAGGAGGTAGTCCCGTGTTATCTTACCCATAGGGAGAGTCATTCCCCCTTCTATGAAAGCTATCATGGAGATGATGACTTCCCCCTCTTCTCTATGTGTCACTATTTGCTCTGGGGAACAGTATTGCAGGGTGACTTCCTGTGGTATTTATCTTTAAAAGCCTCTATTTTGGCAGAGGAGTCTACTAAACGCTTATATCTACCCATCTGGACAAGTTAAGGGGAAGTAACTGAAATTGGTAAATGAAGAAATAAGAATTGAAAGGCCGAAGAGATTGGCCGAGGAGAAAAAGAAAAGGAAAAGTTTAAAGAAATAGAAACTTACAAGAACTAAGATGTGTGTTGGTCCCTAAAACCTTTAGAAAGATTTTCAAGGATTTCTTAAAGAAAAGGTGTGGGAAGTTTAGTAACTTAGAGAGCTTTGTGAGTTTGAGTGCTTGGGATATCTAGAAAGCTTGAAGACTTGTGAAATAAGGGAAATGATTTCTTCAGATGCTTTATATAGAGGGCGAGATTGAGTGGGAGTTATCCCCCTTAAAACCCAGGGAGAAATATCAGCCATTGGATTAGCACCTCACCGTTGGATGTCAAGAACATAACGCTGCCTGGAGCAATTAATGACGCTTTGCGGGCTCCGAAGCGTCAGTAGCAATTATGGGGCGAGCAAAACGACACTCCCACGTGTGCAAATCAAAGGGCAAAATAATATTAGTGCATGAAAAATCAAAACCCCACTTTTTGCCTCAGACAAGATGGAAAAAACCGGAGTTTTGAGGGGCTATTGTAAGGTTAAGGGCCCAAATGGTATGTTAGGCCTTGGGCCTTGGCCGAGAGTATAGTAATCCGAGAACAAATGAATGGTGTTGATGGGTCAAGCTTAGAATCTAATGAGCAAGATACGAATGAGAGGGTGGTCCAAGGAGGAATGTCTCCTCGGATAGGTTAAGCATGGCTCAAATGTGTATCCTATGGTTCAAGGTAGCCTTCCAGGAAACTCTAGTGATAGGGACGTGTATCTCGAGTGTACCAGAAGGCTGAGAGCTCAGAAATATCTAAGGGAAAGCTGCTACCACCACATTAAATGCTCTGCGGCTAACTTTCTGGCTGCATTAATGTGAAAAAGACCCCTGAACAGTGTTGCCTTAGCTATCCCAACTCACAGAGAACCTGAAGGGGTGTCTGATAGGATAAGCACTCAAGTAATGACTTAGATGACCAATAAGTGCAAGACCAAGATTGTCTAAAGAAGACTGTATAACATGAGAGACCCTCCATGAAGAGGAGATCGAAAAACGAAAAAGAAAAACACTGTAGCAATCAGGAACCAAACTTGTAACCCAACTTCAAAAGCAATACATAAGAACCAATCTCCTCGGACATTGTCGAGGACGTCTTTCCTTAGTATAAATTTGTTATATTCATTCATTTGCCATCAAGAACTACTTACTTGTTGCATTAATTCGTTAAAACCCAGTTTTTCAACCCATTTTCTACAAATTTATTGTTTTGGGCTCTTTGGGCCTAAGTCTATCTATCATTTGGGCTAGGAGTCCAAACCGAGTCCTTACAATTGGTAAATGGAAAAATGATATTAATTGTGGGTTTAAATGAAAACCAATAAGATGTTGGTCATATCAACATTTTGTAAAAATGTTGTAAAATAGTTTGTGGCTATAGCATTATTCTAAAATGTTTCTACAAATAATTCATAAACCAATACTCTTAAGACATCCGATGACATTTTTCTTACTTTATATAATAGACTGTAATCGATTACTTGTTACTTTCAGGTAGCCAATTATTTTACAAGTGCCTAATGCAGTATTAGATATTTTGCTTTATTTTTTTTTTTTCAAAGCCTTTAAAAATAGAGTCTTGTTAATGGTATTTTTGGATCATTTGTTAATATATTATTTTAAAAAAAAATTTAATACCACTTTTTGAAAAAAAAAAAAAAGTGTCAAAATAGTCCATCTCTTTTTTATTTTTACATAAAAAGTTTCTAAAAATATTTCTTCATTAGCCATTCGTTTAGTTTTCCACTTTTCCCTTAAAAATAATGGTAAAAGAAACTATATTTATAGAGAAAATTAGGATTTTTTTTTTTAACTAACATATTATTTTTAATTCTTAATTCTCTATATATTGTATGTGTTTGAATTCGTTTTTTATTTTTATTTTTTCAAGCTTATTTGCTAGTACAACTCTTTAAAAACATCAATTTTTATTTAATGTACAACAATAATTTAGTCTATAAGTTATTATTATTATTTTTTTTTTCTGAGAATAATTATTTTAACTTTATTTTATGTTTCCGTATAATATATACACCTTTTCATTTAGCCCATAAGTTATTTTAACCTTATTTTATGTTTCTCGTATAATATGTATACATTTTCAAATGTATAGTTTTACTATGACTACACATTTTGCCACAATTTGATAAAGTAATCGACTGTGAGTAATTGATATATTGCCAATCACTTTTACATGGAGTCATAATTTTTTTTTCCACCAATATCACTTTTGAGTTGTATTAAAAATTGTGACATAAAAGTTGTATCATTAGATTTTCACATAAAAAATAAGTGATGGTCCATATAAAATCAATGTTACACTAATCCCACTCCATCATCTAAGGTATTATGAAGTTTGTCGTGTCTCACCCCAAAAACAAACAAATATTCTCTTGCTCTAAAATTGTTATGATCATAGTCACAGCTAAGTTATACTTATCGACATTTTACTTCTGTGGCAACACATTGTATAATAACAGAGATTGATGCCTCTTTTTTCATGACCCCATTTATCGTTTATGATACCATGACATTTTTATTGTTAATGGATGTTTCGTTGGAATCCTAATAGCTTGTTTGGATGGGTGAGGAGTAGAGTAGAGAGAGGGAGAGTAAGTTAAATTATCTTGTTTGGATGTTTTTTAAGGGAGGAGAGGGATGGATTTGGAGGGGTTTGGATGGGTTCTAACTACTTCTAACCCCCTCATTTTTAATTTCTCCAAATTCGAGAGATTTGGAGAGAGAGTAGAGCATAGAAATATTTGACCAAATGAATTACCAAATTTACCCTTACCATATTAACAAAATTACAAACTATAAAAATACTAATTATTCCCCTCACTCTTACTTAATTTTAAAAACATCCAAACAAGGTGGAGGATAACCATTCCCTTCTACTCTCCTCTCTACTACTCTCCTTCCCTCTACTCTCCTCTCCCTCCAAACTTCCAAACATAGCATAAATTTAAACCAACAAAGTCGTGTGATTTACGTACTTTCATTTACATGATCCTCCCCCCTAAAAAAAAAAACTTACTTTCATTTAAGTAAAAAATATTAGAAAAAAATTTTATTTTTAATCTAGATAAAGTGATACAAAAAACAAATACATGTAAAAAGTGGGGGGAGGGGGGGAAGCCAAATCAAACAAACACTAAATATTATAAGTGAAATAATAAAATGTTGGCAAAAATACAATATGCACCTAATAAATTTGGTGAATTATCATTTTAGCCTACTAAATTAAAATTTTTTTTTCCATTTTAGTTCCTTAACTTTGACAATGCTATCATCTTTTCTTTTCTTTTTCTTTTTTTAATAGGACTAATGCTATCATCTTAGTCATTTTATCCCGTCCATTGTTGTTTGAAAAGCACCATTAACTCTCTTAAAATGATGTCATTTTTAGAATTATTTTCTAATATTACAAATGAAGTCGTTTTAAGAGAGTAAACGTCTTTCAAATGGCCAAGGACAAAATGACTTAAAATGATAGCATTGTCAAAGTTTTTTATTTTTGAGCAGATAGCATTGTCCAAGTTAACTTACTATGACAAAATTTAAAGTTACAAACCACCGATATTCCTATACTTAAGCCGAAATTCAAACTTCCTTTACAAAAGACAATAAATATTTGTATTTTTTCTTATTCATTCCTTATTCCTTGATTTTTCTCTCATTTAAGGTCATTTCAAACGATAATTGATGGAGAATTATTTCCTTGAATCTTACTATTGTGGTAAATGGCATGTAATTGTTAGCATTGGTACATTGTTTGATCAGTGGGTTTCGGGTTGAATGGGCTTGATTTGTTTTTCCTTTGGGTTGATATGGCTGGGAGGAAAAAGGTGTCGATCTTGTTGCATAGTGGGAGGCCAGAGGTGTCGCGTCGATCTTGATAAATGGGTTTTAATCCATTTTTTATTCTTTGTTTGATTAGTGGGTTTTGGGATTTCATATGGCTGGGTTGAATAAGTTTCTGGATTTCATATGGATGGGTTGATGATGGTGGTTGCTTGATGATGGTGGCTGATGATGGTGGTTGTGTGGGTTGTGTTGGGTCTGTGAGAAAGATGGCAGTGTTAAAGAAATGAATAATTTATTGAATAAATGTGTAGAATAGATAAACTGTGTGTAAAATAGAAAAAGTAGGTTTTTTCTTGCAAAATAAATGGAAATTTTGCACTGACTGATACGGTTGCTCTTACGTGGAGATCATGGTTACTAATTGGCATTCGATTTGACATATGGTTAGTTGAAACGGTATCGTGTTGTTGTGTCAAGCAGGTGACATTTTACCTAGCCAAGTAGATTATTATTTTTTTGACCTACTCAGCTAAAAATATCCATATCCGAGGCCAACACTCAAGTGGATAATGTGACACAATAATATCCTTTCTTGAATAATCCAATAGATTATCTTTGTCTCTAAACATCATAAGTAATCGAACTCTATATTATCTTAGTCCCTAAACATCATAAACAATGAATTATGAATATAAGGCGCTTATCACAAAACAATGAATACAAGGGTTTAGGCATTTTAAGCACTCTCAAGCTTCACTAGTTACAAACGCTAAAATTACATTAGTACTATTTGGTGATACATTTTCAGCAAAATGGAATATTATATAACTTAGAGTGATGCTACAGACACAAACTATTTTACAACATTTTTACAAATTGCTGATGTGGGTTTAGCATTTTCCAAATAGTTATTATAAGCAAAAATGTGATGTGAATGATCGGCCCATATTAGAACTAATAAGAATTTACCACATTAGCAGTTTGTAAAAATGTTGTAAAATAGATTGTGTTTGTAACATTACTCTATAACTTATATAATTTAGCCATTTGAATTTTCTCTTCCGTATGAAACTCCTCACTCTTAAAAGCACAAAAAAGATTAAATTATAAATTATAGCCTCTTATTTTTAATTCAGTCCTTTAAGGGGTTTTTTTTTATTCATTTAAGTTTTAACATTAATGTCATTTCGTTTAATTCTGCCTAAACTCATTGTCACTTTTAGTCTTTCTAGAATGACATTTTGGCGGGTTTAACAGTGCGGATTACACATAATTACTACGTTAAAAATGAAGAGAAGTCACGGAACTAAAATGTAAAGACTAAACATAAATAACTAAATTAAAAACAAGTCAAGATTAGATAATATAATTTGTAATTTAGCCAAAAAAAAAAGAAAAGAAAATTTAATATACTCAGCTACCTATAAATGATTGACTTAATTTGAAGGGAAAATTATCCCAATTTCCTTGGATATTTTGAAGAAATGTTATAAAGACATAAGCTTCGTATTTTTAAAATTAACATTTTACACCGCTCAGGATATTATTTTCATTTTATTTTTCTTGAATTTCATTTAAACACTATATAAAGTTATTTTGGATGAGATTTTATTTTCAAAAATATGCATTTCAACTCAATTTATAATAGCATGTAATTTCCTCTGATGTAAATATATGCTTAGAATTCTTCTAAGGGCCTAATGATGTAGGACATAATCTACGACTTAATTTTTGTAATTTATTAATTTTTGTATTTTTATGTAATTATTGTTATTTTAGGTTTAGGGTATTTATTTCCTTACTTTTTGGTACTTTTAATGTTGTTTAGTCAAATTAGAATTTATACACTTTCCTAGCTGCCCTAGGGTTTCCTAGTTGCCTTAGGTTTTCTAACCATTCTAGGTTTTTTTTATTATTTTTTTTACTATTTAAACACATTGTATCCTCCAAAGGCAATTTAGTTTTTTCAGATTAATAAATACAGACTTTGTCTATTGTGTTTCTCTAGTGGATTCCAGACCTATCACCTTGTAGATTCAAGGAACCCCTCGTAGATTCGAGATTTACTACCAAAAACTAACAGTTTAGTTTTTATTATACCAAAGAGAGCATCGCGTGTGCTTTCTTCAAGTTTTGGCTACATCAGTTGGTATCAGAACTTTGACTTACCCTGATCTGATGGCTAACTTGTGAGATTGTAACCACAATAGCAATGAATAACTTAGCAAGTATTATGTGACGCACAACAGGCACAAGTATTATGTGCTTTCTTCAAATTTAGTTGTTTTTTTTTTTTTTTGGGGGGGGGGGGGGAGCCAAACAATAATTTCAAAAAAAAAAAAAATTTAATGTCAAATATGTTAATAAACAAGTTTATTTATTTATTTATTTATTTTTTAATTCAATAGTTGGGGAATGAAAGATTTAAACGTTGGACATCTCCATTAAAAATTCCAAAAGCTATTAGTTGATCTTTAAATTCTTGGTAATTGGTATAAACAAGTTCTGGGACAAGCAATTTGATATCAATAAAGTGACACTTATAAATTGTGACTAAAATGAGCTTTTTATTTATTTATTTTTCTTTTTTGAGGAACCACTAGCTAGGAATTAGTTAAATGACCATTTTATTTTTTGAATTTTGGAACGAGCAAGAATTTAATGTCAAATATGTTAATAAACAAGTTTTTTTTTTTTTTTTTTAGTTGGAGAATGAAAGATTTAAACGTTGGACATTTCCATTAAAAATTCCAAGAGCTATTAGTTGATCTATAAAATTCTTGGTAATTGGTATAAACAAGTTCTGGCACAAGCAATTTGATATCAATAAAGTGACACTTAGGAACTTGTGACTAAAATGAGCTTTTTATTTATTTATTTTTCTTTTTTGAGGAACCACTAGCTAGGAATTAGTTAAATGACCATTTTATTTTTTGAATTTTGGGACGAGCAAGACTTAGGTACAGTACTTAAGTGCTGGTCATTAAGTTCCTCTCTTAAAATTCTACCATGTAGATTTTTTTTCATAGAATAAAAGTGTATTTTTTAGTTAAGTAGCTACATGAATAAATCTTAAGAGGGAAACTTAAGAAACAATACCTAAGGTACTGTACCTAAGTTTTGCCCTTTAGGACAATATTCAATTTGGATGACAAGGTGACATTTCTAAATCAATCATCTTTAGCATTCAAATTTACCGGTGTATTTCATCCATCCCAAGCAAGTTGTTAAAACCATTGAGGAAAATTTAACAATTTTTTCATGGAAATGATGTGAAACAAAGCTCCCGGGTGAAAATTTTATGGGATATAATGTGTTCTTAAAAAAGGAAGGCGATTAGGCATAAAAAGGAGTGGAGATTGAAATAAAGCTATATTCATGAAGCATATATGGAACCTTTTGCTACACCTAGTTCCATTTGGGTAGAATAGGTGCATGTTTATCCATTGATGAATAGGACTCGGTAGTAAAGGTTCCTTGCAATTCTTCTTGGACTTGTTGGAAAATCTTAAAGCTGATAGATGTTGCTAGTACTTTTTTACTCGGCACAAAATAGGACAAGGAAACTCTTTGCTTTCACGGCATGATTCATGGCATCCAGATGTGTCTTTATTTTCTAAGGAAAATACTTAAAATATTGTTCCTTAGATACCCCTCTTATATTTCAACCACTTGTTTACTTAACCATCTCAGCAAACAGCGTTAAAACCATCTCCTTATGTACTTTTTCTTTTTTTCATGCTAGGAAACCAGTAAAGCCAACAATGCTTCATCTCTTCTCATTGTCATTCTCTTTTTTCTCTCTTTATCCCTTATCTTTCTTTTGATATCAAGACCTTTTCTAAAGCAATGAATTTTCCTTTTTGGATTAATTTATTAATTTCAATTCCATCTAAGAAATTTGTTTCTTTTTCACATAATTCATCAGAGTACAACCAACTGTATATAGAGCGGGCTCTACAACATGAAAATATTTTTTAGTTTGTTCGGTTCATAGATTGAACTAAGATTTTAAGAATCCAAGTAATCCATTTCAATGAGAGAGGAGAATTTCATTACTGAACATGTCGACGACTGACTTGGGCGAGTCCTAGACCAAGTTAGGGATCATGTTCTTCCTCTAATGTGAACAATCACCATCGTTGTTGGATGAAGGAGATAAGGCCTTGTGCGGTGAAGAGAACGGTAGAGGTGAGTTGTCATCTTGATGAGTCCAGGCGGTGCTTCACGAGTTGCGAATTTGGGTTACACCTCCTTGGCTTCTCCTCTACTTAATATCCAAAATTTATTGGATAAGTAAAGAAGAAATTATCGTTGAAGACATGATTTGGGCCATGTAAAGAAGTTATCTAAATTGTCCATTTCTTAAATTTGGTCACAGATTAATATAAGATGTTGCCAGCTCTTTTGATGCAAAGATTTCCAGTGAGTGTTATTAAGGATGACCAATGGATGTTGAAAGTGGAAACGAACCAGATAAGAGGACTTGGTGCAGATTTCCAGCTCTTTTGATGCAAAGATTTCACTTGTTAGACTTAATTTTAATTACTAATTTAGGCATGTCTTTTGTTGATGCCCACTTTTGACAAAAGAGCCCAATGGTAGAAGAAACCCAATAATATGAAAAATATGGAGAAAGAAAGGAGTAAAATAAAGATCATTGGGCCATAATGGCAAGAATAATGATCAACAGGCCCACCAAAATAATAATAAAGGGCCAGGGAGAAAGCAAATGGGCTAAGAAAGCCCAAGGAATGAAGTAGCAAGCCCATGGGAATTGTAAGAGATGGAAAGAAATGAAAAAATGGGCCAGGGAAGCCCAAAGAAAGGAATTAGTAAATTCATGAGGGTGGCTCAAAAGCCAATAAGCTCGAAAGGTAAGGATGTGGTAATTGGGTTAGGGAAGCCCAAATGATTTAGCAAAAACCCATGAGAATAAAAGAAGTAGGGAAGGATGAGATGGGCTGAGGACGCCCAAAGAACGAAACAGGCCGAGGACGCCCAAGGTACGGAATGGATTGGCCCAATAGGAATGCTGGGTAGTAAAGATCAAAAGAATGAATAATATAAGAAATTGACATGGCAGACACTTCAGCTCGTAAGCCCAAAGGTAACAATAAGGCAAAGGGATAAAATAATATCATAGCAAGAGCAGTGCAGTGGCATGGCGAGAGCACCAGCCAGCCCACGAACGCAGGATAAAAAGGGACATGGGCCAAGTAAAAGGAGAAAGCTTATACCCAAGCAATGCCCAACCCGAAGAAGAGATGGAATGTAGAGAACGAAAGCCCAAGAGATGCAATTCAGCCCAAAACACAAAAAAGGCCCACCACACCATTTTTGATTTGTTGTTTTTTATTTTCATATTTATTTTATGACTTCTCAAACTTATTTTTATATTTATTTAATTTGTGACCCATTGGTTGAACCAATCACTCAATGACTCAACTCTTATACTAGGTTAAACTCTAATTCATGTTTAATTTTAACTTTTTTTTAGCTAGCCTCAAAATAATAATATAGAGCAAAATTCAAGTACAGTATTTAGGTGTTGTTTCTTAAGTTCTATTATTAAGATTTTGCCATGTGAATTTTTTCTCATGGTATGAAAGTATATATTTTAGTTAAGTAACCATATGGCTGAATCTTAGAATTAGAATTTAAGGAACAGCACATAAGGTACTTTACCTAAATTTTGTCTAATAATATATTATGCTCCATAGTTTTTTGGTGTTACATGTCATTGTTTTAATATAAATTCATCAAATTTAAATTAAAATTTTATAAAAAAGTCTAGTACCACAACAAGCATTACAACTTTTCCCACAATTTATAGGGGCTGTGATGGTAGATAAAAAGTGATGGACTCATGTAAATCCACAGCTCCACTCTTCCTAACTTGCATTGCAGGCGAGTTGTAGCCTAAGTTATACACTTCTTATGACACTAGAATTTATGAAATTTTATATTATTTAAATGGTAAAATAAATAGTTTCATATCAAAACACAATATTTTTCTTAATTTAGTTGAATTTTATTCTATATTTAAACTCTCGATAAATCTTGCCATATTATATTTTCTTAAAATGTTAGTATCAAATCATTTCATATATAAACGAAATTATAATGATTCTCCAAAAATAAAAATTACAATAAATGGCTATTAAAATGACCATACTTATCAAATTTCAAAATTAGCCACGAGACCTGGTAAATTCTGCGTTGTGAAAGATAAAAACACTAAAAGCAGACGGTCATTGGAAATTCTGGGCATCTTCCTCTCTTTCATTGAATGATTCAGTGCCCTTGATATATGGTTATAAAAATGTCAATGTTCAGTCCCAAAATAAACTTGATATTTCCCATTAAAAAAAGAAAAAAAAAGAAAAAAAAAACTTGATCTTCCATATCATCAACGGTGAAACTGTTGTCACAAGTCACAACAACAACATCAAAAGTAGCATTGGAGTGGCATCAGAAACGCAATAGTCTGGGAGGGGAGGTAACTGTAGGTGGATTTGGAATTGAGTCGTTTGGCCCAAGATTATTAATAGGTGGGCGTTGTTTGTGGTGATCAGTAACTGATTGGTAAGCCATTGCCAGTGCTAAAGCCTGCAGCATAGGTAAAAAAAGATCAATCAGATTGGTTCTAGGTCTTTGTGCATAACATATGGAAACCACCAGCTAATACTTTGACCAAGCTTTAATACTTCTAGGAATTACAAGATGGCGTGAGACGTCACTAAATTCATCTGATATCAACAATCTAATTGAACAATCCATTAATTGAGCGGGGCAAGAATGGTTCAAAAACCTCATGCAGCAAAGCATAGGTGAGGCCCTCCAGAATTGTCAGATTTGGAACTTAATAGATTGATTACTTGCTATCTGAATCAATTAATAAAGGAGAAAAAATTACAGATTCTTCTTACAATGTGATCGTGATGAGGGGGTGCATATATGCCAGTGGTAATGGTGGTTCTCCGTCGGCTGCCACTAGAAGGCGGATTTGATATATTTTTAAATCCTGTTGGGACTACAATTACAGGCAGACCCACGAGATTTCCCATGCAAACTTTCTCCCAGTCAGTTGCATTGCCAATGAACGCATCAACAGTAAAAATTTCTCTTACTTCCTGGATTAAATTTCCCCGTGCTCTTTGTGCCTGTGGGCAAAAATTGAAAGCTTGATACTTAAACTTACAAAACAGCTCTAATAAGAACAATAAATCCATTCAATACACCATGATTATATACAATAACAACAACCAAGCTTTAGTCC
This sequence comes from Quercus gilva, assembly GCA_023621385.1. Taxonomy (NCBI): domain Eukaryota; kingdom Viridiplantae; phylum Streptophyta; class Magnoliopsida; order Fagales; family Fagaceae; genus Quercus; species Quercus gilva. The sequence goes on from CM042481.1 coordinate 67,776,363, forward strand.
CAAATTTTTTGGGGCTAACTATATATCCTTAACAGATTAGTTAAGGTTGGCCACATGTATTCTTTTTTGCCATTCTATTTTCATCGAAGTCATACTCTTTGTTATTTAATTGACATGACCTTTCTACTACTTCTACTAATGTTATATGAAGAACTAAAATAAACAATTATATATAAAAAAAACTTCTGTGGCGATCAGCACAAATTATTATTGGATTTGATAAACTCATGCCCAAGAGTGCCAATGCATTGCCATTCAACCTTAAATAAAAGCTAAAAACTTTTATGAACAAGAAGCTACTCAATCCTAAGCGCGTCATCTTGTCAACGTTAGAAATCAAAGGTTAGAAGTTTTATGGTGAGGATGTGTTCTGGACATGTTTGTGACGACTCTGCAGGATGACACTGCAGACCTAGTAAATTTTTCCTAAATCAGCTGCAGTAGTTTCTCCTACACAGATTTGAGTACTCAAATATGAACACTGTCTTCTGCCATCAGACTATATAAACCCTCTGTGCCTACTGGTAGATTAGTTGCTCAGAATCTGGGGTCTACTTACAATAAATTCTGCTATCAATTTTTTATAGGAATACTTTTATCAACAAGGGAATAACTGAAAACGGAGGGAAACTCAAGGTTCCCGATTGACAGATGATGGATGTAATGCGGTTTATTTATGTTGGATATTGAGGCCACCTAAAGACCACAAATCCCCTCACCAATTACAAAGACCTCATGTAAAAGCTACTCAGTCTAGTCTGCTAGAGAACAAAAATCTATTGTTGAACTACTTAACCCAAGAACTTCAGAAAACAAAGCTCATTTGAAGATTATGCCATAAGATTTATGTCATACTTTTGTTCTATTTCTATAGTAAACGATATATTATAAAAAAAAATTTGTAAAATAATTAGTCAACCACATTAAGGGCATGTTTACATACAGCTTATTTGCTGAAAACTGAAAACACTGTAGTAAAATAATTTTTAAATGTGTGAATAGTACTGTGGGACCCAAATTTATATTGAAATTTGTGTTTGGATGACTTTTGTGAGTCCGTGAACAGTGCCGTGGGACCCACATGTTTTCAGCAAAACGTACAAACGCCCGCCATAAACGCTATCGAAATGTGCACTAAGACTGAAAGCTCCTATCACTCTAAATGATAATCAGATGAAAACCTGAACATAGTCTACTGCTGGAATCATGCGTGCATGACGTAGTTCAATGGGCCATTGATCTTGAGCTTCATAATCATCATCCTGCCCTGAGCGTTGCCACTTATCAAAGTGAGACAACATATCAACATCCATTGTAAAATTCAGGATACCTTGAACAGAGTCAACTGTGTAATTCAGTTTGAATGGGATCACATTAACACCCTTTGATGCAAGAACTCGAACAACCTGAAATTGCCATCCAAAGAAAATTTAGGAATAACTTGAAGATTGCAATCCAAAGAAAGTATAGGAATAACTTGAAGGGTTTAAATGAGAGAAAAGAAGAAGCAATGGCATCCATGAAGAGTGGTCACTGTCATCTTATGTGGAGCTTCAACTTTAGGAAAACAAAATGGACTACCAACCTCCATCTCGGCATCATCAAGATACCCAACAGTAAGTTTGGTGATGTCAACCAAGAATGGATCATCAAGGGGACCGTCTCTTGATGAGAGATCACCTGGATCCCTTCCTCGAATAGTATCTAGAATAACAGTGCAATCTGTGGCGCTTCTACAGAATGGGCCAAGCTTATCCTGGTAAACAGATGATATGTAAATTCAACTAATAACTGCACCCCTGTTAACTAAAAGGCATGCAAAAAGAAAATTGATGTAGTACCAAGCTTTCAGATATGCTCATTACACCAGTTCTACCGACAGTACCAAATGTTGGCCTTAATGCCGTCACACCACAACGAGCAGCCGGATATGTGATTGAGCCAGCCGTTTCTGAACCAATTGCAAATGGAACCATACCTGAGATATAAATAATGTTTCAGTTGAAGCAAAGCACTTTTTTATTTAATTTTTTTATTATTATAAAAAATTCTTCAAATAAATCTGTGACAAGTTCAACTGCTGGTAATAAGGAAGAAACTGTGATATGAAGTGCAGCAAGTTTCCAACCTCAACACACGCATGCATACAAACTACTTGGGGAAGGTAAAATTTTTTACCCATGTAACAAACTATAGTTTCAAAAGTAATAAATTAAAGTTTGAGGTTTTAAAAAGTAAAAGTAACAAATTACACACTATAGTTTCAAAAGTTAGTAACAAATTAAACTATGAGGCTTCAAAACGTAATAAATTAAACCTTAACTCACTTAAGTGAACCAACATTGACTTTGGAGTTTGATAGATGATGAGGGCTTAATTTGTTACTTATTGTGTTAGATTAAATTCACAATTTCTTAAAAGCTTAAACTTTTGGGACAATTGTAATTTTATACTGATAGCAAAGCTCCTTACCTTCCATTTAAAAAATTACTACGTGTTGGCCACACTTAATAAGGGCCATTTAGAGCCAAATACGAATTGGGAGTGTTAGATTAAATGATTAAATTTACTATTTCCTAATAGTTTAAGCTTTAGGACAATCAGTAATTTGTCATATCGAGATCCCGTGGTTTAATTTGTTATTTTTTGAAACTTCAAGCTTTAATTTGTTACTTTTGAAAATTATATGGTTTAATTTGTTACACCCTTAAATTATAGGGTTTAAAATTTAATTTTTCCCAACTACTTACAACAACGAAAAGCACACTGGAGAGCTGTTAAGCCAAGCAGACCCCAAAACAGATGAAAGGGAATAAATTGTTTTAACAAATCAAAATTTAAACTATACCAGCTGATGTGCATGCAGCAGGCCCAGCTGATGAACCCGTTGTAAATTCCTCAATGTTCCATGGGTTCCTTGTCCTACCGCCATACCAGATGTCATCATATGCCAGAGATCCAGCAACAAGCTTTGCAACAAGAACCGCCCCTGCAGCCTTCAACCTATATTAAACGGAGTCATAGCTCCGCAAGCAAAATAAAACTTAAGATTTACTTTCTAGTTGAAAATTTTACATTTTAAAACATGCTCAATACCTCTTGTATACCCAAGCTTCAATGTCAATAACTTGATCTTTAAAAGTTTTTGAACCCCAAGTTGTTTTGTAATGGGGTACTGAAATTATATCCTTCAACCCATAAGGGATTCCATGGAGAGGACCTCAAGCACAAGAAAGCATAACCAAAATTAAATGGAGAGATCCAAAAAAAAAAAAAAAAATCAGAAATTGGCATTTTCAAAATAAGGTGATATTCCATAAAAACGGAGCCTTCTTTAAAATATCATTAGTTGTTCCAGTAGGTTGCTGCTTCTTTGCTGCATCCCCCTCCCTATACATGCAAGATACTTACCCTAAATTATTTTTTATTTATTTATCTTCTGATTGAAGTTTACATATGCACTCATCAGTTTCGATTCCATGCACTTACCATCAATCCTTTCCTCTTTTTTTTGGTTTCTTCTTCTGGGAAGCAGGGATGAGGGTGGGGGGATGCTGTTTGAGGTAGAGCTCATTGGCACACACTGGACCTAAATTATTAAAAAGGATATTGCATACATTTAGAAGATAAACGTACAGGTGTATAATTACATGATCTGTGTCTGTTTGGCAAGAGCTTTTTCTTTTAGCTTTTTAGTTATACTTTTAACCAACTTTTAGCAAATAAGCAAATAAGATTAAAGCAAAAAGCTACATCCAAACGCACATGTTATCCAGTTCAATTGAAAAAGCTGGCTTGAATTATGGGGACTTTCACAAAGATAATGAAGGAACCAGCATCTACAATTTAGCAGTACAGTGGTAGAACATCAAACCAATAGCCGATAGGTGACCTTTTAGTCTTTTACTCTATCAACAAAAAAATCCCAGATCATTTGGCTGGCACGCTCTAAGAATATAAGGGAGAATTTACATGCCATTAAGGTAAACAGCACATCCCTGACCCTTACCACCCAATAAACAACCTAAGAAATTGTTATATCATTCTATTAGGGTGATGGTATGTTGCAATAATTGAAAAGAAGATGTATACCCAAATACACCCCTCGGGCAAGCAACTCATCAGCATGTTTCGCTTGCTTATATGCTAGTTCTTCAGTATAAGAGACCACAGCTTCAAGAACATGATTGTACCTGGTGTATTTTCACAATGTCTTATTAGACAAAGATCTTAAATATTACAATATGAAAATAAAGAAACCAGGGGTGTTTTCTGCTCACTACTACCTTTTCAACCTCTGCAAGAAAATGCGAGTAAGCTCCTCTGAAGTAATTTGTTTTGTCTTAATCAGTTCCCCTAATTCAAGAACCTGAACAACAGGCAACAAAAAATTATAAATGAGACAAAAGCAGCATGGTAGAGCATATACATTTGAGTGGGAGCAATCCAAAAATTTCAAAAACTTAAGGTTATTCAAAATTTAGAAAAGTATGAGTGTTTATTCAATTGCACCAACTGACATAAGAGATTGAATGGTTTGGCTAAGATTTGTAGATTAACAGAGTCGATTACTTTACTTTTCATAATTTTTGGTAGATTAAAACTATTGCTTTTGGTGTGCCAAAATGGAATTGATTTCTTAGAATATCTTTCAGGATTTACAATTTAGCATTTTAGATAAAACCCCCTATTTACATCATCTAATTACATCTTGCCGCATTAATTTTTCATTTAAAAAAGAAAAAGAAAAAGAATGAGTAGCTCCATGTAGCAGGACAATCCTAAAAGAAACCAATTAACTACCATAATTATCAAATTCCATGTTAAAAGGGAAAAAAAGGACACAGGGTTTGATTGCCTATTTCATTTTTCTCTATTTTCTACAAATATTATAAGACTTGTTTTTCATGTTTAAAACTAATTTATCTAGGTGATTTTTACTGAAATAAAAGATACAAAAACAGGGGGAAATGAAAAAAAAAAAAGAAAAAAAAAGAATCTCCTCTCTAAACTTCATTTTGAGCCTAAAAATAATCCACATGGTTTAAATTTGGTCACAATCCCATTTTTAGATTTTGCCAGGTCATAGTCCAAAAGGGCTTAGATGGTCTCCAAGAAGCAACCTACAGTGGTTAATATTTTTCTATTAGGACTGTTTATATGTGGAGTTAAAAATAAAAAATAAAATAAAAAATAAAAAAATCTTATGTGAAAAATACAATTGGCCGGTTTAAGGGTCCTAAGGGATTTTATATGGAGTCCTCATAGAATTTAAATCTATTTAGTATTGTTAAATCAAGACATTGGCTGAAGATAAGCATAAGATCATAAGATGAATTAAACTCATTAGGAAGCAGGGGAGACCTAGAGAGAGGAGCATGGCGGCAACAGACTTACACTCATGAAAGCAATATCTTCTTCATTTTTTGGTCTCTTAGTGCCAATGAGAGAAGGGTAATGAAATCTTTTGCCTATGCTTTGTGGTTGCTCCCTGCTCCACTCAGGATTGAACACCAAAGCAGATGGATTATGCAGCCCTCCATTAACTGAAGCAACTAATTTCCGATTAGCTCTGATAATAGGGATATTGAGCTCTTTCACTCCCTTGACAATCTCCAGAATCTAAATTAGATAGAGACTTTAGATACTTGTCTGAGTTAATGTTAAAATTACCATAACAACATGGATTGTTTTGTAATTTACATATATAAAGCAACACCAAAACACCAGTATAATTTACAAGTTATACAAAGTCACCTTTTTATCGTTGAAGAAGTTGGCATCAAATAACTCAAATGCACATCTAAGGGATGCAACTTCATTAATCTTTTCTGGACACTCACCATTCTTCTTACTGTCCTGATCAAACAACACAAGATCAATCTATAAGAGAATGTGGTAGACAAGCAGCTGTACCTGTACTTTGCCTTATAGTTTAACAGGCGTTACCTGAATGTGAAACTATCCAAATGTACCTGTACTTTCTGATGGAACACTTTCCAGATTTTTTTTATAGGTTCTCACCTTTTTTATTTAAGTTAGGGTGCAAAAACAAATGGAGTTTAGCACCACAGTAAGTACTTAAAGCATTGGTGATTTCCAGGTTAGCATAGAGCGACATATTTTGAAAACTTATTAATGTGGTGAAATTTGAAAATTCAAGTGAACTCAATTCAAGTAAGCCTTAATAAAGCCTTCAGCACTATACACGTCTACAAGATATTTCAGTATATTATACCAAAAAAAAGTCCGTGTGGCCATGAGCACATTTTAAGTCATTTCCGGGTCTTCATTTAGTGATATATCATATATTTCATTTGAATATGATGAAAAAATGTATGTCTAACATGTTCTCAAATGATGAGATTAATCAACTGTCTTTTTTTTTTTTTTTTTTTTAATAAAAATTAATATCCATAACAGAGATATTTTGCTGAGGTATTCACAAACATGAATGCCAGATTTTAAGAAACAGGCTTATTGTACTAAAATTCTCCAGAACTATCAAAATCATTATCATAATTGAAGATAAGGATGCGATAAATCTGAAAGTTGAGGTGGTGCAAGAGTAGAAGGAACAAGTTTGTTTTTTTTTTTTTTTTTTGATAGAGAACAAGTTTGTTTGTTGATGAAATAATATATAGACGAATAATCAAAAGAGCTAAAATTAATAATGGACTGAAATACTAATATATCATCAATGAATAAAAAGGAAAAATAGCAACGTTGACTTTTGGCATATGTCGGAAATGCAAATTAAATTGAAGTTGAAGAATGACACAAATTAGAGCTAGACATAGACCAAGCGCAATTACGTCCATTGAACATTAAAAAATAAAAAATAAAATAAAATAAAAAGAAAGTTAGGGAAAAAGAGAGATCATACCACCATATTGGGGACTAATGTAACGGGAGGGGGATAAGAAGTGGAGTTGTGGGGCTGAGAAGGAGATGGAAATAGAGATAGAGATGGAGATGGAGATGGAATAACTGGAGTAATTGCATAGCAACAAAGTGCAATTACAATTAACAAGTGCTTCATCATGATGATGGAGCTGCTACGTGTCAAGCAATCGGGTATTGGAGGAGGACACTAGTCTAGACTAGCAGGCATGGATCCACATCCACTCACAATTACAACTCAACAGTGGATTAGTGGCAGCAGATGCAGATGCAGTAGGGCTCCCTTTGCTTTCTGCGTTTCTCTATTCTGCTTTCTGCCTTCAGATCTATCTCTTCTCGGATTCATATCCCGTGCAATACCTACCGTGCAATACCACAAATCCCAGCCATCCACTTAATCTAATGACTCATTTACTTGACACCTCATCAGTCCAGCCGGCAATCCGTGTGCTCACTGTTGTTTCATTTCAGTATCCCAATTTGAACTTCACTAAAACTCTCCGAGACCTCTCCTCTCCTCTCTCTCACTTCAACCGAGTTTCTCCCTCACTCTCCCTAGCGCTCCACCCTCTCAACCCCGACTGCGCCTCCACCAGTCTCTCCACCTCCACGCTTGCTCTCTGCCTCTCTCTCAACCCCGTCGTCACCGCTTCCCGCATACCCAACTCAGACCCATAAGCAAAAACAAAGAAAAAACAGTAAACAGTAACTCACCATATCAGAGACCCAGATCAGAGAGAGTAAGGGTTGGGGTTTGGAGAGAATCGGGTGTTTAAGTGAGAATTTGATGCTTTTCAGACCCAGATCAGAGAAAGTAAGGGTTAGGGTTTGGATAAAATCGGGTAAGAGAGAAGTTGATGCTCAATCTCCATGGCTACAGCTAGCAGCTACCGTGTTCCGCTCCACCAATTCCGGGGGCGGTTCCGATAAAGTTCCTCTGTCTCTCTCTTTTATTTTTCGTTCTTTTAATTTTCTCAACAAAAAAGAAGATTTTTTAATTTTTAGTATTGTATTAGGATTTCGTTTTCTTTTGATAATTTTTTGATAATTTTTTTTTTTTCATGTGTATGACAGTATGATGAGCTTAAGTGTTTATAGTCTAGCTGCTTGTTTAATGTAAGAACGAATTTATCTTAGCCTTTAAATGATTATATTTTGAATCGTAATTCATGAAAATAGGTATAAAGATTTGGATTAGTTGCATGGCATGCAATCATTGTGGATATATGATATCTTGCTTTTGATAAACATATATGGAAGGAGAAAGATGGAGAAATATAACAAAATGATGGGATTTGAAACTTGTTTTAGTTGGTTAAAGATCAAATTTTTATTTTGTGCTTGTCTTGTAAGTCTTTAATTTGATATGTCATTGGTAATAATTGAGCCGAATAGTTTTGTTGAATTTGATCAAAGTAGATCTATTTGAAAGACTGGTGAGATGTGATGGTCAAACTCCCTCATACAGGGAGCTGTGAAGTGCCATTGGGTTAGCTATACTTATGATCTGATTGTACTCCTTAGCAGTTAGCTGATATCTTAGATTGATACGGAGGCTTTAGGATTTATCTTGTTCTAGTACATACTAGTTGAATAATTGGTTGTTTTTTGGGACTGTCTTGTTTGTTTCCAAAGTGTTATTTCTTCAAAATGTGTTTTTAGTTGGCTAAAGGTTGAATTTTTATTTTGTGCTTGTTTTATGTCTTTCATGAAAAATCTGATTTGTAAACAGTGGTCAAAAGGCCATTGGCTATAATTGAAAAGAATAGTTTGTTGAATTTGATCAAATTAGCTTCATTTGAAACAATGGTGAGAACAGGTGTCAAAGTGCTATAAGGTTAGCTCTACTTATGATTTGGTTATACTCCTTAGCAATTAGCAGATATGGGGGCTTTAGGATTTATCATAGCTTATTAGATATTGGTTGATTTTTGGGACTCTCTTGTTTGTTTCCAAAGTGTAAGCAAACTTGCAGCACTACTTCTTGCATAGAAAAAATAAAGTTCTTTTTTTACTAGAGACATGCTTTCTTGTAGCTAAATTCATGGGCGGTATTTGGGTACAATTCCATTATCATGATCAACTTGTGAGTATTTGGGTAGTTTTAGCTGAATTATGGCTTGGAGTTTAGTGTGGCAAAAAGGCTTGATACAAATAGCTCAAGCTTGTGACTTTCAAGCTACTCACTGTGAAGCAAACGAATCCTGCTTGATCTAATTTTTATGTTTTAGCTGTTCCCATAAAAGTTTCGAGTCCTTCAAGGCGATTGGATTAGTTGTAAATGGATGTGATGGTGGTGATCAGCGGTTATTACCATTAAAGTAATGCATGATAGGAAATTTTTTTGGTCTTATTATCATTTATCAAGTTTCTTTACTGCTAGATCAAGTTTTTGGAAATTTTGATATATGTTTATCAATGAAATCACTCTTTTGTTTTTTTGTCAGGTTGAATGGCATGATTATAGGTATGTTATTCTTCTTTTGATCACTGAGAGTGAGAAAATGTGGGTGCTGGAGGGATTAGTGAAGAACATGAAGCTGGCTTTGTTTATGATTTTTTTTTTTTTTTTTTTTGGAGAAATTGTTCATGAAATTTTAGATATAAAGAACATGACTCATATCTATTTTAGTTGGGATCAAAATCAAGATGTAGCTATTTCGGCTTTCTTGAAACACTGAAATCACATGTTTATATTGTGAAGTTAATTTAGCTAAGCTATAAAGCCTTTTTGTTTTGGGTTTTGTTCATTTGGTTGTGGATAAAAATTTCAATGAATTTTTGTTGTCTTTGAGAACCATAATTATTAGCTTGTCTTTGAGAAGAAATTATTAGCTTTTATGCGCTTTGGTTGTGCCTTTTATATAAGTACTTTGTGATGACTGATGTGGAGTCACTAAAGCAATTAAAGATTAGTTTCTTAAAGATTTATAAGATACTTCAAGCCATCCTAACATATTTATTGCTAACAAAATCAAAGGCCATAGCTTGGAGAAACTAGCACAGTTATATATTACTTATGCAGCAATTTTACATTCTTTAAGATAAGTAATATGAGGTGAAATGATGCCAGCCACAACAAATTTACAGTAGATACCACAAATGCTCCTTAATTGTGAATGGTCATGCTTTAATTTTTTTGTTGTATGACCGATCCTTTCGAAGCCAAAAGTTAAAAATCAAATTATTATTGGAAATTCGTCAACAACAAATAGAATGCATCTTGAATTGAAGTTAAGCACTAGCAGCTAAGGATTCTTTGAAATTTTATTTTAATACAAAATAAGAAAAAGGAAAGAGAGAGAGTTAAAACCATTGCACTATTCATAAGCTCAAGTGTGCAACCTCAGGTGGAAAATTTGCTATTGATTGTGTGAAAAAAAAAAATCCATAGGACCCTATTATAGGAATGTGAGAATACCATATGAGAGAACAATTAGAACCTAAATATAAATAATTACTACTAAGAGAAAATTACTGTGAAACAAATCATATTTTGCTATAATTTCTAGTAAATTTTTTATATAAGCACAATCAACCTGAATTTATTAACCGAATAGAAAATTAAAAGGGATAAAGGATTCAAAACATTGTTTTTCCAGTACTAATCACACGTAAGTAGTGATGGTTTATATGGCAATTACAACAAATATTTTGTTACATTGAAAGCTCCAACTTCATCTGAATTCATTGCAGCTCCATTAGGGGCATCATCTCCATGAAGCTGAGCAGAAACATCGTCTATGGCTGAATTCAACTGAGCAATCTTCTCCGTTAATATTTTGCGGGTTCTTTGTAGTCATCACACCACCAATGCATTGCAAACATTTAAAAAAAAAAAAATTATAACTAAAACAATATCAATAATATTTAAAAGATGATGAAAATACAAGTTAACACAAACAATTTGTACAATGTTTCTTTTTTTTATTTTTTTTCTTGAAGCACAATTCATAAAGCTTACTTATACATACGAACCATTATATTTTTCTTGTTTGTCTTATGACAACCAACCATAACTAGGCCTTTATTTGTAACCAAAAAGACTTTACTTTCAAAACTGAACACATTAACAAACATGAATACACACATAATGAATAATTTAAAGGATTGCAAATGCAAGAACAGCTTCTCACCTCCAAAACTTTCTTCTCATCATATATAAATTTTGGCAACTTCCTAATCAGATCTTTTCTGTCAGCTCCAACAAATGCCTTGCTTATCTGCAAAAACTAAACTCATCAGTACTTCAACATAAAAATTTTTGAAAAATAAATAAATAAATCGTGCATCTGAGTTGTTAATTGTATGAACAATATATAAACCACATCAATAGCCCAATACTTACTGATGCATCACATGGTTGTTTAATTAGGCCAAATAATTACATACATTTACATATTTCTTGATACTATGACTTTAAATGAAATATTTTTACTCTATAGGCTCAAAAATGTGACAAAAACACATGTATTACTCCAATTAATTAGAACCTAAGAAGACAAATGCACAACACTCTCATTACAAAGCCACTAACAAAGATACTTGCACAATTTGGTTTTCCATCAAATAAACCAGATTTTAGATCATTAAAGTGTCAAAACAAACACATACACTACTCTACTTAATTGATAACCTAGGGAAACACAGACACCTAAGACCAATTAAGTTGGATTTCAGTAGGTATATTTCCTTCTATATTTTTTGGCATGGACAAGGAGTGTGGCAAACCACTCTGTTCTGTAGCATGTGATCAATAATTTGTTTACTTTGTTTTGTTGTCGTGTATCAGTTTATTTACTGATGCGTGTTTTGGGTACTTTTATTGTTATAACTTATCAGGTGTAACTTCTTTAATATTGGATACTTTTTCTGGTCCAAATTCACTACTGGCCTTTTGATTATTTGAATTGTTTTTATTTTACTTTATTTATTACAATCATCTCAAACTTGAATTGTTTTTGCCCATACTTCAAGCACTACCATATTTTTCTTGATACACAGTGTTAGGTCCTGCTGTTGAATGTTATAGGGTACTGCTGTTTTTCTCTCTGCACTGGTTTCTTTGCACTAGGTACTACTGGATTTCTGCACTCTGCACAACATGTCCAGCCAATACTAAACTAACAATATCATTTCACATCACAGAAAATTATTCTCATATACACAAATATGCACTTCCACACAAATGTACTGCACATCCATACACATAGCTCTTAGTTCCCACTATTTTCTTTAAGTGCAGGCAAATGAAGGCTGGTGGACTCTTTTTATAAAGGATGAGGCAACCTGTGGTGAACATAGAGCCAAAAGTCACAATAAATTCAAATGAATTGGCTTAAATGCCCCACTTATAACTCAAAAAAAAAAAAAAAAAACTTAGTTTTGATAATAAAATGAAGTAAACATTGTTTTATTATTGTGAACTCACATTACAAATATCACATGGCATATTGCAAAAGAGAGTACACTAAAGTAAAAACAGAATTCACTAATTAAATACAATGCTTATTGTGCAATTTTTCAATAACTTGCAATTGAACAAAATAATTTGAATGTATTCAACATCTTAAGTCCTACTGCCTATTCAATCTAACATGTCTTTCTGCCGTTTGAAATGGTTGAACTACAAATCACTTTATGTCTCAAGATGCTGGAAAAGGTTGAGCTGCAAATCACTTTATGTCTCCATGTTGTATAAATCTTTCGTCCATACAATGCATATATTTTTGGATATTATAATTGTTTCTTTCAGTTCTCCTACTGGGCTTAACACTGATGCATCTTGATACTAAGATATTCTTTCCAATCAGTGAGGAGATATAACAGGATCAGTCCGATTAATGAACTCGATCAACTCATTTTGGTGAATGAGAATAGATTTTATGGGCAGGCTTTAATAGACTCAGAATGAATGGTCAATCCTTGAGATGCATCCCTCATAAATCTTGAAGTGGCAACCTTTGCCAATCTGTCTGCCTATGCACAAGTCAGAACCAAGGCAAAATGAGAAATATTAACAAAAATAGTCAAAAGGTGGCACTAAGAAGCATGCAGATATAATGTACAAATATTTATGTTCTTCACGTACATTGGCCTTCACATAATGCTGTTAAAAGCTCCTTAAAGGAGACAATAAATGTAGAATGCTAGTTAGAACAATCAAATATGTATTTATGTCTCCACTTACTACCTAAATGAAGTAACATGCTAGCTAGCCGCAAGGTAAGAACTTCAATAAATAATCCTTGGCATTACCAGAACTTCACTTTCTTATAGCAACTTGTGGCATGGAAATCTTTTTCCCAGCTACAACCCAATAACCTTTTCTGCAGGCAAAAAGTTGTTAACATGACAACCAACATAGACACAATCCACATTTTTTTTACTAATGTTTTTGCAGCCACAAAGTAAAAAAGAAAAAGAACACACGTGCGCACGCATGCACAACAGACTATATTTCCAATTTTCACCCTCTTTTTCCTTGTTGGGTGGCTAAAGACACATTAGTTATTATATGGTGTGAACTCTGAATACATCTTTTATTCCTCAATTATAAAGCTCATAATGCTTAGAAATTGGATGCTCACTTTCCATAAATTCTTCTGGAGTTGGAGACGAAAGGACAATTACAAACACTAAGGCTTTTCGCTAACAATGAAATTGATAGAACAGAACTAAAAGTGTCACCTGCTCCACTTGAGAGACCAAGAACAGCCTGTAGGATGAGAAAAACAGAATATTGATGATCATATCTCCATGATTACTCACCATTCTTTTCCTTGTGTGTAGACTGTTTTCTTTGTATACATGCATTCTTCTGTTTGTCTGTCTATCTCTCTCTTTGGTAGATTAAAAAAAAGTGAACTACAAGGAGTCTGTAAACTATAGGCAATACACAAAACAAAAGCACACAGCACAACTAGACACAGGCCCACAGGCCTACCTCAAAAAAATTTCAAGGATGATAAGGTGCACTCTAAAGGTCTGAAATCTAAAGAATAGAAGAACATGTTTTGCTAGATAATTACTCTCTTAAGCTGAATTTTGTGTCTGTACCGAAGTCTAAAGTAAGACAAACCCACTAACCAAAATTGAAACCTTCATCAGAAATAGCCAAAGGAAAACTCTTCCAAACCTCAAAATAACTCAAACTTAGCAACTATAATTGAAAACCTAAATCAAAACAAACCAAAGCAATAATAACACAGACTCAATAACAAAAATTGATACCCAGATCATAATCAACAAAAAAAAACTCTACCAAACCTCAAAATAACACAAACCCAGCAACTAGAATTGAAAATCTATAATGAGATTTAGCCAATACATACCAACGAATTTTCTTAGGGCCAGCCAATCAATCTATGAAAACAGAGTGAGATAGAGAATTCAGAGCTGGATTCGTTTATTTCATCTAATCTGACTGAGAGAGAAGGAAAGAAAGAGAGAAAGAGAAGAACAGAGAGGGAGAGAGAGAACGGTAGGAGCTTGGGGTTTTGGGGTTTTCAGTTTTCTCGTGGGAAGTCTTTAGAATGCTTTAGGGATTTTTTTTTTAAATAATCATAAAATACAAACAATATCATTAGTTAGGCAACGTTTGAAACAAATTGTATTTCTAACAATTCGAGTTCAGTGGGGACGATTTCTGAGCGTTAAAATCGAGTTTATTGTACTCGATTTGCCTCGTTTTGCCAGTAACTGACGTCGCTGGAGGGGTCCACGTAAGCCAGAAATCGACTCCAGTGGAGTCGTCTTCTGTGCAAGAAAAACGACTCCAGTGGAGTCGTCTTCTGCGCAAGAAAAACGACTCCAGTGGAGTCGTTTTTTTGGGCTATAAAACGACTCCAGTGGAGTCGTTTTATTTGCACAGAAGACGACTCCACTGGAGTTGTTTTTCTGGAATTAAAAACGACTCCATTGGAGTCGTTTTATAGCCCATAAAAACGACTCCACTGGAGTCGTTTTTTATAAACTCAGAACATAAAAACTCCACGCGTAGGACATCGCGCTCTACAAGAAATTCAAAAACAGAAAAAACTCAGAACTCAGTCTCTCTCTCACACTCACTCTCACTCTCTCTCACACTCTCACTCTCGTCTCTCTCTCAGTCATCTCGCGAACCAGAAAAATTTCAAAAACAAAAAACTCACACTCTCACTCTCGGTCTCTCTCTCAGTCATCTCGCTTCGTCGCCGCCGGTGTCCCTCTCGCTCACGTCGCTCCGTCTCCGCCTCGATCCGTCACTCCGATTACCTCACAAAAAGTAAGGACTCTCTTTTTTCTGGGGTTATTGGTACATGCATTGATTGTAACACCACCAGACCAGTTTGTTTGTGCATTTTCTTTTCCTCTATTGTAAAAACTGAGATCAGTTTTTGTTTTTTTTTTTTTTGTTTAATAGGAACAAAGGCAAGGTGCATTTTATTTTCATGCTTCTTTTTTATGATTTTCCGTTTTGTTCTTCATATATTGCTGATTGATTACCTTAATTGAGTTGATTTGTATTTATGATAGCCTATCAAGGTCGTGCTTGCTGTCAATATGCATGTATACTCAACTATGAAAAAACCAAGTTGTTTGTGTTGATTATCAACTTTTAGCACCTTTATTTATTAAGTGGTTGAAAGTAAATGGGACTGTGAATTTTATGTTTCTTTCTTGATAATGTTCTGTTTAACTTCATGTTTTCACAATTGTATTAAAAATGTTCTTCATGATCTCCTTGGATTTATTAATACATTTTTCTTAATCTGTCAATTGTGATCATAGTATGCTAAAGATGTTGCTTGTACATTTTAAATCTCATATTCTTCTTACTGAAAGGATTTCCGTAGCACCAAATTCATGGGCAAAGTAGCTCATCAATAATTATTTCTTGCTTTGAGTGGTTAAGAATTGAAAATAACTTTTAATGGGTCAGTTTCTATCCTTTTTTTTTTGTTTGATTTTCTTTAATGGGTCAGTTTCAATTTTTGTTTTAGTTTCTATTTGGTTAGTGAGAAAGTGTGAGGAAAATGTGAAGTGTAGGAGAATTATGGGTTTCATAAGTTTTGTCATCAGGTTCAGTTGTGTGGACCATTTTAGTTGCAAAGCATGTTATCAGTAAGTCATTAACTGTATGGGAGCATGGTGTTACTGCTTTGTGTTCTGTGTCTTTGGCTGAATTGGAGTTGCATTTGTTGTTTATTTTGAGTGATGAGAGTGTGTGATGTCTAAATTGAAGCTACATTGGTGGATAAGGTTGTCAATTTCATATGTTTTTCTTTTGGACTGGGTTTTTTGTATTTTGTAAGAGGACTTGATCGTTTTTTATTTCTTAACTTTTTGCTCTAAACTGGAATTTACCACATAGAGGAGAATTCGATATCTTGAAGTATCAATTTGACACACACACACACACACACACACACACACACACACAAAAACAGTTAAGAGTGATGTGATATGAGTCTTGCAGTTAAAGGCTTACAGCTTATTTCACTTTACCTGCTTCTTAATCTCAAGGAGAGGTATTTTCTTATTGCTTTAAAGATTACTGTTTTGTTGCCTCTAACTTTATGTGTGAATGAAGGGAAATTGAGGGACCATTCTGTCACCATATTTTGTTGCCAATTGCTACACTAAAGATTGTGAGCGAATTCAAATCTTTTAATAAAACCTTATGTGTTGGCAAAACCTACTTTTTAAGTAGGGAAGGGGGGGGGGTTTGATAATATGGTTTATAATAACTGAAACGAAACAAAGTTTATAATAACTGAAAGAGTGATATATTTATATTTATATATAAATAGATATGGTATGTACGTACATGCATGTGTATACAAAACACGAGCACATACATACATATACATACCCAAATTTGTCAAATAGGAAAAAGGGACGGTGCTGACTGACGCTAGAATGAGCTGCCCCACAAAAACAGAAATAAAACAAAGAAAGTTTTATAAGGAAGTCGCTATCGATATATCGATTTTGTGTTCTGGAAAAAAAATTTAAGGTTGGCTTTGGTTTGGGGGTTAGGTAGGTGAGAGAGGGTATTGAATCTTGGACCAACGGTTGGATGCCGTGTGGCATATTCCAATAGTATCTGAATCTTGTACGTGTTTGATGATGATGATGTACAGCCTTTTTAAGTTCTAACTTCTTCAGTTACAGTTTTAATAAGAAAAGTATTAACTTATTACGTTTTGGTTTTTTGCCAAAAAAAAACATAAAATGTCGGAAACATCATGAGGTTCAAATTCTATCCTATTTAGAGGATTTCAATTAATTCAACTAATAAAATTGATGTTTTACTCTGATGATTGTGCTTTTTATCATCAGATTAAAATATCAAAAGCGGACGTCATAAATTGAAACTTTATACAAAATAATTTTATCCTGTTTATGTAATATAATTTTGGGATTGAGTTTATAATATGGTTTTTTTTTTTCTTTTTTGGGGGGTTCTGATAAAATGTTTGGAAAGCTTAAGGTTGTTTAATGTGATTTGAATCGAGGTTTTCATTGTTGGATTTTTATAAGAGGGAAGTGAAAGTGAAGCAATGGGAGAAAGCGTGGGCAATTCGTGGCTTGGTACTTTCTTTTGAGGAATTGAAGAAGTGGGCACATGTATTGGGTTACAATTAAGCAAAATTAGCTGTAATTTATCTGGTTCTTCAAACCTTTCAATTTCACTCGTGTGCATTAAAAAACATGGAACCTTCAAAATAGGAAAATTGTTGATGATTATATTGTTGGCTTGTTGCTGATCATTAATCTTTGTCCATGCTTACCTACCCCTCTATGCATTTATTTTGCTCTGAATATATAGGACGACTTTTTTTGGCTTTTATGGAGCTCATGTGTTTTGACAGAGATATGATGTAGACAGTAGCTGACTCGTGCTTAATGGTTAGAGCAACTGCAATATGTTTTGAATCTAAAACTTAGAACTTTCATCGAGTTGTTGAGTGTTTAGGAATCATTTTTCATTTTTAGAAGATCGTTTTATGGATTTTAACCAATAAAATTGACCAAACCTAGTCCTTTTCTATGGCTAGAATTTAGTAGTGATTTGTCCTATTAGAGTATTATTGTCGGAGTTTGCTTTTCTTAGGAGGAAAACAATTATGCTATTTGCAGAGTTAATTATTGGTAGGAAGCTCTCATGATTTATTTCTTTCAGATGAATCACTATCTAATAGACAATTAGCCAATCACAATTTGTACATTGGTACAACTAGTCATTATTTTTTTTTCTGAAGAGTATAAATGTTTGTTTATATGTTTCAGTTTATTCTGTTTTTAAAGATTTTGGGATAAGCATGATCACCCCGTACTCTTTTTTTTTGGTTGAGAAAATGATAAACATGATTACCCCGTACTCTTTAGCTGGTATTGATCATGACCTGCTGAGTCACATTTTAATTGATCATGATCCTTGCCAATTTATGTTCAACATGTGCTTATATTTACTCTTGACTCCCTAAACTCCGTGCAGTATGGCTGCTGTTCCTGCTGAGAGTTGTGATGAGTTCGGACCTAGTCCCAGTGACAAATCGGTGTTAAGGTTTCTAACGACTCATCGATCGTGTGCTATTTGGGAAGGCAAGGTAAAATTAAAACTGACCACGTGCTGAATATTCTCTTCTTATCCTTTTTTACATTATGTTGATATATATATTTTTTTTCCATTTCTAAAATTATAAGTTTGTCAATGGTATTACTAGGTTTGAATGCATAGTCATGCCCATTAGTTGGGTTAAGTTAGATTGGTTTGTCAAATACCAATAAAACTTAACATCACGCCCCTTAACCCCAAAATGCATATATCTTTCTAGAACCATGAATTTATATCCAACAAAGCTTTGCTAAAATTTATCCAACCTACTAACATCTTAGGTATGATTTTTGTTAGGAGACTAAAGAACTATTATCTTATACCCCACAATCATACAACTCATTAGAGACTAGAACCCAAATTTCAACTTTGGGGGCCAACGAATGAAGTATGAACTTTTTTTATTTTTTGATATTAAGAAAAAAAATACTAAGATTCAAGATTAAACAAATTTATGAAAAAATGAAACTCCTATCTATTCATTGTTGAAAAAAATTTTGACAGCCTTTCAAGAATCATCTAACCACCACTTAGAAAATTGAAACAAAAGCTCTCAATCTAGCCGGCAACAATAAAACCAGCATTGAAAACCTTCAAAGTTCTAAGTTCTTACACTGACCAGTGATAATTAAGCATTCAAAACTCCATTAATGCTGGCTATATGTGGTCAATTATTTTATTTTATTTTTGAGAGAGAAAAAATTATCATACAATTATCAGATAATAATTTCAAATGGGTCTTTTTATAATTAAGTATTACATGAATAATATTTGGTTATTACTTATCAATTTAGTAAATGTTTGATAGCTCTGCACTGTGCACTAGCATTTTATCAAATGTATCAAGTGCATTACATCCTTTTATTTTGCTCCCGTTGTTTCTTTTTTTTTTTGGGATGATATGTTAATTTCCCTTTATAACAGCTATATTTTTGTTTTTTGGGATCAATAGCTACAATCACATATACAAAGGTTATGACATATTACATTTCATCACCATGGTTCTATCATGTGCAGGATCCGGGGGCCCTTAAATGCCGTGGTCGTAATGATGAGCTTCGAAAACGACGCCCCATAGTGGTGGATGATCGCGTCATCGACATTGTCAAGAGAGTTGGATTAATTGGGTTGTATAGGACGCCATGTAGAGAAATTGATAATAACTTGATAACGGCCTTGGTTGAGCGATGGCGGCCTGAAACCCACACCTTCCACCTGCCATGTGGCGAGACGACAATCACATTGCAAGATGTGGAAGTTATTTTCGGGATTCCAATTGATGGTGAAGCAATTGTTGGAAGAACTGATTTGACATGGAAAGATGAATGTCAGAGTATGCTTGGAATTCGCCCTACTGGAAATGTGCTTAAAGGACAAAGGATCCTAATTAAGAAGCTACTAGAAAAAATTGACCACGGGTTGCCTAATGATGCAGCAGAGGTGGTTGTGCATCAATATGCACGGTGTTATATTCTAACACTGCTGGCAGACACAATTTTCGCCGACAAGTCTGGCGATCGGGTGCATATGATCTGGTTGCAGATGTTGACGAACCTTCACGATCCACCTCAGTACAGTTGGGGGAGCGCTTGCCTTGCATGGTTGTACAGAGAGTTATGCAGGGCAACCGACAGAGATGCCAGTCAGATTGGTGGGGCCTTACTACTGGTTCAGTATTGGGCATGGTTCAGACTCCCTTTTTTGTGCCCAAGGAAGGAGGACCTCCCACCAGATGATGCATATGGCCCACCATTTGCACCTTCTCCACTGTCCATTAAGTAAGTCTCTTCCTTCATCGATTCTAAAAATTGGAATAGAAAATATAATTTTAACTGCCTCTATTCCTCAAATCTTCAAAATTAATAGGATTTTTATTTATTTTTATATATCGTTTTACAACCACTGAGGTCATATGTTATTATTGATGTATAATACAAGTGTTATTAATTTCTAGCTCCACCACTAATCATATGTTTAAATAATCATTGTTTGGTATAAACTTAGTGGTATGTAATGTTAAATTTACGATTGCCCATCATTTATTGTTGTTGATTACTTCAAATTCTCAATTCCAAGTAACACCCTCTCTTTCTTAATTGTAGGACTGTGTGGGTCATGACCACCAAAAATAGCCCCCAAGAAATCTGTTTGGTTCGGTACCGTCAGCTATTAGATTGTATGCGTCCCAACCAGGTACCCAAATTGTGTTCCTTCTATTGTTTATGACTATTGTATTTACTGCTTGTAAAATAGCTCATACTCGAAAATAATGGAACATTGCATAATGTACTGCTCTTTTATTTGGCTATTTCAGGTGGTGTGGGAACCATATCAAGATGACTTAGCCCACCTGCCTCCGTTCTGTGTCGCAGGAAGGGATGTATGGACAGCGAGGGTGCCGCTTGTATGCTTTTGGCTTGTAGAAAGACATACACCGGACCGTGTTCTTCGTCAGTTTGGGATGGTACAAGAAATCCCTCAATATGTTGATACTGACGACGCCCTTCATGCCATAGACCTGAGGGGGAAGATAGAGGTGATTTGGGGGGACACACATTATGGCCATATCCAAGTATGGAATGATCGAGCACGAGCTCTATGTCATGGAGCACGACTACAGGGTGCTATGTCGCCTGCTCATCCATACTTCGGTTGGTATCATAGGGTGACTTGGAGGTTCGTCGACCACACTTCCGCTTCACTTATTCTTATGGTAATCGCTTCGACCTTTCTTTTCAATTTTTGTTGCGTATCACCAGTTTTTTTGTTAGATGTATTAATTGTATTTTTGTACTTGCAGGTTGCCAGTCACAAGCAGATGTTGACGCAGTATACAGTAGGCAGTCCCATGTACAAGCAAATCTCAGCTTTACTTAAATATGTGGAACGCCTTTATCGTATAACTGCCAAACTTCCCTCGGAAGAGATCGATGGGGCAAATCCAGATGCGGCAGAAAATACTGGACAACCAAGCACAAGCTCAAATCGTGCCAGCCATAGCCATGGACACCGTGGTGCACCCCATCAGGCTGTCAGTAGGCCGGCTCCCCCTCCACCCCCACATGCATCTCCTGCCCCAGAGTTCCCTCCACCGCCACATGCATCTCCTTCCCTAGAGATCCCTCCACGTACTGCTCATGTAGTTCCTGACCTAGAGATCCCTCTACCCACTACTCATGCATCTTCTTATCCCGAGATCCCTTCACACACCTCACATACATTTTTTGACCCCACTCATCTTTCATTTACTCCGCCATCCTTTGATCTCGGCTATGATTTTAGTCAGACCCCTCCTGTCATGCACACTCTATCCCCCTCGTACAGCATTGGTCATATAGACCATGTACCACCCCATAGTCACTCCATGTCATTCATGCCCACTCCTGGACTGCGTATAGATCCCATGACTACGGGCGTCACTCACATTTCGTCTGCTACACCATCCTCCCCCGCAGTTGTAGGATCTTCAGTTGTTGGGTTACAGTCACCCCCACAAGGTCGACCTAAACGCACAACGAAAGCACCTCCTTGTGGGACAGGTGGTCACAAAGCAGGACATAAGGCTGGCCCCGCGGTATGACAACTCATTTAATGTAATTAATATTGAGTACTTGTTGTTAATGCTATTATAATTCATGTAATTCATTGTTTGGTTGTAACTCCATCTTTGTAGCAACGCGAAGAGCCTCACCAAGGAGATGCAGTACCCCCTCCCCCACCTACCAAACATTATACGAGACAGCATAAACGTAAAATGCATTAGGATCAGCACGCCATCTGCATCAAACGCAAAACTTGTATCCTTATTATGCCCTTTAAATATATATTTTTTACGCTGAAGGTGCCCTTTATAGAATAAACTTCATGTAAGACTTGTTACTTTAATATAAATAGTCACACCTGGACTTTACCTTAACAGATTTTTCAGGTTAATACAATATTCTCAGAGAATGCGTTTGATGCTGTTTTTTGATTTTGGAGCTGTAGCAGATGTTGGGGAAAGCACCCTTTTCCCGCTTAAGTAAGCATTGCTTTCGATATGTAGTACACAGTGTTCTCGCTTGTGGGACTTGTATTTCTTGCATCTTAGGAATTCAAACTATCTTGAACAAGTTTAAATTTTATGGAAACCATGAATGTAGAACTCAGGGATTATCATTAAAATGTTTTACATGAGAACAATTGTAAATGATGCTTCTAAAGTTTGTTAGTTACTCTCATTGGGAGGATACTTGCTATTACTAGATTTCCCAATGTCAACAACTTTTTAACAATAGCATGAAATTGTAAGGCTTGCTTGGATCAAATTCAAGCAAATTTAAAATTATGAAATTTTGGCCCAATTAACATGAATCTGAAATTTCATAGTGGGATTAATGGATTATACCCTTTTTTGTTGTGTTGTAATAATATCCAAACGGAATGTGACTAAATCTATAATGTTTTGAAATGTATTAATTTTCCTTTACCATAGTTGATTGCTAAAGCCCATCCACAATGTGGAATGGGGTGTGGAGAGATGATAGTTACAATAAAGAGGAGATAAATCAGGTAGGAATTTTCATTGATGCTTTTTAAGATTTGAATTAGATTTTTTGTCATTGTGTAAGTGAGAGTGTAAAATAAACTTTGCTCATTTATAAAACTGTAGTGTATAATATGAATTCAATTTGATAGGTTTTATTTTGGGAAGGATTTAGCTCCAGTGTGTATACAGGTTTCTCATATCCCTCCAAATTTCTCAAGTACTTTTTTTTATCAGTATATAAGTACAAAAAGACAAGGTCCAAATATACAGTTAGTATACTACAGAACCAAATTTCTCAGATACTAATCTCGTTCACTCTTTAATTTACCCTTTGGTTTCAGGTTGATGAGTTTATCATTTATTGGGCTCTATATGCAAAAACCTGAGGAGATTGAATACTAAAGTAGGCAAGAATTTAAAAGTGCATGTTTTTTTTCCAAACTAGACTATGCGAAGTTTACACAGAAACAAGGAGAAAATAATGGTAACTATCTCATTCCTTACCACATTATATCTTTCCTCATAGGTTTGGCTTCAATTTTTGAGTTAATTTTTTTTTTTTTTTTTCTGGCAACATGATAGGCAACATCATCAACTAAGCGTTATTCCCAAGTTTCGAGGTTAGCTATGGATCCTCATTTACTCTCAAAACTTTTTCCTTTTTTGAAATATGGTGGAAAACTTATTCACTCACTTATTCACCTTTTTATTTCGCAAACTTTGGTCTGATAGGTTACCATGGATGAAAGCTATAACTTGGTGTTACCACTCAAAGTATTACCTGCTTTTAAGGATAGCTTAATTTCATGGTGAATGATTTTTGGACTTCTCAACCAGTAAAAGTATGTGAACAAGGGTTGCTTGGAGAGTTCCGTTACTTAATAAAGAAGGCATTTCTTTCATCTTTGGATTAATTTCTTAAGGTTGCTTAGCATACCATGGAGTTATATTAGAGATATGGCACCTGTGAAATATTGCATGAATCTAACGCCTTGTTGGAATTTTTTGTTTAGTGCTCTGTCAGATAGGTTTAGGCTTGCTGGGGTATTTGTATTGCAGCTGTAAAGAGTCATTCTTTTGTTTTCCTGAGTTGTAATTGTCTTAGTGCTCTGTCTGCTGCTTCAGACTTGCTGTTGTATTTGAGTTGCTGGCTTTTGGCTTGGTTTCAATGAAATTTCTGCCTGATTACCCAAAAATAAAATAAAATAAAATCTAGCACCTTCTATTCTCAAGAACAGTAGTTCATAACCTTTCTAATGGCTTTTGAATTGAATACTAGACAACAATAACTATCAGACAGAAGAGAATAAATGATTTTATTTCCAGTGATTTGAGTTTCAAAGTAAAATTATAAGGTCTTTACACAAATTGGTCCCTTTTTCTTCATTTTCATTAAAATTTCCAATTATGTTATATAAGTAAATTCTTTTCAGGGCAGAAGTTGGCTTTCAAGGTGAAGGCAAGACTGTTCACGTAAACGACTAAGATCGATTCTTTTAAACATGAACTTCCTCTCTTTTTGGTTGCAGGATGCTGGAATGGATACCAAGGCTTATTTGACCGAACTCACTGGTATTTTTCTCATTTCCTTTTTTTTACCCTTTATCTGCTCTTAGGATCTTAAATATTTAATTTATGACTTTTGCATTTTAATAAAGAACATGTGACTTTTCCTTCAACATTTTCTTCATTCTAATAAATTGCATCTCTGTATCTCAAATTGTGTGATGACATGATGTATTTGATGTGCTTCAAATATTGTTTAAACCGAGTAAAATTTGGCTCAAGATGATGTAGAGGTAATATTGCAGGGAGAATTAAATTTTGCAACCATGCTGCTGGAATTAGCTAATTGTACAGCAATTTTGCTGTTTCAAATCCTTTTTATATGTAAGCACCCAACTTGCTGTTATATCTTCAAATCACAATCATAATAATAATAATGACTAGCAATTTTCTCTTGTAGCTTGGTCTTATTTGAAAACACAGCCCAATTTTTTAAAATCATTTGATAAATTCAAACAAATTGGAAAATATTCCTATATGTTATCAAAACAGCAAACTACTATATTTTTTTCACTATCAATTTTTGTATTATAGGTTGCTTGGGAAAGAAAAAGATTAAAAAAAAAAAAAAAAATCTCTGGCATTTGTTTCATAACACTAATTATCATATATTATAAAACTAGAGATCCAAAAATCTTTTAATTATTGGTGTTGCTATGACAGACTAAATAATATAGTTAGTTAGCACTATTGTTTTGTAAAGCAATCCTTCCTATAGAGATATTAGCAACAGAACTTGATGCATCAGGAGATATTAGCAATAGAACTTGATGCATCATTTTAATGTGTGCAATTTCAAGCTTTTATCATGTACATTCATGTTGGCAGTTTCTCACAACAATCCATAGCTTCCTTTAGTGAACCATCCAAGGAGGCAACTCATACAATATCCTAATTTCTCTCTCTAGAGTCCTTTTTGTCATTTCCTCCTTGTTTCTTCTTTAACCTCTTTAAGACCTGATTTACTTGTAGATTGTTTGTCATTCCATATGACTTCTTGTTGTTAGTTTATGTACTAATATCTATTCTTGATTTGTTCCATTTCATGTGCTAATATGATGAGAAGTGTAGAGTAAATGATAACCCATGTATAAGGTGATGTAGTGCTTTCTAATTCCATACTTACATTGAGATACATGATAATTACTTTGACAAAGTACGTAAATAAACTCATGACTCCTGTGAGAGGTGAGCCTATGTATCTGAATTAGTAATGGCTGAACAGTTGCGTTTGTATTCTAGTACATGAAGTTCGTAAATTTTTGCTTGTCATGCTTGTATCTGTTTCTAAGTATTATTATGCATGCATCAGAATTGTTATTTGAAGATATTGAAGATATTTCCCCATGGTCTCGGCACTTTTTGATGAAGACACAAGGCGTTGGAAGGTTGATGTTGTTAGAAGAACCTTCCATTTAATTAGGGTGAAAGCTCAAGAGATGATCCTCGCTCCTCTCTCTGGAAAAGGATGTGGCATCTCAACATCCCAGCAAAGATCAGAATCTTCGCCTGGCGTGCCTGCATGAATGCCCTCCCCACTTTGCATTTCCTAAGAACCAGAGTAGTAAAAGCACAGATGGTGTTTGCCCTGTGTGTGACTTGTGTTCTGAAAGTACTCTGCATGCCCTCATACACTGTGACACTCCCAAAGAGGTGTGGAGCAATTGGCTAAACTGTCCAGTGGATTAGGGGAGAAATTTTGGGGATTTTACTGATCTAGCACTTCAGTTCATCACCAATGGCACCACTCAAGACTTGGAAACTTTTTTTGTCACAGCCTGGCCTATTTGGTACGACCGGAATCAAATGACATGAGTCAACCTCATCACTTCCCATCCAATTAGGGGAAACTGCTGGAGAACTGTCAAGGACTACAAAGGTGCCTTATCATTATCAACTACATTTGAGCTGAAATCCAACCCAGCTGTGTGCTGGACTGCCCCCCCTCCTGGCACTCACAAATATGGTAGAAAAAGTATTACTTTCTACCTTTTCTTTTTAATTTATCTTTCTTTTCTTCATTGTTTTGGCAATAATCATGGATTGGTAGAAAATTTGTTACTTTCTTACTTATTCTCTAAATTTATTTCTTAAACGTTGATCTAATAGGTTCTCATAAATGAAGACTGTTGGCACTTAGAGACTTCTTAACTTGATTAGTTCCGTGAACAAAAGGATTGTTTGGTGAATTTTGTAAAATCGTAAACAAGACATTTGCTTTCATCTTAGCTCTAATTTCTCAATGTTGCTTACCATACCATGATGTTATAGACACATTTTCAGATAGGAAACCTGTAAAATATCAAGTAATATTATTTCCAACTGTTTGAGTTCCAAATAAATTTGTAAATATGGTCTTGGCACAGATTGGATATTTGAATCTTTATGTTTTTCATTTCAGATGATGAAATTTCAAATGAAGATTCAGATGAAGAACCAAAGAAACCTACTCTTAAGAAGTGGGACTTAATTAAAGCTTTTGGGTGCTGCAATTGTTCAACAACTCAATACCTCACTTTTTGGTACTATCACCTTTCTTTTCCTTTCCTTTCCCCCTTTATCTGCTCATAATATTCTCATTCTTTGACTTATATCTTTTCATGTTAAGCAAAAAAATAATGTGAAATTTTCTTTCATCTAATTTCTTGCATTTGAATAAATTCCATCTTTGTATTTTCAATTGGGATGTATTTGATGTGCTTTTTTTTTCCATTGTGTAAATAGAGTCAAATTGGCAAAAGGTAATATTACTTGGGGAATTGAATCCGGTAACCATGCCGTAGGAATCACCTCATTGTACAGGTATTCCCTTTGCTTCAATTCCTTTTTATATATAAGCTTACATTTTTCTGTTATGTCTTTGTTATCTAAAATTAAATCACTATGGGATCATGCTTTATAATAAAATATAATTTTCAAGCATCATGGTTTTATTGTGAAAACTTGGTTAGTTTGTTGTTTAGGTAATATAGTAATATTTTCCTTACAAATATCAAGATCACAACATGTCTCCAGATATTAGGTGCCATCCATATTAGAGACTTATATTCTGCATTCATCTCTTTCACCTTGATAGTTCATTTTCATAACAGGAACTAGATGCAAATGCTAGTGATAGTTTAATTTTTATTGGATTGGCAAGATAGAGGTTCCAGACATTAGTAA
Source organism: Quercus gilva (assembly GCA_023621385.1). Classification (NCBI taxonomy): domain Eukaryota; kingdom Viridiplantae; phylum Streptophyta; class Magnoliopsida; order Fagales; family Fagaceae; genus Quercus; species Quercus gilva. Next base: position 67,804,130 of record CM042481.1, read on the forward strand.
AGTCACGTAACTAGGGTAAAGCTATGAGTAGTTCAGTTAAATTCTGCTTTATTGCCAACTGATTCCCACATAAAAGACAATCATACATTTCATTCTGAAATTTTTTAAGCCTGTTTTTTCACCAAATTCCAACTCTTATTTTTCTTACTTTTTTCTTCTTTTACTATACATCATTATTATTACTGCAGGTGGTATGAATGGTTCCATCGTTTATGAACTTGATAGACCAGAAAATGCAGGTCTTAAAAAACCTATGAAGGCATGCTCTCCTACACAACTTTTTACTTATAGACAAACATATATTGTAGACTTGTATGTATCTATGCAACTCCTTGTTATGATTTTCAATAGAAAGTTTATTGTTCTGTATTTCTTGAATGTGAACATGAAAATGATTAACTTTCATACAGTCTCTGACCAGCTGACACCCAGTGTACATGCATTGTTCTTCAGATTTTAGAGAAAGCGAAGACTGAAGTGGATGCAGTAAAACCAGGTTTTTATTTCTGAAAATGCCACTATTCAAGGGTTTGAATTTAATGGGAATATTTTGGTGCCTACCATCATGTTTTGAAAAAAAATTTCCATTATTAGTATCATGGGCAGACATGATTGCTGTGGCGGGAGCTGAAGCAGTTTCATTGTGTGGAGGTCCAACAATTCCAGTTCCCTTAGGCAGACTAGATTCAATGTAAGAGGCTAGCTTATTATCCTAATTTATGACATGGCAGAAAACTGAATGTCGGGTCACTTGGTATCCTAAGATCCTTCCAAAATATTAAACTCAAGCTGTCTTTTTTAATGAGTGTTTTTTTTTAAACCTTTTTATTGAGTGTTTGAGTTGTTTGCCACTTAATGTTTACTTTTTAGTTTGGAGAACCTCAAATCCTTCTTTTGTGCAGCATTAATTCGAAAATACCTAATTGAAGGCTCATTGCCTATTTTGATAATTACTTTTTTCTTAATAGGGAGGCTGATCCAGAAGGGAAACTTCCTCAAGAATCTCTGGATGCTCCTGGTTTGAAGCAAAGCTTTCAAAGAAAAGGCTTATCGTGAGTTTATAGTTTGCAAAAATCCTTTTTTATTCACATGTTCCTATTAACAATTTACATATTTGTCATCATCTTCAGCGCAGTTGCTGTAAATAATTAGTGACGTGGTGCTTTAGAAAGATGGATAACCTCTTCTTGGTTGTAAAATAATTTTGTCTAGAACTAAATTTAGATGTATTAAGTATAATTCCATTTTTTTTCCTTCTTTATTAATTTCCTGGGGAACAAAAGGTGAACTTATCAGCTGGACAGCTATAGCACTGAATTTAAAGGGGGATTTGGGTAATTTATTGTACAATTTTAAAATTTTACTGTGCTTGTTAGCCTTTTTAATAACTTTTTAAATTCTCCTTTTTTATCAGCTTTAACTTAACACACTTGGTTGTGCCTTACTGAATAGTTACACTTATGTTAGACAGATCCTTCAGTTTATTTAATGCTTGGCTTGATAGCTTAGAAATGGTAGACAAAGAAAATAAGTTTGAATTTTGAATCCAGGACTTCTCACAATATAAAATCAGCCTCCATTCAATTGTCATTACAATATTCTTTTTCCTAATTGATGTAACTTTTCATTTTTGGGAACTCAAAAGCAACATAAAACCTTATATTGCAAACAGTCATTTCATTTTCCTTCGTTTTGATATTTGTTTTCATTGGTTTTCTTTCCTGCAATAACTGTTCTACAATGGCTGTACCAGGTCATATCTCATGAAATAAGAGCATGATGAGCCAGATTTTCAATTTTTCTTTAATACTTCAAAAGAACTAGGGAAAATGCTAGCATCAGCCTTCAAACTGTTAACATGATGGTTATGTGTGCATTATAACCCACCCACCATGCATTACACAACAGGGCTACCTGTCAATATGTCACGCAAATGATGACATCCTTTATCATTGGGCAACACACATGCAAGACTTCTTAAAAAAAACATACCATTACCTATGCACTACAAAATGAATGAAGTCCCAATTCTGGTCAAGCGCCAAGACTTTGACGAATTCTTGTATGACACTTGTAAATTCTGTCCCTTACCTGCAAAGTACTCGGTTTATTAGAAGTGTATATAAAAGCATATTTACAATAATTGGATAGAACTAAAGTGTACTTCCTACCTGTGAATTAATAGCAAGTTTTGAATTTAAATTGCTTATTAACATGGGTTGATGTAATGGTCTTTGTTGGTCCAATCCTTTTTTCTATATACATCCATCTGATATCTCCCTTAATCTGACTGGATGCCATGCTGTTTACTGCTCCTAGTTATCACTTTAAAATGAAAACATCTCTCATGTCTATTCTGTACTGCAGTTGATTGAATATTCAAGAAAGGGGAGCTTGCTGCAATTGTTGGGACTGTTGGATCCGGGAAGTCTTCCTTGTTGGCTGCAATTCTTGGTGAAATGCACAAAATCAGAGGAAAGGTATGTCTTTTTCATACCATATATCAAATGAGGTCAAGACGTGCAAAATCTCTTTTAGAATTGGTTGTTTGGGGCCCATGATGGCTATTCCATATTAACATATGCATAGACCATGACTAATATACTAATTCCAACTACTATTTTTGCTAGTATTCTTATGAATTCAACAGCAATGCTTGGTTTTTTCTGCTTCTCCAGATGAGGGGCTCTAATAATCACATATACCTGTAATCCATCTTTTGTAAACATCATGCTGCGGAAGCATGAAGCATCCTGCAGTTGTATACGCATATTCCATGTGGCCATGCTTTTTTTTTTTTTTTTTTTTTTGATAAGTAAGTCAGCTTTATTGATATGAAAAGAAATAAAAACAACAAAAGCACCTAGTATACCAGCAGCCAGCAAAATTAAAGAAACGTACAGCTATCCATAAAATCTAAAACACTAGAAAAGGGATGGCCACTCAAAGCCACCATTCATGCATATAGAGTATTCAGGAAAGTATGCTTTAACACCAGCATAGGGTATTCAATGTCCTCAAACGTCCAAAAGTTCGTTTCCTATTCCATGTGGCCATGCTGAGAAATGAGGCATCCCATTCATACACATGCTTGTAGATGCTACAATGTAACATAAAATTCGTTCATCTATACTGATGTTGACATGTACTTTGGCTGTTATTTTTCTCCTACAGGTCAGAGTTTGTGGGACAACAGCCTATGTTGCACAAACTTCATGGATCCGAACTGGGACAATCCAAGAAAATATACTCTTTGGTTCGCTAATGAACACAGAGATACAACGAAGTGATTAGAGTTTGTTTTATGTAGTTTATTTTATTATAGAGGCCATAATCTGCGACCAAACATCTGGTTCTTTTTATGTAGTTTATTTTAGTAGATTCCCCATATGCAAGTTTTTGATGTTTCTTATTTGGTTTAGATTATGGACATGCCGAAACTATATTTGGTTACCAAGTAACTTTCTTATAAGATGATTCAAAAATGTAACTTGAGAAACTTCCATATAAATGAGATTGGCATTTCCCACATAGCTCTTGGCTCTTGCTGCTGGTTCCTGCTTCTTCAATCACACAGCTTTTTTGATAACCAGAACATTTGTCAATGGCAATAAATTGGATGGTTATTAGGTATTAGCCATGCTTATTTTAACTTTCGTTTCAAGCTTATCTTAATTGGATGGTCTACATTTAAATTGTTGCATGAATAAGGAGCAAAAGAAAATGGTGGTTTGAAGCTGATGAGGAAATTAAGTGTTGCCAATATTTTTATCTTGGGAGAAAAGCAATGGTGATTCAAGAATCAAGATGGATATATTACGAAAAATGGGAATCTTTCTGTATTTCAAATTGGACAAAGAACAATTAATCTTGACAAGCTGTAAGCCCGAATTATTATTATTATTATTTTGGTGTGTTGTGGAAACTCATGATGATATAGGTAAAATTGGAATTATTGATAATGTTGGAAATTGGTTGTTAAGAAGGGAGAGAATGACATGGCATTTTTTTTTCTTCCCTATCATTGATCTGCTTCGTTAAGAACTAGGTTTAAGGGTTTTTATTTTGTTTTAGAGAACAGGTTTAAGCTAAATTAGGTCCAATATTTTTTCTCCAAAAAAAAAGGGTTCAAATAACTGTTTTATGAAGTGCACTTCTCATATTTGGTGGGCTACAAAATTTTGTGAGACTCACATATTATGAGAGGAGGATTTATTAGCCGATCTCATAAGATAAAGAATTTTCCAATTTTTTATTTATAATAATTTGATAGTTACAATGGGGAGGAATTGAGGAAGTATTTAAACCCTTGACAAAGAAATTAATTGAGATACAAAACTATTGACTTTTTTCAAATCTTACCAACCATAAATTTTTAAAAAAAATCTTAGTTGTAATCAGATCAACATACTGACATAAATTCACAGTTACTTACTACTCATCACCTTCCTTTTGAGAAATAAAAAATAGAATGGGGAAATTAATTATGATTAGTAATCAGATAATAATAATTTGTGAAAAGAAGTCGAAGCAATTCTCACTCTTTTTAATTTTTTAATTTTGATGGGATCGAAGCAAATCTCTTGTAAAGTAATTAACACTATATTTTGCAGAATTAAAACCAACCAACAATTACATTCCCTCTTTCCATTAAATAAAAAACATTTACATTTACATTTCTCTCAAGACCTCAACCAATTAGATTATGCTTTCCCAACAAAGGGTACTTGTGATCAAAGGGCACAGAGGTACGAGCTCTAGAATAGATCTGTTCAAGTAAGGTTGTCAACTAACTAGGAGTGCTTAATCTTTTATTAGGTCAATAAAGACAAACACTAATTTAATAATTAGAATTGTTTTCTAACTAGGATGAAAAATTGCTAACCCTGAAAGATGATAGGATAAATTGAGAACCATTTTCTTGAAATATAATAACACGATGAGTTGACAACCATCTCAAATAAAGCCAAGATCATTAATTCTGATATTCCCATGATATCAAAACAAAAACGAATAAAAAATTAAAAATCTTAACTTGAACGGTTGGAATTTTATATGAATTTTAAATTTGTCTAATTTTTTTTTTTAAAAAGTCAAAATAAACATTAGAATCAAGAAATAAATAAAAATTGTTGGTGAAAAAGTGGCTAAAACTAAAAGGAGAGTCTTTTTTGTTTTTGGGGTAAATAAAAAGAGAGAAAGTTGAAGGAAAAAAAAAAAAGAACAACACAAGGCAACTACAGGGACAGAATTAAAAAGTGTATCTGAGTCAGCAAGCCAATATGTTAGGAAAAAAAATGGGACCCACCTGTAAAACCTGAGCAGCTTCAAAGAACAATTAAGGAAGGTACGTGCATCGTCTGCCGGAACCTAAAGCCATTCTAGTATTTTAGCAAGTTCCATTTTTATTTTACAACATCATCAATCGGAAAAAGTACGAGTACGAGGCCATCATCATTGCCTTTCCTTTCTCTCTTAAATTTATTTCTTTTCCGAGATAGAAAAGAAAACCCACTTCTCTCCCCCTCTCTTTCTTTCTTCCTGATGATTTTATATTTTCCTTCCAAGCCCTGATTTGATTAAATTTATATTTTCTTTTTCTTCTTCTTGGCCATTTATTATGTTTCATGAATGCAAGTAAGAGGTTAATTGCATAAATCTAAAAACAAGTCCTCTAACAAGTCCTCCCATCTTTTTGGACATTGTGTTGCTTGAACAAGTCCTCTAACAACATTTTAAAAAATTGTATTTCTAAAATCGTTGTTAATATGAATGGTCAAAAAACATTTTAAAAACTTTGAATACTTTGTCATGGAATTTTGGAATTCCAGAGTTTGGACATTAATTATATTGAGTCAAGTTCTGGAAGCAAAGACAAAGAATTATGTCTCCAACAATTTGACGTAACTAAGAACTAATGAAAATGATAGTGTTATATCAAGTCAACATACCTACAGACCTCTTAAAGAAAAAGCCTATATCTCCCAACATTAGCCAAAAATATAGATTGCTTTAGAAGCTAACTTTGGGCAATTAAAGGGTATCAAGTGTTGCTATAATAAACACAATTTTGAACATATGATCCTGCAATTCTAAATCTTTTTAGCTCAGGAAAAAAGACATCCACCCAAAGGAAGGATTTGCAATTTCTAACAGCATGAATAAAGTAACACCCGCTCGCTAAAATCTCCTTCCATAGCTAAGTGTATCACTATATTCACCAAAGCCCCTTATTCCAGTGGCAAAAACATTGCCCACAATCAAATTGTTGAGACAAAATGACAAATTCAGTTCCTCAACAAAATTTGTAGTCTCTTTCACACAAAATAGGAAAGACAAGTTCATTAAATTATCCAATGATAATTCATTGGATATAGAATACTTCAATTACAAGTTCATTCAATGATAAACAAAATAATAATTGTCCACATACAACATAGTAGTAATAATTGTCCGCATTCAACCTAGTAGTAAGTTCAAATACACAATAAACCCTACCCCAATTGACATCTACAATGCCATTCCAAAATCAAGTTTCTGCATGCCTGAAAAAGTTCAAATATTGTCGTTAGATACCAAAAGCCAAAACATACGCACTAATCTATGCAACTTGGCTAATTGATACAATCATGACATTTTATATAAAAGCATCCCTAGACTACCTGTTATGTTTTATCTTCATTTTTAATAGTCAGTGAGTTTCTTGCTCTGTTGATACCTGTTTCCTGATTTTTGTGGTATAAATATGCTCAGCAATCAATGTACTACATTGCAATGCCTTCTACTCTGAACAATATAAATTTATGGCAGTTTTGACAACTTTGCTAATTGATACAATCATGGCATATTATATAAAAAGCATTACTTACCTAGTTTGGATCGTTACTGCTTGTCGAAGCCCCACGAGAAAGCGGACATCTTCTACGGTTATGCCCAGGTTGATGACACAGTCCACAGCTCTGCTTCTGTTGAATCTCTCTCAAGTCAGAATCTGGCCTCCGGCTTCCTCGTTCTTGCCGAACCCCATCCATCTCATTCCGTATCCTAGATGCCACAGGTCGACCTTTGCCCCGCAACAAGTTTGGGTCAGGCACCCACTTTGGACCGTCCACATCCCTCCACAATGTCTCTGACAGTGGCACCGCAAATGCATGTGAGTAGGTGCGAATGGCGTTCTCCAAACTATAACATGGGTCAATATATGTAGTCGCATCTTGCCCCATGTGCTGAATAGCTTTAATTGCATGTGAACAAGGGATTTTAAGATTTTGCCACTTTCCACAACGACATGTTCTGGCCATTAGGTTTACTTCCTGACTATGGTGTCCCCCTCCAGAATTATAGATGTTGTATGCAGTAATTACTTGATATATACCATTCAGATTATTAAACGCTGTTATTTGGTGTGAACAAGATTTTTGCAGGTTTTTTTCATAGATTTTGAAGGCATATGTACTCCATACCTTTCCAATTGAGAGATCATGAGTAATTTCTTTGTGTCGATCATGGAAATATGCAACAAGTTTGTTCCAAGTGAATTCAACCATTGCAGCAATGGGTAGGCCACGAGCACCTTTGAGTACTCCATTGAAGCACTCCGAGACATTGGTTGTCATAGCCCCATAACGGTATCCACCATCATATAGCTGGGTCCACATTTGTAAATCAATGTTCATTAGATATGTGTATGGCTTGATGGATGAGTCGGGTTCACTTTCCTGCCGTTCGGTTCTCCGTTTCTTCCTAATGGCCTCATTCTCGGCTTCCTTGATAGGTTGCATGTGCAACTCAAATTTAGCTTCCTGAGTCGCATACCCCGCTTGCAAGGCCAATGACTTTAAAGTGGCGTCCTGAAAATGCGTGTTGAAGTTACTAGCAACATGTCGAAGACAATATCTGTGAATTACTCGTACTCGTCCATCATCATCTCTAGGCCAGTTTGCAATTGCATTTTGAATACCCAGATGTCGGTCAGAAATTATGCAAATGTCCTTATCTACTATCACATCCCCCAGTGCATTCCTGAGGCGTTCTAAAAACCACCTCCAACTAGGCCCTGACTCTTTGTCCACAACAGCAAAGGCAAGAGGCAAAACCTTGTTGTTGGCATCGGTGGCCATTGCAATCAACAACACCCCTCGATATTTACCATACAAATGAGTCCCATCAATACTGATCACTGGCTTACAATGTTTGAATCCTTCAATGCATGGAGCAAAAGCCCAAAATATATAGCGCAATATTGTATCACCGAACTCATCCCTAGGTATGGTGTGACACCAGAACCGAGTGCCAGGTTCTTGATCCAAGTATGCCAACAATACCTTTCTCAACCTTTGGTAAGAATCTTCCCAACCCCCAAATATCTTTGCAATAGCTCGTTGTTTTGCATCCCATATCTTATAATAAGAAAGCGTATGCCCATAATACTTCCCTCGAATGAAATGTCTGAGATGATAAATTGTTGCCGTGTGTTTTTCTTGCAACAATGGAACAAATTCTGCTGCAAGAAAATTACAATCCATCATTCTACCATCAAGGGCCGTGCCAAGGGGTATACAACTGTGAGGACCCCTATAAGATGTGACCATCCATAGACCATGTTGAGGCTTCTCGACTGCCCCAACGTACCACATGCATGATTCATCGACGCACTTCACAGACAGTCTACTTTTGGTTGACCTAATAGTGATAATGTTTCTGTTATGCTTTGCGGTATAAATTGTTAATGCACGTTTCACCGCCTCTTTATTCGCAAAAATCAACCCTTTCGCAAAATTCATGTCCGCATTCCAAGAAGAACCAAATGATTGCTGAACAACTTCAGGATCAACCATATTTTCCCAAGTATTTTCATAAAATGATGAGGCAGGAGCTTCATAAATGGGGGCTGTATTTGTAACATGCTGAACTCTGACATTAGTGTCCGCATCATCTTCATCACATTCAGCCATATCATCAACATCAGGAATTGGAGAAATTTCATGATCATCAACACCCCTGTCAAAGTCGCCGTTGTCAATCCTCTCTTCGTACTCATCTCTATCGTCATGATCTTCCCCAAAACAGTCTTCGTCTTCATCTTCAACTATTGGAACTGCAGACGATTCACCTTGATGTGTACAAAATTGATTTTCATATCTATTTCCAAGTTCGCTCTCAATTGTTGCTGGTGTCTCTTGAAAAGGGGGTGTATAGCCTCCCAATGTGGTGCATCGGTCATCTAGGACTGCAAACTGTAGAGATGTAGTTGTTTGTACAATTTCTTCCTCTATGCCAACTTCCGCACGCAGCTCCAAAGTGACGTACAACTCAAAATCTGCTGCTTTTTCCCATTTTTGCATCTTACTAAACATGAATTTTACATGTTTGTCCTCTGTTATCTCCATATATCTGTAATTAATGCATTGATTGAGGACTTCATATGGAGAACGGAAAGTAATATGTATGTCATGCAAAGCAGGGTTCACTTGCAACTCTTCCATAATTTTTACTTTCAGCTCAGTCAGGGTCTTTGGCTTACGGCGTATCGTCATATAGTAGCACTGGATACCCGGACCTTGAAACGAGGCTCCGTCATAAGGGTTGGTATTGGTAAGGGGTCCACCGTAGTATATATTTATAAGAATCATTATCAACCTATATAGATCAACAAGTGCAATTGTGTTAGTCACAAATTTATAACGCTCAATCAACATCAATCACAAAACTTTGCGTATGGAAATGCCAACAATACTAACCTCAACCAAATTTGCATATACCTTTAGTAATCTTACAAAAATAGTCATTACCAAATTCATATCCATTGAAATTTCTGTTACAAATCCTAAGAGGGTAGATCTTGAAATAATTTATGGTAAAAAGACTACAAATACTATCTTAGGTATCAAACTCATAATTCATTTCATATTCATGATAAAGACCTAAAAGTACTAAATATTCCTAACAATCACAATATTTAGTACTAAATATTCCCAATAATTAATCACAATAGTAAATTTTAACAAAAACTTAGCATATATTATCACAATATTTACACTAACAAACAAAACAAATATTCCCATATGTTGTAATAACATAATTAATCACACAAAATATTTGGTACTAAATATTCCCAATAATCACAATATTAATTTTTTTAAAAAAACATAGCAAATAATTTAATCACAATATTTACACTAACAAAAAAAAATTTCCAATATGTTGTAATTTTAATCACAATATTTTAGTACTAAATATTCCCCAATATTTAATCATAATATCTAGTCATTATATATATTTTTGCTTAAGTAAATTCATGATCATATAAATGTGTGTATATAATATGTGTCCAAAAAAAACTAGCAAAATAATCACAATATATTAACAAATAAATTAATCACAATATTTTACACTAACAAATAACAAAAACTAAACTTTTCCTAATATGTTCTAAATTTTTCTTTAAAAAAATACTAGCATTTGTGAATACATTACCTAGATATTTTTGCTTAAGTAGATTCATGATCATATAAATGTGTATATAATATGTGTCCAAAAAAAACTAGCAAAATAATCACAATATATTAACAAATAAATTAATCACACAATATTTTACACTAACAAATAACAAAAACTAAACTTTTCCTAATATGTTCTAAATTTTTCTTTAAAGAAATACTAGCAAATAATCACAATATTGTAAACACATTACCTGAGTGAATGCAAGTGAGAGAGTAGGAAGGTTATTTAGGAGCTGTTTGTTTTTATGAAGAGAAGCTGAAGGTTATGGAGGAAGAAAAAAAGAGCTGAAAGTTGAGGGAGAAAAAAAGAGCTGACAGTGTTTAGGAGAAAAAAAGTGCTGAAGGTGGACCGGGTAATAGATCTCAGCATTTCCCATGGCAACACGTGGAGGCATGGGAAGAAATAAGTCCCAGAAGTCCTGTTCATTCAACGTGCGTCTGCCATTGATGAGATTCCCAGAAGTCCCAGCGTTCACGTGCGTCTGCCATTGATGAGACGCTAGGATGGGACTGGACGGGATCAACAGAAATCGAGTCCAGAGGACTCGGTTTCTGTACATAGAAAACAAGTCCAGAGGACTCGATTTCTATGTGCAGAAATCGAGTCCTCTGGACTCGGTTTCTATGTATGGAAACCGAGTCCTCTGGACTTGGTTTCTATGTACAGAAACCGAGTCCTCTGGACTCGATTTCTGTTGTGCTGTCCCCTCCCTTACGCGAATTCCACGTCAGGTGCTGAGAAAGTTGAGAAAAACAAAACAGTAAAATCGACCACAGAGTACTCGAATTGTTAGAAATCCAATTAGTTTGAAAGTTTGCCTAACTTATGAAATAGTTTGGGTTTGATGGCTACTTTCCCTATTTCCCCATGCTTTAGTCTGAAACAGGGGAAAAAAGAAGAAGGAAAAGAAATAAACGGAAAAGGAAACGACAATATCATTGTTAAGTAAACGGCAATATCACTGTTAAGTAAGTGAACAGGTGATTTAATTTTAAAAGAGGTAGCTAAGGTGGTGTTTCTAATTTATTGTATCTAAATTTTGCTCAAAATATGTATAGTTTTTTATTCATTTTCTTTTTCATCCTTTATGACTTTCTGTCTTCTCTCTCTTTCTTTTTCTTTTTCTTCTTTCTTTCTCCAGCACTCCTTCATCTCTGTCACTCTCTTTTCCTCTTTTATTCTTCTTTCCCCAGAAGCTTCACTTCTATTTTTTTTCTTTTTTCTTTTTTCTCTCATTGTTTTCCTTTTTTCTTTTTTCTATCACTTTCTCTGCGCCTCTTTGTCTCTTTAGGCTTCAAATTTTATTAAACAGCCTTGATTTGGCCTCATCACTACTATATATAGCTATTCCGTGTTCATTTTCTAGGTTTCAATTCTTTACTTAAAATATGCCCAATTGATATGTACGTGCTCTTTCCCTTTTTTTTTTTTTAATTTTTTTTTTTTTAAGGTGGTGTTGGTGGATGTGGGTTTATGCCGGTGGTGGCTGTCGGTGTTGTTGCGGCAGTGGTGATTATGGGTTTGTTTGATTTAGGATGGGTTTTGAGGTTTGTGAATGTGGCGGGTTGTTGTGGATTTATTTTTTTAGTTGTGTTTTTTTTTTTTTAGTTGGCGTTGGTGGATGTGGGTTTGTGCCAGTGGTGGTTGTCGATGTTGTTGCGGCAGTGGTTGTTGGTGGCCGTTGTTGCGACAATGGTGGTTGTGCATTGTTGCCGCTGTTGTTGGTGTGTTTGATGATAATGATGATGGTGGAAGGAGTTAATATCTGTATGGATTCGAAAAGTTAGTTTTTGCTTTTTTTTACTGTTAAAAATACCCCTAATCTAATTAGATAACCCTTATTCTTAAAAAATAAAAAATGAGGTTAAAATTGTAATTCAAAGTAATTCAAAAAAAAAAAAAAAAAACTACCAGAGAAATTTTTTTCCTAAAAATTAGCAAACTCTATTTAATTATTATTCCTCTTTAAATATATCTCATGCATGTTTGATACATTTTTTTCCTAAAAAGTAGCAAATACTAAACCAACAGTCTACTCCATTTCAAATCCTTTAGGGTAGTTTCTTAAAAATTCTTTTCTATGTAAACTCACTAACAATAGGTAAATTCAAATTAAAAGACTAAAAAAACTTCCAGATAATTCTCTGTATAACTTCCCACTAGAGTCCTAAATAGATTCAAACTTCTCTCCTATTTCTAAAAAATAAAAAATCTTTTCATCCCACGAACACAAATAAAACCATCACCATCTACTCCTTCCCAAATACAGTAATTTCCAACACTTAACGTTTCTCTCCCACCTATTAGATTGAGGAAAAAGTGCTTCTACCATCACTTAACTTTCTTCCAACGTCTTGAAAAAAATTGGTTTTGGAGCATGTTCAAAAAAACTGTTCATACAACTAGCTTTATTCTCTAAAAGAAGGTATGCAGTATTTATTCTCTTCACCTAATGAGATTCTTCCTTATTTATAAGTCCTCATTTTTTTTCATGAGTGAAGTTCACCATTAGATCTATAAAATCCAATTAATTCTCATGTAACTTTTGTGGGTTTGATTTTTATCTTCTCAATTGGAATTCACAATGGACTTCTTCGATGGTCAAATAAACCCATTTCTTCCGTTAATAATAATTTCTTACAGCTAAGTCTTTTCCCTACGTTTCTAAAAAAAAAAAAAAAAAAAGTATTTTCCCTACAATAATCCTTTTTATTTGTTTAAAAAATTAAAAAAAAAATATTTCTAAATTATAATAGAGGTAAATTATTAATTTTTACTCAAAAAAATAGAAGAGCCTCTGAATTGAATAATAAAACATCAGATAAATGGAATGTTTTAAAATGATGTGGTAAAATAATAAAGTAAGGTTTTGGTGTAACAAAATAGCATTTTTTATAAAATGCTATTTTGATAAAGTGAGAAACCGTGTTCAAATAAAAATAAAAATTAAAAAAAATAATAAAAACTAAAAAGTGAGAAATCGTGTTGTATAACTATGGCTGCATTGCACAGTTGCGCAACGTGCAACCTGCTGCTGTGCGCCTGTGCAGCAGTGCAGATCACTAGTCAGCAGATGTGAGATGTCCGGATTCACATCTCGTGCAATAGTTAGGGTATTGCATGGGGTGCAATAGCTAGGGTATTGCACGGGGTGCAATAGCTTTAATATCAGCCATGGATTAAACCTAATGCTCAGAAAATTGACACGTTATATCTCCGCGCTGGCAATTCGCGTGCTTCAATTTCTCTCCTATCTCTTTTTCTCTTTTCACTTCAGTAATTCAGCTTTCAGAAATTTGAATTTCAAAAAAAAAAAAAAAAAAACTCTCTTGGAGACTATAAATCCATGGCCAAATCTCAGTGGGCCTCAACTCATCCCACACCACCACCACCATTGGCGATGCTTCCCGGTCTAGTCTTCTCCTCTTTTAAGGTTTTTTCGAAGCTCTCTCTCTTCTCATTGCACCCACACCACTGCCGTTGGCGGTGCTTATTTTCGGTGTTACCACCACTGCTGGCTACCGGGTTTCCCTCTCTCCTCTTAAATTTATTCTCTTTTATTTTTGTTTTTGTTCCAGTTTTAATTATTTTGATGACTAGAGTTGTATGATTTTGTAACTGATTATACTTAGAACCTTGAAGTTTAACTGATTACAGTCACAAAATCATACAGCTCTAGTCATCAAAATAATTAAAACTGGAACAAAAACAAAAGTAAAAGAGAAAATAAATTTGAGAGGGAGAGAGGGAAACCCGGTAGCCAACAGTGGTGGTGACACCGGTAATAAGCACCGCCAACGGTAGTGGTGTGGGTGCAATGAGAAGAGAGAGAGCTTCGAGAAAACCTTGAAAGAGGAGAAGACTAGACCGGGAAGCATCGCCAATGGTGGTGGTGGTGTGGGATGAGTTGAGGCCCACTGAGATTTGGCCATGGATTTATAGTCTCCAAGAGAGTTTTTTTTTTTTTTTTTTTTTTTTTTGAAATTCAAATTTAGGAAAGCTGAATTGCTGAAGTGAAAAGAGAAAAAGAGATAGGAGAGAAATTGAAGCACGCGGATTGCCAGCGTGGAGATATAACGTGTCAATTTTCTGAGCATTAGATTTAATCCATGGCTGATATTAAAGCTATTGCACCCCGTGCAATACCCTAGCTATTGCACGGGAGTGAATTCGAGATGTCCAGCCTCCAGCCTGTACTGTATCATCCTATGGCTAATAGAATAGACTACCTTGTTCAAATCAATCCAGGTCCTGAATGCTTTTGGCACTGTTAGATGGACCTTGATATGCGCTCCAATCACTTTTGAAGACCATTCGACGGTTTTCATGGAATGGAAGATGTACAACTTACGAGGACAATAGCATTTCATAAGCACTGCCTTTATCTGGCTATTTTTGTTTTTTCTCGTTTTAATTTTCTGCATTTTAGAGTACAATTGGGCATTTTTAATGGGATTTTATTAAAAAATAATTATAAAATTCTATCTATATTATTAATTAGGCAACGTTTTAAATATATTTGATTTCTAACAATTTGAGTTCTCTTTGAACTTGCACTTGGAAATCGAGTGTCTTACACTTGATTTTCATACTCACTTGGAAATCAAGTGTCTCACACTTGATTTTCTTATAGCAAAATCGAGTCCTCTGTACTCGATTTGTTAAAAATGAAATTTGTTTCAAACTTTGCCTAACTAATAATATAGTTTGAATTTTATAATTATTTTTTAATAAAATCCTTTTTAATGCGTTTTATTGACCAATAAAAAAGTGTTTAAATTTTTTTTAATTAAAATATACAGATAAATATATTATATATATAATTTTTTTTACAAGTGGAGGCCTTCTTTTATTTAGGAGCCTTAGAGCAATCACATCAGTGGTTGCAAAAATGTGTAAAATGTAAAAAGTGCTCAATTTTGCATATTTTAACCCAAAAAACATCAACATCAATCTTTGTAAAAATGTGCAAACATACATGTTCTTACAAATAAACAGTAATCGTGCATATATACACGGTTATTGTTCAGGTGCAAATGATTTTTTTATTTTTTATTCTCTCTCCTCTATCAAACTATTTCTCTTCCTCTACGTCTATAACAACCAGCAGCTTCCCCAACATCTACAACAACACAGCGCAGTAGCAGAAGAAGAAGAAGAAGAAGAAGATGAAGAAGAGGAAGAAAAACCCAAACCAAAATTTTGCTTTCTCCGCCCAAAATCACTGCCCTTAATCAAACCCAACCCAACCCAAAATCATCATCTATAATAAAAGTATAAAACTCAACTCAAATTGTAAAAGAAGAAGAGGGAATAAAAAGATTCTCAAAAAAAAAAAAAAAAAAAAAGGAGAAAAAAGAGAGGCAGAGATAGAGATAAGGACTTAAGAAGGGAGCGTATTATGACTCAGAGAAAAAAGAAGGGGGAGGGTAAGGTGGGGGTAGGTGGAAAATAATAGAAAAAGGGAGGAGAAATATTATTTTAATAAAAAAAATTGTGTATAATAGATAAACTAATGTAGATGTTTTGTAAAAATGATGGTATAAAATAGAAAAAGTAAATTTTTTTTTTTGGTTAAAATAGATGAAATCTTTTTAGACAGAAGAAGAGGAAAAAAAAAATTCTCAAAAAAAAAAAAAAGAAAAAAGAAAGAAGAAGGAGAAGAAAGAGAGGCGGAGATAGGGATAAGGATTGAAGAAGGGAGTGTATTATGACTAAGAGAAAAAAGAAGAGGGGGTTAGGTGGGGGTAGGTGGGAAATAATAGACAAAGGGAGGAGAAATATTATTTTTGTTAACAATATAAAATGAGAGAAAGACCGAATAGTCTGTATATTGATGTATGTCAAATAATGTACAAAAGAGAGCCTTATATAGGCTAGGAATGTGTGCAATACAAGTAATATGAGTGCAGTACAAGTAAGGTATACTGGGCTAAGCCCAATGGGCTAATCTAACCTAATCTATACACTAACATCCCCCCACAAACTCTAGGTGGCAAGGAGGAAGCCAACTGGAGTTTGGATATAAGATCTTGAAGACAACCAGGCGGGTGAGACTTGGTGAAGATATCAGCAGGCTGGTCAGCAGAGGAGATGGAGAACAACTTGAGATTGCATTTCTTGAGATGCTGGCGAGTGATGTGGCAGTTGATCTTAATGTGCTTGGTGCGTTCGTGGAAGACATCATTATGAGCAATGTAGATAGCAGTACGATTGTCACAATAAAGAGGAGTAGTAGTGGGTTGTGGAGCATCCATGTCAGCCAAGAGCCAGCGAAGCCAGACAAGCTCGCAGGTGGTGTCAGCAAGGGCACGATACTCAGCCTTAGTACTGGAATGGGAAACAACATCCTGCTTCTTGTTACGCTACGAGACAAGAGAAGTACCCAACAGGAAACAGAAACCTGTGATAGAGCATCAATCAGTCGGATCACCTGCCCAGTCCGCATCTGAATAAGCATAAAGCTCAAGAGAAGACCGAGAGGAGTAGTGTAGAACATGATAAAGTGTGCCTTTGACATTTCGGAGAATCCGAAGAACAGCAGCATAGTGGACAGAATGAGGGGCATCCATGAACTTACTAACCATACACACGGCATGTGAAATATCTGGACGAGTAACAGTGACATAGATCAGACTACCAACCAACTGACGATAGCAAGTAGCATCAGATATAGGGTCACCATTCAAGGGTGTGAGCTTTGCATTGTATTCCAATGGAGTGGAAACAGTCTTGTTGTCGGTGATACCGGCTTTAGAGAGAAGATCAGAAGCATATTTAGCTTGGAAAAGATAGTATTCATCAGAGGATGAGGTAACCTCAAGCCCAAGAAAATAACTAAGAGTGCCTAGATCTTTCATCTCAAAATGCTGACTAAGGAAGTGCTGAAGAGAGCGGATACCTGCAGAATCATCTCTAGTAATAATCATATTATCAACATAAAGAAGAATAAGAGTGATACTAGTAGAGGATCTTCGGACAAAGAGAGCAGTGTCATGAGGACTCGAAGTGAAACCCTGCTGAGCAACAACTGAGCTAAACTTTTCAAACCAAGCTCGAGGAGCCTACTTGAGGCCGTAAAGAGCACGGCGAAGGCGACAAACTTGACTACCTGAGTGTGGATAGCCAGGGGGTGGTTGCATGTATACTTCTTCTTGGAGGTTTCCATTGAGGAAAGCATTCTTCACATCCATTTGATAAAGAGGCCAATGGCGAACAGCAGCCACAGCAATGAGACATCTGACAAATGTAAGGCGAGCAACAGGAGCAAATGTTTCCTCATAGTCAATGCCATACTCTTGAGTAGAGCCCTTGGCAACTAGGCGAGCCTTGTATCGTTCAACAGATCCATCAGCCTTGGTGTTGATCTTGTAAACCCACCTATAACCTACTACAGACTGACCAGGAGGCAAATCAACCATATCCCAAGTGTGATTCTTATGAAGGGCATCTAGTTCTTCGTTTATAGCTTGCTGCCAAAAAGGGTCAGTATGGGCCTCACAATAGGTGTGAGGTTCATAGAGGGTGCAAGAGCAAAAGAGCAGTGATAATCAGTGAGATAAGGGGAAGGAATGCTTACCTGAGTGGAACGACGAAGTTCAGGACCAACAGAAGGCTCAGGAGAGGGTGGTGCCACAGGATCCAAGACAGGCAGGTCATATGCCGGGGACAGAATCGAAGATGAGTTGTCTGGAGAGGTAGTCGATGTCGAAAAATCCTTAACAAGTTCAGGATAGAGAGGGAGGAAAAGATCAGTAAAAATGGGAGACTCTGAGGGAGAGGACGTAGGAAACTGCTGAAGACTTGTGAAAGGACGATGTTCGCAAAACTTAACATGACGTGAGACATGAAGGCGACGAGAAATGGGATCATAGCAGCGAAACCCCTTTTGAGATACACCATAACCAAGGAAACAACAGAGACGAGCACGAGGCTGAAGCTTTGTTCGTTCATGAGGAGGAAGAGAGACAAAGCAAGCACAACCAAAAACTCGAAGAGAGGAGCAGTCAGGAGTTTGACCATAAAGAAGCTCGAATGGAGATTTGTTATGTGTAGTTGGTGAAGGAATACGATTAATGGTGTACACAGCAATGAGTGCAGCCTCACCCCAAAAGCGCTCAGGAAGAGAGGCAGAAATGAGAAGGGTGCGGATAACATCAAGAATGTGACGATATTTTCGTTCTGCACGACCATTTTGTTGAGAAGTGTAAGGACAAGACCGCTGAGGAAGGGTACCATAACTATCTAAAAAGGATAGGAAAGATTTATCATTATATTTTTTAGCATTATCTGATTGAAAGACTTTAATGGTGCGATTAAACTGTGTTTCAATCATTTTATAAAATGTTTGGTAAATAGACATAAGTTCAGACCTATGGTGAAGCAGATAAATCCAAGTATATCAAGAAAAATCATCCATAAATATGACAAAATATCTAGATCCCCTCTTAGTGGGAGCAGGTGCAGGACCCCAAATATCATAATGTATAAGATTAAAAGGTGCAGAAGAAAAGGAGTCACTATTATTAAAGGGCAATTTTGTTTGTTTGCCAAAATGACATGAAGTATAATCAAATTTTTGAAACTGAATTGAACCTAAATGACCTTGAGAAGCTAACAACTGAAGACAAGATAAGGATGGATGACCAAGACAAGCATGCCATAGATCAGGTGAGAGGGTGGCAGTGGTAGTAGCTTTAGAAATAACTTGTGAAAGAATCTTCAAGTCATGAACCTTAAACATGCGACCAACCTTACGGCCTGTCCTAAGCACTTGACCCATCCGGGGATCCTGCACATCCACACCATGATTAGTAAATAGAAGATCTACACCTAATTCACAAAGTTGACCAACAGAAAGCAAATTGAGGGATAACTTTGGGATATGAAAAGTGTCATTAAGGGACAAACAAGGAGAAGAGATTGTTCCTTTATGACTAACAAGCATAGGAGTTCCTCAATATTAGCCGTAGTAAGTGAGGAAGCCAAAGATGGACCTGTAGGAACTGATGGATCTGAAGGACATACAGCAGCTGCCTGAGGAAGAGAAGCTTTATTCTGCTCTTGCATAAATTTCTGCAGTTTGCGACAAACTGAGATGTCATGGCCTTTAGCACGACAAAACTTGCAGTGAGTACCTTTGGAAGACTGAGAGGTGGGACGCCTAGAGTTTATTCGTGGAGGAGCACTGAATGCAGCAATGGGAGGCTATGGAGATTGTGTAGCCAATACATAATCAGATGATAACATGTGATGAGTAGGCCGACGGTTCTCCTCAGAAATGATCTCCTTGACTGCAGTATCAAGAGAAGAAGTAGGAGACCGGCTAAGTAGAGAAGCCCTAGTAGGCTCAAAATCCTCACGTAAACCCATCATGAAGTGCATAAATTTACAGCGATCCCAATATTTGACAAATAGCTCAATTGGATGAAGACGAGGGCAGCGGAAGAACGCCGGAGATGTCCATAGGAACCAAAAAATCAGAGGAAAGGCTTTGATATCATGTTAACAATATAAAATGAGAGAAAGACTGAATAGTCTGTATATTGATGTATGTCAAATAATGTACAAAAGAGAGTCTTATATAGGCGAGGTATGTGTGCAGTACAAGTAATATGAGTGCAGTACAAGTAAAGTATACTCGGCTAAGCCCAATGGGCTAATCTCACCTAATCTATACACTAACAATTTTAATAAAAAAAGTGTATATAATAGATAAATTGATGTGGATGTTTTGTAAAAGTGATGGTGTAAAATAGAAAAAATAAGTTTTTTTGGTCTAAAATAGACATAATCTTTTAGACAGAAAAAGAGGAAAGAAAAAGATTCTTAAAAAAAAGAAGAAGGAGAAGAAAGAGAGGCGGTGATGGAGATAAGGACTGAAGAAATGAGTGTATTATGACACAGAGGAAAAAGAAGGGGGGGGGGGGGTTAGGTGGGGGTAGGTGGGAAATAATAGAAAAAGAGAGGAGAAATATTATTTTAATAAGAAAATCGTGTATAATAGATAAATTGATGTAGATGTTTTGTAAAAGTGATGGTATAAAATAGAAAAGTAAATTTTTTGTGTAAAATAGACTGAATCTTTTAGACAGAAGAAGAGGAAAGAAAAAGATTCTCAAAAAAAAAAAAAAAAAAAAAAAAAGAAGGAGAAGAAGGAGAGGTGGAGACAGAGATAAGGACCGAAGAATGGAGTGTAAAGTGATGATATAAATTAAAAAAAATAAGTTTTTTTTTTGTGTAAAATAGACGGAATATTTTAGGCAAAAGAAGAGGAAAGAAAAAGATTTAAAAAGAAGAAGAAGAAGAAGAAGAAGAAGAAGAAGAAGAAGAAAGAGAGGCGGAGATAAAGATAAGGACGGAAGAAGGGACTGTATTATGACTCAGAGAAAAAAGAAGGGGGGTTAGGTGGAAAATAATAGAAAAATGGAGGAGCAATATTATTTTAATAAAAAAAGTGTGTATAATAGATAAATTGATGTGAATGTTTTGTAAAAGTGAAGGTATAAAATAGAAAAAGTAAGAGAGTGTTTGGTAGAGAAGTTTGAGTAATGTTGTTTGAGTATTTTTGATATACATGTAGGTGAAATATATATATGAAAATGTGTATAAGTATGTTTAAAATGTGAAAAATATTACTAAGTAGGACTATCAAATAAGCCTTAAATTTTTTAGTAAAATAAACAGAATCTTTTAGTCACACTGACGTGATTGCTCTAAGACAATTGCATCAATTTTATCAACTGTTGAGCCGGCCCTGAATAAAACTAATGATATAGACAACATTTGCCCAAATTAAAACTCGGTCTTCCTTCACTGCAGCACTACTTTTACTCACACTACAACACTTCTTGCCAGCATTATCTCTCTCTTTAAGCGTTCCTTTCAGCTACTACCAAGAAATGGCTGAATCAATCCTCTTTGGTCTTGTAGGGAAAATGATTGAAAATCTGGCCTCTCAAACTTTCCAAGAGATTGGATCACTCTGGGGTGTCAAAGATGAGCTTGAAAAAATCAAGAACACTGTTTCCACAATCCAAGCTGTACTTCAGGATGCAGCGGAGCAGCAGAATCGTAACCATCAAGTCAAGGACTGGCTCGAAAAGCTCAACGATGCAGTTTATGATGCAGATGACTTGTTGAACGAGTTCTCAACTGAAGCTACAAGGCGAAGCATGGTGAGTAAGAATAAAGTTGCTAAAAAGGTACGCACTTGCTTTTCATTTTCAAACCCACTTGCTTTTCGATATAAGATGAGTCGTAAAATAAAGGCGATAAGGCAAAAATTGAATGCGATAGCAGAAGACAAGAAAAACTTTCACCTGAAAGAATACCATGTAGAGCCAAAAGTAGCGAGGGAACCAACTCACTCATTTGTACGTGAAGAAGAAGTTATTGGGAGGGAAGAGGAAAAAAAGGCTATCATAGAACTATTATTGGACTCTAATGTAGAAGAGAATGTTTCGGTTATTCCCATTGTGGGGATAGGGGGATTAGGGAAAACTACACTTGCTCAATGTGTTTACAATGATGAGAAAGTCAAAAATAATTTTGAGTTCAAACTGTGGGTATGTGTTTTTGAAGAGAGCCATTGTGGACTGAGTAGACCGTAGTAGATCGAAGTAGACAAAATATGACCAATGTGGACGGAATAGATCCAATGTGGATTGGATGGACCGAATTAGATTGAAGTGGACTGAATAACACCGAATGGGTCGAATTAGACCGAATAGAATTTTAGCGGATAGAGTGGAACTAAATAGGATTGAATGGGACCAAATTGGACTGAAGATGATAGAATAGACCAAATAGAACCAATATGGACCGAATTAAACGTTTTAATATTTATCATTTTTATAGCATTTTTAGGTTCATATTTCTAATTTCTAATGTCTATTTTAGTTTTTTTTTTTTTTTTATATATATATATATATTCAAAACTAAAGATTTTAGCCCAAATATAATAAATTTCTTACTTTTCAACCCAAAAATAAAGTTTTTTTTTGGAGCTAAACTTAAAAAGAAAACCTACAAAAAGAATCAAGTTAAGACCTAATTAGTCTAAAATGGACTGAAGAGGGATTGAATTTGACTGAGTGGACCGAATTGGACCGAAGTAAACCTAATTGGATTGAATAGAATTTTTTAAATTTAAGGTAGAACAAATTATCTTAAAAAAATTTTAGAGAAAAATTATAAATTATATTAAAATATAAAATAATTATTTATTCCCACGCATTGCGTGGGCCTGCGACTAGTTCGGATAATGTTGAGTTTGGTCCAAACTTGTAAATTTTTTCTTATATTAGCTCAATCGATCATTTGACCAAAATTTGTAAATGTGTACAGTGAAGTTGATTGAGTGAACAACAAACTTTTGTCTTCATCCTCAGTTATACCGAACGAACGATTACAAATAAAAGTTCTTAAACAAATACTTGCAACAAATCTTTTCATTACAAAGAAATTTCTAACTAGTCCACTTGTTGGGTAATTGTCATGTTCTGCTATGTACTAGTGCCATTCTCATCTCCTCTAATCCTTCCTTTCTTTTACCGGTGGAGAAGGAAGATGGGTTAGTCCCTAGGTTGTCCTCTTAATAAATTTGTATTATTGAGCAGGGAAAGAAAAAAAAAAAAAAAAAAAAAACTAGCAATAGAAGAGACTAAACCTTATGCCATTAACAACTACCCCATCTCTAAATCACATTAAAAAATGTACTCACCATACTTTGCAAAATCACAAACTAACATAGAAACTATACAAGTATGCAAGTATGTGTGGTTAGAATTGAAGTTCTAACTTCTAAGAGTTGCTCGCTATCCATGAAATCTGCATTGATCATATCATCACCATTAACTATTTTCCCAGTTGATCTAAATGATCCAACTATAATACTTATAATCTACTAGTATTTAAATGATTAAATTTAAAGTCATTTATAATAATATATGTTTGATTAAAAAAAAAAAACCAATCAAGATTAATCTAAAAATTGGGTTTTGATCAAACAATACCAGAACATGTCATGGTATCCAACAAAGCAATCCTAAGTTCCTATCTCCAAATAGCATCTAATAAAAGCTCTTGTGAACACGTTTCTTAAGCTCGTTATGGTACACCAAGCGTTTTTGATTGGTCTGTGGGAAAAGTTTATATAGGTTGGTGCTAAAGTTGCCATTTTATTTTTGGTTTGTTATTTCTTATTTGTAAAGACTTGAACTTGTGTTTGTGTAGTAATTAATGCTAAGAGGATCAGCACTGAAAGCTCATGTGCTGATTGCGTGCTTCATTTAAGCACACGGCGTCGTTTACAGGTCCCATATGCAGAACATGCTTTTATATTACGGCGTCATTTATTCTTTTGTTTAGTTGTTGCCCCTTTAGGCTTTTAAAAAATCCAACCATATAGGTTTTTGGTCTAGGTCCCAGACTGGACTGGACCAGACCGGACCGAGTAGTTACTGTATATAATTTTTAATATATTATAATAAAAAAATTTAAAAATAAAATAAAAAACCCAAAAACAGTCTCTCTTTCTCTTGTGGTGTTGTCATACATGAAGGACTAGGGGCTAGTTATGCTTAGGCAGCTGTTTCCTCTATGGCTCTCCCATCGTATAATTACTTAAAAATGGTAAGAGTTTTAATTGAACAATTAAATGCAAAATATAATAAAAAGATTGGTCTTTCTTACTTGTATAAAGTTCTAAACATGAAAATAATATGACTGTAGATGATTTAAACTCTTGACTAACATATAATTTTGACAAAAATATTCTTTTTGGTCCTGAAATATAATCTATATTTCTATTCTTCTCCTAAAAATTTAAGAGGTTCTATTCCTGTGCTTGCAAATTTATAAAGTCTATCTATCTATTTTTGTTTTGTTTTTTTTATCTGTGCAACAAAATGCATATTTTAGGGTTAAAAATATAATCAAGACTATTTTCTGAATGAAAGAAAGTTTATCTTTGAAATATGGTTTAAGTTTTTTTTTTTTTTTCCTGGTACTTTCATTAATAAAAAAAAATAAAAATAAAGAAACTTAATAAGATTGGGGGAAAACACTAATTGTAGAACATTTGAATTGTTTATGGAAGAATGAGAATGAAGATAAAACTTGATTATATTTTCACCCATAATGAATTATCTCCAACGTTTTTTCTATTCTAATGCTTAAAATCTAGCATAAACAACAATAACAACCAGAAGATGATAGCCCTGCGATACCATTGGTTTCACAGGCTTCTACTTACATGGAAATCTTGAGCTAACAAAATCTGAGAAGGTGACAAGCGCATAGGCAATGGTGGCCAAAGACTTGAAATTTGCTTTGTTTATGCCATCACAATGCTTTCAATTTGTAGTTTCTTTCATAATTTGATCTTATTAGGCAAATCTTTTATAAAGAAAAACATTATTTCCGCCATAGAAGAGTACACTATAGAAAACACGAGGTGTAATGGGATCCTTTAAGATATTACACTTTAATTAATATTGTTTTGAAAGCTATATACTATAGGCCAAATTTTGCAAATATAAACCTTGTAAAATATTTGAAACACTGAATCCTCATGACCTTAAAATCCGATGTTGCTGTGAGACCAAACAATGTATACCTTGCTACAATCTGCTAAAACCATTTTAGGCAACATCAGTCATGTATGGACTAGTATTGAAGTAAAAGGTGATCCTCTTTTGGCTGAAGCCGAAGTGGCACTCTTGGCTATTTCTAGTGAAATAATACAAGTGTGCACGGTCAGAATTGAAGTTCTGGGAGTTTTCTCGCTTTCAATGAGATCTGCATTGATCATATCCTCGCCATCAGCTGCATTCTCAGTTGATCTAAATGACCCAAATGTAGTACTAGAGAAGATCTCACAAATAAATATTATGAGCCAAAAAAAAAAAAAAAAAAAAAAGGTAACCACACTCAAGAGAAAACAACAAGGATTTACGTGGTTCGACCTTCAGCCTACATCCACGGCTGACACAAGGAGAAAGTTTCACTAACAAATATGGAGAGCACAAAGGTGAAGTAAACCCAATCTCACAAACCCAAACCCCAATACACCCAAATAACTCTATATCAAAGAGTTCTCTCTCAACTATAACCATAATTCAAGGCTACACAATAGTGGCTGTCCATGCAAAGATGTCAATCCAAAAAAAGCTAATAGACAATCCAATTCAAATTCACATCAACATTGACTACCACAGTTACATAATTTCTTGATTCAGGACAGCCATTGCATCTTTAATGGCTTGGGTAGATCCACCAAAGATGGCATCCATGACCTCATTCACTTTAGCCTCTACAGTCTCCTTGTCTAGCTAGGAACATTGTCTCCCACCTCTTTTAGTTGCTTCTAGTTTGGTAAAAAACTGAGTCAGCTTGGTTCTTTGTGTCTATGGCATCCATCTTTACCTTGTCTTCCTTTCACAAAATTTTCAGCTTCTTTAACCATCCTACCCACCTGCAAAATTTTTATTTTGTACATACAAACATGGGTTTAGTAATATAATTAGGTTAAGTTTACAGGTACTAACAAAAAAAGTGAACGTTTCCATTTTTTTATTTTATTAAAATCAAAAAACATATATGCTTGAAATGCTGAGATTTCAGAAAGAAAAGAAAGATGTAGGTTCTTTGTAGAACATGGTAACATCATTGAAAGGGGTAATAAATATAAAAACAAGAAGCTCCTTGTGCTACAATATAAATTATAAGAAAAAAACATTGAAGTTAAAAGAATGAAGACAAAAGCATTTTTTAGTCTACACACTAATTAGAACATCAAGAGGAGAGGGGGGGGGGGGGGGGGGTGGGGGAGAAATCGCAGCCACTGTCACTGCCAATGGCTATAGTTCTAGAACTATAATATAAGAAAGCAGCATATTCCACTAGTGGTCTAAATTTTTCTTGATATATAATTAGTTATTTCTCAAATAGATAAATTAATTACAGTTAGCTAAGATAGTTGGGTTTTAGGTTTATTCAAAATCATTCTAATAATATCTCTAGCCACATCGTCCTCAACCACCAGATTCTAATTCATGCGCCTTCTATTAGGAACTAAAACTTACTATATCTAGTTTGAGCAAAATCCAAATTCTCTCCAAAACAACAGTTTTTGCAAATACATACCGCATCACTTGGCATGGTGCTAGCACTGGTTGTCTCTCATGAACTCTATCTCACCCTGATAAACATTAATCTCTTCACCGGCCTGTCCATCTACTGCAGTGGAGAACACCTCTGATTTGGAAGTTGGTGAAGTTGACACTACCCAAAGTTTCAAGTCCTTCTATGGTGATACATCCAAGAGCACAATATCATTAACTTCTCCAGCAAAAAAACACCAGTCTGAAAATAAAAGTAACAAAAAAATAATAACAAGTTGAATTACATAATAACAAGAAAAGGACAAACCTGAACTACAGCCCCAAGAACAAAAACTTCATCCATATTTTTCAGCTCCTAAACAGCTGGGATACAATTTGAATTACATCCATATCTTTGAAGGAAAGCTTTGCATCTCTCAAGAAAGTTTCAACTGGTGCTCAAAGCTTATGAGTTGTAATCCAGTGAACTTAAGCAGGCAATTAGACC
The DNA here is from genome assembly GCA_023621385.1 of Quercus gilva. Classification (NCBI taxonomy): domain Eukaryota; kingdom Viridiplantae; phylum Streptophyta; class Magnoliopsida; order Fagales; family Fagaceae; genus Quercus; species Quercus gilva. Next base: position 67,831,247 of record CM042481.1, read on the forward strand.
ACCAGATCAGAGAAAAAGAGAGTTCAAAATCAAAAGAAAGAAAACTGAAGTGATGGAGATAAAAAAAAAAATATATATATATATATATATATACAGTCATATTACATATGACTAATAATTTCAATTGTCAAAAGGCATGCCTGTGACCTGTCTAACAAATCCAAACACAGTTCTTCAAATTTGACAGTAGTCAGCGTGGTGTCAATGTGTTTTGGGCCATCTGAATGGCAATATGAAAGGTAAACTGGAAAAGCCAATGTTTTTTCTCCGTGATTATGGCAAAGAGAGAGAGATCAACTTAAAGAAATAGCCACATACCTAATATTATTGGTCTGAGTCAGAGATGACAGCTCCATCTTCACTTTCTCAGCAGTCTTTATGAGACGTTGTAGAGCTTGCCCGTCATTCAGAAGATCTATGCCTTCATCTTTCTTAAAGTTTATTCTCTACTTAAAATTATAGAATGTAAGGGTGTAATTTAGTAATAGCTAACAATAAATCAGAGAACAAAGAATATAAGCTAAAGATCTACTAATTTCTCTTGTTTCAACCTTGTCGAAATCATCACCTCCTAGATGAGTGTCAGCCAAAGTAGGACGTACCTCAAATACTCCATCTCCAGCCTCAAGAACTGCATAGGAAAAACATAACAAAAGTATATATGGTTCATTATCTATTCTTTGTATATTTACATGTCACAACTTAGGATTCTTCAAATTTGATTATGATCAAACATAATATTTGATTATAGACAAGTTTAACTGGTACCTTAGCTACATCAGCTTCTCAAATCTTGAAACTATCCAAGCAATACATCCAATCATCAGATTTCCACAGAAATTTCTTCAGATTATCTGATTCTTCTTGATCATTGGCATATTCTAGATGTTTAATCCCTATAAAATATTTCTCAAGATAGTTCTTATAATTAAGTTCATATGGATGCTTTAAAGTACAGTTATGTATATAGGTAAAAGGGTTCCAATTTGAAAAGCAAAAAAAAAAAAAAAATTCATCATAAGCTTGTTTTGTTATTGAAACAATTACACTAAGATAAATGTTTGCAATCAGCTTAGATTTCACAGGGGTGGCTGAAAAGTCTGAGAACCAATCACCCTGAAATTGAATTTTAATTGAAGATATGCAGTAATCTTGTTGCTAACACCAAGGTACAGTCTTCATCTGATTCAACCTATCAAAAATAAGTTTGAGAATTAACTTAAGGAAAAGGAAAAGATAGGAAAATAATACTATTTCTACTATCTTGCAATCAAATTTCCAAAAATTCAAAACAAGTGAACCATGTAACCTAATCTATGTAATAAGATATATAAAGATAGGCGTAAGATATGCACCTATTTATCTTCTTGTAGTTGCAGTAAATTCAAAAAAACTGTCTCTTTCCAAATTCAAAGTTCCTGCATACAGAATTCAATAACTGATAAATTCACTAAACCTGAAACAAAAGGGAAGAATGAAGAGAGCCAGTATTTGGTAAATTCAAAGCGAAATTAGAAAGGAGATGCACGAATGTAAGAAAGTAGTGCCATTAAATCCCTTTGATCAACTGACCAGATCTCAAGATTTTTTTTTTCTCAATAATTGGTGTTATGAAGCATCTACCTAAGTGAAAAACAATTTTTTTTCCCTTCCCAGCTCCCAGATAACAATTTACTGAGATAAAACTAAATAAAAATTTATAGTTGCATTGTTGAGAACATGATTTTTATTACTCATTTTAAGATTCATGTGGTTACAGAGTGAAGTAAGTTGCAGAAACTAAAGCTACAAATTGAGAATTGTGGCCTACTTATTTTAATTAAGAAAAAAATATAGTGACTTGAAATAATTACCTGTTTAGGTTGAAAATTTTCAATAGCTTCATTAAAAAGTTGTCAAATGTCCAAGGAATCAGCTACGAGCATAATGAAGCCATTCTTGAAAAGGAACAACTCTTCTGTTAACACCTAGTTGTGATCTTTATCCCTGCCAAACTAACTGAAATAAGTTTTAGAACATACAAAAATAAGCATACAAATGAAAGGAAAAAAAAAAAAAAAGATTTTCCAACAACTTTTTCATTAGAGGCTTACATAATTGGAGTATCAACTAGCTTTGGAGATCACAAACTCTGGTCGGTTTTTATATTACATATACTGCACAAAAATATACTTCTAATTAAAGGAAAACAAGAGGAATTTGGATAATTTATCAACAAAGAAAACTTAATTTAAAGGAGATGAATGGACCTGTAGTAATATTTGACCAAAACATCCTTCTGAAATACATTCATTAAAGGATTTGAGCAGTCCTGGACCATTTCCCACCAACTTCTGCCTGGAATTGTTCCAAAAAAGTGAGGAAAAAAACAAAAAAACAAAGTTTCTAATATTGTGCTTCATGTCAGTTTGGTTTAAGAAAAAGGACTACGCATTCGATGTGAGAATTCAATTGATTTTTTTTCTCCTCTTTCAATTGACAAACTATGTTATGTATAACTCTATATTTTTATTTTATTGATCCTAACTTTTTATCCAAATATTGTGCATAAAGTAAAATCTATCACAGCACTTCTGCATATCTAAACTCAAAATCAGAAGCCATACTTTAATCCAAACTAAGTTATCATTGTACAGTGAACAAAAACCAGCAATTATGTAAGAACCCAAAAAACCATATCTGGATATTTTGTTTGTTGATATAAGTAGGAAGTAATAATAAAGAGTTGAAGCAAACAAAACAATAAATACCTGAATATAAAACCGCTTCCTAGATGGTGGTTGTCAAATAATGATCTCTCACCGGATGTTATCAAAATATCAACAAGTGCCAGACTTCAATCTATTTAGTGTGATGTATGGAATATAGACAATGGTGGAAGTCAGTTGATTTTTCCGAAGAACCGAAAGCAAAGCACTATGCCAAGGCGGGGGTGGCAGGAAAAGAAACAGCTCCGAAGAAAGAAATTGGGGTTCCCAATGCTTCCCCTGACCATCAAACAACAAGAGAGTGTAGCTTTTTTGAAGAAGTTAAGGGCTTGAAATTGAGTACTGCCTTCCCGAGTGTACTTTGCCTAAAGAACGCAACAGAAAAGTGTCATTTTATAATTTATATAAAGATAGAAATCAATAGAATGAACAAACAAATGTGTGATTATGCATCTTCCCTCTTGGGTCCCCTCTTAATATGAGAATAATATCTAGAATGGACATTTTACGTGAGGGGAAAAAGAATGAACCCAAAACAAGATAATCACCTTAGTTGTTGACTTGTTGCACTTTTTCATATGGTTCTGAATATGCCCAAATACATACACCTCCTATCATTCTGTGTTTCCAATTCATTCTACATCCAATTTCAAAAGTGAGAAGAGTCAAAAACATTACAATTTGAGTTACTAAAACAGTGTAAGATTGTCAATTTTGAGCAGTGTAAGGCCAACCCTCCCCTGCTCATTTTTTCTAATTGTTAAGACATTTTTTTTATTGATTTGAAAGAAAATTGATTAACTCAAGCCCCATTGTTTTGATAAACACAAATTGGAAATCACAATGCTATTCCAAAAAATTCAATAATCATTAGATTAAAAATGAGTCTAACTGAATACCTTAATAGCATCAACTTCCCAAATCTTGAAACTATCCAAGTGATTTATCCCATGACCATATTGCCCCAGAAACTTATTCAAACTCTTCATATAATTATCTCCATGAAGCTGTTAACAGAAAAAAAAAAAAAAAAAAAAAAAAAAAAAAAAAAAAAAAAAAAAAGCGCATTTACTTTAAAACAATAATATTAATAGTTATGATAATAACTCTTTAAAGTAGAAATCCGAAGCAATACACAGTTTGTTTGCTGAAAGAACAATAAAATTAACAAGAAAACCTCTGATTTTCGATTACCAGAAAACCTAAACAAAATACCAAAATAAATAAATAAAAGTCTCTGATTTTTTATTACCAGAAAACCTAAACAAAATACCAATTCAATTTTACCAGGGCTGAATATATATAATATTGTTTCTATAAAAAATAGGATTCGAAAAAGTGTCTGATTCTAATTAAATATGTGGAAATCAACGTAACATAGAGAATATAATTGTAAAAAGCTCAGATCTTTTTTGAAAGCATAGAATGCGTACCAAGTGAAAGAGGGGAGTGGCCGTTGCAGAAGACGAAGTAGAGCTGTTTGCTGCTGTGGTCTCACTACTCCCATCTGATTTCCAAATTAGGGAAATCCTTATCGATTTTATTTTTGTATTTTTCCGATAACTGAGGACAATCCCAAATTTCTAGTTTTTGTAAAGGCTTGAGACAACCATCATCAGGTAGTGTTGTGAGATTGGGACAATCCCAAATGATAAGCGTTTCAAGTGAGATTGGATTCCTAATTGATTCGGGGAAAGTAATCAAATTGGGAAAGCCTTCAATAGTCAGCGACCGTAAAGAAGTGAGACAACTAATCTCAAGAAGTGATGTCAAATTAGGCTCGCATCTATTAATCCAAAGATATTCAAGTGAGGTGAACTCCGGCAAAGTCATTAAATTGGGACAGTTTGAAATGCTGAGCTCTTTTAGGGTGGAAATACATTGAAGACCCACGGGGAGAGACTTCAGTTTCGGAATGTCTCTAAAACGTAAATCACGGAGGCAATTGAGGCATCGCCATTCCATGCCATCATCATGCATGTCTCTTAATGGATCAAACTCCTCACAATTGATAATTGATAGGAAACAGAGGGAGGTGAGATAATGCACCGCTCCAGATATAGATGTTAGTCTAGGGCAATCCCAAATTCGTAGTTCCTTAAGAGAATATAGTGCCCACTCAGCCGGAAGAGACTCTATATCTTCAATAGAACGCAAAGTCATTATATTTAATTTGGAGAGAGGAGAAGAAGAGGATAATGAAGAGGAGGAAGAGGGAACTAAAAAAGCCATTGACATTGTCTCTTGCAAAGGCTTCAAACTGACATTCCATAAATATAGAGATTCTTCGAGATTGGGAAACAGGGGCATGGAAGTCATTTTGGGGCAATTACTAATCCCCAAATCAGAAAGAAGAGGAAATAAAGGTAGTCAGTTGTGAGACTGATCTTGTTGATGATCTGGTGAGGACGCAAATGTTGTTGTAACTAAATCCCTCCCCGTTCTCCCCCACCATCCCTTCAAATTAGGACATGCCTTTATTGTGAGTGACTTTAAAAATGGGAAGAACGGTGTTGATAAAGTTGTGGATGGAGCAGGCACCTCTTTATTCATATCATTATCGGATATGTACTCCAAATCATTCATCGTATCAACACTTAGAGATTTTAAAGATGGGAGATGAGACAATGGTGGCAGATATCGGCATCTCTTACAATTCTCTATCCTTAAATCAACAAGATTTATGAGAGAAGAGACCCAATTTGAAAATTTCACACCCTTGTACTGATACACTTCCAAATATTTGAGATTTTCGTGTGGTTGGGAGTCTTCTAATAACTTTACATCTTCATTGTTATCTACTTGATCTTGATGATACCATTTTAATATCAATTTTTCAAGATGTTGCTTCTCCCTTAAATTCACAACAATGGATTCTGAGTTAGATTCTTCCAACCGTTCCAAATGTGTGATCTCTAATGTTCCTCGCAGGTTTTTTAGGTCCTTCAATTCGCCTAATCCACCAATGTGGGAGGAGGTGCTCACAATGAATAATGGTAATGTTTGAAGTGAAGTCATTTGCCCTAATCCACAAGGCATATGACTCAAATTATCACAACCATGATTATAAAGATGTTTGAGGCTAACCAATTCTCTAAACTTTTTGGGTAATTCTTTAAGACCTTTACAATTATAAAGTTTTAGTACTTGCAAATTCAACAATGTAGCAATTGAGTTAGGGAGAGTTTCAATATCCTGATTAAAAGAAACATCAAGATACTTTAGATGTATTAAATTCCCTATAGAATTTGGTATTGATGTAATCTTCAATGCATGTAAATCTAATGCACGCAAGCTCTTGAAACTCAAAATAATTGTATTCAACATTGGCTCCTCCAAGGCACCGGAGTTCATCTCACTAAATGTCAGAAGAAATGAATATACCTTGACTGCTTTAACCAAAAACCTTAAAGATTCAATAAAAGATGACCCAATGTGAAATGGACATGATAAATGACGATTTTTTTCATTAACATTTTTGCCATCAAAACTAACAAGCCTACACTCCTCGCCTGCTACAGCTTTCGCAAGATCATGAATTAAATCATGCATCTTGTATCTTAAGCCTTTGTAAGTCTTTACTTCTTCAAAGAAGGACCTCCAAAGTAAATCCTTGAAATACTCATCACCAACATCCTCTAATTGTTGATTTTTGTTTGATGATTGGACAAACCCTTGTGCTATCCATAGTTGTATCACTGTTTCCTTATCCATCTCATAATCTTTGGGAAACAAAGAGCAATAAGTGAAACAACCCTTTAAATGTGATGGGAGATGATCATAACTCAACTTTAAAATTGGTAAAATTCCATTCACTTGAGTTACATTTGCTTCTATATTATTCTTCACAAATAACCACTCAGATTCTGTCTCCTTATAGTATAACACATGTCCTATGGACTTTATGGCAAGGGGTACACCTTGACATATTTTTACAATCTCCAATCCAATTTCCCTTAGGGTAGGATTATTGGTCACCTGCCCTTTGCTAAATGCCACTTTCTCAAATAAAAACCAAGATTGCTCTTCGGAGAGACCTTTGAGATTAATATATGATGAATCCGTGTGTGTAATCTTTGCAACCAATTTACTACGAGTGGTTATTACAATCTTACTTCCTTTCAAACCACCCATTAAAATATTTTTCAAGTTAAGCCATTTTTCACGATCTTCATTCCATATATCATCCAATACAAGTAAGTATTTTTTTCTATCAATTTTTTCACAAAGTTTAATTTGCAATTGATCCATTTCAAGATTTCTAGGTGCATCAACTATAGTAGATATTATTATCTTTTCAATAATACTTTTCAACTCAAAGACATCAGAAACACATACCCACAGTTTTAACTCAAAATTATTTTTGACTTTCTCATCATTGTAAACACATTGAGCAAGTGTAGTTTTCCCTAATCCCCCTATCCCCACAATGGGAATAACCGAAACATTCTCTTCTACATTAGAGTCCAATAATAGTTCTATGATAGCCTTTTTTTCCTCTTCCCTCCCAATAACTTCTTCTTCACGTACAAATGAGTGAGTTGGTTCCCTCGCTACTTTTGGCTCTACATGGTATTCTTTCAGGTGAAAGTTTTTCTTGTCTTCTGCTATCGCATTCAATTTTTGCCTTATCGCCTTTATTTTACGACTCATCTTATATCGAAAAGCAAGTGGGTTTGAAAATGAAAAGCAAGTGCGTACCTCTTTAGCAACTTTATTCTTACTCACCATGCTTCGCCTTGTAGCTTCAGTTGAGAACTCGTTCAACAAGTCATCTGCATCATAAACTGCATCGTTGAGCTTTTCGAGCCAGTCCTTGACTTGATGGTTACGATTCTGCTGCTCCGCTGCATCCTGAAGTACAGCTTGGATTGTGGAAACAGTGTTCTTGATTTTTTCAAGCTCATCTTTGACACCCCAGAGTGATCCAATCTCTTGGAAAGTCTGAGAGCCCAAATTTTCAATCATTTTCTGTGCAAGACCAAATAGGATTGCTTCCGCCATTTTTTTCTTAGTAAGCAAAAGGAAAGCTGGAACTGAAAGAGCAAGGGGAAAGCTAGAGAGGGTTGGCCTGAAGTGATGAAGTGTGAGTGAAAGTAATGATCCAGTAAAGGAGGACCGTGTTTTAATGTGTACGAATGTCATCGATGTCATTACTCATTAGTTTTCTTTTGTCATTTTCTTGGTACAATCATAAACGTCAGTGTGACTAAAAGATTCCATTTATTTTACTAAAAAATTTAAGGCTTATTTGATAGTCCTACTTAGTAATATTTTTCACATTTTAAACATACTTATACACATTTTCATATATATTTTCACCTACATGTATATCAAAAATACTCAAACAACATTACTCAAACTCCTCTACCAAACACTCTCTTACTTTTTCTATTTTATACCTTCACTTTTACAAAACATTCACATCAATTTATCTATTATACACACTTTTTTTATTAAAATAATATTGCTCCTCCATTTTTCTATTATTTTCCACCTAACCCCCCTTCTTTTTTCTCTGAGTCATAATACAGTCCCTTCTTCCGTCCTTATCTTTATCTCTGCCTCTCTTTCTTCTTCTTCTTCTTCTTCTTCTTCTTCTTCTTTTAAATCTTTTTCTTTCCTCTTCTTCTGCCTAAAATATTCCGTCTATTTTACACAGAAAAAAAAAAAACTTATTTTTTTTTAATTTATATCATCACTTTACACTCCATTCTTCGGTCCTTATCTCTATCTCCACCTCTCCTTCTTCTCTTTCTTTCTTTCTTTTTTTTTTTTTTTTTTTTTTTGAGAATCTTTTTCTTTCCTCTTCTTCTGTCTAAAAGATTCAGTCTATTTTACACAAAAAATTTACTTTTCTATTTTATACCATCACTTTTACAAAACAATCTACATCAATTTATCTATTATACACGATTTTCTTATTAAAATAATATTTCTCCTCTCTTTTTCTATTATTTCCCACCTACCCCCACCTAACCCCTCCCTTCTTTTTCCTCTGTGTCATAATACACTCATTTCTTCAGTCCTTATCTCTATCACCGCCTCTCTTTCTTCTCCTTCTTCTTTTTTTTTTTTTTTTAAGAATCTTTTTCTTTCCTCTTTTTCTGTCTAAAAGATTCTGTCTATTTTAGACAAAAAAAACTTATTTTTTTCTATTTTACACCATCACTTTTACAAAACATCCACATCAATTTATCTATTATATACACTTTTTTTTATTAAAATTGTTAGTGTATAGATTTGGTTAGATTAGCCCATTGGACTTAGCCCAGTATACCTTACTTGTATTGCACTCATATTACTTGTACTGCACACATTTCTAGCCTATATAACGCTCTCTTTTGTACATTATTTGACATACATCAATATACAGACTATTCAGTCTTTCTCTCATTTTATATTGTTAACAAAAATAATATTTCTCCTCCCTTTTTCTATTATTTCCCACCTACCCCCACCTAACCCCCTCTTCTTTTTTCTCTTAGTCATAATACACTCCCTTCTTCAATCCTTATCCCTATCTCCGCCTCTCTTTCTTCTCCTTCTTCTTTCTGTTTTTTTTTTTTTTTTGAGAATTTTTTCTTTCCTCTTCTTTTGTCTAAAAAGATTTCATCTATTTTAACCAAAAAAAAAAAATTTACTTTTTCTATTTTATACCATCATTTTTACAAAACATCTACATTAGTTTATCTATTATACACAATTTTTTTTATTAAAATAATATTTCTCCTCCCTTTTTCTATTATTTTCCACCTACCCCCACCTTACCCTCCCCCTTCTTTTTTCTCTGAGTCATAATACACTCCCTTCTTAAGTCCTTATCTCTATCTCCGCCTCTCTTTTTTCTCCTCCTTTTTTTTTTTTTTTTTTTTTTGAGAATCTTTTTATTCCCTCTTCTTCTTTTACAATTTGAGTTGAGTTTTATACTTTTATTATAGATGATGACTTTGGGTTGGGTTTGATTAAGGGCAGTGATTTTGGGCGGAGAAAGCAAAATTTTGGTTTGGGTTTTTCTTCCTCTTCTTCATCTTCTTCTTCTTCTGCTGCTGCGCTGTGTTGTTGTAGACGTTGGGGAAGCTGCTGGTTGTTGTAGACGTAGAGGAAGAGAAATAGTTTGATAGAGGAGAGAGAATAAAAAATAAAAAAATCATTTGCACCTGAACAATAACCGTGTATATATGCACAATTACTGTTTATTTGCAAGAACATGTATGTTTGCACATTTTTACAAAGATTGATGTTGATGTTTTTTTTGGGTTAAAATATGCAAAATTGAGCACTTTTTGCATTTTACACATTTTTGCAACCACTGATGTGATTGCTCTAAGGCTCCTAAATAAAAGAAGGCCTCCACTTGTAAAAAAAATTATATATATAATATATTTATCTGTATATTTTAATTAAAAAAAAAATTTAAACACTTATTTTATTGGTCAATAAAACGCATTAAAAAGGATTTTATTAAAAAATAATTATAAAATTCAAACTATATTATTAGTTAGGCAAAGTTTGAAACAAATTTCATTTTTAACAAATCGAGTACAGAGGACTCGATTTTGCTATAAGAAAATCGAGTGTTAGACACTTGATTTCCAAGTGAGTATGAAAATCAAGTGTAAGACACTCGATTTCCAAGTGCAAGTTCAAAGAGAACTCAAATTGTTAGAAATCAAATATATTTAAAACGTTGCCTAATTAATAATATAGATAGAATTTTATAATTATTTTTTAATAAAATCCCATTAAAAATGCCCAATTGTACTCTAAAATGCAGAAAATTAAATCGAGGAAAAACAAAAATAGCAAGATAAAGGCAGTGCTTATGAAATGCTATTGTCCTCGTAAGTTGTACATCTTCCATTCCATGAAAACCGTCAGATGGTCTTCAAAAGTGATTGGAGCGCATATCAAGGTCCATCTAACAGTGCCAAAAGCATTCAGGACCTGGATTGATTTGAACAAGGTAGTCTATTCTATTAGCCATAGGATGATAGAGTATAGGCTGGAGGCTGGACATCTCGAATTCACTCTCGTGCAATAGCTAGGGTATTGCACGGGGTGCAATAGCTTTAATATCAGCCATGGATTAAATCTAATGCTCAGAAAATTGACACGTTATATCTCCACGTTGGCAATCCGCGTGCTTCAATTTATCTCCTATCTCTTTTTCTCTTTTCACTTCAGCAATTCAGCTTTCCCAAATTTGAATTTCAAAAAAAAAAAAAAAAAAAAAAAAAAAAAAAAAAAAAAAAAAAAAAAACTCTCTTGGAGACTATAAATCCATGGCCGAATCTCAATGGGCCTCAACTCATCCCACACCACCACCACCATTGGCGATGCTTCCCGGTCTAGTCTTCTCCTCTTTCAAGGTTTTCTCGAAGCTCTCTCTCTTCTCATTGCACCCACACCACTACCGTTGGCGGTGCTTATTACTGGTGTCACCACCACTGTTGGCTACCGGGTTTCCCTCTCTCCCTCTCAAATTTATTTTCTCTTTTATTTTTGTTTTTGTTCCAGTTTTAATTATTTTGATGACTAGAGCTGTATGATTTTGTGATTGTAATCAGTTAAACTTCAAGGTTCTAAGTATAATCAGTCACAAAATCATACAGCTCTAGTCATCAAAATAATTAAAACTGGAACAAAAACAAAAATAAAAGAGAATAAATTTAAGAGGGAGAGAAGGAAACCCGGTAACCAACAGTGGTGGTGACACCGAAAATAAGCACCGCCAACGGCATTGGTGTGGGTGCAATGAGAAGAGAGAGAGCTTCGAGAAAACCTTGAAAGAGGAGAAGACTAGACCGGGAAGCATCGCCAATGGTGTTGGTGGTGTGGGATGAGTTGAGGCCCACTGAGATTCGGCCATGGATTTATAGTCTCCAAGAGAGATTTTTTTTTTTTTTTTTTTTTTTTTTGAAATTCAAATTTGGGAAAGCTGAATTGCTGAAGTGAAAAGAGAAAAAGAGATAGGAGAGAAATTGAAGCACGCAGATTGCCAGCGCAGAGATATAACGTGTCAATTTTCTGAGCATTAGGTTTAATCCATGGCTGATATTAAAGCTATTGCACCCTGTGCAATACCCTAGCTATTGCACGAGATGTGAATCCGGACATCTCACATTTGCTGACTAGTGATCTGCACTGCTGCACAGGCGCACAGCAGCAGGTTGCACGTTGCACAACTGTGCAATGCAGCCATAGTTATACAACACGATTTCTCACTTTTTAGTTTTTATTATTTTTTTTAATTTTTATTTTTATTTGAACACGATTTCTCACTTTATCAAAATAACATTTTATTAAAAATGCTATTTTGTTACACCAAAACCTTACTTTATTATTTTACCACGTCATTTTAAAACATTCCATTTATCTGATGTTTTATTATTCAATTCAGAGGCTCTTCTATTTTTTTGAGTAAAAATTAATAATTTACCTCTATTATAATTTAGAAATATATATTTTTTAATTTTTTAAACAAATAAAAAGGATTATTGTAGGGAAAATACTTTTTTTTTTTTTTTTAGAAACGTAGGGAAAAGACTTAGTTGTAAGAAATTATTATTAACGGAAGAAATGGGTTTATTTGACCATCGAAGAAGTCCATTGTGAATTCCAATTGAGAAGATAAAAATCAAACCCACAAAAGTTACATGAGAATTAATTGGATTTTATAGATCTAATGGTGAACTTCACTCATGAAAAAAAATGAGGACTTATAAATAAGGAGGAATCTCATTAGGTGAAGAGAACAAATATTGCATACCTTCTTTTAGAGAATAAAGCTAGTTGTATGAACAGTTTTTTTGAACATGCTCCAAAACCAATTTTTTTCAAGACGTTGGAAGAAAGTTAAGTGACGGTAGAAGCACTTTTTCCTCAATCTAATAGGTGGGAGAGAAACGTTAAGTGTTGGAAATAACTGTATTTGGGAAGGAGTAGATGGTGGTGGTTTTATTTGTGTTCGTGGGATGAAAAGATTTTTTATTTTTTAGAAATAGGAGAGAAGTTTGAATCTATTTAGGACTCTAGTGGGAAGTTATACAGAGAATTATCTGGTAGTTTTTTTAGTCTTTTAATTTGAATTTACCTATTGTTAGTGAGTTTACATAGAAAATAATTTTTAAGAAACTACCCTAAAGGATTTGAAATGGAGTAGACTGTTGGTTTAGTATTTGCTACTTTTTAGGAAAAAAATGTATCAAACATGCATGAGATATATTTAAAGAGGAATGATAATTAAATAGAGTTTGCTAATTTTTAGGAAAAAAATTTCCGTGGTAGTTTTTTTTTTTTTTTTTTTTTTTGAATTACTTTGAATTACAATTTTAACCTCATTTTTTATTTTTTAAGAATAAGGGTTATCTAATTAGATTAGGGGTATTTTTAACAGTAAAAATAGCAATAACTAACTTTTCGAATCCATACAGATATTAACTCCTCCTACCATCATCATCATCATCAAACACACCAACAACAGCGGCAACAATGCACAACCACCATTGTCGCAAAAACGGCCACCAACAACCACTGCTGCAACAACATCAACAACCACCACTAGCATAAACCCACATCCACCAACGCCAACTAAAAAAAAAAACACAAAACTGAAAAAATAAATCCACAACAACCCGCCACATTCACAAACCTCAAAACCCATCCTAAATCAAACAAACCCATAACCACCACTGCTGCAACAACACCGACAGCCACCACCAGCATAAACCCACATCCACCAACACCACCTTAAAAAAAAAAAATTAAAAAAAAAGAAAAAGAAAAGGGAAAGAGCACGTACATATCAATTGGGCATATTTTAAGTAAAGAATTGATACCTGGAAAATGAACACGGACTAGCTATATACAGTAGTGATGAGGCCAAATCAGGGCTGTTTAATAAAATTTGAAGCCTAAAGAGACAAAGAGGCGCAAAGAAAGTGATAGAAAAAAGAAAAAAGGAAAACAATGAGAGAAAAAAGAAAAAAGAAAAAAAATAGAAGTGAAGCTTCTGGAGAAAGAAGAATAAAAGAGGAAAAGAGAGTGACAGAGATGAAGGAGTGGTGGAGAAAGAAAGAAGAAAAAGAAAAAGAAAGAGAGAGAAGACAGAAAGTCATAAAGGATGAAAAAGAAAATGAATAAAAAACTATACATATTTTGAGCAAAATTTAGATACAGTAAATTAGATACACTACCTTAGTTACCTCTTTTAAAATTAAATCACCTGTTCACTTACTTAACAGTGATATTGCCGTTTACTTAACAGTGATATTGTCGTTTCCTTCTCCGTTTATTTCTTTTCCTTCTTCTTTTTTCCCCTGTTTCAGACTAAAGCATTCCAAAGACTTCCCACGAGAAAACTGAAAACCCCAAAACCCCAAGCTCCTACCGTTCTCTCTCTCCCTCTCTGTTCTTCTCTTTCTCTCTTTCTTTCCTTCTCTCTCAGTCAGATTAGATGAAATAAACGAATCCAGCTCTGAATTCTCTATCTCACTCTGTTTTCGTAGATTGATTGGCTGGCCCTAAGAAAATTCGTTGGTATGTATTGGCTAAATCTCATTATAGATTTTCAATTCTAGTTGCTGGGTTTGTGTTATTTTGAGGTTTGGTAGAGTTTTTCTTTGTTGATTATGATCTGGGTATCAATTTTTGTTATTGAGTCTGTGTTATTATTGCTTTGGTTTGTTTTGATTTAGGTTTTCAATTATAGTTGCTAAGTTTGAGTTATTTTGAGGTTTGGAAGAGTTTTCCTTTGGCTATTTCTGATGAAGGTGTCAATTTTGGTTAGTGGGTTTGTCTTACTTTAGACTTCGGTACAGACACAAAATTCAGCTTAAGAGAGTAATTATCTAGCAAAACATGTTCTTCTATTCTTTAGATTTCAGACCTTTAGAGTGCACCTTATCATCCTTGAAATTTTTTTGAGGTAGGCCTGTGGGCCTGTGTCTAGTTGTGCTGTGTGCTTTTGTTTTGTGTATTGCCTATAGTTTACAGACTCCTTGTAGTTCACTTTTTTTTAATCTACCAAAGAGAGAGATAGACAGACAAACAGAAGAATGCATGTATACAAAGAAAACAGTCTACACACAAGGAAAAGAATGGTGAGTAATCATGGAGATATGATCATCAATATTCTGTTTTTCTCATCCTACAGGCTGTTCTTGGTCTCTCAAGTGGAGCAGGTGACACTTTTAGTTCTGTTCTATCAATTTCATTGTTAGCGAAAAGCCTTAGTGTTTGTAATTGTCCTTTCGTCTCCAACTCCAGAAGAATTTATGGAAAGTGAGCATCCAATTTCTAAGCATTATGAGCTTTATAATTGAGGAATAAAAGATGTATTCAGAGTTTAGACCATATAATAACTAATGTGTCTTTAGCCACCCAACAAGGAAAAAGAGGGTGAAAATTGGAAACATAGTCTGTTGTGCATGCGTGCGCACGTGTGTTCTTTTTCTTTTTTACTTTGTGGCTGCAAAAACATTAGTAAAAAAAAATGTGGATTGTGTCTATGTTGGTTGTCATGTTAACAACTTTTTGCCTGCAGAAAAGGTTATTGGGTTGTAGCTGGGAAAAAGATTTCCATACCACAAGTTGCTGTAAGAAAGTGAAGTTCTGGTAATGCCAAGGATTATTTATTGAAGTTCTTGCCTTGCGGCTAGCTAGTATGTTACTTCATTTAGGTAGTAAGTGGAGACATAAATACATATTTGATTGTTCTAACTAGCATTCTACATTTATTGTCTCCTTTAAGGAGCTTTTAACAGCATTATGTGAAGGCCAATGTACGTGAAGAACATAAATATTTGTACATTATATCTGCATGCTTCTTAGTGCCACCTTTTGACAATTTTTGTTAATATTTCTCATTTTGCCTTGGTTCTGACTTGTGCATAGGCAGACAGATTGGCAAAGGTTGCCACTTCAAGATTTATGAGGGATGCATCTCAAGGATTGACCATTCATTCCGAGTCTATTAAAGCCTGCCCAAAAAATCTATTCTTATTCACCAAAATGAGTTGATCGAGTTCATTAATCGGACTGATCCTGTTATATCTCCTCACTGATTGGAAAGAATATCTTAGTATCAAGATGCATCAGTGTTAAGCCCAGTAGGAGAACTGAAAGAAACAATTATAATATCCAAAAATATATGCACTGTATGGACGAAAGATTTATACAACATGGAGACATAAAGTGATTTGCAGCTCAACCATTTCAAACGGCAGAAAGACGTGTTAGATTGAATAGGCAGTAGGACTTAAGATTTTGAATACATTCAAATTATTTTGTTCAATTGCAAGTTATTGAAAAATTGCACAATAAGCATTGTATTTAATTAGTGAATTCTGTTTTTACTTTAGTGTACTCTCTTTTGCAATATGCCATGTGATATTTGTAATGTGAGTTCACAATAATAAAACACTGTTTACTTCATTTTATTATCAAAACTAAGTTTTTTTTTTTTTTTTTTTTTTTTTTTTTTTTTTTTTTTTGAGTTATAAGTGGGGCATTTAAGCCAATTCATTTGAATTTATTGTGACTTTTGGCTCTATGTTCACCACAGGTTGCCTCATCCTTTATAAAAAGAGTCCACTAGCCTTCATTTGCCTGCACTTAAAGAAAATAGTGGGAACTAAGAGCTATGTGTATAGATGTGCAGTACATTTGTGTGGAAGTGCATATTTTTGTATATGAGAATAATTTTCTGTGATGTGAAATGATATTGTTAGTTTAGTATTGGCTGGACATGTTGTGCAGAGTGCAGAAATCCAGCAGTACCTAGTGCAGAGAGAAAAACAGCAGTACCCTATTGCATTCAACAGTAGGACCTAACACTGTGTATCAAGAAAAATATGGTAGCGCTTGAAGTATGGGCAAAAACAATTCAAGTTTGAGATGATTGTAATAAATAAAGTAAAATAAAAACAGTTCAAATAATCAAAAGGCCAGTAGTGAATTTGGACCAGAAAAAGTATCCAATATTAACGTAGTTACACCTGATAAGTTATAACAATAAAAGTACCCAAAACACGCATCAGTAAATAAACTGATACACGACAACAAAACAAAGTAAACAAATTATTGATCACATGCTACAGAACAGAGTGGTTTGCCACACTCCTTGTCCATGCCAAAAAATATTGAAGGAAATATACCTATTGAAATCCAACTTAATTGGTCTTAGGTGTCTATGTTTCCCTAGGTTATCAATTAAGTAGAGTAGTGTATGTGTTTGTTTTGACACTTTAATGATCTAAAATCTGGTTTATTTGATGGAAAACCAAATTGTGCAAGTATCTTTGTTAGTGGCTTTGTAATGAGAGGGTTGTGCATTTGTCTTCTTAGGTTCTAATTAATTGGAGTAATACATGTGTTTTTGTCACATTTTTGAGCCTATAGAGTAAAAATATTTCATTTAAAGTCATAGTATCAAGAAATACGTAAATGTATGTAATTATTTGGCCTAATTAAACAACCATGTGATGCATCAGTAAGTATTGGGCTATTGATGTGGTTTATATATTGTTCATACAATTAACAACTCAGATGTACGGTTTATTTATTTATTTTTCAAAATTTTTTATGTTGAAGTATTGATGAGTTTAGTTTTTGCAGATAAGCAAGGCACTTGTTGGAGCTGACAGAAAAGATCTGATGAGGAAGTTGCCAAAATTTATATATGATGAGAAGAAAGCTTTGGAGGTGAGAAGCTGTTCCTGCATTTGCAATCCTTTAAATTATTCATTATGTGTGTATTCATGTTTGTTAATGTGTTCAGTTTTGAAAGTAAAGTCTTTTTGGTTACAAATAAAGGCCTAGTTATGGTTGGTTGTCATAAGACAAACAAGAAAAATATAATGGTTCGTATGTATAAGTAAGCTTTATGAATTGTGCTTCAAGAAAAAAAATAAAAAAAAGAAACATTGTACAAATTGTTTGTGTTAACTTGTATTTTCATCATCTTTTAAATATTATTGATATTGTTTTAGTTATAATTTTTTTTTAAAAAATGTTTGCAATGCATTGGTGGTGTGATGACTACAAAGGACCCGCAAAATATTAACGGAGAAGATTGCTCAGTTGAATTCAGCCATAGACGATGTTTCTGCTCAGCTTCATGGAGATGATGCCCCTAATGGAGCTGCAGTGAATTTAGATGAAGTTGGAGCTTTCAATGTAACAAAATATTTGTTGTAATTGCCATATAAACCATCACTACTTACGTGTGATTAGTACTGGAAAAACAATGTTTTGAATCCTTTATCCCTTTTAATTTTCTATTCGGTTAATAAATTCAGGTTGATTGTACTTATATAAAAAATTTACTAGAAATTATAGCAAAATATGATTTGTTTCACAGTAATTTTCTCTTAGTAGTAATTATTTATATTTAGGTACTAATTGTTCTCTCATATGGTATTCTCACATTCCTATAATAGGGTCCTATGGATTTTTTTTTTTTTCACACAATCAATAGCAAATTTTCCACCTGAGGTTGCACACTTGAGCTTATGAATAGTGCAATGGTTTTAACTCTCTCTCTTTCCTTTTTCTTGTTTTGTATTAAAATAAAATTTCAAAGAATCCTTAGCTGCTAGTGCTTAACTTCAATTCAAGATGCATTCTATTTGTTGTTGACGAATTTCCAATAATAATTTGATTTTTAACTTTTGGCTTTGAAAGGATCGGTCATACAACAAAAAAATTGAAGCATGACCATTCACAATTAAGGAGCATCTGTGGTATCTACTGTAAATTTGTTGTGGCTGGCATCATTTCACCTCATATTACTTATCTTAAAGAATGTAAAATTGCTGCATAAGTAATATATAACTGTGCTAGTTTCTCCAAGCTATGGCCTTTGATTTTGTTAGCAATAAATATGTTAGGATGGCTTGAAGTATCTTATAAATCTTTAAGAAACTAATCTTTAATTGCTTTAGTGACTCCACATCAGTCATCACAAAGTACTTATATAAAAGGCACAACCAGAGCGCATAAAAGCTAATAATTTCTTCTCAAAGACAAGCTAATAATTATGGTTCTCAAAGACAACAAAAATTCATTGAAATTTTTATCCACAACCAAATGAACAAAACCCAAAACAAAAAGGCTTTATAGCTTAGCTAAATTAACTTCACAATATAAACATGTGATTTCAGTGTTTCAAGAAAGCCGAAATAGCTACATCTTGATTTTGATCCCAACTAAAATAGATATGAGTCATGTTCTTTATATCTAAAATTTCATGAACAATTTCTCCAAAAAAAAAAAAAAAATCATAAACAAAGCCAGCTTCATGTTCTTCACTAATCCCTCCAGCACCCACATTTTCTCACTCTCAATGATCAAAAGAAGAATAACATACCTATAATCATGCCATTCAACCTGACAAAAAAACAAAAGAGTGATTTCATTGATAAACATATATCAAAATTTCCAAAAACTTGATCTAGCAGTAAAGAAACTTGATAAATGATAATAAGACCAAAAAAATTTCCTATCATGCATTACTTTAATGGTAATAACCGCTGATCACCACCATCACATCCATTTACAACTAATCCAATCGCCTTGAAGGACTCGAAACTTTTATGGGAACAGCTAAAACATAAAAATTAGATCAAGCAGGATTCGTTTGCTTCACAGTGAGTAGCTTGAAAGTCACAAGCTTGAGCTATTTGTATCAAGCCTTTTTGCCACACTAAACTCCAAGCCATAATTCAGCTAAAACTACCCAAATACTCACAAGTTGATCATGATAATGGAATTGTACCCAAATACCGCCCATGAATTTAGCTACAAGAAAGCATGTCTCTAGTAAAAAAAGAACTTTATTTTTTCTATGCAAGAAGTAGTGCTGCAAGTTTGCTTACACTTTGGAAACAAACAAGAGAGTCCCAAAAATCAACCAATATCTAATAAGCTATGATAAATCCTAAAGCCCCCATATCTGCTAATTGCTAAGGAGTATAACCAAATCATAAGTAGAGCTAACCTTATAGCACTTTGACACCTGTTCTCACCATTGTTTCAAATGAAGCTAATTTGATCAAATTCAACAAACTATTCTTTTCAATTATAGCCAATGGCCTTTTGACCACTGTTTACAAATCAGATTTTTCATGAAAGACATAAAACAAGCACAAAATAAAAATTCAACCTTTAGCCAACTAAAAACACATTTTGAAGAAATAACACTTTGGAAACAAACAAGACAGTCCCAAAAAACAACCAATTATTCAACTAGTATGTACTAGAACAAGATAAATCCTAAAGCCTCCGTATCAATCTAAGATATCAGCTAACTGCTAAGGAGTACAATCAGATCATAAGTATAGCTAACCCAATGGCACTTCACAGCTCCCTGTATGAGGGAGTTTGACCATCACATCTCACCAGTCTTTCAAATAGATCTACTTTGATCAAATTCAACAAAACTATTCGGCTCAATTATTACCAATGACATATCAAATTAAAGACTTACAAGACAAGCACAAAATAAAAATTTGATCTTTAACCAACTAAAACAAGTTTCAAATCCCATCATTTTGTTATATTTCTCCATCTTTCTCCTTCCATATATGTTTATCAAAAGCAAGATATCATATATCCACAATGATTGCATGCCATGCAACTAATCCAAATCTTTATACCTATTTTCATGAATTACGATTCAAAATATAATCATTTAAAGGCTAAGATAAATTCGTTCTTACATTAAACAAGCAGCTAGACTATAAACACTTAAGCTCATCATACTGTCATACACATGAAAAAAAAAAAATTATCAAAAAATTATCAAAAGAAAACGAAATCCTAATACAATACTAAAAATTAAAAAATCTTCTTTTTTGTTGAGAAAATTAAAAGAACGAAAAATAAAAGAGAGAGACAGAGGAACTTTATCGGAACCGCCCCCGGAATTGGTGGAGCGGAACACGGTAGCTGCTAGCTGTAGCCATGGAGATTGAGCATCAACTTCTCTCTTACCCGATTTTATCCAAACCCTAACCCTTACTTTCTCTGATCTGGGTCTGAAAAGCATCAAATTCTCACTTAAACACCCGATTCTCTCCAAACCCCAACCCTTACTCTCTCTGATCTGGGTCTCTGATATGGTGAGTTACTGTTTACTGTTTTTTCTTTGTTTTTGCTTATGGGTCTGAGTTGGGTATGCGGGAAGCGGTGACGACGGGGTTGAGAGAGAGGCAGAGAGCAAGCGTGGAGGTGGAGAGACTGGTGGAGGCGCAGTCGGGGTTGAGAGGGTGGAGCGCTAGGGAGAGTGAGGGAGAAACTCGGTTGAAGTGAGAGAGAGGAGAGGAGAGGTCTCGGAGAGTTTTAGTGAAGTTCAAATTGGGATACTGAAATGAAACAACAGTGAGCACACGGATTGCCGGCTGGACTGATGAGGTGTCAAGTAAATGAGTCATTAGATTAAGTGGATGGCTGGGATTTGTGGTATTGCACGGTAGGTATTGCACGGGATATGAATCCGAGAAGAGATAGATCTGAAGGCAGAAAGCAGAATAGAGAAACGCAGAAAGCAAAGGGAGCCCTACTGCATCTGCATCTGCTGCCACTAATCCACTGTTGAGTTGTAATTGTGAGTGGATGTGGATCCATGCCTGCTAGTCTAGACTAGTGTCCTCCTCCAATACCCGATTGCTTGACACGTAGCAGCTCCATCATCATGATGAAGCACTTGTTAATTGTAATTGCACTTTGTTGCTATGCAATTACTCCAGTTATTCCATCTCCATCTCCATCTCTATCTCTATTTCCATCTCCTTCTCAGCCCCACAACTCCACTTCTTATCCCCCTCCCGTTACATTAGTCCCCAATATGGTGGTATGATCTCTCTTTTTCCCTAACTTTCTTTTTATTTTATTTTATTTTTTATTTTTTAATGTTCAATGGACGTAATTGCGCTTGGTCTATGTCTAGCTCTAATTTGTGTCATTCTTCAACTTCAATTTAATTTGCATTTCCGACATATGCCAAAAGTCAACGTTGCTATTTTTCCTTTTTATTCATTGATGATATATTAGTATTTCAGTCCATTATTAATTTTAGCTCTTTTGATTATTCGTCTATATATTATTTCATCAACAAACAAACTTGTTCTCTATCAAAAAAAAAAAAAAAAAACAAACTTGTTCCTTCTACTCTTGCACCACCTCAACTTTCAGATTTATCGCATCCTTATCTTCAATTATGATAATGATTTTGATAGTTCTGGAGAATTTTAGTACAATAAGCCTGTTTCTTAAAATCTGGCATTCATGTTTGTGAATACCTCAGCAAAATATCTCTGTTATGGATATTAATTTTTATTAAAAAAAAAAAAAAAAAAAAGACAGTTGATTAATCTCATCATTTGAGAACATGTTAGACATACATTTTTTCATCATATTCAAATGAAATATATGATATATCACTAAATGAAGACCCGGAAATGACTTAAAATGTGCTCATGGCCACACGGACTTTTTTTTGGTATAATATACTGAAATATCTTGTAGACGTGTATAGTGCTGAAGGCTTTATTAAGGCTTACTTGAATTGAGTTCACTTGAATTTTCAAATTTCACCACATTAATAAGTTTTCAAAATATGTCGCTCTATGCTAACCTGGAAATCACCAATGCTTTAAGTACTTACTGTGGTGCTAAACTCCATTTGTTTTTGCACCCTAACTTAAATAAAAAAGGTGAGAACCTATAAAAAAAATCTGGAAAGTGTTCCATCAGAAAGTACAGGTACATTTGGATAGTTTCACATTCAGGTAACGCCTGTTAAACTATAAGGCAAAGTACAGGTACAGCTGCTTGTCTACCACATTCTCTTATAGATTGATCTTGTGTTGTTTGATCAGGACAGTAAGAAGAATGGTGAGTGTCCAGAAAAGATTAATGAAGTTGCATCCCTTAGATGTGCATTTGAGTTATTTGATGCCAACTTCTTCAACGATAAAAAGGTGACTTTGTATAACTTGTAAATTATACTGGTGTTTTGGTGTTGCTTTATATATGTAAATTACAAAACAATCCATGTTGTTATGGTAATTTTAACATTAACTCAGACAAGTATCTAAAGTCTCTATCTAATTTAGATTCTGGAGATTGTCAAGGGAGTGAAAGAGCTCAATATCCCTATTATCAGAGCTAATCGGAAATTAGTTGCTTCAGTTAATGGAGGGCTGCATAATCCATCTGCTTTGGTGTTCAATCCTGAGTGGAGCAGGGAGCAACCACAAAGCATAGGCAAAAGATTTCATTACCCTTCTCTCATTGGCACTAAGAGACCAAAAAATGAAGAAGATATTGCTTTCATGAGTGTAAGTCTGTTGCCGCCATGCTCCTCTCTCTAGGTCTCCCCTGCTTCCTAATGAGTTTAATTCATCTTATGATCTTATGCTTATCTTCAGCCAATGTCTTGATTTAACAATACTAAATAGATTTAAATTCTATGAGGACTCCATATAAAATCCCTTAGGACCCTTAAACCGGCCAATTGTATTTTTCACATAAGATTTTTTTATTTTTTATTTTATTTTTTATTTTTAACTCCACATATAAACAGTCCTAATAGAAAAATATTAACCACTGTAGGTTGCTTCTTGGAGACCATCTAAGCCCTTTTGGACTATGACCTGGCAAAATCTAAAAATGGGATTGTGACCAAATTTAAACCATGTGGATTATTTTTAGGCTCAAAATGAAGTTTAGAGAGGAGATTCTTTTTTTTTTTTTTTTTTTTTTCATTTCCCCCTGTTTTTGTATCTTTTATTTCAGTAAAAATCACCTAGATAAATTAGTTTTAAACATGAAAAACAAGTCTTATAATATTTGTAGAAAATAGAGAAAAATGAAATAGGCAATCAAACCCTGTGTCCTTTTTTTCCCTTTTAACATGGAATTTGATAATTATGGTAGTTAATTGGTTTCTTTTAGGATTGT
Organism: Quercus gilva; assembly: GCA_023621385.1. Classification (NCBI taxonomy): domain Eukaryota; kingdom Viridiplantae; phylum Streptophyta; class Magnoliopsida; order Fagales; family Fagaceae; genus Quercus; species Quercus gilva. The sequence goes on from CM042481.1 coordinate 67,854,922, forward strand.
CCTGCTACATGGAGCTACTCATTCTTTTTCTTTTTCTTTTTTAAATGAAAAATTAATGCGGCAAGATGTAATTAGATGATGTAAATAGGGGGTTTTATCTAAAATGCTAAATTGTAAATCCTGAAAGATATTCTAAGAAATCAATTCCATTTTGGCACACCAAAAGCAATAGTTTTAATCTACCAAAAATTATGAAAAGTAAAGTAATCGACTCTGTTAATCTACAAATCTTAGCCAAACCATTCAATCTCTTATGTCAGTTGGTGCAATTGAATAAACACTCATACTTTTCTAAATTTTGAATAACCTTAAGTTTTTGAAATTTTTGGATTGCTCCCACTCAAATGTATATGCTCTACCATGCTGCTTTTGTCTCATTTATAATTTTTTGTTGCCTGTTGTTCAGGTTCTTGAATTAGGGGAACTGATTAAGACAAAACAAATTACTTCAGAGGAGCTTACTCGCATTTTCTTGCAGAGGTTGAAAAGGTAGTAGTGAGCAGAAAACACCCCTGGTTTCTTTATTTTCATATTGTAATATTTAAGATCTTTGTCTAATAAGACATTGTGAAAATACACCAGGTACAATCATGTTCTTGAAGCTGTGGTCTCTTATACTGAAGAACTAGCATATAAGCAAGCGAAACATGCTGATGAGTTGCTTGCCCGAGGGGTGTATTTGGGTATACATCTTCTTTTCAATTATTGCAACATACCATCACCCTAATAGAATGATATAACAATTTCTTAGGTTGTTTATTGGGTGGTAAGGGTCAGGGATGTGCTGTTTACCTTAATGGCATGTAAATTCTCCCTTATATTCTTAGAGCGTGCCAGCCAAATGATCTGGGATTTTTTTGTTGATAGAGTAAAAGACTAAAAGGTCACCTATCGGCTATTGGTTTGATGTTCTACCACTGTACTGCTAAATTGTAGATGCTGGTTCCTTCATTATCTTTGTGAAAGTCCCCATAATTCAAGCCAGCTTTTTCAATTGAACTGGATAACATGTGCGTTTGGATGTAGCTTTTTGCTTTAATCTTATTTGCTTATTTGCTAAAAGTTGGTTAAAAGTATAACTAAAAAGCTAAAAGAAAAAGCTCTTGCCAAACAGACACAGATCATGTAATTATACACCTGTACGTTTATCTTCTAAATGTATGCAATATCCTTTTTAATAATTTAGGTCCAGTGTGTGCCAATGAGCTCTACCTCAAACAGCATCCCCCCACCCTCATCCCTGCTTCCCAGAAGAAGAAACCAAAAAAAAGAGGAAAGGATTGATGGTAAGTGCATGGAATCGAAACTGATGAGTGCATATGTAAACTTCAATCAGAAGATAAATAAATAAAAAATAATTTAGGGTAAGTATCTTGCATGTATAGGGAGGGGGATGCAGCAAAGAAGCAGCAACCTACTGGAACAACTAATGATATTTTAAAGAAGGCTCCGTTTTTATGGAATATCACCTTATTTTGAAAATGCCAATTTCTGATTTTTTTTTTTTTTTTGGATCTCTCCATTTAATTTTGGTTATGCTTTCTTGTGCTTGAGGTCCTCTCCATGGAATCCCTTATGGGTTGAAGGATATAATTTCAGTACCCCATTACAAAACAACTTGGGGTTCAAAAACTTTTAAAGATCAAGTTATTGACATTGAAGCTTGGGTATACAAGAGGTATTGAGCATGTTTTAAAATGTAAAATTTTCAACTAGAAAGTAAATCTTAAGTTTTATTTTGCTTGCGGAGCTATGACTCCGTTTAATATAGGTTGAAGGCTGCAGGGGCGGTTCTTGTTGCAAAGCTTGTTGCTGGATCTCTGGCATATGATGACATCTGGTATGGCGGTAGGACAAGGAACCCATGGAACATTGAGGAATTTACAACGGGTTCATCAGCTGGGCCTGCTGCATGCACATCAGCTGGTATAGTTTAAATTTTGATTTGTTAAAACAATTTATTCCTTTTCATCTGTTTTGGGGTCTGCTTGGCTTAACAGCTCTCCAGTGTGCTTTTCGTTGTTGTAAGTAGTTGGGAAAAATTAAATTTTAAACCCTATAATTTAAGGGTGTAACAAATTAAACCATATAATTTTCAAAAGTAACAAATTAAAGCTTGAAGTTTCAAAAAATAACAAATTAAACCACGGGATCTCGATATGACAAATTACTGATTGTCCTAAAGCTTAAATTATTAGGAAATAGTAAATTTAATCATTTAATCTAACACTCCCAATTCGTATTTGGCTCTAAATGGCCCTTATTAAGTGTGGCCAACACGTAGTAATTTTTTAAATGGAAGGTAAGGAGCTTTGCTATCAGTATAAAATTACAATTGTCCCAAAAGTTTAAGTTTTTAAGAAATTGTGAATTTAATCTAACACAATAAGTAACAAATTAAACCCTCATCATCTATCAAACTCCAAAGTCAATGTTGGTTCACTTAAGTGAGTTAAGGTTTAATTTATTACGTTTTGAAGCCTCATAGTTTAATTTGTTACTAACTTTTGAAACTATAGTGTGTAATTTGTTACTTTTACTTTTTAAAACCTCAAACTTTAATTTATTACTTTTGAAACTATAGTTTGTTACATGGGTAAAAAATTTTACCTTCCCCAAGTAGTTTGTATGCATGCGTGTGTTGAGGTTGGAAACTTGCTGCACTTCATATCACAGTTTCTTCCTTATTACCAGCAGTTGAACTTGTCACAGATTTATTTGAAGAATTTTTTATAATAATAAAAAAATTAAATAAAAAAGTGCTTTGCTTCAACTGAAACATTATTTATATCTCAGGTATGGTTCCATTTGCAATTGGTTCAGAAACGGCTGGCTCAATCACATATCCGGCTGCTCGTTGTGGTGTGACGGCATTAAGGCCAACATTTGGTACTGTCGGTAGAACTGGTGTAATGAGCATATCTGAAAGCTTGGTACTACATCAATTTTCTTTTTGCATGCCTTTTAGTTAACAGGGGTGCAGTTATTAGTTGAATTTACATATCATCTGTTTACCAGGATAAGCTTGGCCCATTCTGTAGAAGCGCCACAGATTGCACTGTTATTCTAGATACTATTCGAGGAAGGGATCCAGGTGATCTCTCATCTAGAGACGGTCCCCTTGATGATCCATTCTTGGTTGACATCACCAAACTTACTGTTGGGTATCTTGATGATGCCGAGATGGAGGTTGGTAGTCCATTTTGTTTTCCTAAAGTTGAAGCTCCACATAAGATGAAAGTGACCACTCTTCATGGATGCCATTGCTTCTTCTTTTCTCTCATTTAAACCCTTCAAGTTATTCCTATACTTTCTTTGGATTGCAATCTTCAAGTTATTCCTAAATTTTCTTTGGATGGCAATTTCAGGTTGTTCGAGTTCTTGCATCAAAGGGTGTTAATGTGATCCCATTCAAACTGAATTACACAGTTGACTCTGTTCAAGGTATCCTGAATTTTACAATGGATGTTGATATGTTGTCTCACTTTGATAAGTGGCAACGCTCAGGGCAGGATGATGATTATGAAGCTCAAGATCAATGGCCCATTGAACTACGTCGTGCACGCATGATTCCAGCAGTAGACTATGTTCAGGTTTTCATCTGATTATCATTTAGAGTGATAGGAGCTTTCAGTCTTAGTGCACATTTCGATAGCGTTTATGGCGGGCGTTTGTACGTTTTGCTGAAAACATGTGGGTCCCACGGCACTGTTCACGGACTCACAAAAGTCATCCAAACACAAATTTCAATATAAATTTGGGTCCCACAGTACTATTCACACATTTAAAAATTATTTTACTACAGTGTTTTCAGTTTTCAGCAAATAAGCTGTATCTAAACATGCCCTTAACGTGGTTGACTAATTATTTTACAAATTTTTTTTTATAATATATCGTTTACCATAGAAATAGAACAAAAGTATGACATAAATCTTATGGCATAATCTTCAAATGAGCTTTGTTTTCTGAAGTTCTTGGGTTAAGTAGTTCAACAATAGATTTTTGTTCTCTAGCAGACTAGACTGAGTAGCTTTTACATGAGGTCTTTGTAATTGGTGAGGGGATTTGTGGTCTTTAGGTGGCCTCAATATCCAACATAAATAAACCGCATTACATCCATCATCTGTCAATCGGGAACCTTGAGTTTCCCTCCGTTTTCAGTTATTCCCTTGTTGATAAAAGTATTCCTATAAAAAATTGATAGCAGAATTTATTGTAAGTAGACCCCAGATTCTGAGCAACTAATCTACCAGTAGGCACAGAGGGTTTATATAGTCTGATGGCAGAAGACAGTGTTCATATTTGAGTACTCAAATCTGTGTAGGAGAAACTACTGCAGCTGATTTAGGAAAAATTTACTAGGTCTGCAGTGTCATCCTGCAGAGTCGTCACAAACATGTCCAGAACACATCCTCACCATAAAACTTCTAACCTTTGATTTCTAAGGTTGACAAGATGACGCGCTTAGGATTGAGTAGCTTCTTGTTCATAAAAGTTTTTAGCTTTTATTTAAGGTTGAATGGCAATGCATTGGCACTCTTGGGCATGAGTTTATCAAATCCAATAATAATTTGTGCTGATCGCCACAGAAGTTTTTTTTATATATAATTGTTTATTTTAGTTCTTCATATAACATTAGTAGAAGTAGTAGAAAGGTCATGTCAATTAAATAACAAAGAGTATGACTTCGATGAAAATAGAATGGCAAAAAAGAATACATGTGGCCAACCTTAACTAATCTGTTAAGGATATATAGTTAGTCCCAAAAAATTTGGGACTAAAGCTTGGTTGTTGTTATTGTATATAATCATGGTGTATTGAATGGATATATTGTTCTTATTAGAGCTGTTTTGTAAGTTTAAGTATCAAGCTTTCAATTTTTGCCCACAGGCACAAAGAGCACGGGGAAATTTAATCCAGGAAGTAAGAGAAATTTTTACTGTTGATGCGTTCATTGGCAATGCAACTGACTGGGAGAAAGTTTGCATGGGAAATCTCGTGGGTCTGCCTGTAATTGTAGTCCCAACAGGATTTAAAAATATATCAAATCCGCCTTCTAGTGGCAGCCGACGGAGAACCACCATTACCACTGGCATATATGCACCCCCTCATCACGATCACATTGTAAGAAGAATCTGTAATTTTTTCTCCTTTATTAATTGATTCAGATAGCAAGTAATCAATCTATTAAGTTCCAAATCTGACAATTCTGGAGGGCCTCACCTATGCTTTGCTGCATGAGGTTTTTGAACCATTCTTGCCCCGCTCAATTAATGGATTGTTCAATTAGATTGTTGATATCAGATGAATTTAGTGACGTCTCACGCCATCTTGTAATTCCTAGAAGTATTAAAGCTTGGTCAAAGTATTAGCTGGTGGTTTCCATATGTTATGCACAAAGACCTAGAACCAATCTGATTGATCTTTTTTTACCTATGCTGCAGGCTTTAGCACTGGCAATGGCTTACCAATCAGTTACTGATCACCACAAACAACGCCCACCTATTAATAATCTTGGGCCAAACGACTCAATTCCAAATCCACCTACAGTTACCTCCCCTCCCAGACTATTGCGTTTCTGATGCCACTCCAATGCTACTTTTGATGTTGTTGTGACTTGTGACAACAGTTTCACCGTTGATGATATGGAAGATCAAGTTTTTTTTTTTCTTTTTTTAATGGGAAATATCAAGTTTATTTTGGGACTGAACATTGACATTTTTATAACCATATATCAAGGGCACTGAATCATTCAATGAAAGAGAGGAAGATGCCCAGAATTTCCAATGACCGTCTGCTTTTAGTGTTTTTATCTTTCACAACGCAGAATTTACCAGGTCTCGTGGCTAATTTTGAAATTTGATAAGTATGGTCATTTTAATAGCCATTTATTGTAATTTTTATTTTTGGAGAATCATTATAATTTCGTTTATATATGAAATGATTTGATACTAACATTTTAAGAAAATATAATATGGCAAGATTTATCGAGAGTTTAAATATAGAATAAAATTCAACTAAATTAAGAAAAATATTGTGTTTTGATATGAAACTATTTATTTTACCATTTAAATAATATAAAATTTCATAAATTCTAGTGTCATAAGAAGTGTACAACTTAGGCTACAACTCGCCTGCATTGCAAGTTAGGAAGAGTGGAGCTGTGGATTTACATGAGTCCATCACTTTTTATCTACCATCACAGCTCCTATAAATTGTGGGAAAAGTTGTAATGCTTGTTGTGGTACTAGACTTTTTTATAAAATTTTAATTTTAATTTGATGAATTTATATTAAAACAATGACATATAACACCAAAAAACTATGGAGCATAATATATTATTAGACAAAATTTAGGTAAAGTACCTTATGTGCTATTCCTTAGATTCTAATTCTAAGATTCAGCCATATGGTTACTTAAATAAAATATACACTTTCATACCATGAGAAAAAATTCACATGGCAAAATCTTAATAGTAGAACTTAAGGAACAACACCTAAATACTGTACTTGAATTTTGCTCTATATTATTATTTTGAGGCTAGCTAAAAAAAAGTTAAAATTAAACTTGAATTAGAGTTTAACCTAGTATAAGAGTTGAGTCATTGAGTGATTGGTTCAACCAATGGGTCACAAATTAAATAAATATAAAAATAAGTTTGAGAAGTCATAAAATAAATATGAAAATAAAAAACAACAAATCAAAAATGGTGTGGTGGGCCTTTTTTGTGTTTTGGGCTGAAGTGCATCTCTTGGGCTTTCGTTCTCTACATTCCATCTCTTCTTCGGGTTGGGCATTGCTTGGGTATAAGCTTTCTCCTTTTACTTGGCCCATGTCCCGTTTTATCCTGCGTTCATGGGCTGGCTGGTGCTCTCGCCATGCCACTGCACTGCTCTTGCTATGATATTATTTTATCCCTTTGCCTTATTGTTACCTTTGGGCTTATGAGCTGAAGTGTCTACCATGTTAATTTCTTATATTATTCATTCTTTTGATCTTTACTACCTAGCATTCCTACTGGGCCAATCCATTCCGTACCTTGGGCGTCCTCGGCCTGTTTCGTTCTTTGGGCGTCCTCAGCCCATTTCATTCTTTGGGCGTCCTCAGCCCATCTCATCCTTCCCTACCTCTTTCATTCCCATGGGTTTTTGCTAAATCATTTGGGCTTCTCTAACCCAATTACCACATCCTTACCTTTCGAGCTTATTGGCTTTTGAGCCACCCTCATGAATTTACTAATTCCTTTCTTTGGGCTTCCCTGGCCCATTTTTTCATTTCTTTTCATCTCTTACAATTCCCATGGGCTTGCTACTTCATTCCTTGGGCTTTCTTAGCCCATTTGCTTTCTCCCTGGCCATTTATTATTATTTTGGTGGGCCTGTTGATCATTATTCTTGCCATTATGGCCCAATGATCTTTATTTTACTGCTTTCTTTCTCCATATTTTTCATATTATTGGGTTTCTTCTACCATTAGGCTCTTTTGTCAAAAGTGGGCATCAACAAAAGACATGCCTAAATTAGTAATTAAAATTAAGTTTAAAAATAAAGCCACCTAATATAATTCAAACTCAAAGTTTCACAAGTTTTCAAACTCAAGGTTTCACAAGTAACAACACTAGAAAATTTCTTCCAAATAAAACGCTAGAAAATATAAAATAAAAAGATGTTATAAAATAGTAGCTAAGTTTTCGCTAAATGAAATCTTATTACATTATATTTCCTAAAAATTTAGAAATAAAAGTAAATCTCAAACTCCAAAATCATATTCAATCAATATTGCATATTTCGCTCATTACTCTAATCTCATGGATTACGAGCCTAAACTTGAAGCTCTATTATTATTGACAAATTAAACATCAATTTCATTATAATATTTTTTGTTTTCATTATGCTCCAAATTTAAAAACTATACTACAATGAACAAATAAAAGTCAAAACTACAAAATCGATATATATATATATATATATATTACAGATAGGTATCCCAAGTTGTCTTTGTAACTCAGTATCTTAGGTGATGTCGCAGAAACCTAAAGAAAACACAAATGATGTTCTTTTTAATGGAACAGAAACTAAACTGCTAGTTTCTTGTAATAAACCTCGAATCCACAAGGTGATAGGTTTGGAATCCATTAGAGAAAACAATAGGAAAAATATGTATTTTATTAATTTGAAAAAACTAAATTGCCTTTGGAAGCTATAATTTATTTAAATAGTATAAAATAAAAATAAAAAACCTCGGATGGCTAGAAAACCTATAGCAGCTAGAAAACCCTAGGGCGGTTAGGAAAGCATGACGACGACCCCCGACCTAAGTTTCTCCGAGGAAGATAAAAGGGGAACTTAACAGCCGCAAGAGGACGCCCTGGTAGTCACTGTTAGAATTGGGGGGTACAACGTCAAAAGGGTACTAATTGACCAGGGAAGCCAAGCTGACGTGATGTACCCCGACTTGTACCGGGGACTGGGTCTTAAGCCCGAGGACTTGGATGCATGTCACTCCCCACTTATGGGTTTCGACGGCAAAATGATGGTTCCCCAAGGAAGAATTAAGCTTCTCGTGCAGATTGACGGCGTGGAAGTCCAGGTGAACTTCATAGCAATAGAGGCTTTTTCCCCCTACACGACCATCCTCGGCAGACCCTGGCTGCACTCCATTGGGGCTGTCCCTTCGATCTTGCATCTTAAGGTCAAATACCCCATTCACGGGGGAGTAGGAGAACTGGTGGGGGATCAGCCGATGGCCCGACAATGCCTGGTGACTGCAGTTACGCGATATTTGCCTGGCTCGACCCTCAGTTACAGAAGTGCGGCCCAATAGCAATCAAAGGGGGCTACCCCCATGCAGCCAGCTGAGGCGTCACAAGAATCATCTGAGGGATTGATAAAAATATTGATCGGAGCATGCAAAGAGCGGTATTTTCAAATAGGGTCGCCATTGCAACCTAGGGAAAAATCGGAGTTAGTGGAGTTCTTGAAAGCAAACATGGACGTGTTCGCTTGGGATGCAAGCGACATCCCCGGGATCAGCCCCGAGCTAGCGTGCCATCGCTTGAACATGAATCCTGAGGTGGCCCTACGTAAACAACCTCCTCGGCGATCATCTGATACTCACGCCGAGGCGGTTAGAGTGAAAGTGAGTAGGTTAAAACAGGCCGGAGCAATCAAGGAAATCTTCTATCCCGAGTGGCTGGCCAACATTGTTGTAGTGCAGAGGAAGAGTGGGAAGTGGCGAGTATGCGTGGATTTTACGAACCTTAATAAAGCCTGCCCAAAGGACCCTTTCCTAATACCCAGGATAGATCAATTAGTGGATGCCACAGTAGGGCATCCTCGGATGAGTTTTCTGGACGCATTCCAGGGCTACCATCAGATACCTCTGTCCTTAGCCGACCAGGAGAAAACTGCTTTCCGTTCTCCCACTGGCAACTTCCACTATCGTGTGATGCCCTTCGGCCTCAAAAACGCCGGCTTGACTTATCAGAGAATGATCACTCGCATGTTTGAAAAGCAGCTCAGGAGAAACATGGAAGCATACATAGATGATATGGTGGTCAAAAGTAAAAGGGCCGAGGACCACCTTGCCAATTTATTAGAGATCTTCGCGGTGCTCAAGGAGTACAGGTTACGGCTCAACGCATCAAAATGCTCTTTCGGTGTAAGCTCGGGTAAATTCCTGGGGTACATGATCACTCATCAGGGGATCGAGGTTAACCCAGAGCAGATTAGGGCTATTAACAGCCTGCATCCCCCTCGAAACCAGAAGGAGGTACAGAAGCTGGCCGGAATGACGGCTGCACTAAGCAGGTTTATCTCTCGGTCCGCGGATAGGTGTCGCCCTTTCTTCCAACTGCTGCATAAATGGAAAGACTTCGAGTGGACCAAAGAATGCACCTGAGCGTTCGAGGATCTCAAAGCGTACTTGTCCAACCCACCAATCCTGTCCCGACCTGACAAGGAGGAAGTACTTTACACCTATCTGGCGGTCACGAGGCACTCCGTTAGCTTTGTATTGATCAGAAACCAGGACGGGGTCCAGAGGCTAGTCTACTACATCAGCAAGTCCTTGTAAGAGGTGGAAATGCGTTATCTCCCGCTGAAGAAAGCGGTCCTAGCTATTGTGCATGCGACCAAGAAACTCCCACATTATTTCCAAGCCCACACGGTGGTAGTACTAACTCAGCTACCACTACAGGCCTTGCTGAGAAAGTCCGACTACAGGGGCAGGATTGCCAAGTGGGCCACAAAGTTGGGGGCTTATGATGTTAAGTACCTACCCCGCACGGCAATAAAGGGCCAAGTCTTAGCAGACTTCGTAGCAGAGTTTGTCAAGGGGGCCTATGAAGAGGAGAGAGCGATCGCGAGCCTGATGGTCTCGTCGACTACCACTGCCCCCGTGTGGAGGGTTTATGCGGATGGGGCCTCCAATCAAAAGGGAGCTGGTGTGGGGATAGTATTGAGGAAGATAGTTGGGACAGCCAAGCTCCCATCCTGGGGTAAACTGGGTCCTAACTGGGAAGGACCATTTAAAGTCACCTCTGTCGCAGGAATTGGGGCCTACCGGCTAGAGGACCTAGATGGAAATGTAATCCCCCGCTCGTGGAATGTAAACAATTTGCGACGATATTACTTTTAATAAAAATTTTCTGCCTTTGTGTTTTAATTCTGTCTCGCCAAAAATTCTAAGTGTTAGACAGGACCTAGGACTTGCTTGGCTCCTCGGCCACAAGCTCAGGGAAAACTAACATTGCAAGAAAAATTCTAAGTGTTAAGCAGAACCTAGGACTTGCTTGGCTCCTTGGCCACAAGCTTAGGGGAAATTGACATTGCAAGAAAAATTCTAAGTGTTAAGCAGAACCTAGAACTTGCCTGGCTCCTCGGCCACAAGCTCAAGGAAAACCAACATTGCAAGAAAAATTCTAAGTGTTAAGAAGAACCTAGGACCTGCCTGGCTCCTCGGCCATAAGCTTAAGGAAAATTGACATTGCAAGAAAAATTCTAAGTGTTAAGCAAAACCTAGAACTTGCCTGGCTCCTCGGCCACAAGTTTAGGGAAAACTAACATTTTAAGAAAAATTCTAAGTGTTAAAAAGAGCCTAGGACTTGCCTGGCTCTTCGGCCACAAGCTTAAGGAAAATTAACATTGTAAGAAAAATTCTAAGTGTTAAGAAGAACCTAGGACTTGCCTGGCTCCTCGGCCACAAGCTTAAGGAAAATCAACATTGCAAAAAAAAATGCTAAGCGTTGAACGGAGTCCAGGACTTGCCTGGCCCTTCGACCACAAGCACAGTTTAAACTAACATTGCACTGTGGGAAAATTGGTAATAGTCGAATAAACCCTGAGCTGGTTAGACAAAGTTATAAAAGACCAGCCTAAGCATCAATTAAAAAAAAAAAAAAGGGGAAGAGGGGAAGCTGCAAGTATATGTTAACAAGACTACTATACAAAAAAAGAACTTAAGTGTTCATTGCAAAAGCTGATTACAGAACGGGGAGGGATCAGGCGCTACGTGGATAAGGCCCCAGCCATAATGCCCCGGCTACCAAAAAAAAAAGAAGAAAAAAGAGAAAGTACTACATATAGGTTGCCCTACTATAAAAATTCCGCAAGGGAAGGGCATACATAAAAAGAGAAGAAAAGCTAAGTCTGGGGCTCCTTGTCCTTAGCATTCTTTTCCTTCTTATCTTTCTTCTTCTTCGTAGGCACCCCGTCGGGCACCCTTTTCTCAACTTCCAAGTCCACTAAGTCCTCTTGAGGAGGTAACCCCTTGGACGAGACAAGAAAAGAAGGAGGATTCTGGGAATCAGCAGAGACGGGAAGAGCGGAGCTCGGATCCATGGGGGGGCTGGGGGCTGAAGGCGGCAAGCGCAGAGTCGGAGGATAATAAACCTGGTCGGGAGCGCGGAGCACTGAGTCAAGATTGACGCCTGCTGCGTTCAGCGCTTCCCCCTAGACCTCTTGGCTGAAGGCGCGAGCAACGTCGCGGAGTTGGGCAGTAAGAGATGCAGCGGTCTTGTTTATGCCCGCATCATAGGCCTCCTGCTCGGCCCGAGCTTTCTCGGCGTCCTTGTCCGCCAGCTGTTGGTTCGCCTGCTTCAACTCCACCATTGTGAGTGCGAAGGCGCTTTCGGCCTTCCTCTGGGCTTTTAAGGCATTAGAAGCCTGCTTCTCATAGCCCTTCAGGGTAGATTCAGCATTGCGGAAGGCTCTGTCCGCCTCAGACAGCTGGGAGAGGGTGTCCTTTAATTTTTTCTCTGCCTCGGCTCTGGCCTTCTCAGCAGTTTCATAGGCCTTCTCAGACTTCCTGGCCGCATTCAGGGAGTGATCGACCCAGTCTTCTGCCATGAAGGCAGCTTGAACGGCTTGCAAGGATGGGAAACAAAAAAGGAGAATAAGCAATTAAAGTAAAAATACTTGACAGATGAAGAAGTTGGTAAAGTCGGCCTAGAAGGAAGTCTTCATCCATGCCCTTGCTCGAATCGGGCAAGCAGGAGATTAACCTAACTGCGGGGACCCTACTCTTCATGTAGTATTTGGTTTTTTTCTCCCTTTTGGCAGTTGTACACCCAATTCACATCATGCCATGTAAGACATGTCCCCATTCTACGGTTGATGGCCTATACACACCCAAGGATCCTAAAAATATTGGGGGAACACTGGGTTGGGGTTAGCCTAAAGTTTATTAGATAATCCATGGTCACCGGGCCTATGGGGAGTTCCATCCCACCTTCGATGAAGGCGATCATAGGAATAACTACTGACTCAAGAGGGCGATCCATAACCAGCCATTCACCCTCCTCGCAATGCCTAAATTTCACATTGTTGGGAATCCTGTACTGGGCCCTAAAGGCCATCCTAGCCTCCTCGGAGTCTACCAGCCTAGCATACCTACCCATGGAGAGAAAAGGAACAAGACAAAAAGGGAAACCAACACACCTACTGTGAAAAATAAAGGACGCTCTTCGGGGGTAATTTTCTCTTCGCCAAAGTAAAAACGCCAAAAATGCTAGAAATGAGCCACCGCCAGCCTTAATCGCTCCTTTTATAGGAGGCAAAAATGAGCGGTAAAACTCCCGCCCATAAATGAGGATGGACGAGGGCTGCACGATCCCAATCATACCGTAGGACGTGGGGAGACAAGCAGCTGCCTGGCGCCATAAATGAGAGCTAGTGGATTCCGAAGCGTCAGGGGCGTGCTAATGACAGTTGAAGAGACGTTGACTCGTGTGAACGCATACGACACGTATGATTCATCCGCGGAGCTAAAACTTCACTTATGCCTCAAGCAAAATAGTGAAAGTTTTAGAGGGTTATTGTGGGCACCCGAGGAACGAGAAAGGAGGCCAAGGGGCCAAGCTAATGGGCTGAGGCCCTAGGAGGAATAGGAAAGGCCCTGCATTGGGTCGAGCGCAGAACTGGCAGGAGCCCAAGGAATAATAGTTCCCGAGGAAAGAGCCTGACCTTATGGGGCACCGCACCAAGCGCCAAAGGAGAAGCCCCCTCGGCCGAAGGAGGCGTAGGTCAGTGGCAGACAGGCAACTGTCAGGGCAGCAGCCCCCAGTCACATCAATAATAAATGGCGCACACCAGTTCTGTCAGCCGCATTAAATGAGAAAGTACCTGAAATGATGCCAGTCACAACTGCGCCAGCTACTGTTGTCGCCTGCTTCAGGGAGATAGAATAGGTGATAGGTGTCGAAAGAGGAGCAAAGGACAGCTAAAGATGGATGAAGCAGATAAGATGGCAACGGACTATATAAAGAAGATGTCTGGGGCTCTTGGGGGGAGGACACGCTTGTTGTTCTATCCCATCTCTTACAAATTCTATTGACTTGGATCAAAGGAAAAGGGAGGTTGTTTCATTACTCATGGCGAGCACTGTATCACTCTCTTTTTGGTCCTTACATATACAGTTAGGGAAATAGAGACCCCATGAATACTAGAATATGTACACCACAAACAATAAGATTGAAAGAACACCAAAACTGGGACAGAAGACTTGGAATGGTAATAGGTAGGAGTTAAGACTAACTGCAACTACTTGAAGAAGTAATAACAAGATTGCCCAAAGTGTAGCTAAATTTGATACAATGGTATTACTATCATGGTTCCAATCTAAAAATTACTTCAGGAATCTTAATTATAACTCCCATAATGTAATATCTAAACATGTAAAGAAGAATAACTTATGATACCCCCTTGTTACTATGACTTGTAATTGTTACCTGCTACGTAGCACCACGGCTTGTTGACGCCACATTTCGAGTCGGACATGTATGACGGTTATGACCCTCTTGGCGACACAACCCACACTTCAACTTTGGTCCATTCTCAATCCACAATGAGGTTGGCAACTCCCTATCCTCGTCATCCATCTCATTACGAATTCTCGTGGACTTTGGCCAACCTTTCTCACGGATCAACTGCGGGTTTGGCATCACGGTTTTCCTTTCTTCTGGCTCCAGCCATTCTAACCTATCTATCAGTGGTTGGAATATCGGCTCGTAGCTATGATACTGTTCTTCCCTCGGTAGAAATGATCCATATACTCAGTGGCATCGTGGTTGTGCTTGGTATAAACTACTATCAAGCGTGAATAGGGGATCTTGTTTGCTTCCCATTTGCTGCACGTGCATGTCATGTCCATGAGGGAAACCCTATGGGTGTGATCTCCCCTACCAGTGTTCAACAGTGAAGACTGTGTCTCCACTGTATATAACTGTTGTTGCGCGCTCATCCTTCTAACCATATGGAGCTTCGCCTTCTCTTGATTTTCCTCGAACTTGTCATAGGCATATTTGTACCACACTTACCCCTCTTCCAACTGCTCTAGGGTTTTGTTTCGACATTTGTCAAAGTATGAGTTCACCTTGTAAAATGTGAACTTCACCATTGCAGTTATGGGCAAGCTACGTGCGCCCTTAAGTACCCCATTAAAGCACTCTAATAGGTTGGTTGTCATTGCCCCGTATCGGTGCCCATGGTCATGTACAAGTGTCTACTTTTCTTGATCTACCTCCTTAAGATAGTCGTACACATCCAGGTTGACATTCTTGATGCAATCCATGGTGTTTTCAAACTTCCTAACCTGATTCGCAGTTGCTGCCTTCCATGTCAAGTTCTTCAACGGCACAGTATTGAAGTTAGTGTTAACATTGTTTACTAAATGGCAGAGGCAATACCAGTGATGGATTAAGGGTGGTTGGAAGTAGCCCCTAGTGGTGTCATCGAAGCATGATTGTATCCCATGATGCCTGTTAGAGATTATACACAAATTGGTCTGGTCCGTAACATAGGTCAGCAAGCATGCCAAGAACCATCCCCATGTCTCCATGCTCTTGCTTTCAACAACGGCAAACACGAGTGGATAAACCTTATTGTTACCATCTGTTGCCATTGCTATCAACAGCTTTCCTTTGTACTTGCCATAGAGGTGCGTTGCATCTATGCTTATAACTGGTTTGCAATGCCTGAACCCTCTAATACACGGACCGAAAGCCCAAAACGCAGAGTTGAATACACAAGTCCTCGGGACACGGGGGTCACACTTTAATATGGTTATAGTGTCCGGATCTACATCAGACAATGCTGCTAGAAATTGTGGCAATTCCACTTACGACTCGTCAAAATCCCCGTAAATACACACAACTGCCTTCTGTTTGGCTTCCCAAACCTTGTACATAGTTACATCATGCCCGTGCCTTGCATGCAGCATACTATGCAAGTCCCTTACCTTTCTGGTTAGGTCCTGTCGTACATACTTCTCAAGTGCAATGGATATGAACTTTGAATCCATCATCCACCCATCGGTCGCTACCTGGAGGGATGAGCAACTATAGGGACCTGTACATTTACTGATCTGCCATATCTCGTGCTTCTTCCTGCAACTGGCCTGAATTGACCACAGACATGCCTAATGTATGCATCGCACTACCAGCCTATTGGTGTTAGACTTGATGACCTTGTATTGCTTATTATGCTCCATAAAGTAGAGGGTCAACACATACTAAACAGAAGCTTTATTCTTGAATAGCATCCCCTTTGCCGGGTGGTCTCCTTTATGCCAACTTGTAAGACGTCCTGTACCCAATGCAGGTGATGGGTCATTAATATTGTCCCATGTGTTTGATGTGAACCATTCTAGGATAGGAACTGTAGTAGGGCAATCCTCCTTGTTGTTTTCAATTCGTGGTACATCTAAGACCTCCGCGTCGTCCACCGGTCCATCAGTATCAATGAACTCTTCGTACACATCTCGGCTGGCATCAATGTCAATTCCCCCATCCATATTAGCATGGACATGTTCATATGTGTGTTTAGACCCTCTCACGTCATGTGTATGGGTGGCGCCCAACACTTCGGTGTTGTCCAAATCATCAACCGCACTGCATGGTTGATTATTCTAGGGCAAAGGCGTGGCATTGGCAAAGGAAGAATGCACGTCAAGCGGCGATGAGTGTGGCTTTTCCACCCTACTGCCATGCTGTGAACTTGCACCAGAATGGAACCTAACAGCTTCAACAGTTACATACAAGTCAGATGTTATGAGCTGGGGGGGTCCGCTTAATCACTGTCCACATCATGTCCACATCAGCATCGCAACCCAACAGATTTGAGTTGTAGACAACCTGAGTACTCACAAGTATCTGGGGGGCATGGTACACGATGGATATCTTATGTGACTCCTTGTCCAACCCTAGAGCTTCCATTATCTTCCGGTGCATTTTTGTCAAGTGTGTTCCGCATTTCAACTCAATAAACTTTTGCTTCACTGACTCGCCTCTATAGGACAGCCCATGCAAGTCATGGAAATACTGCTCCCTATCATAGTAAACGTAGAAGCAATGACGACCCATGGCAGACCTGGATAAGGACAATTAATTGCGGTTATCATGTAGAAGATAGGGAATTATGTTAATGCAGCAGTAATTAATCTTTTACAGACGCACTATAATGATATCCTAAGTATTCTTAACAAACGTGATTCGTTTGTACACAAACATTGGCCTTTTAGAGGAGATGTGCCACAGCAAAGTATATGGGGACCACAGCTATTGCACGCTTGGTGAGGATGCAATAGGGAGGAGGAAAATGCTAACATGGTCAGCAAAACTTGTTCACCTCGCAGGCTTTCTTTTTCAGAACCCACACACTTAAGCCTTTCAGAACTGAAAGAGCCATACAATTTAAACCTCTGATTGCTTGTTACATCATTGTTGATACCTATGAATAAATGCATATATCATCATAGGAATTCACCCTACAATGTTTGTTTATATATATGTTCCCAGGTATCCATACATAGATTACTATATCTATACACATAGAGGAACAATATGTATACAATGTCACTATCACACACACACACACACACACACACATATAGGATTTTGCTAATGTGTGTCCTAAGAGCACACAATAATTAATCGTTTTTGGGAAAAATTTTCTCGGGATTTTCAGTGTATTGACAGTTTTTGCAATTCCTAACAAAATATTTCAAAAAATGGGTGGCTTAATGTGTGCCCTAAGGGCATACATTTTATAAATACTTACCTATATGTTTACATGTGTGTATATATATATATATACACATGTGATCATATATGGAAAGTCCACTTTGTTTATATTTACATATATTTGCACATACATATGTACATATATGTGTGTGTGTGTGTGTGTACATATATATACACACACATATACATCTGATCATATATGGGTAGGTAGGTTTGTCTATATATAGATATATCTATACATACATATATATATATACACAGACACATATAGTGTCAGAACCATAGTAAGAAAGTAATCACATTTAGGCCAAAATTCCAATCCAAGTGTAATTACAGAGTTATGTAAGTCAAGATATACCCACCAGAGGAGATGTGCCATAACAAAGAAGAAGGGGACCATAGCTATAGCACGCTTGGTAAGGATGCAATAGTGACAAGGAAAATGCTAGAAGGGTACAAGCTTATTTGTTCAGCTTGCAGGCTTTCTTTTTCAGAAACCCACACACTGGAGGTTTTTAGCACAGAAAGAGCCAGACACGTGCATGGATTCTGAAATGTGGTGAGGGGGTGAATCATAACTCGATATCCAGGAAGTCAATTTACTTAAAAACTCGACTTCTATGGTATCGAGTTACTATTGACACGACTAATGACGTGACGACAATTCAAAAACTCGATAATTTAGAAATCAAGTTACTTGTAACTCTGTATTATGTAAATGGAGTTATTGCTATAACTCGATTTCTTAAAAATCGAGTTTCTGTTTCAATTTCCTCTACAAAAAGCCAAACTTACTCCACTAGTAAGAAGGTGCATCCCCTATTCTGGTGTGAGGACTTCCCACCATTGCGTGTTTGTAGAGCGGGATGGGACGTACCTATGTTGTGTTTAACGGTCGTGTTCCAGGCATATACGACAGTTGGCTAGATGCAAGCAGACAAGTTCATAAATTCCCAAACGCCAATCACAAATCTTATAAAGATCGAAGGGAAGCAGAAGCCGCATACATGGAGTATTTGCATTGTAATGGTATGGACGTGCATGGTGGTGCGTCCGCATCGTGGGCAATTCCAAACATATCAACCTCAACTCCACCTAGCACTTCTCCAAGCGAAGGAACCAACTACAGCAGTGGAGACATTAGGAACACCTTGTTAAGGTATCAGTTGGAAGTTGCCATTGAAGAGCGTGATCACGCAAGGAGGATTGCAACCTTGAGTGTGAACATGTTGAATGAAGTGGTGGCCCATGTTGTGGGGGATGATGAAGTTGATGCACCCACGAGACAACGTACTGGTAAATGAATGCAAAAGTATGACTTCTTGTTGTGGTATTCAGTAAGATATGTATACCTGCAAGTAACTAGTTTCGTGTGTGTGGTTTAACTAGAAGTGTCATCGTTTTCCAGCTGTTTGACTGGCAGATATGTATATATGGGACAGGAATAAAATTTATTTTTGTTTTAGCACTACTTTGGTCTTATTCGGTCCATTATATCTACTTTGGTCTTATTCGGTCCACTTTGGTCCTATTTGTCTGGTACATTCTATTTGCGCTATTTGATCCTATTCAGTTAGCTTTGGTCATATGAGATCTATTTGGTTCACTTCAGTCCATTATTGTGTAGTTACAAAATACAGGATCAGCCCATACACAATGAGTCACGATTAACGAATGTACATGACATCAAAAACAACAATGAATTGCAGAACCTCTGGATGAATGATTTGGAAATCCATTGGGAGGATTCATTGCAATCCATACCAATCAAAGAAAATTCAAACTTTAAAAAAGATAAGATTGGAATTGTACATACATGAAAAATCGTCGAACATCAAAAAAGGATCCAAATTCTTCAAGTCAATTCTAAAAAATTTAATACCCAGAATATAGAAAGTCCAGAACAAAATAACCATGAATAAAAATTGACACCAACCAACTAAAAAAACAAATAACACAGCTATATAAAGATTCTTGAATCCCAAACACACTAAATAAAACCCCAAAATTATGATGTGACTTGTAATATTATTCTGAATTAAAGAAAAAGTTACACCTAAAATTTCGAAATTACTTGGAAAGTTAACATTACATGGATAAGTGTATGATGCAAAATTGATGTTGGAAAAACTGATCCACAAGCGGTTAGTTTTTGCTGGTGACTCCCATTGGGAGAAACCAATGGGAGTCCTTTCTTTGCATGCTTTCCACTGAAGTTCCCAACAAAGATTCAATCTATGAAGTGAATGGCAGCCCAATTACAAAGCACATGTTGTTCTTAGTCTTCAAGTTTAAGGACTACAACTGCACAGTGGAGTACTACAGGTTTCACTAGATACATTACTATATCTTCCCTCCAGTTGGCTCCACTAGACGAAAAATTCCACGTAGCTATGAGAGTGGTCTTCCCACTGCCAGTTCTGCCAACAATACCTATTTTGTGCCCTTCCTCAAATGTGCAACTAATCCCCCTCAAAACAAGTGGTGCATCAGGCCTATATCTGATCTGTTTTAAAATTTATATTCTTAGAATCTCAACATAAGAACCTTCTTTAATTTTAATTTTAAATAAAAAAAAATAGTTACCTGCAAACCATGTATCTCAACTTTACCCACAGATGGCCAATTTGATGGAGGCTGGTTCCCTTCTAACGGGAACATTCTTCAAGAGGTTTGGTGTAATGCCCTTGTAAAAACCTCGAACACCCTTGAACTTGCAAGTCCCAATAGAATAGATTAGCCTTATAGATGAAGAAATGTCTCAAGTTTATAGTGAAAGTAAGAACGTCTAAAACCTAAATCGAGTTTGTTACTCATTGGGGTGAGCCAAAATCTCCCACCTTCACAACTTGAGATCATTAGCTCTTTTAGTATAGCATTTGCGAGAAAATGCACAGATTTAGTATTTTGCTTATAGAAAAATCAGCTCATCTGATCTTCGTTGGAGCAACAAGTGCTCAGTGGAGGGTTTCTCTTTGGCATTGTCAAGTTTTCTTGTAAAGGATATGGACTACTAAAATTCATGTTAACAGTCCCAAAAAGGGGGGGGGGGGGGGGGGGGGGGGGGCATGGTGGGTTTAACCCAAGGGAATTTATCACCCATCTATATGGTGACTAGAATTCCTTAATTCAGTTAGTCTTTCAACTATCTAAAAGAGAATGAAATGAAATGAAACCATTCTGAGATCTACATGTCAACTATCAGTTGATATTTTTGTTGATTCTGAATTTAAATATTAATTAAATAACTAAAGACATTGTATTTAGTACAGACAAGAGCCATACCGTGTCAAAGCAAGTGCAATATTAAAAATCTAAAAGAGATTAAAACATCCCTATAATGTATGGTGAAACTTGAGGGAAAAAAATATATAAGAGATTAAAAATGATTCTTATTAACACAATAATTATGAAGATGAGTTAGTGTTTAGGAATCAAATCTACATAAATGTGAAAGGTTGAATAAATGTAATGCTACTAATCAATACTTAAGTAGTATACAAAGAGAGCTAAGGGCAATGTCAAAGCCAAATTAAATGTATGGGGTCTAAGTTTTATATATATATATATATATTGAAGATATAGACATAAAAAAAAGAAAAAAGAAAAAGAAAAAGAAGTGGAGTCAACTTTGTTGTTAGTGTACAAAGGAGTAGAGAGAGAATAGAATGATACGTGTCATCTTTTGCATTGGCACTAGTAACCAAATATGTGGGAGTAAAATGCTTTTTCTAGATTTTGATGAACCAGTAACTGAAAATATTACTTAAAAAGTTTCAATAACTCAAATGAAGTTCCTTTGAAACAAAAAGTAAAGGTCATATCTGCTTAGAAAATATAGGTCGCCAATTTATTTATGATGTCTATTATATATTTATATGCTCAGTTTGAAAACTATTATTTAAGACTAGGCCAAATGTCAAGAATGAACTGATAGGACAATTGCTGTAGAGTAATTGTTGCAGCAAGCTCAGTGCAGCAGCAAGTAGTACAACAGCAGTATCAACTCAATAACAGCATGTAGTTAATGTGCAATTAGTGGCATATGGTTAATTGTAATCCGCACATGCTTATTTCAATTAGGTCACATGCTTATTTGAATTAGGACATGTGCTAGTATGAGCTATAATAGTAGTTGGATAGCTGTTAGGAAAAAGAGTTAATTACAACAGTTGGGTCTCTAGAAGAAGTTGTTTCTAACCAAGCCTTGAGCATAAGAGGCTAGTTCTTGTAATCATGGAAGTTAAGCAATAAAGAACTAAGTGAATTCTCTTCTAAGTCTCTAAATTCTCTCATTCTCCCTCTTAATCTCTGGGGGCTCAGTTCCCTCTAAAGAAACACTATAGTTTCCATTACCTAAACAGCAAACCACCAAGACCTTAAGGAAGGTCTTAACAACCAACTTTTAAAAAAAGACTGATATTCTCTTGAAGGATTGTAGTTGGTTAGGGACTACGGAAACAATGTGATAATCAAGGTACTGACGAAATTTAAGTTTTGCTGGACTTACAATTTATGGTGAAAAATAAGATGGTGAGAGATGTATCATTGTTAAGCAATCAAGAAATAGCTTTTAGAGAGAAACTAAGCCACTGTAGCTTATTCATAGCAATGTGTGTGGACCGAAACCATCATTGTTTGGTACAAATAACTATTTTCTTCTCTTCATTGATGATTTATTTTTTCTAAAGTAGAATTATGAGGATTTTAAAATTATTTAAAAGTTTAAACTGTTGTAAATAGTTATAGTAGTTATAAAATTAAGACCTTGTGATTCGATAGAAGGGCAAATTCAAATAAAATGAATTTAAAGAATTTTATGAAACAAATAGTATTGGTCATCTTTAAAAGTCCTTAAATTGGCAAATCAAAATGGCATAGCTGAAAGAATGATTTTTATAAATTCTTAAAATGATCCAAGATTAGAATGGACAAAAGATACAGTTTCGACTTACATGCGTTTAGAAGCATAATATGGTGTTAGTGTCATTATTTGTATGTGTTGAAACATCCATTCCAAAATGCACTTTATATGTATTTTGAGCCTAAGTTCTTAGTGTCCAAAAGTGTATTGTATATCCATATTGAAGAATGAAGATAACTGTTCAAAAAATTGCTTAAGAATGCTGAATTTTGCATCTCTACTGCACTTAGAAGAGACAGGCATACTGAGAAGTTGTTACAACTTTGTGTGCCTAAGGTTTTGTACTAAGCTACTACCATTTTTATTGGAGCATGTTATTGTGAAGTACTTTGCACAAATCAACTGCATCAATCAAGGATTGTTGTAAGATTCAACCGCACATTTGTAGATTCGTGTACATTGAAGAAGTTAGCTAAAAAGAGTAGTCCAACTAGGTTAGATATGGGCTTGGATAGGTCATTAGGTTCTACTATAGGTAGGTAAGTGCTTTAGGATCAGGTAATATTAGGATGGGTACTCGTAAACTCAATATTTGTTAGTGGATTATTCAAGGAGTGGTGACCTAAATATCACTCATTGTGGTTATTCCTACGAAGGTTTTCCTATCATAACCATATTGCCTATGTCAAATTTAGTCTTTCTTTTTAATTGGTTTGAATTATTTTCAGTGCAGTGAGTTCACTATCGTAAGGTCATTGTACTTTTATTATCAATAAAGTTTGTTATTACCTATTCAAAAAAAAAATATATATATATATATATATATGGTGACTGGAATTCCAACAACATGGATCCACTATATACCAAAGCAGAGAATAGTAATTTATTCACCAAGATTATATAACCTCAATCGCCAAGCTGTTAAGCATGACCAATTTTCCAACAATTTACAAAAGAGCAATGTGTTTGCACTTCAGTTAGAGCTTTCCTTCTTTGGCTATGAAAATTAAATCTGGGCTAAATACTTACCATGCAGTTTCCTTCACAACATGCCAGCAATCCATGTATCTTGGAATTCCATCACTACTAGGTCTTTGCTGCAGAGGAAAACAGATATGACCAAATTCCAACCATTAATAAAAAATAAAAATTTCACTAAAGGCTATGCAGTATTTCAAGGGAAACATTAATAGTTATGATGAATGGATCGGTCATCTTCCTTCAATATGTTTGATAATTACACAACATATACAGAGACAAAAAGGAATGAAAGGGTCACATTGTCAAACCTGCAATCGAGCTCTTACAACCTAGAAATCAAAGTCACCCAACCATATAAGAAGCAATGATCAACTAAAAAATCATTCTAACAATTCATGGTCTAACACCACCGAAGACAAATGCCTACTTGGAATGGAAGAACAGCAGCAATTTTAGAGGATGCACCCAGAACAACATAATCAACTAAAGTCCAAGAAAAAAATTATGTAGACTGTAAGAATTAATATACCATCAAACATTCATATCAGAAATACAAACACCACCCAATTAATAATATCACAAAGCAAACAATTATACTCTTGGAACTATGCGTAACTTACAAAGTTTTAAAAGTAGTGCAAAAGCCTACACTTAACTCCAATGAGTCTTTCTTAACTTTAAATACTCCTCGTATACAATACTCAGAATGCCCATGTTCCAAATGCTTTGGATAAATTATAG
This sequence comes from Quercus gilva, assembly GCA_023621385.1. Lineage (NCBI taxonomy): Eukaryota > Viridiplantae > Streptophyta > Magnoliopsida > Fagales > Fagaceae > Quercus > Quercus gilva. The sequence goes on from CM042481.1 coordinate 67,879,026, forward strand.
TGGACATTAAAGCATATTGTGCCTTATATGTTGATAAGTGGAGTAATATTACAGATAAATAACAATTGTTAGATTCTAAAGACTTAGGATTTTATGTATTTAGAACTCTAATGTGTATTGTTGGCAAACCATGATCAAAACAGGATGTTTAGTCTTGTTTAGACTTGCTCAAAGTTGGTTCTTTTATGTAAAGTTGGAATTGAGTGGCTGCAGAAGTTTTTGTTACTTTTGGCCTGGCTCGATCGATCGAAGCTTAGACTTGATCGATCGAAAGTCGGCCATATTGTTTTTCTACAGAATTTTCAACTCAGTCCTAACTCCTAAAATGTTTAGGGTTTTATGTTTTTGCCCTAGGTATAAAAGGCAAACCCTAGCCATAATTTTAGGGCTTGCTCATGTTGCTCATATTGCTGTTTGTGTGAATCTCTTGTGACATCCTTGAGGAGCTTTCCTTCACATAAACTTAGGGTTATCAAGAAGGAGATTACTTCAACATCTTGATGATCATTCAGTTGCTGCCATAAGAACTTAAAGATACACAAGCGGGGGTGCTTGTACTTGCTGGAGAATCCAAGAAAGGAGTTCGTGGATTCGGAGCTTGCATGTGGTCGTGTTAGTAAGTTCTACTGGTGGGTAGCAATAAGAAGTCAAGTGTGGGGGCTTGTAAGTCTTATTGTATGAATTTCGATTCTTTCATATAGTGGATTCAAGTTTACCTTGAGGTTAGCTAGATCAAATCCTCCCCAGGTTTTTACCGCGTGGTTTCCTAGGTCATCATATCTTTGTGTTATTTATATTTCCACTGCTTTATACATGATATGATTGTTTGATTGTGATAACCTAGATTTGCATAATTTGACTAAGTTAATCACTTGGCTAATTAACTAGGTTAATCCAATTGTGGTTTAAGGGGTCTAAAAACCTAACAATGATGAAGTATGATATAAATTCCCAAGAGAACATTCTTGTAATACTCCTATACACTTAGAGGGCACTAGCCATAGCACCAAAATCCTACCTTTTAATACTCCTATATACTTGTTTTTCTTAAAAAAAAAAAAAGGACGGAATCTCAGTTATGGACAGGAGATCCATTCAGACAGATGTGTGACATGTGCAAGAAGATATATCTAAGTTATCATGCATCTCACCCTGGTAGATTTTGTTAGATTATATCCACCCACATCAAGGCCAAATGACCATTGGCATAGCGAATGCCAGCAGAAACAAACTAAAATCTAGTGTACAATCCTGCATGTACACACCCTATCCGGTCCAGTAATAGAACCACAGATTCAACATACAAATTTCTGTTAGTGACATCTCTCCATTAAACTAGGACTTGAGTTGTCAAGAACATGACAAGACAGGAAATTTCTAGATTTGCCAAAAGGGAGGAAGGGACCCATTTGTCAATGCAAAAGTGTACATTGATACTTCTAGTATACGCACATTTATACAGTTATGTAGACCCAAATTCCAAAGAGCATTGATTGTAGTGACTTACCAAGAGTTTATCATCACTTTCAAATTCCCTTCTATTACTTCAGGGGCCTCACTAGGTATATGCATGTATTGATTTATCCTTTCTACAGAAATGACATAATTTGGTAAAGTGCACTGATTTTGAATTGAGAAGACAAGTGACGTGTTTAATGAAAGACCATAAGAAAGTGCCATTCCAATAAATCCTGCAATAAAAGGAGAAATTGTTATAAAGAATCTAATACACATGTTTTACAACTCAATATAACTCCACAAGCATGTTTAAAAAACCATCTCTAGTAAATTGAAGCATCTATACAAGAACTATAAATCGTTAAAGATAGAGAAAATAACTCTTCAAGGTAAAACTCACCAGAGCTAACAGTTTCGGGAGGAAGCCATGACCATGCAGAGTGCTGAAGAGGCAAGAACAACTGCACTAAGTGTTTCTAATCTTTGGATCAACCATTCATTTGCTGCAAAACTATGGAAAAAAGGACTGGCATTTCTATCAATCAGTTCAAGATTCTTTTAAAAGAATTGGTCTTCCTCCTCAAAAGCTCTTATAGTCATGGCGCCAAGCATTGTAGAGACTCGGATAAATGATTTGCTACAAAGGAGTTGGTTGTGCCATTGATTCGCATAAACTTCCTCCTCAAACTCTTTTACGAAAAGTATCAAATTGCTTCTTCTTGCTTATCAACAATGCCGCACATTTGTTTCTCAAAAAAAAAAAAAAAAAAAAAAAAAAACGGCACATAAAATCTATCTTACAACCCACTTTACTCCAGCTAACAACATATCAAAATACAAGAAAGTTTGGCTTCAAATGAATACCAATCGAGGCATTTGTCCATTTGCAATCAAAAGTCCAAGCCCAGAAAAACTTCCTAATACATTAGTAAATACAATACATGTTATGGGTTTTCTCCAAAATCTAAATTTGTTGACAACAAACACATTGAAAGCCAGTATTCTCCCCAAGAAATGATCCACAAATAGATGCATAGCCACCAAGATTCTCCCCAATATGCCCTGACAGGTCTAATCTTACCTGTTTCATTAGACACAACAACATAATTAAATTAACATAATCAATCAAATGCGCAGTATAAGTAGCTCACGAAGATGGGAAGTGTAGACGAAGTACATACCATCATCGATCCCGCAATCAAGAGCATGCGTAGGAGGGCGTCGCAATCTCCACAAACCCTCCACTGGCTCAATGTCCTCAGCCAGTATCTGCTTAATCTGTATAACCTCTTCATGGGGGGTTGGAGAAGAAGCTAACATGGTGGGGTCCACATGCACTAGAGGTGGGGTGGGCATGCCTGGTATGGGGACAAATATGCATCCACCATCATGGCCAGATCCATTGAAAACTGGGGGCGACATACGGGGAGGGTCCTCATAGTTTGTGTTAGCACCATGGGACGTAGTCTGGGCTGGAACAGTGCCCTCATGACTGGCGCTGTGGGATGGCCCAACACCAGCGCTAGACGTGCATCGCGGTGTCCTGCCGCTGTCGTCAGATAGTACCCAATCAGTGCCAAGCCATAACTCTTCTACACCCGAGTCATTCCCTTCCTCGTAGATGGGATCCGGCTCGATCGTACGGCCACGACCAACTCGACCACCTTCACGACGTCCACCCCCACGAGACCCACCACTTTGCCCGCCACGACCTAGGGCTTGTGTACTAACGTCAAATGCTTCTGCGAGCGCATCTGCCAATTTAAGTTGGCCCAACTCCTCCATAACTTGTAGTGTATATGTAAGGTCATTGTGCATGTCAGAACCTTTGTCGCACCTCTGTATAGACCTAATCATTGTCTGAACCTACAAAACAAGGGCGTCATAGAAGCAAGAACGCAGGTATGATGCAAAACTTGGATAAATCTATTCCAAAATCAAAAGAAAAAGTAGTAAAAATAGCTAATGAACTCCTTATATTACTTATAATTATTAAACATCTTTAAAAAGATAGTGTATAAAAATAGGGGTTGGCCCCCCCTGTGCAAAAATTTATAGTTCCACCCCAACACTTAGGAATTTTTAGTTTCCTGTTATGTTTATGGCTATGCAATCTAAACATTGAGATAATACTTCCGAAAAACACGTATGGTTGGTTATACATAAGTTCAATCTTAGCATAAGTGAAAATATTTGAATTTCATTTGTGTATCTAGGCTTCACTAGAGTTACAACTCCATTAATATCATACTACAATCAGGACACATATTTTGAAGTTATTATTTCCTAAGGTACACGTCCGAATCCAATGAACTGAAATTATCAAACGCGAGCTTAAAGTTTCAATTAAGGAAGTACCATAAATTACAACATATATCATACTTGAGTCTAGTAGTCCAGCACATCTCCTTGCTGCATACTTGCAAGATTTCAAATGACCTTTAAGCTGTTGGAAATTGCATTCTACCAACAGTTTAGTAAGGGACTTCCCAGTCCTAGAGGTAATATCTATCAAGGAATATGTAATTAGCTTTCAGTCCTGGAGGTAAGGCTATCTAGTGTGACAGTGAACTATCATGAAATGTGAATTTATCACTACTAAAAAGAGTTGCACCGTCCATTTGAAATTACAAGCCAGCCAAAAACAAAAAATAAAACAAAAAAATAAAAATAAAAGAATAAAACCCAACCCACCCTTTTTAAAATTTGAATGTAATTATATGAACAAAGGTGTGGTCATCATTGGTCATTGCCAATTAACCATTCCTCACGCAAACAAATTGGATCAAGACAAATTTAGTTATTTATGAACAACTTAAATAATGCAGTATTTTTTGACTTTAAAACATAATGAAAGATAAACTCATAGAGATGTAACAACAATAATTATTGTGGAGTTTTGCATGCATGATAAAGTTGCTGAAGATATTTAATCGAACAATGGTTTCATCCATAAAATAGGAATTGTTTCCTCACCATGAGTTCCTAGTACGTAGACTCTGGTGTTATGTACCGCCTTGTGTTGCAATTGTACCACGTCATGTACTGAACGTGGTATGTATCATCACCGTCCAGGAGAAGGGACTCGCAAACTTCATTCTCTCGACTGGCCCATTGCTGAATAAAGACAGTATGTTTTGCCTCCCAGTCCTTCTCCCATTTACCCTAGAGGGATATCTTGTGAAGGGCAGTTGATGTATCCACGAAAAGTGGAACTGGTTGCTTCATCCCAAACTGATGGAGGACCCGCTCGAGATGATGCCCCTCCACTATCCAAAAGTATATCAATGGCACCTCGGCCCTCCAAATATGCTGCTCGGCAGTGCAATACGCAGGCAGGGAGCCCAGCATATGCGTGTACGGCTTCCATACAATCTGCATAAGTGGATTATGTTTGTGATAATGAGACATCATACTAATTAAAGATTATGTTTGTGATATGTAATATGGAAAGCATGGAATTTCTTGCTTCTATTTGTACACAAAATCTTTAGGGATTCTTGGGCAGAAAGTAAAAGAACAGTAACATTGTTTTCAAAATATTAACACAATGAAGTCAACAAGCAATTAAAACAATGACTAGCATTGATATGCAGAAAATAGAAAAAATTCTACGTTCACTGAGATCCACATTCCATTTTCAGCCCCATGTTTATATGCATAACATTCAAAGGTAAGTGACACCATCAGATACTAGGGTTTTCAATCTGAACCAGACTTAGAGGAGGGTACTAGAGCATTCTTATGGCTGTAAGATGAATCCAAGTTGATGATTTCAAAAAAGCTTTTTATCGTAATAGAAAACTTGTACTAGATTAATTGCATTAGTCATTAACAATGTTTCAATGAATGAGAACAAAATGACTATTAATCATTCTAAGACTAAACTAACTGTACTTAATTTTCTCTTGAAGCTATCAAAAATATGGAAGGAAGACATATATAAGGTCTGCTGAAGACATTGCATTTCAAGTAGCACTTTTTATTGCAAGAAATGGAAGCTATGTAAATTATTACATGGTATAATCCTCATCAAATACTATTATCATATTTCTATCTAAATATATTTTCTTATAAATTTTAGTGTTGGAAATTACGTAAGCCTTTTAGTTATCTGAAACTAATCATGTCAATGTCTAAAATTACATTCCTTATCTTCGTACCATGGTGGAACAAATTTTGTGGAACAAGCTCTGCAATGTAAATCACAGCTTATTATGATCAAGCTCCTCTTGATGAATATGGTGAGTAGCATGTGTTGCACGCTTCTAAAATTATATGAATAAAGTAGTAATTAATAATCCACAACTTTTAAAAATTTTAGGACTATTAAGGCAGCTTAAGTGGGGACAACTTAAGAAGTTGCATGCTGCAATTAAATAGTGCTCTACAACTTTGGTGCAAGGAGCACGAACCAACTTTTCATTTAGGTCAACAACAAGAGGAAATGTGTCAAAAGTCTTTATGTTTTCTCATATATCACTGATTAACACTTATTTGTTTCTTTAAACTTAGGCCATTGTCTTCCAAGAAGAAAATGGAGGCTGTGTGGCATTTCTTACTAACTATGCAAAACAGAATGTTACTGTACAAATTCAAAATATACCACTTGAATACGTAAATCGAAGTTGATCAGTATTCTACTAGACTGTAAAAATATAACCTTCAATTCAGCAAAGGTAATTTATAACTTACAATGTAACAATGTTTTTTGCAGAGCAATAACAATGTTTGTGATCCTAGATTCTAACAGTTAGAACAAGAAATACTAAATTGTCTACTTATTAGGCAGAGCAATAACTATGGTTTTGAGCTCATAACATTTTATTAATTAATTACAAACTGTACAAGCTTAATTTTTATTTTTTTAATCAAATTTCTAGCATATATTGTTTGAGTTTTGAAAATATCATTTATATTCTAATATGCCTTGATTCCCTTCTTTTGAAAAGACCCATATTTTTCAAATTTATAGTAGGAAATTTGTTGTTTAGAATTTAATTGATATCTTGTGAGTTTACAATCATTCGGCTTATATAAAGTTTTTTTTTTTTTTTTTTGGAATTTTTTCTTTTCTTTTGATGGCAAGCTAAAAGTTCTATTTTCTCTTATCGTAAATAGGTTAAAACAGTCTATAATGACAGAATCAGTAAATCAACACAAACTTTTGATTCAGTTAGTAGCTGGGAAGAATTTAAAGATGTCATCGTGAGTTTCGAAGATGCATCATTAAAATCAAATGAATTACTTGAGCACACAAATATAGCCAAAGACAAATCTGATTATCTTTGGTATACTCTTAGGTAAATTAATTTCTCATTGAATTATAACCAATTACACATGAACAATATGTGTGCCTGCTCTTCATTGCATCAGATTAATGACATTTGTAAGAATTGATGGAGTTTTTTTTTTGGTTGCAACACAGGTTTGAACTCACTTTGTCTTGCACTAAACCAAGACTTCATGCTCAATCTTTTGCACATGTTGCACATGCTTTTTTGAACGACATATACATAGGTAAGTTATTCAATTCAAACATCTTGGAAAAGGGACAATTTCTTCTTTCTTTTTTTTTTTTTTTTTTTTTTTTTTGGGTGTAAATCACAAACATTTCCATACATAATGAAGGATATAGCCAAATTCTACTTAATATATATATGACTAAATTTCAATATAACCCATTGATCCAGCCCAACTTAACCTGACTCACGTGAGTCGGGATGCGTTGGTTTCTACACATGTAATGAGTTAGGAATTTCTCAACCCGACATGCTTAGGTTGAGTTGGAAAAAACCCTTCAATCCAACCCAACTTGACCCATGCACATGCACACCCCTACTTTTGATAATAAGAAGTCTCCAGATATAGGAAAATTGTTGGATTATATAATATTTGTTTATGTTAGGTTAAAAGAAAAGAATTGAAGCCTTTGATTTAACATTCAAGAATTTTTGAGTTTATGCTTGGTTGTATTCATGCAGGTGCTGCAAATGGAAGTTCTAATGTGAAGTACTTCACGATGGACATTCCAATTGAGTTAAATGATGGGATGAAAATCCTAGTATCAAACAAAATGATGGGATGAAACCAATATTCTAAAATCAACTCATTCCTACGACAATCCAAGAATTCAAACTAAAATAAAAATAAAAACGTGGTCATGCAATTGAGGGAAATGAAAATAAAAATCTCAAATTGAGGACGTAAATTAACCGAATACCTGCTCTGCTTGTAGTGTAGCCAGCGACATCCAGTACGCAGCAAGGACATGTGTGGCATGCTCTGTGGTGCATTTTGGCCCGCTTCACCTAGCAAACATGGGGTGTCGACAAATGCTCATTACTGAACTTTACATTTAACAAACTTTGCTTTATATTTCACATCCATATACTAAGCATTGATAAGCTTCTTTTGTTTGTTAGTTTGACATATTTTTAATTATATCAAAGAGACAAATAAAATGTAATATGCTATTACACGTAAATAATTATTCCTAAGAGACACTTAGCTTGAATAACGAGAACTCAATGAACGTACCTAATGGCAAGGGGCCCTGAATGCATTGGCGATAGAGGTGGCCTCACAATAGGGCATAGTCGTGGGAACCTTGAATAGGCCTATAGCTACACCAACAAGAGTGCTCCTCCAATCTGCATCGCATCCTTCTTTGATGCACTACAAAGTTGGCTATAGAGCCTGGCTAATGCTGCACTACCCTAGCTATATTGTCTCGCATTGCTAATTGGGTTGAGCAACTGCAGAGGCAACAATGAGACCCGGTTCGTAGACTTGTCCATGAACAACAGGGCCCCCATTCGTACAAGTTGGTGGTAGCAGGCATGTTGCTGCATGACTTCGTCACCAACATCCGCAGCTGGGGGAGTGGCAAACCGTGCATCAAGCCACTTGTATTTTATCCTCGCCCTAGTAAGGGTAGACTTGTTTGAGTTCAGTATCACGAGCGGAGGTTCATGGCCCAACAACTCTCGGCACACCAAGTTCCATTGCTGGTCTGTCCTCCCAGTGACAGGCAACCCATCCACCGGAATCCCCAGCGTTAGCTCGATATCTTGCAAGGTGATACCTATTTCTCCATGGGGTAAGTGGAATGTGTGCGTCTCCGGACGCCACCGCTCAACCAAGGCCTTGATCAAGGCGTGGTCGACCTCCATATCAGGAACCTTGAATAAATCGGTCAAACTTGCTGCGTCTATGTATTGCATGATACGTGGGTCTAGCCCACCCTGCAGCAATACACATATACGACGTCGAACCTTTATCATGCCAGGCACCTCTTGCACATGGACGAATATTGTGTTAGGTAGTGCATACGAGGTAATTATAAAACAGACATGTATTAATAATACAACTACATACCTCATCGGCGGCGCGCCTCCAAAGCGGAGTTGACCGATGATCCGGCTGCCGGGTTAACTAGGTAAGATCGTCAAGTCTAGGCTACACTCTATCTAGTGCCTGCATATTTGAAATGGCAGCAAATAGATTGTTAGCAATTAAACCACAATTAATATAAAATAAAAGCATGGATACAGTAAGACATTATGATCCCAACAAGATTGTCAACATCACTTCTTACCCCCACTTAACATGCAATCCAAAAGCAATCAAATTAAAGCTTAAATAAATAAGAACTTGCCATAATTTTACATAAAAACACTTTTTTTTTTCTATTTTTTGTAATTGAAGTAAAAAAACAAACAAATGACTAATTAATGTGCTAGAAACTTGATTGATACCTACATGTTCGACATCTAAGCAATATTTAAATGTGATAGTTCTTTTTGGTGTATGATGTCTTTGAGAGTGATTTTAATAGGGAAAATATCAATTACAATTATTAGGAGCTGCATATGGAGGGAAAACATATTAAATTTAACCATGCGACACACAATATGTGATCTTCCCGTAAGGACATTTAAATTCAACTCTATGGCTTATAACCAATGCAGTCACATAGTAAATATAAATTGCAACAACTCAATGTTTAGGTATTTTGTTCTCAAAGCTGTTCAATCAAACTTGGTCTTTTCAACAAAGTAACACTCTCTATAAGGTCATCCTTGACAGCTCCCCGTTTTATGTCCTATGCAATTGCCCGTTTACGATGGACCACTAAGATCCCTACAGCTACAGGTCATTTGGGCTCGAGTTCTTAACTTAATATCTAGAAACCTATACTAATTATTCTACATTTCTACCACTAGATATGTAAGCATACAATGACTCAGTCAGCCCATTTCCCCACTTGTTAGGCCTATTTTCAACATTTTAGGAGTTAATTCTACTCAATTTCCTGCTTAGTGAGTCGTTTTCAAATTTTAGGCTCATTTCCTTGTTTGCTGGGTCTATTTTACAAGTTTTAGGAGTTAGTTCTAGATCCATTTATATGAGTATGGATCTAGTATTACCCTGTTCCACTGTATTTGCTATAATTAATAGTCAATCAAAATGTACCAAACTCATTAAACCAAAATGATGGAGTGAATGTTGTTTCCTAGAGTAAATGCATTCTTTTTTTTCTTGAAGTTACTTGAGCAATTTGATGTTCCAGTAAATATCATTTCTTGTTTAACAAAAGGGTGAAAAATTACTGAGTATTCTCCTAAAAAATATTACATAATCAAAAGATTATAATCACAAAGAGAGAAAATCAATAAAATCTACAACATAATGCATATCATTTTCACCAAAGGGTGCAGTACCACTCGAACAAGAATCTCAAATTCACCGACTTCAACCCAATAAGCTGAATAGTAAAATAAGTTGGCAAAAATAATCTTTGCCAAACAGACTCTGTATATCAAGGCTTATCCATGAGCATTGCATAATTTTTAAGTAAAACTCTATTAGTAATTTTTTTTAGATGCTTCATTTAATTTAATTTAAAAATAAAATTTAAAAATTGTTTAGATAATGAAACATGCTCACTACAGACCTTGCTCCAAATAACTCAATATTATGTGTGTGTATTACACTATTATAATTAAAGTCTTTTTATCATTAGCTCTTTAATAAAAAATTATTAACATAGTTAATTTATTTTATGCAAAAGTTTATAAAATTTTTAATAGACTCGGATAATTTTGATATTAGTAAAAATTTTTATATTTTATATTTACAGATAAACATTTTTATTTTAATAATATTATCTTTTATACATATAATTAGTTTTAATAATATTAATAAAATATTATCTTTATCTATACATAATTTTTTATAGAAAATATCTACATATAATTAATACTTTTATAATTATATATAATTTTTAATTAATCTATGCATGGACATATTATTAGTAAACAAATAAAAATAAAATTAGTGGATACCAATCACATATATTACCTCAGCTTCTTTTTAGCACTTTCTCAAAAGGGAAAATTCAAACCAATTATCATGATTTGGAGATATATGTTTTAAAAAAATTATGTTAAAAAAATTATAAAATCAGTAAATGCTAATTCTATTTAGCTTGCATGTTTAGGAATTTTATAAATTGAAAATGAGATAACATGTCCTGGACCTTGCCAATGACAAAATCTATGATTATTTCATACATTTAACTTTCAATCCTTGGTCAACATAAGGTTAAAAGTATTTTTATATTGATAGATGCTCTTAGGGTAATTATTAATAAACTATTTAAAAAAATTTAAGTTATAACACCACTTTTATGAGAAATATAATCAACTGTCATAAAAACTAAATGCTTTTTTCCTGTCCTCTACAAAGTTCCTAAAAATGTATCCAAAATCTAAGAAAATTTTTAAGTACTCCTAAAATACAAAGAAATAATACCCCCTCCTCTCAAATTTATTATGAACCCTACCATAATTTAAATAATGGACTCCTCAATGAATGTGAGAACAACACCCTTTTCTTTGCTCCGTTTTTTATTTTCCTTGTTAACTTTTCCCTTATTATTTTTGTGCACCACCTAAAGCGCAGTTTACATGGAAGAGACAGTTTACATATTTGTGCACCTAATAAAGAGGACCAAATTGATCAAGAAAAACGGATCAAACATATATGCCTTAAAAAAACTGCCAAGAAACAAAATCCATAAAATAAATTGAACAAGTGACAAGATAACATTCAAACATTCAAGGGTAAAAAATGTGAAATCAAAAGAATATTTCAAGGGCTTTCATATTGCCCAAGAACAATAAAGATTCAACACTTCTACACCATACCCTTGCTGCAAAAGTAAATCACAATTTTTCCCCACGTAGACAAACCATGAGTTAAAGTCTTTTCACTAACAATAAATAGCAATAAATAGCAAGACATAATGAAAAATCAGTGTTTCGCATAAAAGAAGTTGCAAGCCGACAAAATTTTTTTTTTAAATATAACCAACGCACTCGCTTGTTGGGGAAAGAATAATGATTTTAATTGATAAAAATAGATTATTGCTTTATGTCCTCATATATAAAGATTCAAGAATTCTACGCATTCTGTTGCATAAGAAAATCAACATTTCCCCTCCCTATAGAGTGTAGACACATCATCACAAATCAAGATTGTGAATCACAATTTCCCCTTCTATAGACACATCAAGATTCAAAACTTCTAACTAACAAATAGCAAGACATAAATAAAAGTATAAAACTCCAATTGTCGGCTGACAGAAAATGATATCAGTGATGATATAGACAACAAATAGGTAGACTTCAATTAACAAAAATGAAGTTGCAGTCTGACTAAGAAAAAACACACAAGCTAAAACATTATTATTCAACTATTATGAAGAAAATAAATAAATAAATTGATAAAGAAAGATTATTCCTTAGGTCCTCATCAAACACCATCCCAAGTAGACATAACTTACTTAAACATATTAAACAAATTGATTTAGGGGTAAAAAAATTCATAAAAACCCTCGTATCCCAGAGCATGACCCAAAAATACAAGAGTGCAAATAAGGAAGCACAGACCTAAACTTCTGTATTTAGAGAAAAACCATGTATAAACCATGCCAATCATAACAATAAATCACCATCGACTAATGCAAAATATCATATGAGGCTGTAGAGCAAATGAAAAATTCATCTTTGCAAATCTTAAGTTCTAAAAACTTGTGATGACTACAAATGGATGACAGTAGAAAAAGAAACCAGGGAAACATGTTGAGTGTTGGAATGAGTTAGAAATGCACAAATGGAGCTTGAAATATCAACAATAGAAGCACCCATTTTCATTTACACAAAGATTTTAAATTTCTTAATCCATAGTAACCAGCCAGCTCAAAATAAAAGGGGGCAAAATAAAGTTCACATATTTGTGCTCCTATAGAAGAGTACCAAATTGATTTAGAGAAATCTTAAAAAGCAGCCACTCTTTGAATTCTTTAAATAAAAAATTAGAGTAAAGAATATTATAATATTTCAGGGATCAAAAAAGAATCTCAAATTCACCAAAGGGTGCAGGACCATTGAATGTTCAATTATTCCTCTCCCTCTTCATATGGTCAATTTTAAACAAATAGGAGCTGTATTGCAAGCAAAAGAACTTCTATGCTTGCTATATGGAAACATACATACATTTTCACATATAATCTGAGGGTATCAGGGACTGAATTTCTTTTCAGTAAAGTTACTTAAAATTTTCTAGATTGGACTGATATGCAAATCAAAAGTAGTGTCAATTCCAAGAAATAATGAAAATTATAAAAACCTAAATATACCGAAAACAATGAGTACTAAAACTTTTAAGGGATATGAAAAAACTTAATTTGTTTGTTGCTATACTAAACGCTACTATTTCATCACTCTTACTGGTTTTTAACTGGACTTACAGTAATTGACTTTCTGTTTCATGTGAATATGTATTGTATTTCATAGATTTATGTATATAGGATATCATTATGGGCAAAACATCTTGGATTTACGGAAGACTGCTTCAAACAACCAGAGTCTCATCATTTTCATCATTTTTTTCTTAACCTGTGTACCCAAGAGAACCAACCTTTGTCCAAACCAATCTTTACGAGATGAGTTCTGCTTCAGAGCTAACGGTTGCTGCTAGAGGCATGAGACACATTTTACACCATTTACAACAACTATTTACACTCAAACGTAATTAGTTTGACACCATTTACAAAAACTATAACAAAATCATTCCTACAATCGGATAAGACACATTTTACACAAACCCAGAGACATCATTGAAACACCACCACTCGATTTGCCAAAACCCCCCATCAAAACCCCAAGCACATTTAAACTCATTAATGAGAAAATAATCATTGTAGCATGTAAAAGACAACAAAATTCTCATTAATGAGAAAATCACACAGACATAACCATATAACTACAGACAAAATTCCCATTTTTTTATTAGGAAAAACCCACATCTGTTGCGCCAGCGTGGCACAACCGTCAGACTAACTCAATCATAGGAATATCGAGTTCTTCATAAAAACTCGACTCTCGTATTATCGAGTTAAAAAAGAGGGGCATTTACCTATTTAGTTTGGGAAAGGAGGCAAAAGGATGTTTAATTTGCGACAAAAGTGCATTTGCCCATTTTGGCTGTGGTAATTCCTTTAGGTTACCTATTGTTGACATACCTTGTTCGGTCCCTCGAGAGAGAAAGGCGTTGATGTGCGTGTGCATTCATACCACCAATAATGATGACATGAAAAAAATAAGTTTATTATGGATATGTAAAGTGAAAATGGGTACTTTAGTGAAAACGTGCAAGTGTGATCCTTTCACATGTATCACACATGTTTGAGGAAGTGGGTTTGGTAAAATGGGGATTTTACGTAGAAAAATGGAGTCACTACTAACCATTGGGATTATGAGGTGTAATTAGTCACCTATGTCTATGTTGATTTTAATTCTAAATTGATTAAGATATATGTAGATTTATCTATTTAGATTAAGGATTAAAACTAGGTCTTGAAATAGAATTGCAAGTTTGGATGTTTGGTTATGCATGGGGAAGGTGTTAGGCACCTATGACTCCCATTTTCGCTGATAGTTTTTTTGGTCAACTTACTAATGGTGCTTTATTTAAAAGAAAGTGGTTCAACTAACATTGGATTTTTGGGGTAAAATGTTCCATCTTGCCTGCCCACATCAAGGGTGATGTAAGTAGATGGCCATGATGGTTTTATTGCTTTGTGTGCAAGCTTTTGACAACAGATTTTTTAAAATGATGAGATTCATGTTGGTTATTTTCAAGATTTACTAAGAATCCTAACATAATTAACATGGATCCTATGCCCTAAGACATCATCGAGATCACATTACCCCACAATAAAACCGAAGTAATGTGGCCCGTCCATTGGTGATAAGAATGGACTTAGGTGATTTTGTTTGAAAAGAGGACATGTGTGCCTCTATTCGTGTTTCTTCGATAAATAGGAATTTCTATCCCATTTCCAAGGTGAAAATTCAGTTGAGCTTTGCCGTACTATTTACAAGACAGAAACCCTACAGCATTTTGCATTGAGGTTGACATAGATCAAGGCACTCACACATGAGGTCAATTGTACCAAGTATGTACACACACATTTACTTACAACTTTTCTACCTTGGGACTCTGCACAGACCTTAGAGATCTGGTATCCCTAATTAATGTAGGATCTACTCCATACTGAATAGTGACATCCATTATTCTAAAGCATGCTTAACATTGACTCAACGTATAACATAAATAGGAGATATCAAAACATGCATATACTCGAATTTAAACACGAGTTAATTATGCTAAATATACACCTAGGAGATGTACATGGACTTTCAGATTTTCTGCCTTGGTCCTATGCTCAAACCCTAGTGATTCAGTATCCATATCCAACATAAGATCTACCTTGTACTGAATAGTGATATCCATCATTCTAATGCATAATTGCCATCAACTCAAAATAGCGCATACATAGGAAAACATAACATACACATATTACTCGAATAAAAAACATATAGTTGAAATACATAATTTAAAGACATGAATTTAAAAGGGTTAATGAGGCTAACTTATACCAGAATTCCAGTGGAATCATTAGTGATGAATATTCACGCAGATTATTTCTCAGCAAATGTGCAAAAAATATATAAAGAGTTGAGTTAAATCTAGGAATTTATTTAACACATTTTGACCCATGAGTCCTATGGACATATGATAAAATAACAAAACTGATGAAGCATAGGGTGGGCCCTTGGATCCATATGACAAAATGAGTCGAAACCCAACAACAACCCGAAATAAGTCTAAATGGGGTTCATTTATCTTCTTAGGTTTTCATATGTAAAATACATAAATCTATTACATCATGCATATACATATATCTGTATGTGAGTGCATGTGTGTGCATATCTATTTTTGCATAAAGAAATGACAATACGTAAATAAGTACATAAGCATATATCGAAGAAACGCGAATATACAAACAATTATATTGGCTAGAATATAAACACATAAACATAGTAAATGCACTTTTAGTCCCTATATTTTGCATCTTTTCTATTTTGGTTACTACATTTTTATTTCACCACTTTTAGTTCCTAAATCAATCAACGCGTTCTATTTTGGTCCTTACCATTACTCACTTAACATAAATTGCTGATGTGGCAAACGGAATGCACTGTTGGTACATTAAATATTGACATGACCAATAAAATAATATTAAAAAATGCCACGTCAGCATAAAATAATGATTAAAAAAGACACATAAACATCCACATCAACTTTTAATTTTGAAAATTAATTTATCTATTTTAACAAAATAAAAAATGAAAAAAACAAAATTAGAACCTGAAATACACATGAATTTAGATCTGGTCTCATCTTAAACATGAACAAGAAAGAACACAAAACCAAAATATTCAATCACATGAACAAAAACCCATAAAAAATAAATTTACCGACAAAAACATAAATTTCTCATCTCAAATCTGTAACTGGTTGCCTTATCTCAATTCCCTAGATCTTTCCAGCAACGGTCTCGCTGGATCGATCCTGCCAGAGATGACCCCAACATGAATTCAGATCTAATTACTTCTTAAACATGAACACAACCCAGAAATTTTAATCTTAAGAATACAAACTCAAAACACAACTAGAATACAAGATCACAAATACAATAACCTCCATAACACAAGAACACACACAAACCTGAAACCTCCAGCAGATCAAATCTATAAATCCAGCAAGGAAACACATAGAACATGTAAACCCAAACACTCATATCCACACACATCAAAGCCTACATATTTACAATTCAAAATTCAAAACACAAACACTTCCACAGTACACACATTCATCCGAATTTACACCCATTTTGAAAGCAATCTGAATTTACACACATTCATCAGCTTCTTGCAACCAAACCTAATTAACAAACCAAACCAAAAAAAAAAAGATTCTCGGCCATACCCAAAACAAAAAAGACAAATGAAATTAAAATAAATAGAGAAATAGAAAAGAAAACAAAAGAGGAAGGGAGAGTGATAACGACGGCCACCATTGGTGGTGGTGTTGGTGTGTGCCGCGCTGTTGTTGATGGTTGGGTTCATGGGTCTCAATCATTTCGAGTTGAGTGAAAGAGAGAGATTGAATCTGCACTCCGCCTCTGTTCCCAGATCTGTGTCTTTGGTGAAGAAAACCAGTACTCTGCCGCTCATAGCCACCATTCGGCGATGACTTCTCTTTGAACCGACATAGTCTTTCGCCATCTCTCCATACCTCTCTCTAACCCATCCTCTTAGACCGAAACCCCAAGCTGATGTTCTCAATGGTTCGAACTCTCAAGGCCAAAACCCAAACAAATTCACAGTAGTGACCCAATCTCATTTTATCTCCTCTGTCCATTTAGATCTCAAACCGCTCTCTTTGAAAATGAGAGAGAGGTACCTTTGACTTTTCCTATTCTGGATTTGGGGAAGAAAGAACAGAAGTGTTCTTCCCGAAAAATAATGAAAGCTAATGATTTTTTTTTTTTTTTTTTTAGTTATTAGATTTTAATGTTTGTTTTTAGTTTAATTTTTTTTTTTTGTTCAAACATTATGTGAGATGACTTTTTAAAAAAATTAAAATGATGCTCTCAAAAAAAGTTTTTAAAATGATGACGTGGCATTTTTAAATGCCAAATAATTTTTTTAATATTATTTTATTGGCCACGTCAACATTTAATGTGCCAACAGTGCACTCCATTTGCCACATTAGCAATTTTTGTTAAGTGAGTAACGGTAAAGACCAAAATGGAATACGTTAATTGATTTAGGGACTAAAAGTGGTGAAATGAAAATGTAGGGATCAAAATGGAAAAGATGCAAAATGTAGGGACTAAAAGTGCATTTACGCCTATCCATATATATACACATACATACACATAAACATTCATATCCATATATAAACACTCAACAACATACATATTGATGGAAATATAAACACCCAACAACATATATATTGCATATACATATATCTATATGTGAGTGCGTGTGTGTGCATATCCGTTTTTGCATAAAGAAATGACAACACGTAAATAAGTACATAAACAAATATCGAAGAAACATGAACATACAAACAATTATATTGGCTAGAATATAAACACATAAACATACATATCCATATATAAACACTCAACAACATACATATTGATGGAAATATAAACATCCAACAACATATATATTGACAAAAATCTGTAAACACATAGGTATAAGTATTTTAATGCAAGCAAAGATATATAAATTTATAGATCAACGGAATTGAGACACATAAACGTGTTCGTTGACGAAATAAAAAATACGTGTGTGTTTGTTTGTTTGTTTTTTTTTTTATATATAAATGTGCACGTTGACGAGATAAAAATAACAAAATTCAAAATATCCCTACATACCATTTGGTAGATCCTAAGGTTTGTGTGACAAAATGGGCCTAACCCCACACGAGACCCAAACCACAGATCAAAGATGACATCAATTTTTGGTCTTGGAAATGGGTTCACACATAGCCATGAGGCAAACATCTAAACCTTAACCCAACCAACAACAAACTCAAGAGGAAATCAACCACAAAAAATCAAAATAAACACATATACACACACTCCACATGAAAAAAAAAAAAAAACTGTAAAGGAAATAGTAAAACAAAACTGGGCTAATTGCAGTTTACCCACTTTTGATTAGGCTCATTTTAATAATGTCTGCCCATAATTTGAAAAATATCACTTAACCCACTTGAGGTTGGTTCCATTAGACAACAATAACCCATCTCTCCCTTTGCAGTTAGGAAAAAAAAAAACGTTTAATATATAAGACACAATAAACACCTAATCTAAGCAACATATTATCAAATTCCTTCTCTCACTAACTTAGAAATCAAATCTTTAAACCTAAATCCCATATTGTGACTAGAATCTTGTTCAATCAACATAAGAATTAGTTCCCTCTACTAAATGCAAGCAAGAAGATATACTTTGGGTGGCCAATCTCATATCTAACAGGTGCATTTATGTTTGAATAACCCAATGGTAGAAAGAGAGAAATAAGAACCAATTTTTTGGGTTGATTCAATTTTTTTAGGTTAAGCTTGTTCTATTTCTAGTTTAGTAGTGGCTTTAGCAACTTCTCCATCAATTACAAGATTTCGACCACATCAAAGCAAATCCCAACCTCATCAAGGAAAATCTAAAAACCATCAAGCCAAAGGGAAATTCTAACCAATCTAGAAAATTTGAACCCACAAATCTAGTAAACCAAAAAAATTTGAACCTATCAATCCATTAAACCCAAAAATATTAAACCTACAAATCCATTAAATTCAAAAATTAATTAATAAGGTTTGGGGCTCCTAAAAAGTGTATAAAATTGGTTTGTCATTGTGGGAATAAAAACCCCAAATCAAGAAAGAAAATAGGGAATAGAGACAAAAAGTTTTGATGCCAAAGACATTCCGTTTGAGGTCAACTACACCTTTGATTTTTTTGGCTCTTTCAACACCTTTGAAGATTTACGATAAGAACAACACTTTGTTAGTTGTTTGTTTGTTTAGACCCTTTAAGGCAAATTGTTTAACCTAATTGTAGGGTCAAAATTTGTTGGGCCAGGCACCAACACTCTATATGATGAGCCCACCAAATTTCCCACAATAAATTTGTAGAGAATGGGCTGAACAACTGGGCTAATGGTGGATTTAGCAACGGTCCAGATGAAGAAAAACCAATAATAAAGAAATGAGTTGAGTCAAGCCTTCAACGGGATCCATCTTTATAGTCCGAAGAGGTTTTCTATTTAAAGGCTTGGTGAATACAAATTCTTCCCCCCCCCCCCCTTCTGTGATACTTGTTTCCCTTATATATACACCCTTTTCCCATCTTCACCGCACACTTGTCCTTCATCTAGGCATCCACTTGAGTACCAGTCACATCAGCCGTTTGCTTTAACTTGCTGTGAGTGGTGGTGGGTGAAGACGCACTGTTCAGGTGTCTTCTCCACATAAATGCGGCCAGGAAAGTTGCTGCAGTGCATTAAATGTGGCGGTGGCAGCTTTATTGGCAAGACATTTCATGATAGTTACGCAGTTAGACATGTCTGAAGATCAGCCCTGGCAGGGAGATCTTTAGCATGTCTACTCGATCAAGCTCTGGGCGGCTTCGTTGGGTAGGGTCTCTTCGGCCCAACCAGGTTGTCTTCGGACAAACCGTTTGTTCCCTATGGGCTGCGCTTCCCCCAGGGTGGCATAGCATTGATACATTTAACCTCTTCGGACAGAGAGTCGTATTTGAACTGGGCCTCAGGCCCATCATGTGGCGTCGGGCTTTCTCACCCACAATAGCCCCTCAAAATTTCACTTTTTACCTCGCATCCGAAGAGAAAAAGTGGGGTTTTGACCTTTTGACGAATGGGGGCACTGGATTTTGACTCCACACGTGTGTGCGCGTGAATTTGGGCGCCTTCTTTATAACCGCTGCCGTCGCGCCGTTTCCGAGGCATCATTAATTGCTCCAGGCGGCGTCTTGTCCCTGAAATCTAGCGGCTCATTTCAAATCAACGGTCGAGATTTTCCTCAAAATTTCGGGCGAGATAAGTCCCACTACTTTTTCTGCCACTATATAAAGTCCTGGAGGGGATTGTCTTCTCACTTTGCAAGCGTCAGAACCCCCAGCGAACTCAAGCGTTCAGACTCTCAAAGCTCTACCTATCATCTGCTTCAACTCATTCCAGAATCCGCTACGATCTTTCCGCAAGGCCAAGGAAAAACATTCTCCGATTCGAACCGACGTAAGTTTCTTTCTTCGAGATTTATTGAAATCTGTTCAGATTGCCTTTTCGGCCATTGGTAGATTTTCTTCAGTCGCTGTTCCGCGTTTCCCTCACTTTAAACTTATTAACAATGGGTAGATTTGAATACCTAGTGAACAGTCCCTCCCAGATAGAGAAATTTAGGGAGACGTATCGCATCCCTCGGGAAGTGGATTTAAGGTATTGCTCCACGGAGGGGTTATTACTGGACCGTGAGGTGGGTGAGGTGATAATCCCCATTATCGCCTTCTTGGAGGGAGGAATGACCATTCCCATGGGCCCAATCACCAGAAGTTACCTTACCGCCCATAGGCTTAGTCCTGACCAGTGCGCACCCAACACATTTAGAATTTTAGGTGCAGTTGACGAGCTAAACCGCCAGTTAGGCTTGGGACTGACTTGGCACGACGTGGTACATATGTACGAATGTCATAAAAAGGAAGGGGCGGGATACTATCTAAAGTCCCGATCCGATGTTGTCAGACTCCTCTCCGGTCTCCCCAAGTCCAACAAAGGGATGAAGGACGATTATCTGATCGTCTCGGGCGCCTGGCATGATGGGATTCACTGCCCAACCCAGCTAGGAGCGCCAGGTGGGACATTCCCCCTTGAGCTTTTCTAATAGTTAAAATTTTTTTTTAGCTGTTCGGACTTTCTTTCGCCATATTGCAATCCTCTGACAGTTCTATCGCTATGTTTACAGATAGAAGGTACGTAGCTCCTCGGCTGAGTCTCACGAATACTGCGGCCTTGAACTACCTCCTTCGGTCAGAGATTTTCGTGAGTGAAGACGGTGAGCTTAGGTTTGTTCCCTTCATACTCAACTACACCCCGAAGACTGAAATCCAGCCGAGAGGCAACGCGATAACATACGGGGATCGCCGAATAAACCGCATTGACGTGGCACGAAGGACCTTTTTAGCCCCCTTCGACCTTGCCCCAGTGCCCCATCCTAATCCGCAAGGTATACCGGTGCTCGTCCAGCCCGTCCGACAAGTTCCCCTTGAACCGGTAATAGAGGAGGAAAGGGCTTCCTCTACCCCCTCGCTTGATCAGCAGATCGACCAGTTCAAGTTCGAAGAGGAAAACTCGGGGGAAGTCGAAATTTTGTCTGCCGGAGAGGCGCTTGATAGGCATTCTGCTGCTCCGCTCTTAAATCTAGCCCTGCCAGACGATTCTGACGAAGACATGCAGAGCCTATCGTCCTTGTTGAAAAACCGGAAGTCAAAGGATGTGGCCAAAGGTACTGGCGCTGGCACCTCCCAGCCTAAGGTCAATCTTCCACCACCACCCCCTCCTCCAGCCCCAAAAGATCTTGGGCTAAAAGCGCTACCCGATCTGAAGAAGAAAAGGGTGGTGACAGAGGTGACTGATGTTGAGGAGGGGGAGGTGGTCCCTCTGAAGGGCCCCAAACAACAGAAGACGTCCCATGATACTAGGGGCAAACGGGCGTCTTCTACGGAGAGCCGAGAAGAAGACCAGGTCGCAGACGTGCGGCGAAGGACTCGGGCGTGGTCCCCAAAACTCACATTGGATGGCGCCGCCATCCCACACGATGCGTCCCTGCGAAACTATGCTGGGGGGAAAGCAGGGCGCATAGCAGATGCGTTGGAGAAGCCTCTCCTCCTTCCGAAGGACATGGAGTCCTATCGGCGCTTCTCCGAACATGAGCTTTTCTTGTCCCTAAAAAGGGATTTAGGCATGGTGAGATAAGTGACTATTTTGTAGCCTTTATGTGCTTTCGCTACTTAACGCAAAATTCTTTGGTTGCCATGCAGATCGCTCAGCAAATTTTTGTGGCGGAAGAATGGAACAAAGAAAAAGAGATTAAAGTGCAGGCTGAGGCTCGATCAAGGGAGGAGGTGGAGAAGGCATTGGGCAGGGCGAAGGACGACTACGCCCGCATCTCCGAGGAGCTGAAGGAGGAGGTGAAGGCAAGGAGAAGCGCTGAGGCAGACCTGAAGAATGCCGAGAAGCAGGCCGAGGATCAGCGGCAGAAACTATACGTCACCGAGACCAATCTGGAAACAGAGAGGGTGATGGTAAAAAAGCTACAGGCTGAGCTAGACAAAGCCAGGGATGCTGCTAAGTTGGCCAAGGAGGACGCTCAGTTGGCCAAGGAAGCAGTTGAGGCCGAGAAACAGGCTGCTTTCATGCTGGGGGTACAAGAGACCCAATCTAGGCTGACCGAGGAATTAGCCAAAGTGTGCAGAGACTACTGCGCAATTACATGGGGCAAATGCCTTGATGTGGCTGGAGTCCCCGCGGAGTCTGCCCTAAGGCAACCCGAGAGCATCTATTACCACCCTGATATAAGTGACCTGCCAGATGCCCCGGAAGCTCCCTCGGCCGGTCAGGATCTCTCAGTCCAGACTGAGGCAAACCCAGCACCCCTTCAGATTGGAGATGTGGGTAGTCTACCAACAATGGATCCGATGCCTCAAGACAAGGCTTAGGATGTTAGGGTTGTGTAATAGTTAGGACCCTGTATCGCCTATTTTGTAATGAAACTGCCCTTGCAATGAAATAGTTTGCTTTTGTTCTTTGTTGCTTCTTTTTTTTTTTTTTTTTAGAATATGTTACTGTCTTTATGGTTAACAATGATAATTATGTTTGACGTAACGTTTACCTAAGTCTACATACTCCATCAACCAACTAATTATGTGGGCGGTTGTCAACTAAACACTAGTAAGAATCGTTCGAAGAATATTAATTAACCCAAAACATCTGGTCCGAGGACTACAGGCATGATTAAATTAAATTTCAAACACTTAAGAGGAACATAAATGTGTTAATGAATCCAAACCATCTGGTCCGAGGACTACAGGCATGATTGAATTAAAGTTGAAACACTTGAGAAACTTAAAGGAGTGTTAACTAACCCAAATCATCTGGTCCGAGGACTACAGGCATGATTGGATTTAAGTTTAAACACGAGAGAAACTTAAAGGAGTGTTAACTAACCAAAATCATCTGATCCGAGGACTACAGGCATGATTGGATTTAAGTTTAAACACGAGAGAAACGTAAGGGAGTGTTAACTAACCCAAATCATCCGGTCTGAGGACTACAGGCATGATTGAATTTAAGTTTAAACACGAGAGAAACTTAAAGGAGTGTTAACTAACCCAAATCATCTGGTCCGAGGACTACAGGCATGATTGGATTTAAGTTTAAACACGAGAGAAACGTAAGGGGGTGTTAACTAACCCAAATCATCTGGTCCGAGGACTACAGGCATGATTGGATTTAAGTTTAAACACTAGAGAAACGTAAAGGAGTGTTAACTAACCCAAATCATCTGGTCCGAGGACTACAGGCATGATTGGATTTAAGTTTAAACACTTGAGAAACGTAAAGGAGTGTTAACTAACCCAAATCATCTGGTCCGAGGACTACAGGCATTATTGGATTTAAGTTTAAACACTTGAGAAACGTAAGGGAGTGTTAACTAACCCAAATCATCTGGTCCGAGGACTACAGGCATGATTGGATTTAAGTTTAAACACGAGAGAAACTTAAAGGAGTGTTAACTAACCCAAATCATCTGGTCCGAGGACTACAGGCATGATTGGATTTAAGTTTAAACACTAGAGAAACGTAAAGGAGTGTTAACTAACCCAAATCATCTGGTCCGAGGACTACAGGCATGATTGGATTTAAGTTTAAACACTTGAGAAACGTAAATGAGTGTTAACTAACCCAAATCATCTGGTCCGAGGACTACAGGCATGATTGAATTTAAGTTTAAACACTAGAGAAACGTAAGGGGGTGTTAACTAACCCAAATCATCTGGTCCGAGGACTACAGGCATGATTGGATTTAAGTTTAAACACTAGAGAAACGTAAAGGAGTGTTAACTAACCCAAATCATCTGGTCCGAGGACTACAGGCATGATTGGATTTAAGTTTAAACACTTGAGAAACGTAAAGGAGTGTTAACTAACCCAAATCATCCGGTCCGAGGACTACAGGCATTATTGGATTTAAGTTTAAACACTTGAGAAACGTAAGGGAGTGTTAACTAACCCAAATCATCTGGTCCGAGGACTACAGGCATGATTGGATTTAAGTTTAAACACGAGAGAAACTTAAAGGAGTGTTAACTAACCCAAATCATCTGGTCCGAGGACTACAGGCATGATTGGATTTAAGTTTAAACACTAGAGAAACGTAAAGGAGTGTTAACTAACCCAAATCATCTGGTCCGAGGACTACAGGCATGATTGGATTTAAGTTTAAACACTTGAGAAACGTAAAGGAGTGTTAACTAACCCAAATCATCTGGTCCGAGGACTACAGGCATGATTGGATTTAAGTTTAAACACTTGAGAAACGTAAGGGAGTGTTAACTAACCCAAATCATCTGGTCCGAGGACTACAGGCATGATTGGATTTAAGTTTAAACACGAGAGAAACTTAAAGGAGTGTTAACTAACCCAAATCATCTGGTCCGAGGACTACAGGCATGATTGGATTTAAGTTTAAACACGAGAGAAACTTAAAGGAGTGTTAACTAACCCAAATCATCTGGTCCGAGGACTACAGGCATGATTGGATTTAAGTTTAAACACGAGAGAAATGTAAGGGGGTGTTAACTAACCCAAATCATCTGGTCCGAGGACTACAGGCATGATTGGATTTAAGTTTAAACACTAGAGAAACGTAAAGGAGTGTTAACTAACCCAAATCATCTGGTCCGAGGACTACAGGCATGATTGGATTTAAGTTTAAACACTAGAGAAACGTAAAGGAGTGTTAACTAACCCAAATCATCTGGTCCGAGGACTACAGGCATGATTGGATTTAAGTTTAAACACTTGAGAGAAACTACCATGACAAAAATGCAATGATGGCTGAGTGAAGAATTCATTTAATAGTAGTACCTTTTGAGGTTATTTACATTCCACGGCCTGGGCACTACATTATTGTCCAGGTCTTCTAGAAAGTATGCCCCAATGCCGGCCTTTGAGGTGATGCGATATGGACCTTCCCAGTTCGGCCCCAGTTTTCCCCATGCTGGATTCTTTGCGTTGCCTACCACCTTCCTCAGGACCAGATCACCAGGCTCAAGGGGTCTCAACCTCACGTTGGCGTCATGGCCCTGTTTGAGTTTCTGCTGGTAATGCGCCAATCGGACCATTGCGTTTTCCCTTCGTTCCTCAATCAGATCCAAACTCTTCTCCAAATGTCCATCGTTGTCGGCTTGGTTAAAATAGCTAGTCCTGTAGGTAGGGAACCCAGTCTCGACAGGTATAACAGCTTCAGCTCCATAGGTCATCGAAAAGGGGGTCTCCCTAGTGGACCTACGAGGCGTAGTCCTATATGCCCACAATACGTGGGGTAGTTCTTCTACCCATCTACCCTTCGCATCATCCAGCCTCTTCTTTAGCCCGTTAACAATGACTTTATTGACAGCTTCGGCCTGCCCATTTTCCTGGGGGTAGACGGGGGTGGAGTATCTATTTGTGATTCCCAACTCATTGCAATAACTTCTAAAAGCTTTGCTATCGAACTGAAGCCCGTTGTCCGAGATGAGGGTATGTGGGACTCCAAATCTGGTGACGATGTTTTTCCAAATGAACTTCTTCACGTCTACGTCCCTGATATTTGCAAGAGGTTCGGCTTCTACCCACTTGGTGAAATAGTCCGTCCCGACCAGCAAGTACTTCCTGTTTCCCGCTGCCTTAGGGAATGGGCCTACGATGTCCAGACCCCATTGAGCAAAAGGCCATGGGCTGGATAGTGGATTGAGGTTACCACCTGGCTGGTGTATGTTCGGCGCAAACCGTTGACATTGGTCACACTTCTTTACATATTCGTGGGCCTCTCTCTGCATACACGGCCACCAATAACCCTGAGTGATGGCCCGGTGGGCCAAGGACCTACCTCCTGTATGGCTTCCGCATATCCCTTCATGCAATTCTTCCAGTAGTGACTCTGCCGCTTCAGGGCGCATGCACAGTAAGTACGGACCCGAATAGGAACGTTTATAAAGTTTCCGTTCCTCGGACAGCCAGAACCTTGTGGCCTTTCTTTGTATTTTGTCCGCTTCCTCTTTTCCTTCGGGCAACACATCATCCTTCAAGAACTTGATGATGGGATCCATCCAGCACGGGTCGGCTCTAACGCAGTGGACTTGGAGTGACTCTTTTCTTGTTTCCGTAGGCTCCTGCATATCCTCAACGAGGATAACCCTCGGCAATGCCTGTGCCGAAGAGGTGGCGAGGGTGGCCAATGAATCTGCATGTGTATTGCCACTTCTGGGGATGTGCCGCAGGTTAAAATATTCAAACTCTGATTGCAAGGACTTAACTAGGCTCAAGTACCCCTGCATCCTCTCGTCCTTCGCCTCAAATTCTCCCTGTACTTGGCCGACGATTAATCTCGAGTCCGAGAGTACTTCAAGCGACTTTCCCCCTAACCTTCGTACCATCCTCATCCCCATCAGTAGAGCCTCATATTCTGCCTCATTATTCGTTGCTGAGAAATTCAGTCTTAAAGCTTTTTCGATGGTAATTCTTTCTGGGGTTAACAGCACAAGCCCCACTCCAGAGCCCCTTTGGTTTGATGCGCCATCAACGTACACCTCCCAGGGCAAGGGGTTCCGTGAGGAGACCATGCCAACGGTCCTACTCTCAGGGGTCAGTGTTGGGGTTACTTCGTCTAAAGGGGGCTCTGTGAATTCCGCGACCAAGTCTGCAAGGACCTGGCCCTTCACCGACGTGCGGGGCATGTACTTAATATCAAAAGCCCCCAGCATCGTCCCCCACTTGGCAATTCTCCCTGTGTAGTCCGCACTTCGGAGTATTGTTCTAAGTGGGAGCTGGGTAAGGACTATGACGGTATGAGCTTGAAAATAGTGGGGCAGTTTCTTAGTACCCATCACAACAGCCAGAATGGCCTTCTCTAGGGGCAAATAACGAGTCTCAGCTTCCTGCAGCGATTTGCTCACATAATAGACGGGTTTTTGCACGCCACAGTCTGTTCGGATCAGCACCAAGCTAACAGCACTAGGAGCCACAGCAATGTAGGCGAACAGGACTTCATCTGGCTCGGGACTGGACATGATGGGAGGTCTAGCCAGGTAGTCCTTAAGTTGCTGGAAAGCAACGGCACATTCCTCCGTCCACTTGAAATCCTTCCACTTATTGATTAACGAGAAAAAAGGCCTACACCTATCGGCTGATCTGGAAATGAATCTGTTAAGGGCAGCGGTCATCCCAGTCAGCTTCTGGATCTCCTTGGGGTTCCGAGGAGCTCGCAAGTCGTTGATGGCCTTTATCTGGTCGGGGTTAATTTCGATTCCCCTATGAGTGACCATATACCCCAGGAACTTGCCCGATCCCACGCCAAATGAACATTTGGAGGCATTCAAGCGTAGTCTGTGTCGCCTCAGAATCTCGAAGATGTCCCGAAGGTCCCCAATATGTTCCGTGATAACCTTGCTTTTAACCACCATGTCGTCGATATAAACCTCCATGCTTTTGCCCAGCTGTGGTTCAAACATCCTGGTCATCATTCTCTGATAGGTAGCCCCAGCATTCTTCAAGCCAAACGGCATTACCTTGTAGTGGTAATTTCCTATAGGGGTTACAAAAGCCGTTTTGCTCTGATCGGCGAGTGCTAGTGGTATCTAATGATGGCCTTGAAAGGCGTCCAAGAAACTTATCCGAGGGTGCCCAACGGTAGCGTCAACTAGTTGATCTATCTTTGGCATGGGAAACGGATCCTTCGGACAAGCTCTATTGAGATCAGTGAAGTCCACGCACACCCGCCATTTCCCACTTTTCTTTTTTACCACCACTGTGTTGGCCAACCATTCGGGGTAAAAAATTTCCTTAATAGCCCCTGCCTGCTTGAGCCTCGTTACCTCCTCCCTGACTGCATCTGCGTGTTCCTTCGATGGTCGCCGGAGCGGTTGTTTCTTGGGGATGATGGTGGGATCTACGTTTAGATGGTGGCAAATGAAATCTGGGCTTACCCCCGGAGCTTCCGCA
Source organism: Quercus gilva (assembly GCA_023621385.1). NCBI lineage: Eukaryota > Viridiplantae > Streptophyta > Magnoliopsida > Fagales > Fagaceae > Quercus > Quercus gilva. The sequence goes on from CM042481.1 coordinate 67,907,756, forward strand.
GGATCCCATGCAAATACATCAGCGTTTCCCCTGAGGAACTCTATCAACTCTCCCTTCTCCTGAAGAGGCAGCATAGATCCGACCTGAAAGAACTTCTCTGGATTATTATCAACAACTATTCTTGTCAAGCTTTCGCACTCTGCTTCTCCGGCCGAGGTTCCGGTGTCCGTCGCCGAAGACCTTAATTGCTATAAACTCTCCTTGTCACCATTTGAGGGCTCGGCATGCCGCTCGTGCTGGATGGCTGCTACTAGACATTGCCTGGACATAGCCTGATCCCCTCGAATTTCTTCAACTACCCCCTCAGAGGGGTACTTAACCTTCTGGTGTAGGGTGGAGGACACAGCCCCAAGGGTATGAAGCCAAGGTCTGCCTACAATAGCGGTGTAGGGTGAGTAGGCATCCACCACTATGAAATCTACCTCCACAATCTCAGCACCGGTTTGCACAGGCAGTCTAATCTGCCCCCTCGAAATGATCACGTTTCCATCGAAACTGACTAAAGGGGAACTGTACGGAGTCAAGTCTTCGGGGACAAGTTCAGCCCCCTATATAGATCTGGATACATTATTTCTGTAGCGCTGCCCTCATCCACCATCACCTTTCTGATGTCGTATCCGCCTATTCTTAGAGTGACTACCAGGGCATCATCATGCGGCTGTACAGTTCCTATTTTTTTCTCTTCCGAAAAGCCCAAAACGGGGACTTCTGTCCTAGTCCTTTTCGGCTCTCTGTTAACCTTATCCGAGGGTACCCGAGCAACTGACAATATCCTGGACGGGCAAGATCCTGTCCTCCCTGGTGCAGCAAAAATGACATTGATCGTTCCCAAGGGAGGTTTTACAAAATCACCCCTCCTGGGCCCCGTGCTGGTTTGATTTCCCTGACCATATGAATGGTGCAGGAGGTGCTTTAACCTGCCTTCGCCAACCAGCTGATCCAAATGATCCCACAAGCTCCTGCAGTCCTCAGTGGTGTGGCCGTGGTCCAGGTGATACTGACAGTAAACATTGTGGTTGCGCCTTTCAGGGTTTCCCACCATCTTGTTCGGCATTTTGAAGAATGGTTCGTTTTTTATCTTATCCAGGACTTGGTGCACCGGTTCGCGAAAAACTGCGTTGACCGTCTGGAAGTTCGCTGTGCTTTGCCCGGCCCAGTCCTTCCTCGGCCTATTGCGGTTCTGCCTATCCGACCTGAAATCCCTCCCCTCTTGAGGGATAACCTTTTCCTTTCCCTTACTCTGCTGCTGATCCTCCTCAACTCTTTTGTACTTGTCAATCCTGTCCATCAACTGGCGTATACTGGTGGCAGGCTTGCGCGTCAAAGACGTTCTCAAGGGATGTTCAGTGGGGAGGCCCAGCTTAAAAGAGCTAACAGCCATCGGCTCACAGTCTTCCTCTACCTCATTGTAGGTTTCCCAGAATCTATCCGAATATGACTTCAGCGTCTCGTTCCCTTTCATGCTGATAGACAACAGCGAGGCCACGGACTGGGGAACCCTTCGGCAAGTGACGAAACGGGACCCAAAAGCCTGGGTTAGCTCTTGGAAAGAGCTAATAGTGTTTGCCTTCAGACTATCGAACCATCTCATGGCTATTGGTCCCAAACTGGAGGGAAAAACTTTGCACATCAGGGCTTCGTCCCTGGAATGAACTGCCATTCGCTGGTTGAAATGACTCACGTGTTCCACTGGGTCGGTCCTGCCATTGTAGATGGTGAATGTAGGTTGGTGGAAACGCCTGGGAAGTCTGGCACCCTCGATATTACGTGTAAAAGGAGATCGGGAGATCTGATCTAGAGCTTTGCTCATAGCATCGTTCCCTGCGCCCCGCAGTAAGGGATCCTGAAAGTTCTTCTCATCATGACACAGTTCTTCATAGGTAAAGGATTCGTTGACCGGCGTCCGATGTTTCTGTTTGTAGCCAACATCCTGTTCGTCCTCAAGATCTTCATCAGAATACGAGGGGCTGCGCTTCCTCTTTGCATGGCGCAACTCCCTTTTGAGCCTGTCTATTTCCCTCTGCATGCCTTCGTTCTTCTCTGCATGGGACATGTGGCTCTCCCCATGCGACTGGTTTTGGTCGTCACGTGCGGTGTGTACACTTTCCTCACGATTCTGCCTTCGCTCCAGATGAAGAAAAGGATCGGTGTGCTTAGACGACCTAGATTCAGCTGGTCGTTGCCTTGGTTCAGCCATCTTCTGAGGTGTTGCTTCCACTTTTGCTCAAGCTGTTCCCACAGACGGCGCCAATTGTAGGGTCAAAATTTGTTGGGCCAAGCACCAACACTCTATATGATGAGCCCACCAAATTTCCCACAATAAATTTGTAGAGAATGGGCTGAACAACTGGGCTAATGGTGGATTTAGCAACGGTCCAGATGAAGAAAAACCAATAATAAAGAAATGAGTTGAGTCAAGCCTTCAACGGGATCCATCTTTATAGTCCGAAGAGGTTTTCTATTTAAAGGCTTGGTGAATACAAATTCTTCCCCCCCCCCTTCTGTGATACTTGTTTCCCTTATATATACACCCTTTTCCCATCTTCACCGCACACTTGTCCTTCATCTAGGCATCCACTTGAGTACCAGTCACATCAGCCGTTTGCTTTAACTTGCTGTGAGTGGTGGTGGGTGAAGACGCACTGTTCAGGTGTCTTCTCCACATAAATGCGGCCAGGAAAGTTGCTGCAGTGCATTAAATGTGGCGGTGGCAGCTTTATTGGCAAGACATTTCATGATAGTTACGCAGTTAGACATGTCTGAAGATCAGCCCTGGCAGGGAGATCTTTAGCATGTCTACTCGATCAAGCTTTGGGCGGCTCCGTTGGGTAGGGTCTCTTCGGCCTAACCAGGTTGTCTTCGGACAAACCGTTTGTTCCCTATGGGCTGCGCTTCCCCCAGGGTGGCATAGCATTGATACATTTAACCTCTTCGGACAGAGAGTCGTATTTGAACTGGGCCTCAGGCCCATCATGTGGCGTCGGGCTTTCTCACCCACACTAATATATTAGCCAAGTAGTTACTTTTATTAATTATTTAGATCTAGGTTAAACAAAGTAAATCATATCATGCAAAGCAGCGGAAAATAAATAACACCACGATATGATGACCTAGGAAAACCAATGAAACCAACAGTTTTAAGGTAAAAACCTGGGGATGATTTGACCTATCTATCCTCATTGTAAAACAAATCCACTATAGAGAATCAGAGTTTTTACAATTAGATTTAATCCTAAATCAATTGCTACCTCCAGTAGTAACTTACTGACACGACCATGTGCAAGCTCCAAATCCATAGACTCCTTCTCTCTTGGATTTGCAACACATAAACACCCACGCTTGTGACTTTGAGATCTCACTCAAAGGTTTCAAATCACGGCTTGTTGATCTATGCAGCAACTATGTTCTACCAGCACTTGATTGTAGATCTTATTCTGGTAGATGCTTATAGAGTTAGAAGGTACAGAACCTCTCAGATATCACAAAAGTAACTCACAAGTCTTCCAAAAGTCTTCAAAACGTGGTTAGGGTTTTCCTTTTATACGTAGGAGTGTTGGACTAAAACCCTAAACATTTTCACGGGCTTCGGCCTGTTTAAAAATTTTGCAGAAATTATTTTTCTGCGATTCTCGATCGGTTAAGCCTCATCCTTCAATCGGTCGAACTTTACAGAAAATTACTCATTTTTCCTACAGCTTGTACATTCTTGAGTTTTGACCTATACAACTTAGAGCAATGTCTAACATCTATCCTGGACATATTTTTGTTCTTGGTTTGCCAACACATTCAAGTTGAAATTCTAAACATTTAATCCTAAATCTTTAGAACCTAACATTAGTAATCTATCGTTGTTGACTTGTTTCTCTATTTCTTTCACTGGGGATGGACAATGAGATTTGTGAATTTTGATCTTGGGGGTTTTTAGGATAGTTGGGTTTTCTTGGAGTTCTTGATCCAAAGTAAGGTATGGAGGAGCAAGACATAAAAAATTATTGAAAATACAATTTTAGCAAATTTTTTTTTTTTAACAGTGAAAGTGATGAAGTTGGTTACGTATGTCTAATGGAGGCCACTATAGGTGGGTTAAGTGACACTTTCAAATCATGGGTAAGCACTATTAAAATGGGCCTAACCATAGGTGGGTAACAATTATCCCAACAAAGTTTTATCTTTGTGAGATGGTGGGAAAGATGGGATGATTGTGAATGGAGAATTTTTGAGTGGATGGATAAGAGAATTTTCATGAGGACATGTGTATGAAAAAGATATTTTTAATATATGATGAAAGAGTTATTGAAAGCATGATTTAATGGCAAATAAAATAAATGAGAATGGAAAAAGAAAATATGAAAACAAGAATGGGGAGGGCTGGTTCGACCAAAGCTAGAGAGGAAAAAAATATGAGGGCCTTTAATTTTATTAAGTGAAGTTTGAGTTAAAAAAAAAAAAAAAAACCAAAAAAACAAAAAAACAAAAAACAAAAAACAAAAATGTGATTGAATAAAGGAGGCATGGGACAGATTTAGGGTTTGGTTGGGGATGGAAAAGTAGGGGGGATAGAAACGATTTAGTTATGACAAAGTGAAGAGTTTGAAAACTCTTTTGTTTAATTGAGAAGAAAAATGAGAAAATATAATTTGTACAAATTTATTTTGATGCTTCTATTACATAAAAATAAATTAATAGTTTATAAGAGAAAAAAACTAATGTTTTGAAGGAAAAAAAAAAAAAAAACCACATAATGCCTAGAGGGAGGAAAGGGACAAATTGGTAAATTCTCATCTAACCCCTCTCCCTCCCCCATTTTATCCCCAATTTTAAGAGACAAGAAAATGGTGGGTCTGAGAAGAAAACATATTTCAGCTAACTTTTACCTTTATCTACAACATTTTCAGCAAAAAGTTTTCAGTTTCAGCAAAATAAGTGAATTCTAAACAGATCCTAAGTGTAACACTTTGCACCCAACAAATTATTTGGCTATCAATTTGGATGGAAATTACAATCACTTGACTTTTGCATACCCCCATAGGAAAAGACTGAATTATCCCTCGTTTTATTCTTCAAACATCACGGCCTCACAAGTCCCTCATATTTTAAGATAAGGTCCCTCATATGTAAGGGTGACAAAATAAGTCCAAACCCATTTGCCTGCCCAAACCCACCAACTCTAATTGAACCCAAACCCACTCAATTATTATTTGGGTTAAATGGGCATCAGCTTAATTAGACCCAGTAATTATTGGGTTTTAACTAAAAACCCATTAAGGCCCATTTAACCCAAAAACAATTAACCCAAATTCAACCTAGCCCTTCCCATCCAAAATAAAAATAAAAAGCCCAACCCTACCCCTCTTTCAGCATCTCTAATCATTTCAATAGGTTCTCAAATTTTAAAATTTTCCTTCATTTTTTCAGCCTCCAATCATGTATTCAGATTCCTAAACCCACCTAAGCAAACCAATCCAGAAACCCCAAACTCTAGCTTCACTCTCTCAACAATGGCGGAGTTAGTGATTGACAAGAGCTGTCATGGCTGGACTATGCAGGCGCGACCAAGAGTGGGGCCCATAGGTTCTTCCAACTTCTGGGCATAGCTTATTCCTTGTGAAATTATGAGTTTGGCCTTGAGGGAGAGGACACAGTGGTTGGTAGTGGTGGCAGTGGTGGTGATGAAGCAAAGGTGGAGGACGGCGAGGTTGGAGGAGAGTTGGGAGTTGGAGCCATTGAAGAAAACTTTTTCTTAGAGAAGAGTTTTGTTGTAGAATGGGGAGAGGAGTGTATAGAGTTTTTGGTGGGAGGTTGAGTCTGGGAGTCTAACTTTCACTTTCACTTCCACTTCTATTTCTTAGGGAGTGTTTGGTTGCTAAGAAAATTAGAGTTTTGTTTTTCCTACGTTTTCTTAGCAATTAAATGCAGAGGGAAGATATAGGGTTGCTGAAAATGAGCAGAGGGGTTTAAATTTGTTGGATTTTGGATTATTTTATTTAGTGGATGGTGGCTTTATTTTTATTTTTATTTTTTGAGATTTGATGAAATTTTCCAGCCTCACTTTTTGAACCAGAGAAGGATAAGGGGTGGATCCGTGAGATTTGAGTTTTTCACTTTAGGGGCATTTTGGTAATTTTGATAATAAGGTAATTGGGTGGGTTGGGGTTTACCCATAATAATTGGGTTGAGTTTGGTTTGGGTTAAAAGCAATTAGTTAAATAGATTTCAATGGGTAAATAAGTTTTGTATACTCAACCCAATTATGCCCACCCCAAACCCACCCATTTGACACCCTACTCATATGAGATTCCCTGAGTCCCTCTCAGTCTTTCGCTTCACACTCCCTCAATCCCAGTCTCTCCACTCGCAAGAAATCGAAGACTCAAATTACCCCAAATCGAAAACAACTTGAATAGGTAATTGAACTCCATCTGACTCGAACTCAATCAAGACGTCGTATCCATTGTTTACTTATAAGTTATAATTAATCAACCAATAAAATTGAATTTTAAAAAGGAATTGTCGATGGGGAGGTTAAACGAAATTGGTGGATCTGATAAGGATTAATTAATTTATTTTATTTTCTTCTGGCTCCTTTCGGTTCTTCCTTTCCTATTGATTATTTATTTATTTATTGAGTTTTGATTCGGTGCTTTGCGTTTGCATTTTTTGTTAGGCTGTTCTTCTTCAAATCTTTTATTTTATTTTCTTTTTTCTTTTTTCTTTTTCTCCAGTAGCCTATTGGATCAATCTTTTCGATAATAATAAATATAGGGTAAATTCAATTTAAGGGTAATTTAGGGGTAAAGAGAGAGACGGGTACTGAGGGAGTGTGAAGCGACAGATTGAGAAGGATTTAGGGGACCTGTGATGTTTGAAGAAATTAAAAAGTGAGGGATAATTTGGTCTTTTCATGTGATGTCATGTATGTAGAAGTTAAGTGACTGTAATTTTCATCTAAGTTAATAGCTAAATAAATGGTAGAGTGCAAAGTGTTACACGAGTAATAATTTAGGAGATAAGTGTAAAAGTTGGTATAGCCGTATAGTTTAAGGGGCTAAAGTGTAATTTTTCTAGATATAAGAGATTTTAGTTTTCCTAGATATAAGAGATTTTAGTTTTCCTCATTTGTGATTCATTAGAGTGGAAAAATGGAGGGATAGAAAATATAGTTTGTATATATTTACTCTCATACCCCTATTACATTACTTTTTAAATTTTTTTTTTTTTTTTTTATACAGGATAAAAAAAATTATTGTTGGAATAAATAAATAAAAACAATCCAAACATTAAAAATGAAGGAGAAAAAATGGAAAAAAAAAATTCACATAAATTTTGTTTAGGGGTTGGGGAAAGGAATAAATGGGTATTTTGCATCCATGGGGGGCAGAAATTTGAAGAGATGGAAAACTCTTTAGTTTGGTTAAAAAGAAAAATAAGAAGATGAAAAATATTGTTTGTATAAATTTACACTCATGACCCTATATTAAAAAAATATATTTTATAAAGAAAATAAAAACTAAAGTTGGGGTAAAAAAATTCGACATGGCAAAACGGGTCAGAATTTTCTGACTCGACTGAATTGACCTGCAACCCAATTGACCCATTTAAAAATGACCCGTTTTGACCCGTGACCCATTTTGACCCGTAACCTGATTGACCCGACCCGACCTGCCCATTTTCATCAGCCTTCTCTCTTCTTACCCTATTTCTCCTTGATTTGGGGTTGAAATTTGGTGGGCCCAGGACGAATATGGTTAGCCCGCCCCCCCCCCCCCCCAAAAAAAAAAAAACCACTCTCCCACTCATCCTTTCTCATTTTTCCCCTATTTTCTATTTCCCTTGCTTTTATCCTAACCAAACTAGGCCTTAGAGTATGTTTAGTTGGGTGGATTTTAGGGAGGATAAATAAAAAAAGAAAAAAAAAAGGAGAGAACATTTTTGGTGGGTGTTTGGTTGGAGAGAGAGGTGGAAAATAAAATTGTTGGAGCCTGGGTGTTTTCTTTTTGGGCCCACCAATATGTTTTTTCGCCAAATTAGGTAGAAAATTGAAAAGAAAACACCATACCAACCAAAGACCAAATTTACCATTCCCTTGTGTGTCTATGCATTGAGTAACGTTCACGTTGTGTTGTTTTTTCTTTTTCTTTTCAAAGTCTTGTCTTTTTATTCAAAGTTTCAAAAGGCTGCTCTTGCATTTTTTGGCTTTTCCCTTTTCTTTTTCTAATCAACGGTGGTGTTATCAAATGGGGGCAATCATTTTTTTTTTTCAAAGAAAGCACCTCTAATTGTTATATATAAATAAAATAAAATAAAAATAATATTATAATATTAATAATATGTTAATTTTTATAAGATGTTATTCTTTTAATTTTAAATGATAATAATTATTTTTTTAACGATTGCAATGAAATTATTTCTTATATTATGTATAGGGGTATGAGAGTAATTTTATACAAACTTTATTTTCTATCTTCTTACTTTTCTTCTCAATCAATCAAATAAGTTTTTCAGCTTTCCACTTTTTCAAATCCAAACCAAACACATAAGAGAAAAAACTAAATTTCTTCTATCTTCCTCATTTTCTATGACTTCCTTATTTTCGATCCTTGTACTTCTCCACTCTTCCAACCAAATAGACCCTTAGGGTTGATGAAAATAAAGTTAGTTAATTGGATAGACGATGAGGCGAGGATGTATGAGAGAACCAAAACTGTAACCATCCTTGCCTTGGGCGCTTCAGTCATAGGAGAGTAAAAAAGATGTGAAAGAAAGGAATGATGCGCGAATGGTTATCATTGAGTGTGAAAACAGGTGTTAGGATGGTGATGTAACAAGTGAAAAGTGAAAGGAATGTGAATTGAAGATAGAAAAGGAGAAAAAGAAAATGGAAGAAAACGGAAGAGAGTTTTTTTTCTTAAATTATTATTTAATATGCGGTGGCTCCCAGGAAAGTGAATTAAAGATACAAAAAGTCAAAAAGAAGAAAGAAAAAGAAAATGGAAGAGAGAGGGGAAGAGTTTTTTTTATTTTTTATTTTTAATTATTATTTAATATATGGTGGCTTCCAGGAAAGTGAATGGAGAGTTTCCCAACAAGAAGATTGTCCACATCTACAGAGAGGCCAACCAATGTGCTGATGCATTGGCCAAACTTGGAGCCACTAGTCTAGCTTCTTTTGTTATCTTTTTGAACCCACCGTCTGTGGTGGAAAATATTCTAGCTTCTGATAAAGCTAGTCTAAGATGTAATAGACTTATTAATTCCTAAGTTTAATGTTATATCTTTTGATGACAAAAAAAAAAAAAAAAAAAAAAAATATGTTTAAAAAAAAAAAGAAAAAATAGAAAACAAGAAAATGAAAGAGAGAAATTAATGGTTCAGATAGTCGGTATAGAGTTAGGGGTGGCAAATGGGTTTGGGTGGGTTTGGGGTGGGCATAATTGGGTTGGGTATATAAAATCCATTTACTCATTTAAAACCCATTTAACTAATTGTTTCTAACCCAAATCCAACCCAACCCAATTATTATGGGTAAACTCCAACCCACCCAATTACCCAATTATCAAAATTACCAAAATGCCACTAAAGTGAAAACCCCAATTACCCATTTATCAAAATTACCAAAATGCCATTAAAGAAAATCTCCAAATAGGATTCATTGGTTTGTCCCTAACGAATAAAAACTGTGATTTTCCTTCGTTTTCTCAGCAACCAAACACAGCCCAACCTCTAATTATTAACCCAAAAAAAAAAAAAAAAAAAAAAAACTAATCAAAGCCAGAAATTCTGATCTCAAAGCCAACCCACAACCACAAAAATAAAACTCACAACAACCCAAGCCAAGAAAATCAACAAACAGCCACAAAAGAAAAACTCAGGTGAGATCGGTGAGGAGTGGAGGAAGAAAGAAAAAAAATGAAAGGGAGAAGAGAGATCGGCGCTGGGTAGGCGAGATCGGCGAGGTGGGTAGGCAAGATCGGCACTGTGAAGGCGAGATCGGCGAGGTGGGCACTCGACTCCATAGCCTCCGACCCCATTCTCTTTGCCTTCCTCTCCCCATCCTTCTCCACCACTTCGTGCTCCTCCGCTGCCCTCTCCTCCAGAGGTGGATTTGGAGTGTTTGGACAGAGATTTGGGAATGAGGTTTCGAATGGAGGAGGTGGATATGGTTCCTAAGAAGCGAGACTCGGTGGTCTTTGTGCTATATTTGTTGTGGCTCATTGTTCTCTGTGAGAGAGAGAGAGAGAGAGAGAGAGAGAGAGAGAGAGCAAGGGAGAGAAGTGTTTGGAGGCCGAGAAAATGAAAGAAAATAAAACGTCTGAGTTTTTTTTTTTTTTTTTTTTTTTTTTTTTTTTTTTTTTTTTAATGTTATGGGAATGGTTAGGTTGAATTTGGGTATTTTATGGGTTAAATGGGGTTCAATGGGTTTTTAGTTAAAACCCAATAATTATTGGGTTTAATTGGGTTGATACCCATTTAACCCAACTAATAATTGGGTGAGTTTGGGTTCAATTAGAGTGGGTGAGTTTGGGTGGGCAAATGGGTCTGGACTTATTTTGCCACCCTTATATAGAGTGAGAAAGAGATGAAGGGGCTGTTTGGCACTTGTTTCTAATTTTGATAATTCAAAAAATTTACTTTTTGTGAGACCCATGAATTGACTTGGTGTAGCTTTTACTTCTTATTTCTTTTTTTTTCTTTTCTTTTTTTTCTTCAACCCCCAATACCTAAACTCACCGAACCTAGTGAAAAGAAGAAGAAGAAGAAGAAGAAGAAGAAGAAGACCACCCAGCGTGAAAGGAAAAAAGAAGAAGAAGAAGAAGACCAACCGGATTTGACTACTTACATGTTGTGGGTCTCTCAAATATGTGTATTTATCAAAATACTATCATAACTTTGTTTTCATAACTCAAAAATACATAAAAGTTTTTTTTCAGTTTTCATAACTCATCACTCAAAAATCAGATAATTGAGTGATGGAAACAAAAATTAAAATCAAATCCAAACAAACCAAATAGCCACGGGACCCACCAATTTTGAGTTATGGATGATGAAAACAAAGTGATGGGTGATGGAAAACACTAAATCCAAATAGCCCCAAAATAAATGCCTAGAAATTAACGAAGGCACACAAGTTAAAAACAATCAGATTTATATGTTGCACAATACAAACACACTAAGCAACAGAGTCTAAATAATGCCCAGCCAAGCTAATAAGACAAAAAGTCCTAATATAATATAATAATCAAGAAAGAAGATCAACTAACAAAACAGTATATAAAACAAATTCTGCAGTCAAACATGAAAATCAACGTTTTGAAAAGATCAAAGTTCACAATTTAACTTTATAAAATAAACAAGTAGATAGATATACATGATAAACTATAAACACAAACCCAGTTTTACCAAGTTTTGCATAGAGTATAAACAATTGCCGAATTGCCAATTTAGTGTTTTTCAACAAACACAAAATTCCTTTCACTGTACATCACAAAAATAAATTAATATATGAATTCTGCTTTAAGATTGTTAGATATATTTCAACAATTTACTTTTGTGATAAAACAAAAGGAACAACATACGGATCTAAATATAAGCAATAACACAAAAAGATGTGATAGGCAAAAGCAATAAATATATACTGTATATATAAGAAGAAAAATTGCAAATAATTAAAAATTCACAGACTAAATGCGTGAAAGATGAATGATTTAGATCAAGTCTTATATTTGACACAATTTCTTTAAAGCAAATTTCGCCCCTCACACAATCTGTGGTGCTTTGAAACTCATGGACATCTGCCTCCTAGGATAAAATAATCTACAGTACGTAGAAGAAGCACACAAGATCCGTGCTCTACGAATTACTCTATGTCTCTTTCTCTCTCTTTGACTCAAAATGAATGTACAAAAATATTTTCTTTCTGGGAGAGTTTTTCTCTAAAAAAGTTAGTTTTCATGAATGAGGGACTATGAATTTATATATGTTAGTGAACAGACACACTGTTCAAAGAAAAATTGTTGTGCACAAACTGACTAACTCAAAAAATAAAATAATAAAATTATTATGTGGACAAGAGGGCCCAATCCAAATATGTCAAAGCCTAACCTAATGTCCGGCCCATGAGCATATAAACTCATATATTATCTCTTTCCTTTCCTATGTGGGACTCAGGATTTTCCTCATTTTTAATAACATCTTTAAGTGAACAAATTAAACATCAATTTCTTATTCACTCAATACTATTTTTCCAACAGATATATGGTTGAACAAACAAGAGAAATAAAGGGTATCATCTTTTGATGGGGTCTAGGATCTCTCTAAGTGTAGGTAGGTTCCCTAGAGCTAAAAGATAGATAAGTAGGTCACTCATAACTAAATGGGCCATAATTCGAATCGAGGGCCTAAGTGGACCTTTGTGGATTGGTGGTAAACCGTTAATGTACTCAAAGCCTATCATAGGTAATGGCACACGTTGTGAGTTGGTGGGATAAACTTCGAAAGATTTTGGCCCAAATGGAGTGTACTCATCTTCCCTCTCATCACCAATCGAGGTAATGGGATAAAAGAACCAAGTGAAGTGTGTGCAAACAAGTATTGAACAAGTCTTTATTAAGATTAAGAAATAGGGCACATTGGAATCAAACTCTCTATGCTAGTGGAGTAGCCACTGTAGGCGTAACGCGTGGTGTGGGGAGTACATCTCGGTCAAATGGACTGGGGCGGATAAATAAGTAGTTGCTACCTAGTATTACGGTCTAGGAACCATGAATATAGTGCCCTTACGTGGAAGGACTAGTCTTACTACCAGAGTATGAGTTCAGAGTGTTAGGTTCTAAAGATTAAAGATTAAATGTTTAGAGTCCTTATTTGTTTATGTTGGCAAACCAAGAACTAAAACATGTCTAGAATAAGTGTTAGACATTGCTCAAGATGATTCAAGTCAAGTTTCAAGAAAATTCAAGTTGCAGGAAAAAGAATTGAAATTCATTGAAGCTCACTCGATTGAAGGATAGGCTTGACTGATCAAAAATTGCAGAAAAACAAATTCTACAGAATTTTAAATCAGGCTCAAGCCTACAAAAATGTTTAGGATTTCGATCCAACATTCCTAAGTATAAAAGGAAAACCCTAACAACATTTTGAAAACTCTTAGAAGATTTGTGAGTTACTTCTGTGAGATCTGAGAGGTTTTCTGTCTTATAACCTTACAAGTATCTACAGGAACAAGATCTACAATTAAGTGCTAGTGGAATCTAGTTGCTGCTGCAAGATCAGCAAATGGTGATCTGAAACCTTTGAGTGGGATCTCAAAGTCATAAGCATGGGAGCTTGTGTGCTGCAAATCCAAGAGAGAAGCGTTTGTGGATTTGAAGCTTGCACGTGGTCGTGTCGGTAAGTTACTACTGGAGGTAGCTATAGATTTAGGATTAAATCTTATTGTAAAAACTTCAGTTCTCTGTTAGTGAATTTGTTTAACTTAAGGATAGCTAAGCCAAATCCTCCCCAGGTTGTTACCTTGAAACGGTTCGTTTCATTGGTTTTCTTGGGTGATTATATTTGTGTATTATTTACTTTTCCACTGTTGTGCTTGATATGATCTTTCACTGTTTAACCTAAATCTTATAATTAACCTAAGTAATCACTTGACTGATATATTAGGTTAAACAATCTGTTTTAAGGGGTCTAAACAAACAAACAAGTGGTATCAAAGCAAGTTAGCTCCTGATTAGGTAGTTTACCTTGAGTTGATCATTGACCCCTGCTGTCATAGAACATGGTCACTCTCTTGTGATCCCTCCATATTTTGATGGGAATAACTATGCTTATTGGAAGATTAGGATGAATGCCTTCTTGAAATCTCTAGATGAGAGAGTATGGCCCTAGCTTTGATTGCCATTTACATACATAGCCACATAGGATTGTGTATGTTGACCGGTACCTAAATCCCACTTGTGTATTGTAGAAATTTGGCAGGGTTTAAGGAATTAAAAAGGTTATCCATCTAGGGTAAAGTTAATCTTGGGAAGGTAGAAAGCCAGAGAGCAACGTTTTGGCGGGAATACGATTGTTCTTTTCCATGCAAACAATGCAATTTGCTGTTTTTTTTTTTTTTTTTTTTCACTTGTTACTAATCTCCGTAAAACTACATAAAAATAGGGATATTATATATTACTATGAAACCTTATATACTATTTACATTGTTTCGATTCATGTGAGACGACTTTCGTCATGAGACAAAAAGACAACTTTTAACAGCCTTACAATCACTTGGTGCAAATCGACTTTTTTTACATAGAAAAAGACCGAGTATAACCTGTCTTTGGTTATTTTAGGACCTTTAACTTGTACCACAACTTACATAATACTATTATTATGAGATGGGTTTATCTGTTTAATTCCATCATATTTTAACATGGTGAGATTGCTTCTATTAGACTATGTTGGTTTTGGACTTGAGGACAATACAAAAACAAAGGGTTGCAACTTGAGATTGGAACAAGAATTGAATTGACCGATGAACCTTTAAGTAAGATTGGAACAAGAATTGAATTGACCGATGAACCTTTAAGTAAGATTGGAACAAGAATTGAATTGACCGATGAACCTTTAAGTAAATTTACTTAAAGTTTCATCGGCCAATTCAATTGACTCTCTTGGGTTGGCAACGTTGTAACGGTAATCGTTGGAGAAATTTGGTTTTCTTTGGTTTATATTTTTATGAAAAAACACTAAAAAATATAAATAACAATGTTCCTTTAAAAAAAAAAAAAAAATATATATATATATATATAAAAGAAGGAAAAGAATCATTAGGTTAGGTTGGGTAATACCCATACTAGATATGTCAACTTCGAGAGCAAGTAAAAACCCGAACCTAAATACCCTAATGGCTAATGGGTTGGGTAAAATATGTGCCCATTGAGTCAAGTTGAGTACCTGCTCTCTAAAAACTTTTAATTGCCATCCCTAGACTACTACTTGTGATTTCATGATGACTTCTAGCTCTCCGGTGAATCTGCTTATCAATAAGTTTAGCAATGTAATTTAAAAGATATATATATATATATATATATAAAATAATGCAACACTTTTTATCATTTCCAATAAAAATTATGATTAGTGCATAATAAAAGTTTTTTTTTAATATATAATAAATTTTTTTTTTTATTTATAGTAAATTTATGTATAATGACATCAACAATCAGTAAAAAAATTATGATAAAAATTGTATTGTTAGCCTTACTCATTCAATTCCTATTCTTCTTTTGGTGTCAAAACTCACAGACCTCTAGGCTTCGCTGCAAGCCCTTGCCCCTTTTTCCACGGAATGGCCAGATCAATCGTAAAATATATATATATATATATATATAGCATATTGGGAGGAAAAATTAGTAGAAGCATCAACTTCATGACCAAAGGCATGCATCTCAAACGAAAGGACTTCATGAGCAAAGACTCTTGGAACTCTCTCTCTCTCTCTCTCTCTCTTTTGGGAGAAACAAAGACTTGGAGGTCAATACTTTTTGAGAGTCAATATTTGAAATTCAATACTCCATATAATATAGCCCATTTATGGCATTTATGCATGGATTTGACTGAGATTATATATAGTTGACAAAACATTACGTACGTAGTCTTTTGCATAAACAATTTAGACACGTTTTCTGCATAAATCTTTCATTATCTCAGTCATTTTAGAAAAATATTATGTCTATATCAATTTTACAACATTTTCACACTAAATCGTGACAGGTTGTAACTAGTGGTAACGGATGGCCAAAAATATAATTTCAGTAGTGTGTTTAAATTAAACAACCTATCACTTCAAATTTATTATAAAAGTATTGTGAATGTAGCACTTCTCTTTATTTAACCCCATTCCCTAGAAACAGGGAGCAATTATTCGTGTAAACTTAATAATTGCTCATTAAACTATTAAAAATTCTTCATTCTCTTTTTCCCTAGTTCTATTTTTGATATTTTTTATTTGTATATTATTTGTGAATATATATCACTTGTATGATATTAAGAATGACAATATTTGACACTATTATGTGCTAGTAGTACTCACAGCGAAGTATCTGTGGGGAGTGGTCGGCTATGATATCATACATGAGCCACCCTTTTTCACTCTAAATATATATATATATATATTTGACACTATTTATGAACCCAGTTAATTTGAATATGGCATGATTTTTTATGGGTTATGTAAAATCTATATTTTTAGGTTGGAAACCATAAACAAATTGTAACCTTTAGAACTTAGTTTGTCTAGTTGTTTAGTCTAGAAATATTCAGTTAAACAAGAAAATGAAGTTCAGCAAAATTGAAGACTCCAGAAATTAGAAAAAATTAATGTGCCGATAAGTTTCACTTATCTCGACTGATCAAGATGCACATCTCAACCAATTGAGATTCACGCAGATTGCAAATCTAGCTTTTTCTCTTAGCCATTTAATCTAGGGTTTTGATGGATCTTAAGTATATATAAATACAAACCCTAGAGCACATTTTTACACATTCAAGAGGGCGGTGTTTTGTAAACAGAACAGAAGATTTTCCATATCCTTTTGGAGCTACAATTAGAGACCTTGTGCAAACAACAAATCTAGTCATAAAGCAAAGTTACTACATTCAATCAACCACAATTGCAAATTTAATCTTTGAGTGGAGATCTCGAATTTACAAAATGGAAAGTTGTGTTGTTGATCCAAATCTTTAGGTGGAGATCTCAAAGTCACAAACTGGAGTGTTTGTGTGCAACAGTTTCCCAATAGAAGAGTCTGTGAATTTAAAGCTACGTGTGGTTACGTCAGTAAATACTACATGAGGTAGCAATATGTTTAGGGTTAAGTTTATTGTATAAACTTTAATTCTATTAGTGAAATATTGCCTTGAAGATTGTTAGGCTAAATTTTCCCCAAGTTTTTTATTTGGAAACCATAGTTTCAAAAGTTTTCCTAGATCACCATTCTTGGTGTTCATGTGATTTCAGCCCATCTTCTTATTCAAAATCAAAATGACTTTACAAAATAACATAAAATCAGAATTCCCCCCAAAAAAAAACTTACCTCTAACTATTACAAATACATAAATTAATTCAAATATTTATTTTTAAGAAAAAAAAAAAAAAAAAAAACAGATGAGATTTTAATACAAAAACACAACAAAAACTCAATTTAAAAGTCATGATAACTTTTAAAAGAAGATGAAATAAGGTATAATACACACAACACACATGACAATTTATCCCATCTTATCTATTTATCCACCTCTTAATATAAATTAATATACAATCTTAAAATGATAAAAAAAGATCTAAAATATAGACACATAACAAAAGGCAATAATCTCAACATGGTTCTCAAATCATATTTTTATGTCACTACCACATAAAACTGTAACCGTTTTCCGGTGAATAGGTTTCGGATTGCTCCATTTTGATGGACTGGTTTTCGTTTGAGTGATTGTTATTCTATCTCTATCATATGCTTGAAATATTTATGAGTGAGCATATTGAAAAGAGAGCGAGTTCTTTACTATAAAAATCTTGATCAATAGAGGTGAAATACTCAGCATATGTATATTCAAATTATTAGCAGGATTAGTGGTTAGCATGCAATTAGTGTTTAAGCTTTTGCCTTTGTAATATTCCAAAAATTTAATTTGGAGCAAACATTATACTTTCCATTACAATACAATATATGTACAGCAAAACTAATTAGAGGGACTTACAAGGCCAAGTTGTCAGTCAGATTTTTTAATTAATCCAAGTAGTTTTTTTTTTTTTGAGGTAAAAATCCAATTTGTTAGCTAGACTATATATTTAAAAGTTAGGTAACTACTTAAAAGTTAAAATACTAACTAGGAGAGGTATTCTAATGCAAGTTGCTCCGTAATACTCTTTTCAAGAAAGAAATTGCACATGCATGCAAAAGAGACCAAAATATCAACTTAAAAAAATAAAAGCCCAATTAGCCAGTAGAGGCGATATCTACTGCACAGACTACACTCAAAAAATATCTACTGCACAGACTACACCCAATTAGCCAGTAGAGGCGATATCTACTGCACAGAATAATTAAAAGCCCAACTTAATAGTAATGCAGGCGTCTTTATAAGCAGGCAAGGCCACGCCTTTATCTCAAGCTTTCTTCACAACATTGTCTCTCTCCCGCGCTACCTGAAATAGACCTTGGTGTTCCACTTCCTTCAGGTTCCATCTCTATTTCTATCACGGTTCTGAATTTTTGTTGGCTCCTTATCTTTACACTTGCTTAGCTTTCTTCTTTCTACAATACTTCGCATCGTTGAGCATCGGATGCTAACCCTTGTCATGTACTGATAACCTAAACTATTATGAGAAAGTCTAAATTGTCCATATAAATATATTTTATATACGTACCAATATAATATATTCATATTATCTAAGTTTGGAAATAAGTGTATAAAATATTATAATATTATTTTTAACTTATTAATAATTAATGTAAACAGTCATTTGTAGAACAAAAAATATATAAACATAATGAATCTAAGTTTCGTAAGTTTAAAAAAAAATTAATCTAATTAATTATCTCAAATATAGTTTATATTATATTTGTAGGGTCCAAATTTGGTAAGCTAAGTCCAAAATTTTTGGATTGTGAGCCTAATGAACCCAGAATAATGAATTTGTAAAGAGTGGATAAAAAAGCTGGGCTGGCTATGGACCTAGCATCGGTTCTCCTTAGCAAATTAGAATGAATTGAAGTAAAAACATTTGAAGAATGAATAATACTCAAATTCGAAGAGGCTTGTTATTCATGGAAAGGTGAATACAATTCTCTCTGTTCTTTTCTCCCTCCAATTTTTTCCGCCCCCTTTATTTAGAGGCCCATTACATTTATATATTCTTCTTCTTCCTCATCTTCACCGTACATCTGTTTTTCATCTAAGCATTCACTTGAGTACATGTTACATCAGACGTCTGCTTTAGTTTGCTGTGAGTGGTGGTAGCTGAGGTTGTACTGTTCAGGAGTCTTTTCTACATAAATGCGGCCAGGAAAGTTGTTGCAATGCATTAAATGTGGTGGCAGCAGCTTTTCCTTTTAGATATTTCTTTGTTCTTATCATCTCCAGGCATGCCCAGAGCTTGTCCTTATCGTAGAGATAGTTGGAGAGGTCACTCAAGCTTTCAGTATATTTGCTTGATCAAATTCCCTTGTGATCCGAGGAGTGAGAGACCTCTTCGGACCAGTAGGGTTCTCTTCGAACTGCTCCTCTCGTTCATTTCCAGGTGCATTTCTTCCACATGGACTCCTTCTTATTCCCTTTCTTCTTTTCGGACACATAGTGATATTCAAATTGGGCCCTAAGCCCAATACATGATGTTGAGCTTTTACACCCACAATATTAATCATTAGCATACATTTAGGAATAGATAAAAAATTGCACTTGTGGTACTTACTTTACACTAACCTATAAACCATGGCATTCACAAACACTCTTTTCTTTTTAATCATTTCTCTTCTATGGTAGAAGTTTGTTTAAATTAATTTCATTTTTGTTCTAATTAATATTTATAGACTACTTAAATAGAAAGATATAGTTAGATCTGTAGCAAGAAATGTAAGGGTACGTTTTGTAAACTGTAATAGACACTGTAATGTAATAATTATTCTTTTAATTTAGTTATTGAGTAATTTAGTTATATTTTTATTATAGAAAATAGTTATTCCTTATAAATAATTATTCTTTAAAATAAGTCCTTATAAATAATTATTCTTTAAAATAAGGAATAACTATTCATCTCTAAAATGGTTATAATAGTTATTCCTTAGTAACTGTACTAATTTTTAAAATTAATATATTTTCAAATAAACAAATTTTCCATATGCATAAAATAATTATAAAAATAAAAAATCATAAAAAATAATTAATCTATCTTTCAAATTTAAAAAATATTATTTTTTAGAAAATATAATTATATGAGTAAGATATTTCTTAAAATATATCTTAAGTTTAATTTAAAATACTTTCATTCAGGGTTCTACTATTGTATTGTCATCAAACAAATTAATAGTAATAAGTATTACATTACAGCATCTTGTATTTTTTGTAATACCTATTATTATTCTTATATTATTATCATTACAGTCTATCAAATGTGTCCTAAGTAAAACCATAAATGAATAAAAAGAGTAAAAATTTTATAGGAGAATTTTTTTTCTCTCTAAGTGGAATTTCTCATTTCTCCTTTTTTTTTTTTTTTGGTGTGCGTGTGTGTGAATTGATATTCAAATCTATTTTTTTGTAAAAAAAGAAAAGAAAAAAAAATGGTGTAAATTAAAACAAGTACCTTGCATTTTTTTTTCTCCTGTTGTTGCTAAGTATAATTCCCTATAAATAGCATTAAAAGTAAGATAATTCAGAGCTCGTAAAATTGTTCAAATAAAATATAATAGCTTCGTTACATCCGTTTATATCCAATTCAATTTTTTTATATATCTATAAAAAGTTAGAACAACTCAAGTAATCTTTAACATTATTTTCTTTAGTGGGTAGTTTATTGTACGTGATCTCCTTTGTATAGAAATCATAGTTTTAATTATATTGTTTTTATAGGTTCCAGTTAGTTCAACTGGTAAAATTTTTGTTACTCAAAAAAATAAAATAAATAACTAATAAAGTTTAAGAGATATGAGATTTAATTCCTATCTATAGCAAAAGTTGATTGATATCCTGGTCTGATGATAAAGAGTTATCATTAGAAGCGGACGTCATATGTTGAAACTCTCTCTAAAAAAAAAAAATTATATTATTCTTTTTGTTAGGTTCTAAAGACTTAAAATTTTATGTATTTAAAACTTTAATGTATATTGTTGGCAAACCATGATCAAAACAAGTTATTTAGTCTTGCTTAGGCTTGCTCAAAGTTGTGTGTTTTATGTAAAGTTGGAATCGAGTGGCTGCAGAAGTATTTGTTACTTTCGGCCTGGCTCGATCAATCGAAAATTAGACTCAATCGATCGAAAGTCGGCTAGAACGTTTTTCTGCAGAATTCCAACTCAGCTCAAACTTTATTTAAATGTCTTAGGGTTCAAGTAAAACACTTTTATATATAAGGGAAACCCTAGAACATTTTTGAGACTGAAGAGAGAAGATTAGAGTGCCTCTTGTGTCTCCTTTTATTTTTAGGGTTTTGTACCCAAGCCTTTCTAAGGTCTTTGTTGCTTATCTTGCTGTTTATGTGAATTTCTTGTGAGATCTTTGAGGAGCTTTCCTTCAAATAAACTTAGGGTTTTCAAGGTAGAAATTATCTACATCTTGATGATTAACAAAGTTGCTGTCATTGGAGCTTAAAGAAAAACAAGCGTGAGTGCTTGTATCTTGTGGAGAATCCAAGAAAGAAGGAGTCCGTGGATTTGGAGCTTGCACGTGGTTGTGTCAGTAAGTTCTATTAGTGGGTAGCATTAGGAAGTCAAGCGGGGAGCTTGTAAGTCCTTTTGTATGAATTTCGATTCTTTCATAGTGGATTCAGGTTTACCTTGAGGATAACTAGGTTAAATCCTTCCCAGTTTTTTATCGTGTGGTTTCCTGGGTCATCATATCATTGTGTTACTAATTTTTCCGCTGCTTTATATGTTTGATATACATGATATGATTGTTTGATTGTGTTTAACCTAGATTTGCATAATTTGACTAAGTTAATCACTTGACTAATAAACTAGGTTAATCCAATTGTTGTTTTAAGGGGTCTAAAAACTATACACTTTTAGTGGCATTTATGTTAGATTTTGTTTCATTTTATTTTTATGTCAATAAAGATATGTTGATACTTATAGATGCTCAAGGTATTCATTGTATTTTAAAAAGTTCATAATGTCAATAATGAGACGACGTAATGATACTTGAAAATTGTTGACGTCATATATTACGAGACATAGTTGCGATATATTTCCTTATGGACTTCATTTGATAATTGCGAGAACCAGTATACATCATAATATCAGAGAGTTTTTATTTATATATTTGATGGAATAATAATATATCATATAGTATTTTTGACTAAGAATAATATATGATAGAATTGAAACTTCATACTTGATACTTGATAATTTGCACTTGCAGGCTCATTGTTTCAGCTGCTACCTACACAATTGATAACTGAGGTACGCTTTTATAACATTTCCTATTCAAGTTTCTTTGTCTATCTATCTATCTATGTTCTCGTTATTAGCAACTGAAATAATCTTTTTATACTAAATTTATAATATCGCAAGCACCAGCCAACTATAATCGCTGAACTTAATGGGCAATACAGCATGTCTGGCCGGCCTCTCTTTCATAAAATAATAATAATAATAATAATAATAATAATAATAATAATAATTATTATTATTATTATTATTATTATTATTATAATGTTTGCCCTCTCACAAACTAGATATATAGTGCATGCTGAGATTTTCAATCAAAATTGAGCGTTGCGTTCATTAACTGTATTTTAATTTGTAGTATATTTTTTTTCCAGTGCCTGTCTTTTTGAATTTTTTGAATTAATTTTATTTTTGTTTTGGTTAAAATGTTGATATAAATATAACCACCTTTCCCTTATTTAGGATAAATGGGATTTTAGTTTAAAATCTTCAATGCCAGCACCATACAAGAATTTTTTGATAAATTTTCTGCCAATATTTATTAACAGACAATAACATGCCTTGCCTCTCACAAACTTTATAATAATTGCTGGGAATCTTCAATTAAAATAAATATTTATAGTGCGTCATACTTTCACATACTTTGCTACAATTGTTTTAGTTGTTTATCACTATGATATAAACGCATTTTTTTTTTCATCACTCATAATCTGTCGCATAGAATAATTATGACAAAGTATGTGGAAAAATATGTGGAGTTAAACTTATACTTTCAATTTTATTTATTTTTTATAGGAAAAATTATTATTTCAATTAATATAAGGCATAGCGTTCCTTTAATGCCTTTTAATTTGCAATTTCTATTATATTCTTCTTCCTTTTAAAAAATGTCACCTCATTACTTCATTAAATTAATACATAACAAAAGTTGATTGAAGGATCAATAACCCTCATTTTCTAAACTTTAAAGACCAATGATACGCATTTGAAATTTCAAGAATTAAAAGTATCTGATACATAATTTTAGGAACCAATAATATAAGTTCGTCATTTTTAACTCTTATGCACAACAAAAAGCCATAGTGTCATTCTTATTTTTTAGGGACAATAATTTACATAGGATATTTCTATATCTATCCTCTCTCATTGGCTGGTTCCAAAGAATTGGGTCAATCCATTATCTATATGCAAAGGACCCTAATGGCCGACCTATTCGATCTTTAACATAATATGCAAATTTTTTATTAGTTGTAATTTTGTCTTGGTAAGGAGAAAGCTTAACTCTGCAGCTCATTGTTTAACTAAATTTGCGGCTGTTCATAAGTCTTCTATTTGTTGCAATTTCCATCTTCTTCATGCTGCAGTCTTGGATGCCTGCAAGAAGGATGCTGCTTTTGCTTTGTTTTATTAATATTCTTGGTTTATTAACCAAGGAAAAAAAATAAAATAAAAAAATACATAACATGCAATACGAGATCTGTTCAGACTTCAGAGAAAGTTGTTGCGCCTATCTTGCTTTTATACTTCTGAACATAAGATTTCAAATCAAAACAAAAGGAAAATATCTATCCTCCAATCCATCATTCAAATGCAATGGTTAAGGTCCGTTACGTCCGTAGATAAGATTTCATTGAACCTTCTTGCTCTTATACTTTTCGAAACTAACCATTTTTTTTTTTAATCTCTATTCGTTTTGTCTCTTTGGCAGGATCCAGAACTGGACAACCTTTACCCAACCGACTTAATAAAGTTTATAGTTGCAGTAGTCTTATCTATACGCCCTTATATATGAGCTTAATTTCATCACTGTGACAACCGTATAGACATGCCATGAGTTGCTGATAGTTTCAACTGCTACACAATTAACCGAGGTAGGTTCCACAACATTTCATATTTAAGTTTCTTTAAGCTGCGATTTTTTAATTTTAAAGGTGACCTTTATTAAGTGGGTCATCAGCTAGTGTTTCTAATTCTGGGACTCTTATGTTTGTTATCGTGAAATTTAAGGAACACAACTTGATAGATGGAGAATTCAGCGAGTGGGAAAATTCAGCGAGAAGCAAATTCTTCAATAAAAAATGAAAATACTGAAATTCAAGACGAATCAAGAACTTTAAGTGGAAATGAAAATCAAAATAAACAGTTGGTAAATGACATTGAAACAAAGTTGAAAATGTTGGAGTTTCTAGTACCGAATGAGTGCTGTATCTATAAGGTTCCATATCACCTTCGCAAATGGAATGAAGAAGCCTATACTCCTCATGTTATTTCAATTGGTCCCTATCACCACAACAAAGAAAAATTTCGAACCACGGAAAAGCATAAAGTAATATACTTCAGGCACTTCATGAAACGGACTGAGAGAAACTTGGAGGATTTAGTAAGCACTATAAGGAAGATGGAAGATAGCATTCAATGTTGCTATGTAGAGACTGTTCAGCTTAAAAGTGATGATTTTGTGGAAATGATCATGTTTGATGCGATCTTCATTCTTGAGCTTTTCTTGAAAAGTAAGTTGAGAGGATGGGCAACAGACGATCCTATGTATGTGGAAAATTGGCTTTATGCTATGGTGATGCATGAGTTGTTATTACTTGAAAATCAAGTTCCATTCTTTGTTATTGAGGAACTATACCACCTAGCATTACCCTCTTTCTCAAACTCCCATTCTTTGATTCAGCTTACTTTCGACTTCTTCGAGCACTTGAACATTCATAAAAAAGCCCCAAATGTGAAAATACAACACTTAACTGATCTGCTTAGATTCTTTGAACTGCCCAACGAAAACGAGCTACCAGACAGACACCATGAAGTGATTTTTCCTAAGTACTCTGCAACCCAGCTGCGTGAGGCAGGAGTAAAATTCGAGGTGGTTTCAAGTAACCGCGTACTGGGCCTAAATTTCAATAAAGGAGTGTTGAAAATTCCACTCTTAGATTTCGAGGATAATATGGAAGCTCGTGTTCGAAACATTATGGCGTTGGAGCAATGTGATCCAAAAAAACCCTTATACTTCACGGATTTCTTTTTAATATTGGATCGTCTTGTCAATACTACCACAGATGTGGATTTACTTAGTGATAAGGGAATCGTGGTTAATTCCCTCGGCGACAACGATGTAGTGACATCGATTATAAACAATCTTAATAGAGGAATCTTCAGACCTGATATGAACAAGAATTATTGTGATCTCTGCAAAGCTTTAAATGCATTCTATGAGGAACGCTGGCACAGATGGAAGGCTTTGTTAAGACATCAATATTTTAGCAGTCCTTGGAGATCGGCTTCTACCATCGCTGCTATCATTCTTCTGGTGCTCACTTTAATACAAACAATATTATCTATTATCAAGTAGTATAAATTCAATGTCTATCTATGTACTTTGGATGGTTGTTTGATTGTTGATGTAGTGACATGATGGATATGTAATTTCCAAGTAAGTATTCGGAAAGAAGTCATTGAAGATTAAAAGTTGCTTGGAAATGTGATCTTGCTTAAGTAGTCTTTAGCTTGAAAATAAGCTTTGTAGTTTCTAATTATGTGTGTCTTGTTTATCTTTTGAGTTGTGTTTTCAAATGTTGGATGATGATGTCAAGGAATCAGTGGGCTAAAATTTCCG
This sequence comes from Quercus gilva, assembly GCA_023621385.1. Lineage (NCBI taxonomy): Eukaryota > Viridiplantae > Streptophyta > Magnoliopsida > Fagales > Fagaceae > Quercus > Quercus gilva. The sequence continues at coordinate 67,933,514 of CM042481.1, forward strand.
GGCGTTGATGATCTACAAACGAAATCCTGAAAGTAGTAAACAAAAAAGTCAGAGGAGACCGGTGGGGACCGGCCAAAAGTCCTCCGATGATCAAGTCAGTGAGTTTGTTTTTTTTAATATAAGGAAAAATTCTCTATATAAAATTTCTCCAGTTACCTCCTATGTCTCCACGGAAGAGCCTTTATATAGTTTTTCATGAGGCTGTTATTTCTCCAAGCGTTGTGTAGTTTGAAGGATTGTGAGGTAACCTCCATAACTGCCTTGGAAGTTATTTTATGTAGATTTGTTGATTAAAACCGTTTTCTGAAGAAGGAACGGTTTTTAATAGAAAAATTACATGTAAAGGATCATTCAGGAATATTTGTCCTTTCCATTACTTAGACGAGAGAATCATCGGATGGTTCAAGCCTTGGACGAGCTCGTCCGTCTGTACAAACTCACGGACGAGCTTATAATAAATGGGCTTACTTTCCTTATGGACGAGCTCTATGGACGAGTTCCACAGTTGGTTTTATGGTGACACCATCAGTTGCCCCCAGTCCATAGGTCGTCCAGAGAATATATATATATATATATATATTTTCTTCTTCTCTTTCTTTCTTTTTTTTTTTTTTTTTTTTTTTTTTTTTTTTTTTTTTTTTTTTTTTTAAGTCTGAAGGTGCCACGTGTCGCAATCTCATTGGCTCCTATCTGCAACATTTTATTCTTTTGATACACCCAACACGTGGCTTCTTCTGATTGGTTCCAGTCGTTTCATGTGCCCTACTTGCTTGGCTATAAATAGTGGAATCCCTCTCATACCCTTCACATTTTCTGAAATTTTCCTCTTGCAATCTCTCGTCTAGAGCCTCGTCTAGAATTTTTCGCGTCTAGGGCCAGGTACTCTCTCCTTCCCTTCTTTTACGTTTTCCTTTTTGTTTTCCCAAAAATGTCTGCATCCATTGTTTCTTCGTCTAGCAATAGTACAGATAGGGCTATAGACGAATATCAGGATTCCTCTAGTTATTGTAGTTCTAGTAATAGTAGTAATGAGAGTAGCAAGGGAGGTTCCACGGACGAGGAGTATGTCTCCGGCGTCCCTGGGTTCCCTGTAGAAGCTTTGCAAGAGGAACTTAGGAAAGCTTCTGGTTCCCAGGCTGGAACCTCGTCCAATATTCCTTCGTCTAACCCTCCAGACGAAGAGGAGGTTGTCTATAGCTGTGCAGTAGGCATCCATTCTAAAACATCCGAACAAAGGCTTTCTAACCTCAAGACGTGGTACCAGATTCCGGACGACTTTAACCCCCGGTTAGCCGTTCGTGGAGAATGGTGTTGCAATCCCCGCTTCGGAATAGGCGTCTATGAAGCCTATTTCTTGGGGGGGCTTAGATTTCCCTTAAACTCATTCGTTAGGGAGTTGCTGGTTAAGTTAGGTTTGGGCGTCTGTCAGTTCAACCCAAATGCATGGAGATTAATCGTCTCAATGCAGATTTTATGGAGTGAAGTGTTTGGTAGAGGCCGTCCTCTCACTGTGGACGAGTTTCTATTTTGTTATAAACCCTCTGAGATAAGCCAATCTCTCGGCTTTCATCAATTTACAGCAAGGGGCAGGGATTGTAGATTAATCAAGTCCCTAGCCTCGTCCGACAGGAATTGGAAGACGGAATTTATTTTCGTCTCTGGGTTTTGGTCTGGGAACCCTGTAGATGTTGGAAGGGACCCCTTTGCTCCTTACACTGGAGAGCTAGGGAACCTGCGTCCTGAAAGTACGTCTCTCTTCTTTATCTTTCTTTCCCTCTTTTTTGTTTTAACTGTCCAAATCGTCTTATTCGTGATTTATTTCACAGGTGCTAAGCGTCCGTCTTTGAGCAAGTTTCACCGTGATCGCGTCCATAGGGCTCGCCTTCACTCCAATAGGAATTTTCATTCCTTAGTCAATCTTCGTAACCTCTTTAAGTGGGGACTTGGCCCTGATCCTTCGGACGAGGCTATTGCCCACGAGGTTACAGTACGAAAAAGTAAACATACATAATCATTATATATATATTTTTATCTTTATATTGTTTCTTGACTTTACTCAATTTCCCATAATTTCACTTGTCATCTTCGTTTGCTTTAGGAATGGCAACTTTGAAAGAAAACAAAGGAAAGGATATTGTAGTTGAGGAGGACCGTCCTGAGGCGCAAGCTCAGACTCGTCCAACGGCTGGGGAGAAGAGAAAAACAATATCCAAGAATTTGGATTTAGGAAGCCTCCCTAGTCGTCGAAGTAAGAAAGGAAAGCAAGACTTGCCCCCGGTTAAGCCTAAGTCCATCCCGTCCCAGCAGCCAACAATTTTTGATGTGGACTCGTCTATACCAATTGAGGTGACTCCGTCCAAGACTCCTCCGTCTAAGACAATTGCAACTCCCTCGTCCCATCCATCCCAACGGGCTCCTTCAAACATCATTGAAAATGAGGATTTAGCATGGGAGCGCTTCCAAAATGCCATTACGGACGAGGATATAAACACCTGCTATGACATGTCTTTGAAGGATTTTGAACACTCTGGTGTTCATGATCTTTTTAAGGTTGGTGAACATACTTTTGTCTCGTCCTTATTATTTCAAAAGCTTTTCCTTTATTTGTTAATTTTTATTATTTTCGTAGGGCATGTCCAAGTTCATAGCGGCGTCCAGGCAAGCTACTGGGTTGGATAAGACGAGGATCATGTTGGAGACGAGGATAAAGGAAGTGAAGGACGAATCCAAAAAATGGGCTGGAGTAGCTACAAAGGCTAAGGAAGAGCTGAAGGAAGCACATAACCTGATTGAGGAGTTGAGAGCTGATGTGGTGGAGAAGGATACTCGTCTTGACCATATGCAAAAGAAGAATGACGAGTTGAGTACTCTTCTCACCAAGGCGAAGGAAGATGCAGTGACCGAGTTCAAGGCATCCAAGCAATACACTGATCTTCTGGACGCCAATTATGCAGCAGGCTTTGAAGACTTTAGGTTGGACGCTACAGAAAACTTCCCTGAGGTGGACTTTAGCTCCATCAAGCTTAACCTAAACGCTGCTACCAGCTCTCTCCTGCAGACAGGTTCTGAAGATGCCAATATTGAGGATGATGCTACAACGCTTCCTCCTCAAGACGCCTCCAATGTGAATGCTCCCCAGACTTAGAAATATTTTAATGTTTTGTACTCTTTCTTCTTTGTTAGCTTTATTGTTCATGGCCTTTCTATGTAAACTTAGTAAACTCGTCCATAGTTTAAGGACGAGCTTTTGTAAAACTAATGTTTTAACTTCACAAGGGTGTTTGGACATTGGTTGTCTGCCCTTGAGACAATTTGAATGGATGTTTCTCTTTTATACATGCATAGACGAGAATTTTTATTTTCATATACAAAAACCCTTGTTTTGCTCGTCTACGTTTCATATATATGTGTACTTCAACTATCTTTATTAGGATTTTTACCAAGTGTGGTTTATCCAAGCGAAATGGTGCTTAATGGCATCAATTCGTCCTTTGGGTTTGTTCTTGTATTTTCCTCGTCCTTTTCTAGTACGGACGAGTGGATTTTCCTCGTCCTTTTCTGGAATGGACGAGCATCCCTTGGGCATATTTGTACTTCCCTTTTGGGCATGGGATTTTCCTCGTCCTTTTCTTGGATGGACGAGTGGATTTTCCTCGTCCTCTTCTTGGATGGACGAGCATGCCTTGGGCATATTTGTACTTCCCTTTTGGGCATGGGATTTTCCTCGTCCTTTTCTTGGATGGACGAGTGGATTTTCCTCGTCCTCTTCTTGGATGGACGAGCATGCCTTGCTTTCCGGGAAAGCATGAGATTACATCTCCGCGTCCAGAGAATTTTCTCATCTTGTGCCTTTCAGCTTTCTTCAAGAGTTTATACGAACATAAGTGCTATGGAAATCAGTAATTCACACAACATTATGTACATTTCATAAATATTGTTCACAACATAGGTATTGTTCATAGACGAGGCACACACCTTAGAGGTTAATGCCTTTATTTAAACAACACAAACTATAACATTGTCCATAGACTTAATAAAATAATAAAACCACACAAGATATAATAATAAAGTTGACTCTGAAGTCGTCTAGAGTTATACTTCTCCAGGATGGCCTTCTACTGATAATACTTCCTCAAGTGCTCCACATTCCAAGGATGCTCCAACTTCCTCCCATCAAGGGCTTCCAAGTAATAGGATCCTTGTCTTTTGCAGTTGACGACTCTGTAGGGGCCTTCCCAATTTGGTCCCAGCTTCCCATGGGCTGGGTTCTTTGTTGCTAAGGAAACCCTTTTTAGGACGAGGTCTCCTATATTGAATCGTCTTGGCTTGACCATTGCATCATACCTCCTTGCCATAAGGTTTTTATATCTTGCCATCCTTTGCTCAGCATCCATCCTTACCTCGTCTATCAAGTCAAGGTTCAAACGGAGTTGTTCCTCATTAGCTTCGTCCTGGAAGGCTGTCACCCTATGACTAGCCATGTGCACTTCTGCAGGTATGACTGCTTCAGCTCCATAAGCTAATTTGAAAGGAGTTTCACCCGTTGGGGTTCTTGCTGTCGTCCTATATGCCCATAGTACTCCTGGTAATTCGTCTGGCCACACTCCCTTTGCCCCCTCAAGCCGAGTCTTGATTATTTTTAGCAAGGATCGGTTAGCAACTTCAGCCTGGCCATTTGCTTGTGGATGGGCGGGAGAGGAGTAATGATTCTGAATTCCAAAGTGTATGCAAAAATCTCTGAAGAGTGCATTATCAAATTGTCGTCCATTATCTGATATCAACACCCTGGGCACGCCAAACCTGCACACAATATTCTTCCACACAAAGTTCTTGACATTTTGCTGCGTGATATTAGCTAAAGGTTCTGCCTCTACCCACTTGGTGAAATAATCAATACCCACCACAAGAAATTTCATTTGTCTCACACCTATTGGAAAAGGGCCCAGAATATCCAGTCCCCATTGTGCAAAAGGCCATGGGGCCGTCATTGGGGTTAGGTATTCTGATGGTTGTCTAGGAATGTTGCTAAATCGTTAGCATTGGTTGCAGACTTTGACATAGGCTTTGGCATCGGCTTGCATGCTTGGCCAGTAATACCCTGCACGGACGACCTTGTGGACGAGCGATCTAGCTCCTGCATGATTGCCACATGCTCCCTCATGAATTTCTCTGAGTATATAGTTTGCTTCGTCTGGAGCCAAACATCGGAGATAAGGCTGGGAAAAGCCCCTTTTGTACAGAGTTTCGTCCATAAGAACGTACTTTGTTGACCTCACCCTTAACTTTCTTGCTTCATCCTTTTCTTCTGGAAGTCGTCCGTCTTTTAAGTATGATATAATTGGAGTCATCCAATTTCCATTGCCATGCACCTGCTGCACTTCTGGGATGTCTATACTCGGCATATACTGGATCTCATCAAATGTTTGGACGACTTCACTTGCCGAAGCTTCTTTGGCTAGTGTATCCGCCTCCATGTTCTCCTCCCTTGGGATTTGAACGAAGTTAGTTTCCTCAAATTTTTTCACAAGCCTCATTACCCTGCCAAGGTACTTCTTCATTCTTTCTTCTTTAGCTTCGTACACCCCGTTCACTTGGCCCATGATTAGTTGAGAATCTCCCAGGACGAGTATTGATTTTGCTTCCACGGACTTGGCTAATTCCAGCCCTTTGAGAAGAGCTTCGTACTCAACTTCATTATTGGTTGCTTGATATTGCATGCGAACTTTGTATTTCAGTTTATCCCCTTCTGGGGATTGCAAAACCACACCTATGCCTGCAGCGTGCTGTGTAGACGATCCATCCACGTGGACGATCCACTTCTGGTTGCCCTCCATCTTACTTTCATCGTCACGACTAGGGGTGAACTCTGCAATAAAATCCGCCAGAGCTTGACCTTTTATGGCATGTCTGGGTTGGTACTTTATGTCGAACTCACTGAGCTCGACAGCCCATTGAACCAGCCGTCCTGCAGCCTCTAATCTGTTCATTGCCTTTTTGAGTGGGTGATCTGTCATGACATTGATGACGTGGGCCTGGAAGTAATGCCTTAGTTTTCTGGAGGCTGTCACTAGTGCGAAAGCTAATTTCTCCATTAGGGGATATCGTCCTTCCGCTCCTCTTAGTGCTCTGCTTGTGTAGTACACCGGCTTTTGAATCTTTCCTTCCTCTCTTATCAGTGCTGAGCTTACGGCGTGTGGGGTTACTGCCAGGTACAAAAATAACTCCTCTCCTGCCACGGACGGACTTAGCAACGGAGCTGTAACGAGATATGCTTTCAAGTCTTGAAAGGCTCCCTGACACTCGTTCGTCCACTCAAATGCTTTCTTCAGAACTTTGAAAAACGGCAAACACTTGTCAGTAGCTTTTGAAACAAACCTATTGAGGGCAGCAACTCGTCCGGTGAGGGATTGAACTTCTTTAACATTGCATGGAGGTTTCATGTCCAATATTGCTTGAATCTTATCAGGGTTTGCCTCAATTCCTCTATGGGAGACCATAAATCCAAGGAATTTCCCTGACGATACCCCAAAAGCACACTTGTTAGGGTTCAACTTCATGCGATACTGCCTCAACGTGTTGAACGTCTCCTTCAGGTCATTCAAATGTCCTTCCTCGTTCTGACTTTTCACCAGCATGTCGTCGACATAGACCTCCACATTCCGCCCAATCTGCGGACGAAACATGTGGTTAACCAGTCGTTGGTATGTTGCTCCAGCATTTTTCAAGCCAAAGGGCATTACTTCATAACAGAATAGTCCCTGACTGGTGACAAAGGACGTCTTCTCTTGGTCTGCTTCGTCCATCCTTATTTGGTTGTATCCCGAGAAAGCATCCATGAAACTTAGTAGTCTGTGGCCCGCAGTGGAATCCACCAGTTGGTCAATCCGTGGCAGTGGATAACTGTCTTTGGGGCAAGCCTTATTCAAGTCTGTAAAATCCACACACATTCTCCACTTGCCGTTCGCTTTTTTTACCATTACCACATTGGCTAACCACCGGGGGTAGTACACTTCTCGTATAAATTTTGCGGCCAACAATTTCTGTACCTCCTCCTTAATAGCAGCGTCCCTTTCTGGAGCGAACACTCTTTTCTTCTGTCGTACTGGCTTAAAGGAAGGATCTACATTCAAACAGTGAGTAATGACACTGGGATCTATACCTGGCATATCTTCGCTACTCCAAGCAAACAGATCAACATTTTTCTTCAGAAAATGGACGAGGTCCTTCTTAACTTCGTCTCTCAAGTCTACTCCAACCCTGGTACACCTTTCGGGGTAATTCTCATCCAGGGAAACATTTTCTAGCATTTCAACGGGTTTTGCCATGATTCTCGTTTCTTCAATATTCATGGATTGAATTTGCTCGTCCATGGCTAACATGGCCAGATAACATTCTCTCGCTGCCAACTGGTCTCCTTGTACTTGCCCTACCCCATGCTCTGTTGGGAACTTCACTGACAAGTGGTAGGTTGATGTGACCGCCTTCCAACTGTTCAAAGTCGGCCTTCCAACTATGGCATTGTAGGAAGATGAGCAATCTACCACTAGGAAGTTTACATCTTTGGTGATTTGTTGCGGGTACACCCCCACTGTCACTGGCAAAAGAATAGTGCCTACAGGTTGTACCTTCATTCCACCAAATCCTACTAGAGGAGAATTGGCAGGACGAAGCTGATCCCGTCCCAGCCTCATTTGCTGAAAGGCTGGATAATACAAAATATCAGCCGAGCTTCCATTGTCTACTAGCACTCTTCTAGTTTTGTAATCCGCAATAAGGAGGGTAATGACAATGGCATCGTCATGAGGGTGATGTATTCCTTCCGCATCCTCGTCTGTGAAAGTAACAGCTTGTTCATGCGCAGTCCTTGCTCTCGGTGATCGTCCAGAGAGTTGGACGCTCTGCACCGCTTTTAGGTACGTCTTCTTTGATTTGGACGACTGTCCTGTTGAATCTCCCCCCACAATGACTCTTATCTCCCCAAGTGGTGGTCGTGACTGTTCTTCTACCTTACCCTTCAGTTTCTCGTCCTTCTGGTCTCGTCCAAGGAAATTTCTTAACTTCCCTTGCCTGATGAGATTTTCTATCTGCTGCTTCAAATCAAAGCATTCGTCCGTATCATGCCCATGATCCCTGTGGAAGCGACAATACTTGTTCCTATTGCGCTTGTTAGGATCTCCCTTCATCTTCTCTGGCCACTTCAAAGAAGGCTCGTCCTTAACCTGCATAAGGACTTGCTCAAGTGGTACATTCAGAGGGGTGTATTGTTGATTCCGTCCTGAAGAACCAGGTTTCTTGCTATCTCGATCTCTCTTATCTTCTATTCGTCCCTTCTTTGGACGAGGGGCTTGGTCAGAGTGACGGACGGGATTTGCCTCCATTCTTTCCATTCTCTTCCTTTTCTTGGCTATGATCGCGTCTTCTGCGTTCATAAAATTTTGGGCTGAATGGACAAGTTCGGCCATAGACTGAGGCTCTTTTTCATAGAGCTTGTGTATGAACAAATCAGAGTTGACCCCGTTATGGAAGGCTGCCAGCAGTAACTTGTCATCTACCTCGTCCACAGTTAGTGCTTCCCTATTGAAGCGTGTAATGAAGGAACGCAAGCTCTCATTCTCTCCTTGCTCTATGGTTAGTAGGCTGGACGAGGAACGTTTATGTCTTTGTCCTCCAATAAAATTGTTAACGAACAATTTGCTCAATTCTTCGAAGGAACTTACTGAATTAGGGGGTATCTTGCTGAACCAAACTCTCGCAGGCCCCTTGAGGGTAGTTGGAAATGCTCTACACATTATCTCATCCGGAACTCCTTGAAGATGCATGGTAGTCTTAAAGGTAGCAATATGGTCAAAGGGGTCACGCGTGCCATCATATGAATCCAAGGAAGGCATTTTAAACTTTGGTGGTAAAGGATGGCCATTGATGGACGCTGTAAAGGGTGAATCAGTTCTGTGAACCAAATCTTCCACAGGATTGGTCCTTCTCATATTCTCCCTCATTTCATCCATAACCTTCCTCATCTGATCCACTTCCTTCTCTAAATGTGGTACCCTCCGTGAAGTGGTGCCCCTTGATTGACTTTCCGGTTGGACATGTCTTTCATCTTCCTGACTTTGCTCTCGCTCCTCTCCATGGACTTCATGGGGTTGCCTTCTGAGATTAATCTCCCTCCGTAACTCTTGATTTTGGCGAGTCAGTTCTGCCATGGCGGCGGCCATGGATTGCATGTGTTGGGCTGATGAAGGTTGCATGACAGGAGCCGATTGACGGTCCTGATAAGGATTACTAGAAGCATCTCTGCTTGGTTGAGGGCCTGGACTGGTGACCCTTGATCTTGTCCGGACCATTTCAGCCCTTTGTCGGAGAAAGAAATTATAGAATTCAACGATGAAATCCAAATGTAAAATTCTAAATTTTCCTTCCCACAGACGGCGCCAACTGATGATGTCAAGGAATCAGTGGGCTAAAATTTCCGGGCGTTGATGATCTACAAACGAAATCCTGAAAGTAGTAAACAAAAAAGTCAGAGGAGACCGGTGGGGACCGGCCAAAAGTCCTCCGATGATCAAGTCAGTGAGTTTGTTTTTTTTTAATATAAGGAAAAATTCTCTATATAAAATTTCTCCAGTTACCTCCTATGTCTCCACGGAAGAGCCTTTATATAGTTTTTCATGAGGCTGTTATTTCTCCAAGCGTTGTGTAGTTTGAAGGATTGTGAGGTAACCTCCATAACTGCCTTGGAAGTTATTTTATGTAGATTTGTTGATTAAAACCGTTTTCTGAAGAAGGAACGGTTTTTAATAGAAAAATTACATGTAAAGGATCATTCAGGAATATTTGTCCTTTCCATTACTTAGACGAGAGAATCATCGGATGGTTCAAGCCTTGGACGAGCTCGTCCGTCTGTACAAACTCACGGACGAGCTTATAATAAATGGGCTTACTTTCCTTATGGACGAGCTCTATGGACGAGTTCCACAGTTGGTTTTATGGTGACACCATCATTGGAAATTATGGTCGTTATGTTGTTTGTATCTTAAGACTATATTTATTGTAGAAATTTGAGATTCCAAATAAAGCCTTCTTGTATTAATCTTATATTCAATGTTATCGTTAGATTGAGATTAGTTCCAAGTTTATCAATCTTTTTTCTCTTATTATGCCTTTTTACATGTCCTAACTCTTTATTCCTTCCTCTTCCACCTGTATCAATTGCTCCCAAAAAAAAAAAAAAAAAAAAAAACAAAAAACAAAACAAAACGAAATTTACTCTGACTGCTTTAGTGCAACAACCATCCTCCCAATCATTTTGAAAATTCTATTGTCCATTTTTTTGTTAAAATTACATGTTGTTTATCTAAGATTAGTTCAAGTTCAAAGAATAAAGTTAAATGAGAAATTTATTGAAAAGACTATTGTAGGGGCGGAAAGCCCAAGAATACACATCCACGTATGTGTTGGGCCTAAGGCCTAGGCTGAGGATAAGGAATCATCTGAGGATGGGAAAGTACTGTCGAAGGGGCCCATAGTAATAGGTGAAAGAGAACAATGTTGGTCATAGTAGTCCAGGAAGCTGTGCCAAGGATGAGTTCCTCCTCGGCTACCCAAAGCCGAGGTCCGAAGAGGTGATTTACTGACAAGGGCAACCTTCTGGACCATTCCATGGGGGAAGATAAGTACTAAAGA